>JAMPTR010000009.1:0-1200000 GCA_023703485.1 Diaporthe caulivora | reverse complement strand
TCGCAGCGGCGGGAGACGAGTCACGGTTTTCTGCGCGCACGTACGCCTTGGACAATACGAGTGTCATCTTGCTCCCGCCTCTTGACGACCAGAAGAACAACCCGCAGCAGCTGGTGAACGAGCCGATGCACGCCAAGAGCTCGGCAGGACAGGAGGGGAGCACAGAAGACAAGACCGTCAGGTTCGTGTTTTCGATCGAGACGGGCAAGGCCATGCGGCGCCAGCATTTCGAGTGGGTCCAGACAGCACGAGGCGAAGAAGCTGGTGGGATGGACATCAAGGCAGGGGCATACAAGCTGTTGCGCCTGCGCGCCAAGTCCGAGGCGCAGGGCTCGACGTCCTCGCAGGGCCCGGGCGGTGAGGTTGTTGCTGTGCTCACGTTCGTCAGTGTATGGTCAAGCCTGAAGCATGCGTTCTCGCTGGACCTCCGCGGCAACAGGCCACTTCTTGGCGACCGTTGGACCCTCATGGTTGTCACGACGGCGCTGAGGCTTTGGGGCCTGAGAGTGAGTGGGCGGACCAGCAAGACCGTCGTAAGGGCGGAAGAGAAGATTCGAGGTTCATGAGCTTCAAGTGCTATGAGCTCTACGTGGTAGCGTTTGAGTTGAGTCTCATTTGTTCTCTCACATTTTAAAGATTGTGGTAAGGGCATCTCGTCTCTAACTGAGTATTACCGGTATTGCAAATGTTCTCCGTGAAGGCAGTCATACGGACAGTCATCGGCTAAACTAATTTTTTTGTTCTAACAGTCCAACGGAACGACTTTAAGAGAATTTAATTTCTTTATTGGCCACAACATGACGCTTCAAAGCCGTCTGCTCGTGGTTCTTATGAATTACCACAACGTGGAGTTGATGGCTTGGTGGAGATATCCCGTGATCTGTCCGCGCTGCGTTTCGCTCCGCGTGCCCCCCCCCCTTTTTTTTTCGCTAACTTGGAAACAGTAGGGCTTTTCTGATAGACCGGGCTACATCACAGAATGCGCGGAACTCCGCTTCCGCGTGCCTGAAGACGTACTCGAGGAGTGTCCAAGTTGTCCAATCTCTTGGCTCCAAACGTGCTGTTCAAGTAATTTCGCTTGTGGATTTTTCCTTTAGCCTTAAAAAAATTCTTTTAAGCCCATCGGACAGCCCCTCGTTGCTCTGGGCAAATCGTACATGACAGAGGTGTGGTAGTTAGCATAAATGTATCAGTATACCGTACGGGTCTGTACTCGAACATGTAAATCTGCTATTCTTTTGGTATGATTCTCATTCAAGAGTGTTCCGAGTACTTGACTGAGAGTAATCATGAGAGGGATTGTCCATGAGTGAAATACAGCAGATGCAGAAAGAGGGAAGTAACAGCTGCGAATATTGTAGAGGGTGTGGGAACAGTGAGGGTGGGGGTGAGCGCAAAGATTCCTGGGATTTGTATGCTGTGCCCCAGCTCCCTGGAGTGGCACCCCCGCCGATTGAGTTTTGATCTGGGCTGCCATGTGCGCTCTGTTGCGCCTGGACGAAGTGTTTATTTCGACAACACGTCTTCGCCGTCGAAGATGCCGATGTACAACCTAGACGACTCCAGGGCAAAAATGGAGCACGGCATTCCTGCTGATACGCGCATGGGAATCATAGCGCACTCGGCTCGGCCTGTGCCGCACACGACAAGCCACGAAGAAGAAGAAGCGATCCCAGCCCCGGCTTCGGGCCTATGGTGCCACACCGGTGCCCTTTTGCCAGCGATACCCTAAAATGGCGCGAAAAGTGAGAGGAACTCGTCGACTCGCTCGTTGGGCGCCGTGCCGAGACGACAGCTATGCCGAAACTGCCGTTGCCGTTGCCGGTGCTAGTCGCCATCGCCTGAGGCTACTCGCAGGTCGACAGTCGCGAGGCTATAGTCCGTACTCCCATGCCCATGCCGTGTAACCGGCCCGTCTATAGCACTTGAGTATAGCCTCATGCAGTAGCAGGAACACATGTTCTGGGCAAAGGGAGGGCTCTTGCGGGGTATTCCCCAGACCCATCGCCTCTCGCGTGCCCTCCTAGCAGCCTGGCAGGCCATGGCATCAACGCTAACCTCTTGGTTCTCTCCTATTCTCTGCCACGAGTAGATACAGGGGCCCGCCTGCAGGATGCGCGATGCGGGATATGCGTACCGAAGGGGCGAGGGGCCCGCAGCGATCAGCAGCCACCCGCAGCTATAGCACTTGCACGATTCCTGCCAACCAGCAGCCAAAAAGCCCGTGGGGGAATAAACGGCGGGCGGCTGCAAATGGAGCCATCCATAAGCTCCCACTCGGCTGCGGCAGCGGTCACACCAGCGGTCACAGCAGGCCCTCGATTCCCGCTTGCTTGCGGTGTGGTTATCTCCGGGATCCACTTGCCGTCTCTCGTCTATGCGCGTTTGCGCTTGCTGGGCAAGACCTGTCAGTCAAGAAGCCAGCAGAGGGAACAAGAAAGGGAGGGGAAAAAATTGCTGCCGCTTATCACATCCTTCTTTCCCTCTGACTCTTGGTAGATGTCAGGAAATTTGGTCCTGGAACGCCGCCACCCCTCCAATACTTTTTAAGTAGTCCTCAAAGGCGAATATCTTCGTCAAACAGCCAAGCATCGTTTGGAACCGTCGACTCACCGGCATCTTCCCCCTGTGAACAGGCCTACACAGCCGGCTGCTCCCATGCTCGACAGGCTCACATCATTAGACACTTTTTACATAGATCTTTGACGGATATCACAATTGGCACCATTATTCGTCAAGCCTTGGTTCTAACAGTTCTAGGACAACACTAATCCCGACGGCCAATTCACTTACACATCCTCCCCTCCAACCTTCTTCGGCAACCCTGCCGTGGTGTGGCCCCGAAGCCGGTCGAGCTGACCATCGGGCCGAGTTTCTGCACAGCAATCTCCTAACACCATGGAGGCCCGCGACTTCGCCACGGAAAAGGCACCAGGGCACGATGTACGAGGCGAGGAGGCCACCCGGGATGCGGACCACACCGAGAACTCGTCGACAGTGGATGAGAAGGAGTCGCTGGACATCGCCCCGACCGTAGAAACAATGACACACACATCTCGCCGCTCCCGATCCCGGTCTCATCCCCGGAGCACCGCAACGAGCAAACGACGGCCCGCATCCCGAGCCTCACGAGGCGCCGCCGCCGCCGCCGACGACGATGATGACAGGTCGTCCCTCTACACCAACAACACAGACCCGCTCTCGCCCCTGGAGAACGCCCTCTCCCGGCCGGACCACGACGCCGACTACCAGGAGCACGTGTCCCGCGTGCGGACGGGCGCCACCAATGCCACCGGCGCCAGCGCGTGGTCGCGCCCGCCCGACTTCGAGGTGACGTTCGACGCGGAGCACAGGGACCCGGCCAACCCGCGCGACTGGTCCGCCTGGTACCAGGGGTGGGTCATCTTCGCGGTTAGCTACTCGACGTGGGTGGTGGTTCTGTACTCGACGTCGTACACGGCGACGCTGCCCGGGCTGATGAACGAGTTCGGCGAGAGGAACCCCACCATCGTGACGCTCGGCGTGACTACGTACCTTCTGGGCCTGGCGAGTGGCAGCCTGGTGGTGGCCCCCATGAGCGAGCTGTTTGGGCGGCGGCCCGTCTACCTCGTGTGCATGACGGTCTCGACGCTGCTCGTCATCCCCTGCGCGCTGGCGACGTCCCTGGCCGAGATCATCGTCGTGCGCTACTTCGGGGCCGTTTTCGGCGCCGTCATGATCTGCAACGGCGCGGGGACCATCACCGACATTTCGACGGACGAAAATCGCGCCCGGTACATGAGCTGGTGGAGCATCGCCCCTCTGAACGGGCCGGTGACCGGGCCGCTGATCGGGGGCTACGTCGCGCAGTACCTAGGCTGGAGGTGGGACAACTGGATCGTGCTGATCCTCACGGGCGCGGCCGTGCTCACCCTCGCCACCGTGCGCGAGACGTACGCGCCGCAGATCCTGCAGAAGAAGGCCGCGCGCCGCAGGAGGGAGGAGGGCGACGAGAGGTACTGGTGCCAGTACGACTCTAGGAAGTCGACCGCCGAGCTGATGAAGGTCAACCTGAGCCGGCCCTTCGTGCTTAGTTTCACGGAGCCGATACTGTGGTTCTTCAACGTTTGGTAGGTGCTTCTTCGGTCTTGTCTGTGATCCGTGCTAACACCCCCGTTAGGATAAGTGTCATATATGGGATCCTGTACCTGGTAAGTTTTGCCCCTACGCCAAGTTTTCAGATGAACTTTTGGGGATGCGGGAACTAATATCGCTTTCAAAGTGCTTCGTGGCGTACCCCATCGTGTTCCAGCAACAGCGCGGCTGGGGGCCAGGGCAGACAGGCCTGTCCTTCGTCGGAATAGGCATCGGAACGCTCCTCGCGATATTCATGGAGCCTGTTTGGCGGAAGATTATCAACTCCCACCAAAAGGACCCGGAGACGGGCCGCGTGCCCCCCGAAGCGTCCGCGAGCATCATGTGCATCGGCGCGGTCCTCACCCCCATCGGTCAGCTGGTGTTCTCATGGACCTGTGTCCCGACAACTATCCACTGGGCTATTCCTATCGCCTTCGGCATACCCTTTGGGTGCGGAGTGAGTTAACAATCCCACTGTCCATACCCCAGGCCTCCCAGCTTCGGTGTAATGAGGTCTAACTTACTGATACCCGCGAAAAGAACACCCTATGCTTCATATACGGCTCAAACTACCTCGCGGGCGCCTACGGATACTTCGCCGCCTCCGCCCTCGCCGGGAACGCCGTAATGCGCAGCATCTTCGGTGCGACGCTGCCCCTGGCCGGCGCCCGCATGTACGAGGTCATGTCACCGCAGTGGGCGGGGACCTTCCTGGGGCTGCTCGAGGTCGGTCTGATCCCCATCCCCTGGGTCTTCTACCGCTGGGGCACGAAGATACGAGCGCGGAGCCCCGTAATCAGGCAGATGCGCGAGGAGCAGGCCAAGAACGACCGCAGGCGCTCTAGGTTCGCGGCTAAGAATGACCGGCAGCAGCAGCAGCAGCGCCAAAGCCAGGATGAGGGTGAGGGTGCCGAGGTTGTGGGTGATGCTCCTGAGGGGGGCGTTGGGGACGGGGGGGCTGTGGGAGCACCGAAGGCTACGGGTGAGAGGAACACTGCGGTGGCTGTGGATGCGGATGTTGAGAAGGGGATTTGAGCATTGCTTACCATTGATGAGTATCCCAGAAGCATGATTGCGGCCCTCAGAGCGTTCCTTGTATTTTTGCATTCATAGTCTAATATGGCATTGAGGTATGGTCAAAGCGTCGAGACTGACATAGAGGCAGGCATTCGTATCCCCTAGGCGCAGAGGGCAGCATTTCAGGCTGTCAAAGCATAGCGAGTACTAATAAACATGTATTAAAGATAACTAATTGTATTCAAATTGGGTGTGGATTGGAAGGTTGCCTTTGGGTGGTAGTCGGTACTAGCTAGGTGCCCCTTTTTGCTCATTTATGGACCTCTTAAATTCCTGCAGTGCCGCTTTCAAGGCCTCTTTACCTCTTTTGGCTTTACATGAAGCTTCTTCTTGTCCCAAAGAGTCCAGATCTTCTGCTCGGTCCAGTTCTTGGATTTGGGCATGATCTCCAGGCAAATTTCCATAAGAAGCGCGCGAGAATGAGTCTCATCTCCGCGAACGCGAGACTAAGTGATCACCAAGGTCAGCTCGATGGGCATCTGAAGTAAAGGGTGATGGGCAGTAAGGGACTCACTTCCTGCCAATGCAATTGCGTGGTCCCACAGAAAAGGGCTGCAGAACGTCCTTGTTGTCATTATCGAAGCGCTCATCGCCTAGCCATCGTTCAGGGATGAATTTGTCCGGTTCGCGCCAGTTCCCCTCATCAGTAAGCTGACCACTGCGGAACAGAAACAGTAGTCTACGAATGTAACTGGTCAGCCGAACCTGGTAAAAGCCATGTTCAGATTCTACAATTTAGGCTGACTTACACCTTGAGGGATATAAAACCCCTCGATCGACTCACCACCATCGCAAACCTTCGGGGCAAGCCGCCGGGGACTGGGGGGTCTTCATTTCCTGATAGTAAGCGACCTGTCTCATGTAAGTTCAAGGGATTACTCACACATGCGAAAGCTCTCATTAAAGACTGCGAGCATATACGTCAGGTCATTAACACTAGTCATTGTGATCTCGTCCTCTGAGGCAAACGCAGCACGGATCTCGCTAGTAATCTTGGCGTATGTATCCGGGTTCATCAGGAGGTTGAAGGTGGTCCCGCTCAGCTGTGTGGCCGTGGTCTCACTGCCAGCAATGATCAGGATGCTGGAGTTCTCGACCACCTCGCCCCTGCTCATCCCCTTCTCGTCGTTGTGTCGAAGAATGTAGGACATGAAGTCCTCCCGCTCGGCGTTCAAGGAATCGAGGCGACGTAGCGCTGTCTGCTGGCTCAGCTCCCAGTGCTCCCGTTGGTTCTCCTTGACCTTCTTGGGAACCACCAAATCAGCCAGCGCTTGGAGAGAAGGGTGGCGCCGCAGAAATTCCCCAGCCGTAGCAAAGTGTAGGGTGTCTAAATCATGGAGACCCAGGGGTGGTACACGCCCTTCTCTAGGTAGCCGAAGGGCTCGCCGAAGGTCAGATCCCCTATCAGGTCAAACGTCGTGAAGTTGAACCACTGCACCATGTCGGTGACTTCGTTGCACCTCGCCTTCTCCGCCATGCGCGATATGAAAAGATCGAGATAAGGTTTCATAATACCCTCCTACTTGCGCAGCGCTGCCTCTTCTTCCAGCCTTCGGCGGTGGTGGATGAGACAGCGCGGGGTGTGTACCGCAATACCGGCCCGTACTGGTCGTGAAGTTTCTTCTGCACGTGTGGCCAATCGCCACGGACAAGGTGATATAGGTACGGAATATCGGTGACAGCGTAGAGTTTCGGCCCCGGCACTTTGGCAAGAGGGTGGAGGAAAGCATTGTACAAGCCGCGAATGATCAGAAAGCAGGGCAGCTGAGAGGAGATAGGTCAGAAAAAGATACAGATTTCAGGATATTCCACGTGAATTCGGAGACTGTAGAGCCACATACGGCAGCCAGTGCAAGTACTAGGACGAGCCCGCGATCTAGTGCATGGACTTCAATTCGGCGCCGGAAGGTTGTAACCTGCTAGAATGCAGTCGTGGGGCAGCAAAAGAAAGTTTGCTATTGGTTGCCGGCTCTTCCCAATCTCCCGAACCCGAAACCGAAAGTAGCAGTGTCTACGCCGTCGTCGCTTGGCGACTTATAGAGAGAATGTGGACTGGAAGCGGAGAGACTATGGGCCGTGGGCACAGTTGTGGGGACTTCATGACAAGGATGGCCAGAGTATAAAATGGTGAGTAAAACATGGAGGCCGCTACTGCAAGTTTGGAATTATGCAAGAACTCTAACTCTAGTTATTGCTGAAGTAGCATCAGGGTTGAAAATTAGTACCTCAGTATTAGTAAATACTAAATTAGTATTTAGTATATGGTATTTGTATTAAAAAATACTAACGTGGTTTATCAGTGAGTGGGACATTTTTGCTATTTTCACCAACTTCAGCCAGCCCCAGTGTAACGTGCGGCCACGCTAGGCGCAATAGTCACTGAGGGTCTTGGGAAGAGAGTATGATATTAGGGGTACTGTAGGTGCAAGACTGATTCTTGCCCTTCTTCCAGCCGGTTCGTGGGCGGGCCGGCTAGCCCCCCCTTTTAGGCTGTACCGGCCACCCAGTGCCGGCTGGCTTCGGGACATTACACCCAGCCACCCCCTAGGGCCAAATGATGAATAAAAATTAGCACCAACTGGTGCCGAATATACTCAATTGCTTATTTCTAAATGATTTTATGAATTTAGTAATTGGGGTGGGTGCAAGGGGGCTGGTAATTATTAAGGTTTTGGTGGGACCACTTTTTCTTGGTGCTAGTCACGTCTCTCATTTTCGCGTCAATTTCGCACTAACCACCCTATTTACATATTCAACACATTAAAAATCAACAATAACAACATGTACCCTATATTACAAGAGGGCAAAATACTCTTAGCTATCCAGGCTATTCATAAATCTAAAAAAAGACGATGCGAAACCTATATCTATAAGTTAAGCTGCTAAGATCTTTAATATCCCCAAATCTACTCGCAGGATGAATCAACAACGCTCTCGCGAAGAATCACGCGTTAACACCTATTAACTTGACCCAATCGAAGAGCAAATGCTTATCCGATATATCATTGATGAAGATGTCCGAGGATTTCCCTTACGACTTTCTGGTGTGGAAGATATGGCGAACCTCCTGCTGGTATCGTGAGATGGCAAGCCTGTGGGCAAGCACTGGGCTTGACGTTTCGTTAATATGCAACTCAGCCTGAAGACTAAGTTTGAGCGTCCCTACAATTATCAGAGGGCTCTTTGCGAAGATCCAGAGGTTATTAGGAACTGGTTTAGGCTGCTTTGTAATATGATAGCTAAGTATAGGATTACGAATACGACCTTTATAACCTCGACGAGACCGGCTTTATGATGGGTATGATTACCGCGTTAATGGTAGTTATACGCGTAGATAAGCATGGAAAGGCTAAATATATTTAGCCTAGCAACCGGGAATGGGCGACAGCCATTGAATGCATTAATGTAATGGGCTGGTATATCCCGCCCTTCGTTATTGTTTAGGGCGCTTATCACTTTGCAAGCTGGACCATAGAGTCGGGTTTTCCCCCCTCATGGGTGATTAAGCCTACTCTAAATGGGTAGATAGATAATAAGATTAACTTAGAATGGATCCAGCACTTCGATAAACAACTGAATAACGGATAAAGGGTTTATACCGGATATTAATTGTGGATAGCTACGAGAGCTATACATCAGTCGAGTTCAACTAATGTTGCAAGAAAAACAACATTGTCCCTGTTATGCCGCCGCATTCTTTTTATTAATCCAGCTATTAGATGTCGCGTTACATTCGCCTCTGAAGTGCGCGTATAGCTGGGAAATCAGCGACTTCATCCGGGCTTCCATTAACCACACTACCAAAACCGAATTCTTCATCGCGTTTCAGGCAGCCCACGACAAGACCTTTACAAATGATAATATTAGAGCTGCATTTAGAGGAGCTGGAATAATGCCTTAGGACCCGGATTCTGTTATTTTAAGCTTAATATTCACATCAGAACTCCAGTGCCATCCGTCCCTGTTTCTCCTCAGCAATAGGAATCTCAAACACCCTCCAATGCTTAACAAAATATCAAGCAATCAACTTGTATTAAAGTCAGGATCTCCGCTCATCAGGGTAGCTCCCCTATACTAATTATAAAGGCTGTTGACTAGATAACAAAGGGTATACGAGTGATAACGAATAAGCTTATCCTTTTAAAGGATCGGGTTCGCACTCTTAAAAAGGCCAACATAGTACTTGCTGAACGCCGAAGGGCTAAAAGGACCCGAGTGCAGCTTGTACGAAGGATTCTCAAGCAATAATAGAGGAAAAACAAAAGGGGAAGCGGCCAGCTGCTGAAATAGCTTGTAGCGCTAAGGAGGAGGTCCGCGGCGGACCGAGCAAACGACGCTAGGGGAACTGCAGCGAGACCGGACATAATGCAAGAACGTATAAGAGAGAGGAAGAAGAGTCTGATCAATCGCATTCTAACTTCATTATAGCAAAACCAGCCTAATTGGCACTAATTAGTACGAATATACGTATATTGGTAGTCCGTAGCGGACCGCCGTTTTAAAGGCGAAGTTAGTATCATTTAGTGCAAAGTGAATATTTCCCACCAAAAGTCAGCTATTTAAACCAGCACTGCAACCACGCTGGTGCAGACCGTTGGCGGTGTGCCAGTCTGATACATTAGCTTACGTAAGCAGGAAGGGTCAGCTTACCTGACCTTCTGCCCACACCCTGCCAGGCAGACCTTCCTCTATTAGGCAACCAACCAAACCAACTGCAAGATTCCCAACCGTACCGTGCTACACCACACGCTAACCACTCTAAATTAACAAAATCAATTAGAAATAAGCAGTTTAAAGCAGTTGGCACCAATTAGTGCCAACTTTTATTAATTGTTGTCAGATTATCGGTCCATTTTGGACCGGCCCCAGGGGCGCACCCACAAAAGGGTGCCTCAGACATCAACACTAGCATCGGTAGAAAAGACCCAACCGCCCGAAAGGAGGGGGTCAGCCGAACATAGACAAGACAGAGAACAATCAAGACCCATCAAACTATCTTTATAGTATAGGTGATTACGTATAATCTGACAATTGTTTGGCCCTAAACGGGTGCTAGGGTTGTATCACAGCCCTGGGCGGCCTGACCCACTAGGGCGCCCAACCCAGAGGGCTGGGGTCTGATCACATAAGCTGCTAGCTCTAATAAAAGCTCTAGAACCTATCCTGAATCCTATCTCGTAGCTCTTCAAGCTACATCTTATTAACAGAGCCTATGCTTACTAAGGATAGAGCCTGCCCGTAGCAAATAGAACTATAACGACTCCCGTACCGCCTACTCAACATCCACCTGCCGACTACCTGCCTGCTATCATAACACTACATAGCTCCCTCCTTTATGCACAATAGGTAGAGAGCACGGTGAATTGACGGTGAATTCACCGTGCATCAGTGAATTCACGATACATTCACGGTGCTTTTACCATGGATTTACCGTAAACGAGTATATTCACCGTGAATACACGGTTAATTCCTACTTATAGTCATCCCCCGTGAATTCCTAGGAATTCACGGGCCACGAATCTATTTTATTTCCCATCACTCCTTTAGATGTTAATAACAATATTAAACCGCCCACAACCGCTTCTAGGCACCAACTTCCCAGAGGAACTAGCTAGTTACGTCGCCGAACATTCCCCCGACTGGATGTTATACCTATGCAACCTTAACCAGTACGCCTCCACACTCAAAAAACAGGTATCTTCCTCCCAAGCCGAACTCCTAACCCGGAATACCACAATCACCACACTCTGTACCGATATATCTCAGTAAGAGGGAGTTATTACTTATTAAGAAATCCTATATTACTACGCCTAATCTGAAAATAAATATTTAACAAGAGAGTAAACATTTCCTAAACGCTACTACCTGTGACGACAGCCACAGTCAGGCAAGCTCCCTGACCGTCACAAGGACCCTAACCCTTAGCCCCACAGTCGCGACGAGATTTTTATGCAGTCCAGGGATCGCGCGAGCGACGCTCTCCGCTTTTCTCCTTTCCCTGTAGCTTAGAATATTCGTTGATAGCGCCAATAGACCCAGCTCTCATGCTGTATCTCATGCTGGCCGTAACACTACCCCTGCCATACAAACTCCTATTGCTAAACCCGTTCCTGCTAATCCCCGTATTAACTATGCTATAGATATTACACTAGAAGCAACTCTGCCTACTCCTTCCACAAGTAACAGCTCTGCCATCCTTGGCGAGAAACTACCTAACCCAAAGGACTTTAACGAATCTTATTACAACCTTCGTCGCTTTGAATAAAAAGTCTACGCAAAGATAACTATTAATGCTGATCACTTCACTACTACTACTATTCACCTAACTTACATTACCGGACGTCTTACTGAAAAGGCTTATAAGTTGATCTTGCCTAAGACCCAATACAGCATCCCTCAATTCGTAAACTACTCTAACCTACTTAAATACCTGGAAGAAGCCTTTGAAAATCTAAACTATATTTAGAATTCCCAAATAAGCTATACCAACTAAAACAGCATAGCCACGATTTTAATACGTATTTCGCTGAGTTCCAACGCATTATCCTAAAAAAAAAAATGCTGGAGACTACCCTTACGCTACTATTATTCCAAGGGATCTCTTACAAGCTCTAAGATATGCTCCTACATAACCCCGCTACCTCCAACAAAATCAGACCTTATACTTACTACCTTCAGTTCTTAGATAACCATTACCATTAATACTAATAACAAATCTCTTGCTACAAATCCGCTTCCATACCTAACCAAACCCCTCAGAAGATATATACCTCAGCCGCAAAACCCCCCGCCGCAAAATCCCCCGCCGCCTCTATTCTAAAATCGCCTATTTCCCAACTCCCCGCCAGTAATCCTATATTAAGGTCTTAACGCCACAGCAATAACTACAAAGAACACCGCAAATGTTACCGCTGCGGCTTAGCCGACCACTTCGTAGCCCAGTGCCCCCTGCCGGATAACCGCCCGCCCCATATACAGAGCTTCCGCCCCGCTTCCCCGACTTCTCAATCACCCGCTTACTCAACAGTTCGTTCCGGCCCCCTTCGCCTACCCGCGGGCGGAGCCTCAGAGCTCGGTAAACGGTACGAGCCTGAGATAAGTCGCCCTTAGGCTCCTGAGAAGCGAACCCTGTGTATCTCCGCCGCCGCCATATCTAGACCAACTATTAAAGATGAGAAGAATCAACGCTCTAATATACTAATACTGCTTATACACCTAATTATGAGTAAGAAAGAAGTACTTACTTACGCCTTAACTAATACTGGAGCTGAGGGAAAGGCTTTTATAGACTAGGAATGAGCTAAGAGCTATGGAATCCCCCTGTTACCCCTAAAAAACCATTCAACTTAGAAGTAATCGATAGGAGTGTTATGAACCAACATGTTGGCACCCAAAGGACCCATTTTGATAGCCCAGGCAAACAGAATCAGATGCCACGATGCAACCCCGCAGGCACTTGTTGGCGAAATCAGCAAAGCATGTCAGAGGTCAGGGTTAGGGCCAAGGACCTACTGACCAGGGTGGACCGACAGGACCGACCAGCGGTCCAGTCGACTACAGGGGTGGACCGCACAAGTCGAGGAGCGGTCCATACGTTCCATCATCAAGGACGGATGAAGAGTCGAAACATATAAGGACATGGTCATCACCACAGTAGATAGCTTTCATAGAACAGACTTTTCAGTCGTCAATCTAAGTATTCAGTCCAACAACTGAATAGCCTCACAGCTAGTGATCACTGCCGCTTCGACAAGGAACAGTATCTTCGTATTACGAACAGTCAAGTATCACCTCTACGCCGCTTCTGCTAACATAAACCCTACAGGTTACCTACTAAACCCTACAAAGGTTTGGTGTGATCATTACATTAGTATAGGAGTTAGCTTTTGTAATAGCTCCTTAATAGGTGTTTAGGTATTAGATATGTTGTGTTAATTAATTTAAGATTAAAGAATGCATGGTGTTTTGTTAGACTTAGGCCTTGATTTAAGCGTCGTGTTAATGTGGCTCGTTGGATGTGATCCAATATGCGCGGCTCCTTGATCTTGTGTGAGGACTGTTATAAGGCCGCCTTGTGTTAATAGGCTTTCTTCTCTTGAGTTCTGGGAACCGGGTATGTAGGAGGTGTATCCTACGTTGTGTAGTGCGTGCGGTCTACTTGGCTGCAGGTAAGCATGCAGCGTTGCGGACTTATAAGCCTTGCGTTCATCGCGATCGACTCCGGGCTAAGAGACCGGCTGAAATGGGAGAGGTGCTAACGACAAGCGATCTGCACGCGGCCTCAGGCTACCTTGGGAGCCGGCAACCTGATGTGTGTTTGCTCCGTGCTGCGCGTGTGATCGGTGGCTGCACCCAAGACTGTTAGTGCAGCATGCTGCAGGGGGTCACTGCCCCTGTCGCGCCGACAGACTGATGTTCGATCATTGTTATGAAGTTCCGCCGACGTGAAGTTGAGGATGAATTGACGGAATGCAACATAATGGCCCGGGGCAAGCTGCGAAGTCCAGAAGCTCGGAATCTTTGATGCTAAAGCTGGATATGAGGTTAAAGGACTATTTCATTTAAGTTCAGCAACCTGCCGCGTTGGAGTTCGCCGTAGATAGCGAGCTTTGGTATTCATATTCGGAACTTCAGCAGATGCGATGAACTTCGCTCGACCTAGTGATGTTCGATAGCACCTGAGATGTTGGCCATGGTTACGTCAGCGTCTCGATTGAGCGCCTAGGAGTGCAGAGGCCCATGCGGCCTCTTGTGCGAACGGCGTTGACACCAACATAAGCGCTGGGGACGGGTACTGGCGTAAGTCATGCATAACAGGATCAATCGACACGGTGATTATCTTATTCAGTACGTTGTTGTTTATATTGATGGTCCTTTACGGAAGCGCCATGGTGCCGAGAGGCTTCCATGGCTTGAGGACCAATCTTGCCTTGAATATCACAATGCAAGAGTCGTATTGCTCTCTCCAGCGATTGACAATGTGCCAGTAACCTCCAACATATCCGGCCAGACACGCGATAGGCATTGTTTACTTCGGCTTTTGAACAATGCATGGCCGCCTGCCCAGACACAAGTGCAAACAGCCATTTGGAGTCCTAGACGCATGATACCAGTGCATCGTGCTAAATTCGCTCTCATGATATAGACCATTGTAGCCAAAGATACTCGAACGCATAGGGTGCTCGACCATAGTCATGTAAAACATGCTAAAGGCTGAATATATCCTGTCTTCAGCTCCCACGGACCAAGCTCACCTAGCTGCCGCCCCCCCCCCCCCAACTGCACTTCACCGTAAGATCACGCTGAGATTCATCATTCTTCTAGTCAGCATGCCTATCCCCCATGCCGCAGCGCTTCTGTCATCATGCCTTGCCTAGGCAGCCCAAATTACCCGTATGAGCTTAGGTGGGCTACCCGTAGTCCACACGTTTGGTGCGCCGCACCCCTTGCCACTGCCCTGTACACTAGGGTAAGATCCACCGCCAAGCTCTTCCAAAGAGAGGCTCGAAACCCTTAGCGCGAGGCTTTAGAGCCTGATCTCGAAGTAGGAAGCTAATCGTTTTGGGTTGCTAAGCGGGAGGCCCAGCGGAGTGCGGCGTAAGCGCCGGCTAACATGGACGACAACGGCGTCAAAGAGGTAGCGGAAACGTACCGGTTCTCGCGCAATAGGCTTAGGGGCCGACGCTGGGCATGGGAGCAGACACTATGGAATCAAGATCAACGAGATAGTGCTACACAACGAAACACCAATCTCTCTAGTGCTCTTACACGATGGAGACAACATCCCACAGGTTTATGATTCACAACCCGACCGCGTCTGGCATTCGACCCTGCAGGAAACGGTCAGTTAATTGTGGTCTGTGTTCTTCAAAAATGGTACTCACGATCTCACGGCTTGCAATGAGGTACCCAAAGCCCATCTTGCGTGTGCCTCGACCTTACAAGCACTTCCCAGACGCAATCGTCGTGCCAGCTAAAGAGGCCCCACCTCACACTTAGCGTCCTCGGCTTCCTAATGGTCGCTGTATGACGGATGAGCAGTTGAAAGCTCGTGGTATACCCACACAGCCGTCCCCGCGGGAGGGAAGGCTGTCTCTCTGAGCCTACGAGCCGTCAGTCGAGCCCACGGCCTCCCTCACTGCCCCCAAATTGACAGGAAGACATCCATAAGTCTGATATACGCGACACGAGCGGCGCCGGGGCATGAGGCTATCCATTGCTCCCGCCAATGCCGGCGCACTCTTCGCAGCTACTGACTCCGTCCAACACTGCCCAATTAAGTCAAGCCATGAGGCGTTTCTGCACCCCAGAAACCCCACACAGCCTCACAGAGGAATACGACACCAGTGTTGACGATGATAGCGGCGGGCATACCAGTAGTGAGGACACCGGTGGTGAGGATACAATACCGGGGCCTTGTAGTCCCTCACCGCTGCGATCAGCAACTCCAGCAGCCTCCGTCAGGAAGCCGTGCCAGCTGGAGGTGGTCCTTCCGGCTGTGAATAAGCAGAAGGCCAAAGAATATGCCATCATGGAATCAGATGATGAAAAGGAGGAGACATCCGCCCGAGTCGTAGTTGAGTCTAGGCGGAAGCGTTCAAGCCGTTCAGGTGGCGTGCTTCATGGGTGAGTGCTGCGTCGAAGTCAGAGGGAACACAGGTAGTAGAGAGTCTGAAATTGTGAGCTGGCCTGAGCATGGCGTACGTGGCTGCCAAAATCACTTTTGCTCATCCTGAACTCATGTTGTCATTATAAAGAAAGCTTGACATTGAGTCCACTGTGCCGTGATCCCCAATGGGCACGAGCTTGATCCGGCACGGCGGGCCGGCCGAGCTTGGCAGGTACTGGCTCCCAGGTTCCACTAGCCCAAGACGTAACCGATTTACGCAGGTCGTCATGTTACGTCTCGCGACGTCCGGCCCAGCCATCAACATTGGCCATATTTTCGCAGTCCCGCCATTCAAACCTTTCAACGCCGTACCATCATCTCGAGAATGGCCACGGACATGTCTCCCACTACGTATCGCCATACTAAGCCCGACGTCGCCCTCGCCCGCAGATCCACGAAAAAGAGGCTCAAGCCGGGACTCCCTCCACCATCGCTCCCACCGAGCCTTCCTGCGAACACCCTCGGGCTGCGCGCGAGCACACTCCTGCTGATAGCCAATCCTGCATCATCGAAGAGCACAACAGTTCGCAATCATCCAACTCCATCGCTCTTGGCGCATCATCCCCCTTGACCGCTAGCGACGGCGACGGCAATCGAGCGCCGAAGGCGAAGGCCAGCGACGATACAAGCGCAGGACGGGGGACGTCGCGAGCTACCTCTTCGACTCCTAGCACGAAAGATCTCCGCGATATTCTTGGCGCCTTGCATCAAATTCGCTGTGGCCGTCACCCAGCCCTGGATACCCATTGCGATCGCCTTGAATTTCCGTTGTCTATCTCCGGATATTTTCAGTTCCAACAGCTCCTCTTCGATCCCGAATTCGACCCACGACTAGCAGGCGCGGACGTCGTGCACGATCTAGATCTTGGCACAGACCTGGACCTGGAGACCTTGCGCTCCTGGGCTCAGACAAAGCTTCGCTGGGACTACGACGCGCAGCAAGCTTTGCTGAGTATTCGGATGATCTCTGTGTTCCACCAGGCTGTAAATCAGGAGTTAGGGACTCTGCTTCGGGATCGCTTCCGGGAAGCTCTCACCACGTCCGGCCACGAAGGAGATATTCGATATAGAACAGGTGTTCAGCACATCTTCAGGGAGCCTGAGCGACACGCGCCCCGGTGCACGCCCCCGCGGAAGCTGTGACACCTTCCACGCCGGCTTGGATGCAGTGGTGAAGCAGGAAGACCCCGAGAAGCAGGGCCAGTGGAGAGTCACGAGGGAGCTCGGGCAATTGTGGGCTCCAGTACTCCTAGGCCAAGTGGCCGTGTAGCTCAAAGTGATGGAGAAGACAGTCCGGACGAGATTCCTGAAGACACGTATACCCCAGATACAGGCTTGTACTATGTTCCCCCGGGCAACGTGCTAGACTACTTACCGGGATTATTTCTGGAAGTTGGGTGGTCGCATCAGCTGCCGGACTCCCGGGCCAAACGTGAGTTGCGCTTCCCCCCCCCCCCCTTCACTACCCTCCCATGTCATGCGGGCGATACTAACAGTGCGTCTTTCTTACAGGCATGATTAGACATGGCGAAGGCATTGTTCGATATGTCATGGCATTTAATATCGAGCACGACACCTCGCGCCAGCACCGTGAGATCACAATCACGGCGCATGAGCTGCGGAGCACTGAAACGGAGTGGTTTCCAGGGAAGTGTCTAGATGACTACAATGTGCGTGAGCATGCCGGGCTCGGTGATATCGATGTGGGCCTACGTTTGTCCCATCTGCATGAGCAATTGCTTCCTGTCGAGGGCGAGGAAGACATTCCTATCAAGTTGCCGCTCCAGCGGCTTGTACAAATTGTCGATGACGCTTTTGCGGAACAGGAGGTACACGACAGATACAAACGTGGCTCACAGTCCCGCCCGCCACAACCAGGCGGGCTCCAAGGGAAGAGAGTACGTACAGCGACGCCCTCAGAGGACGGAGACGATGAGGAGGCTCTGCTCCGCAGGCCCCACGCCAGCTACACAGGTCCGTCCACTTCGAAGCGGAGAAGAAAGGACCACGTTTAGCCAGACAGCGTACCAGGTCTGGTCGAAGGCATGATTTTTATTACTTGGCGTTTGGTAGCAGTTGTTTTCGGGAGATACCACCGCGGCGGAGGACAAAGAATGAACTCATCCATATGTAAGCATTATACTCCATAGTTCAGCATGACTCGCTTCTATACTCAGACAACATAGCATAACATACAACTGGCCGGACTTACGCGACCTCGTTTGCGGCTCTCGCCTAACTCAAACATGCCCAAGTAGCCACGCGACGAGGTAGAGATCTTGTCAGACTCTCAGGTTCACACTATTGAGCATGTGACCACGCTCGTGCCGGATGGGTGAGCACGAGTTACAGATCGCGTACCTGTCTCCACATTGGCTGCACACCCAGGCGTGTCTTGTGATCTCCTCCCTGCAACGGTTGCACCAGAATGGTATGGTGTCTGACTTTGCAACATATAGCAACAACGTGCCTGGGTGCGTTTCCAAAGTCAACAGCTATTTTTTGTCGAGAGCATGCCGCAATGGCCTCCCTTAATCGCCAATTCCACAACAGCTCAATTTGAATTGTATTGCGCTTCATCCACATCCGCGCTGTCCACCGCGGACAACGTCCTAACGCGTCTGCCACTCATGCGGAAATGCACCTTTCCTTCCGGGATTTTGACGGCTGAAATGCACCAGCCTAAGTCATACGTGTATGAAGATCCAGTATGTATGTCTTCCATGCGGACGGTCGGGAGTGGTGGAAACGAGTGCCTCCAAGAAAAGGCACGCAGAGCCGCAGGCAGATCGTACTTTGGATCGCAGACAAGACCAAATTTGATCTTCTCTAGCTTTCGCAGTTTCTGGCAAATGGTGTTCGCTGGATGCCAGTGATCCACATCCCTTCACCAAGTTATTTAGCTCATCGAACACGCCGTTGGACGAGGGGTTGAAGAAAGCTAACCTTGCTAAATAGAAATTCTGTAATATTCTCCCCTAGCCAACCCTTACCTCTGATTTCCCCGTAAGATGAAGCCCGATGGCCGAATTATTAAGAACTTGCGTGTGGTCCTTCATTCGCAAGACAGAGAGTCCAGCACCTGCCATCACCGCTGATGACGTGCGAGAGGTTAGTAGGCAGCCTTGTAGGTTAACCAAACAAAAAGAAGAGGCCTGACCAAGTCACAGTATCTCTCTCGGATAGAAACTCGAAGTTGATCGTAATATTGAATTGCTGCAGAGCATCCGCCTTGTATTGATCCATACGCTCCCTCAGAATTCTCTGAAGGCATTGGTTGGCTGTGCTCCCACCGCAGAAAAGGACTGCAAAATCTCTGGCCATCTGTATGACCTGTCTGACCGTCTTTTCCACAATGCTCAAAGACTTGCCGAAAGCGCCGTAGAAGGCCTTTGTCCGTTCGTGTTCTTGCAGAAATGGTGAGAAGGTCTGGTTTGTCTGCCTCCATTAAGATTGATCGGTCCGCCGTCTAGTAAATCCAGTGCAGGCTTCCGTTCGTCAAAGTTCAAGACATATGCAGCAAGATCTCCCGGGCGCAATTCTATATAGCCCTTCCTCTCCAATTCCCTCAGTTTGCGCCCTAGAAATTTTTTAATCTGACCTAACTAAAAAAAGACCCTAAGTTTCTAAATACCTCTAATTATAGATTAGGGTTATAAAAGACTATAGTTACTTTTAGTATATATTAACTATAATCTTTATAACCTCTTTGAAATTATAGTATACCTTATAAAAAACGCACCTTATTAATAACTATAATACTACTAACGTGGTTTACCACCAAGTGGAACATATCACCAAGTGGAACACTTTTGCTATTTCCGCCAGCTTCTGCCAACCCCAGCACCACCCCAGGGCCAAATAATTAATAAACGTTGGCACCGATTGCGACCACCAGCTGCACGCAGTTCATGCCAACGGCGGTGCTGGCGCCCCACACGACGAGGACCTTGCCGGCCTTGTTGACCTTCCCGCTGGAAGCGGGAGCATAGCTATCCACCGAAGGCAGCTCCAGTTCCAGGTGCTTATCAAAAAGCAAATACGTCGCAGCAGTGCGGTGTGCTCAGGCACACCGGCAGGACACAAGCCCTCTCAGACGAAACCGAGTCCGGTATCCTCGAAACCAGCCCCGTCCGCAGCACGACATATTCCTGGAAGGCGCCCTCGCTGGACCCGGCGCTGATCTTGTCCAGACTGAGGCAGTGGCCCAGCACGCGGTCGCCGACCTTAAAGGGGATGTTGCCGCCGGGCCCCAGCTCGACGACCTCCCCGGCCACGCCCTCACCCATGATGTAGGACAGCTTGGCCCAGGGGAATATCATGCCGCCGATGTCCTGCTTGGCCCAGTTGCAGAAGTTGACGCCTATCGCGCGGTTGCGGATCACGATCTGGTTCCGCCCGGGAGGGGTGTACGGCGCCGAGGAGACGGCGAGGGGTGATTTTGGCTTGGTTAGCCAGGCGGCTGTGTTTGAGGGTGGCATTGTCGAGCTGTTTGATGAATCTTTGATAGTGCTATAAAGATCTCGAAAATAGACAGTATCGTCCCGATTTCAAGACCGTCTACCCGTGGGTCTCGGTTCTTCTTACCCACTACTAGCGCAGTAGGCACCACAACTACACAACCCCCACAACCCCACAACACCCACACATGCTTTCTTTTAGTAGTAAACCCTACCAAAACAATAATCTCAGATATATTATACACTATATACCATCTACATAGCCTATAATACGTAGTAGAATTATTATATACTTAGATATCTTAAGAAGGATACTTATTAGTGACCTAAGTTAAATTAGTTAGTAAGAATCTTAATTTAAGTATTCTATAACGGTTACTTATGTAATGATCACACCAAACCTTTGTAGGGTTTAGTAGGTAACCTGTAGGGTTTATGTTAGCAGAAGCGGCGTAGAGGTGATACTTGATTGTTCGTAACACGAAGATACTGTTCTTCTTCTTAAGCGGTAATAATCACTAGCTGTGAGGTTTTTCAGTTGTTGGATTGAATACTTAGATTAATGACTGAAAAGTCTGTTCTATGAAAGCTATCTACTGTGGTAATGACCATGTCCTTATATGTTCCAACTCTTCCGTGGCTCACTTGGCTCACTTGGTGATCCAAGTGATCCCTTCCGTCTGGGTGGGTCCCTGACCCTAACCCAGTGTGTGTTCGGACTTCGTTACTTAGTACGTACGGGGCAACGTCGTGGCATCTGTTTCTGATTGCTTGGGTCCTCGGAACGGGTTCCCTAGGTGCCCTCGTGTTGGTTCATAACACTAATAAGCATGAATTTGACCTTTTTGGAGGGAAACGGCTGTGCGTGAGGAGGGTGGTGCGTGACTGGGTAAGGGGACTTATCTACGAACCTCTTCCAGATGGTCCGTACATCAGTCCTGATCTTGGAGCCTGGGAGACATAGGCAGAGGGCCCATATGCTGCCGGTTCAAGATCGTCAACCTGGATGAAAGACCACATTTTGAGGCGATACCATACGTCTGGGGTCGTGGGTTCAAGAGGAAGGAGGTGATATGCAACGGGACTCGAATCAAAATCACGGCAAATCTCCTCCCGGCCCTGGTGGCGGGGCGGCATCCTTCGAGACAACGCACTGTCTGGGCTGACTCGATCTCGATCAACGAGAAGGATAACAAAGACAAAGGTCAACAGGTAGCCTTAATTGGGCTAGTATACAACCGCGCAAAAAGAGTCCTCATCCACCTTGCTGGTGATGATAAGGGTCACGCACATGGGTAGCGACGTTTATCTCAAAGAAGGCTGCCTTCATCCATCAATGTCTCATTGAGGGCCTTTCGTTAATTTCAGAGATATCGGAAACCGATATGCAGATGTTGATGGACGACCCAAGATTTCAATCTTTGAAAATTATGTTGCATCACCAGTGGTTTGAACGAGGCTGGGTCATTCAAGAGGCAGTTCTCGCACAGGACGCAGTTATAATTTGGGACTCGCCCAGCGTCACCAGGTTGGAGTTGCTGTTGATCTGTCAACACTGGATGTTGCGGGGCCCTCGGGGTCTCTGGATGGGCTCCAATATCACCCCCCTCACCATTCTAGCAGACCTGTACCGCTACCGCTTTCGCGAAATAGTGCAGGCCCTTGGATTTGTCATGGAAACGCAGCCCAATATGCTCCAGATCCTTCACATGGCACGCTACGACCAGCGGTTGACAGACTCGAGGGACCGGGTGTACGCCTTTCTATACCTCGACCGTCTCGAGGATTAGTTCGAAGTTGGGACGGACGCGACGCACAGGTTGGAAATTGAACCAGATTATTCCAAATCTGTTTCAGAGGTTTACACCGACTTTTCTGGCCACATTACCATATCCGAGGATATCAGATGGTTGCATCATGTCCGGAATACACAGCAAACTCTTATGGACAAGGAATTTGCACCATGGGTTCCACGGTGGGATATCGCAGGGGCCGTCTCGCTCGCGAACAAGCCAGGCAACCCTACCATGCATCCTAGCCACCGTCCCAGGGGACCACAAGAGGGCGCGAGGTTTGATGGGAATTGTCTGACTGTTCCGGGTGTGATTTTCGATCGGGTGCGAGCTTGCTCCTCTTACCCATCCTCCGGCCCCAGGAACTTATACAGCTTCACACTCCACGACGTTGCATCTTTCTGGCTCATGGTGTGGGCTTCCAATCTCGGGTCTGCAAACCTGCCAGAACACCTTGGCCTGGCCCCCTTGAATACCCTCATCCGCTGGTGGCTTTACTCGGTCGATTCCGAGAAGTTTCTGGAAACTGAGGCGTTTTGGCAATTCTTGCGAGCGACAGAGGAAGGTTCGGAAGTACCACGAGGCTTTATAGAGCGCTTGCCTCGCATTGAGCAGTGTATAGCATCAGGCACCTGGGGCCGTAAACTGATTTCTACAGAGAGGGGTTACTTTGGACTCGCGCTACAGGCCACCAAAGAGAATGATGTGTGTAGTATTATATTCGGCTGTTGCCACCCTTTCATTTTGAGGCCAGTAGATAAGCCGCCGCTTTCCAAAACACAAAGTTACAGGATCATCGGCGACGCTTGGGTGTCGAGAAAGCAGGTCTTACGGGATTTCTTTGGCAGGTTGGGCATGTTTTAATTTGGCTTGAAAGGTGGTATGGAGTGGGAAACTTGGGAACTCGTGGAACGCGATATCAACTTGGTGTGATCCTACAAAGTCCAAGTTGTCAATCATATGAGTCCCTTTGAACATTCAGTTTCTCTCCATCATGCCATGGGGGAAGATTGCCGGGACTGCTGTAATGACAGAAACACCCACTGGACTAGCGACGACATACCTTGGTGGATAGCCAACCTGTCTGCCACGGAATAGATTTGGATCAATGATCAACAGGTAATCAGACCAGGTTGGGACAGTGATGTGACAGCGGAAGCGTCTCATTTTCACGATTAACCTTGGCCCGAAAAAAAAAGCAAAGCTGGTACGATTTGCGTGCCAAGGGGTGCATCTCCTCTGAGCAGACGCGTCTGATGTTCCGGATGATTTCCCGCAAAATCCAAAGATTGGCATCACGAACCTGACCTTCGGGGAGGAAAAGGGCATAAAAGAGAATTAGGTGTCACACTATTGGACTCCCTCATTCATATATCCATTCCAGGTTGAGCCATACTCCATCATCTACTAGTACAACATGATATTGAAGGCCGATCGGGCGTCCCAGCAAAATCAAAGGATGGCATTGTCCGCAGTGTTGATCAACGGAACTTGAATATGATGTCCTACATGGAGAAGCACTCCACAAAATGCACTGAACCAGACGTTCGAGAGGAAGCAGTTCGACAATAAAGAAGAATTGGAGACGTGGAGCGAAGTGAAGTGAAATTCCATGCATACACGTTCCACGACAGGAGCTTACTATGTACCGGTAACTATTCCAGTCGCTCCACCAGGATCTTGGACGGGGCAGGGAGTGGAAAGAACCGCGGAGGCCAGGGTCATCAGCCCAGCAAGGCGACCCCTGCTCCTCCAAAAGCACGGGCCACATCGTTTGTGATTTTAGTCGGATGCAGTGGCCCAAGGACCCAAGACCCAAGACCCATGAAGCTGGTGAGGAAACAAAGCCCCACTTGAGCTGCCGATCTGCCCCGGCGCGTCACCCAAACACACCACCCCCCACAGCTTCCACGACGCGACACGGTCAATTGACCCTTCTGTGCATTTGAGATTTTGCTGGCAATTGCACTGTCGATGTTGCACCAATGACTGTATAGCCTTTTTGCACCTGTACCCATTTACAACCCCTCCTAATTCCGAGTCCCACTATCTTTTGTTGACGGCGGCCCGTTCGTGACACGGCTTTGTCTTCGGCGCCAACGGAGCCGCGCACTGCTCCAGACTCGGACAGACATCTTTCCCGCAGCATCAAACACGGGGATTACAATTGGGCAGGATAAGGGTGGCATATCTCGGAACATGAAGGACAAAGATCTCGAGGCCTCTCTCCTGGCCGCAGTCAAGGACATCTTCACTGGCCCCGACCGTGAGAACCTCTCCGTCAACACCGTGCGGACCAAGGCCGAGAAAGAACATGGCCTCGAGGAGGGCTTCTTCGCAAAAGGCGACTGGAAGGCAAAGTCTAAAGACCTCATCAAGACACGAGTGGTCTGTCTTCCATCCCATCATGTTATCGCGAGTAATCTGGTTTGCGCCCACGGCTGACCCCATACCCACAGAACGAGCTTGTGGCGAAAGAGGAGAACGGCGAGCCTCCCTCCTCGCAAGCGGCAGCCGCAGAAGAAGAGAAGGCGCCATCGCCCAAGCCGGAGCCGAAGAAGGCGCAGAAGAATGGGACCAAGCGCGCGCCCCCCAAGACGACCAAGGCCGCCCCAAAGATGAAACCCACCAAAACCAAATCGGAATCCGAATCTGAGCTTAGCGAGCCACCAGAGGACGAGGACGAGGGAGAAGAAGAGGATGACGCTTCCGACGATTATGAGGAGAAGGCAAAACCAAAAAAGAAGCAGCAGAAGAAGGCCAAGGCGCCGCAGCGCGGTCGCAAGCGCAAAGCCACCGAGACAGATGACGAAGCGGACAAATCTTCTGTCGCGGCCGATGGCATAGAGGTCTCGACCGCGGGCGCGAAAGAGGAGGTCAAGGAGAAGGAAGAATCGCCCTTGTCCAAGCCACCCAAGAGCGAGGAGGAAGAAACGAAGCCGTCCATAGCCGTCAAGAGCGACAAGGAAGAATCAAAGCCGTCCGCAGCCGTAAACGACGAGGACGATAGCAGCTCCCTGTCCTCGGTGATCGACGACGAGCCCCCGTCGCCCAAGAAGCAGCGCAAGACAAAAGCAGCGCCCGCAAAGAAGGCAAAATCGGCCGTAGAGGACGACGGTGACAGCAGCGAGCTCTCGTCGGTGATAGACGACGAGCCGCCAGCCAAGAAGAAGCGCAAGTCCAAGGAGCCGGCTGGCAAGAAGGCCACCTCATCAGCCAAGGGGACCGGCGGCCGCAAGTCAGGCGGCGGCGGCGCGGACGACGCGGACCCGGACGATGCCGAGGTCAAGAAGCTGCAGGGCCAGCTGGTCAAGTGCGGGGTGCGCAAGATCTGGGGCTTCGAGCTCAAGGGGTGCGGGGGCGACCCCAAGGCCAAGATACGGCACCTGCGTGGGATGCTGCGGGACGTGGGCATGGATGGGCGGTTCTCCGAGGCCAAGGCGCGCGAGATCAAGGAGCGGCGCGAGCTGGCGGCCGAGCTGGAGGCGGTCAACGAGATGAACGACCTGTGGGGCGTGGGCGGGCGGCGGAGCCGGAGGGCGGCTGCGCCCAAGGAGAAGCTTGCGGAAAGTGAGGATGAGGAGGAGGAGGGTGAAGGAGGCAGCGACAAGGACGGGCAGGAGAAAAGGGCCACGGGCAAGAGTGGCGATGGGGCGGAGGATGAGGACAGCGACGCGCCGAAGGTCAGTGGGCGGAGCAGGAAGGTCCGGCCCGAGCTGGCGTTTCTGGGGGACGACGATAGCGACGAGGACTAGGAGTCCTAGTCCCCCCGCCTCGACAAACACCGCCTTGGCAGCCGGTGTTTTCGGGGCTGTGGGATGCACATCGTGGCCGGACTGGAACTAATTCACGCATTCTGATTTCTAACGGTATGGGGGTGCCACCCTCGTCTTATCTGAGATGGGGCGTTTCGAGTACTCATATGCTGCTTCTCGCCCGCCGGAGAACGGGAGGATGGCAGCCATCTTGCAGTCTTTTATCAGCCAGCGACTGCCTCGCGTTTGGTCTCGTGTATTGGACGCTTGTACGATTACAACGGCCGTATTGGGGATGGGATGGAATCGATTAACTGTGTATAGCACCGCACAGCTTCATTTCTGCGTTTCTCATGCGTGCGCTCTCGTGAGCGTAAGGGCTATGGTGTGTAGGAGGTGTGTTGGAGGTGGGAAGCTCATGAGAGGCGATCGTCTTTGCCTTTCTTTCTCCGCCACGTCCGAACATCTCATATGCTCAGGCAATTCATCCAGGCCATCTCGCCTCGCCTTGCCACGGCGTTGCCACCTCATCTGCCGGCGTTCATCCGCTGCGCTATCAGACTGAAGACGGCGACGGAGCCCATGAACAGCACGGCGTTGTAGAACTGGATGGATTGAGGGTAACGAGTCAGCATGTACTTCGTAAGCACGAGAGCATTCGCCTCCCTGATCAACTACAAAAACTGGAAACCGAGACGAAGAGGGTAGAGAGCCAGAAGCTGACGTGGTGATGGCTGGGCTGGATGGGCGGGCTGGACTGACTGCTTTCCTCGAGACCTCCCTCTCCTCGTCTTCGCTCCTGGCCTCTATGAACAGCCTCCGTAGGTTGGGGAAGTTGGCCTGTCCCGTGAGTTAGCTTTTGGTCATCAGCTTGTGGGACGGTCGACGTGGCGCACCATGGTATTGTATGGTGTGCTGGTATTGGATCGTGGAAGCCTGCCTGCCTGCCTTGGCCTGAGGGTTGGGCTATTGCTTGGGAGGGCCCCGCCTCATGATCGGATTTTGAAATTTGATTAGAATTGAGCTTCTACTGCCTCAGTTTCAAAAGAGAAGGGTGTAGGATATCATCAAGTCACTCTTCGAAACCTGTGGACAGTGAGGTTGAGGATTCCGGGCTCATCATGGATGAGGTGAAGTTGATGTGATGACTAAGCCGTGAGATCCGCTTGTCCATGCTTGCGGCTCTAGCCTTCCTGCTGCGAAAATCTCCCCTCTCACTTATCGTCAACAGACAGAGAGTCTCAACATCAAATCACACGCACAAGCCATCACTGCCCGTTGGGACTCATAAACTGAACCCTACACAGAAATCTCTCTGGGGTAAGCCCGTTCGCCTGCCATCGATGATCCCGGAAATGTGACAGGTACGGTTCGGCTAAGGAAAATGAATCATCGTTGTGCCGGCATTTCAAGCTAGCCTCGAGCTACGCAGCTACCCCGGATTGCCCCATCACGTCATGTTCTGTTCTGACCCGTGGACAAGCTCGACCCTGCCGTTACATCTATCCGTAGGTATTCCTCTCTCAAAGAGCAGAGAGAAAGTGCGATGAACACCCCCTTGCTGTTCATTCCTCGAGGTGACGAGGCCCAGCCAACCTTCTGATCTCGCTGAGTTGCATGCAGACTTATACAAGCTTTACTTAGAATGTGGTCTAGATAGTTCGTCAGTCCGTCGGTCTCCCTACAATATCAGACGTACATACATCCGTCCTCCTTCAACCATGTGGTCTCAGCTCGAACCTACGCCCCCTCACCTCACCTATCTCACCCTATCCATCTTCCTGGTCGCCTACTCGCTCTTCTCCCTCTTCATCAGGGACCGCCTCCACCTGTCAGCACCACCACTCGCCGTCCTCTTCGGCGTCCTCCTCGGGCCCGCCATACTCAATGTCTTCGCACCCCACGGCGACTGGGGCCTGGATGACGGGTTTACCCAGGAGTTCACCCGCGTCATCCTGGGCGTGCAGTGCTTCGCCGTCGGAATAGAACTCCCGGCCCACTGGTTCTCGCGCAGGTCGCACTGGGCGTCCGTCCTCTACCTCCTCGGGCCCGTCATGACCTACTCGTGGGCCGCCACCACCCTCCTCGCCTACCTCGTCTTCAGGGCCAGCCTCCCCACCGCCGCCATCATCGGCGCCTGCCTCTCGCCCACCGACCCCGTCCTCGCCGCCGCCGTCCTGGGCGGCTCCCGCTTCAGCGCCCGCGTGCCCCGCCGCGTGCGCAACCTCCTCTCGGCCGAGAGCGCGTGCAACGACGGCGCGAGCTTCCCTTTCCTCTACGCGGGGCTGTACGTCTTCGAGACGCGCTCCGCGGGCGAGGCCGTCGCCGACTGGGTCCTCATCACGGTGCTGTACCAGTGCGCGCTGGGGCTCGCCGTCGGGTACGCCATCGGCTGGGCCGCCAACCACCTGCTCCGCTTCGCCGAGGGGAGGGGCTACGCGTCGCGCCCGAGCCTTGTGGCCTTCTACTTCTTACTTGCCGTGCTGTGCGTCGGCGTCGGGAGCACACTGGGGCTGGACGACTTCCTGGTCGCCTTCGGCGCGGGCATCGGGTTCGCGCACGACGGCTGGTTCTCGAGCAAGGCCGAGGAGGTGCAGGGCGAGGCCTCGTTCAAGGGCGTCGTCGACCTCGTCCTCGACTCGGGCGTCTTTGTGTACTTCGGCTCTATCATCCCCTGGAGGTCCTTCGCCCCGGGGCCGGGGGACGTGCTTGACGGCCACATCGGGCCGGGCAGCCTGTTCCTCTTCCTCGCGCTCGTCCTTGCCCTCAGGCGCCTCCCCGTCGTCCTGGCCCTGCAGGCCGGCGGCCTCGTCCCGGACGTCAAGACGCACAAGGAGGCGCTCTTCTGCGGGCACTTTGGCCCCATGGGTGTCGGCGCGCTGTTCCTGGCCATCGAGGCGCGCGCACACCTCGAGACGGGCACATCGCTGCCGCTACCGCGGCCGCTGCTGCCGCCCCACGGCCCGCCGTACGGCGACAAGGACGTCGCCAAGGAGCTCATCTGGCCCGTCATCTGCTTCGTCGTGCTCGGGAGCGTCGTCGTCCACGGCCTGAGCGGACTGGTCATAAGCGTCGCCGCGTCGCTCGGGAGGAGGGTCGGCGAGAGGGCCCCGCTTCTTGGGGCGGAGGTTGACGGCCTGGCTGGGATGGTGCATGATTCGGAGAGCGAGAGCGACGAGGTGCGGTAGTTGGGTAGCTAGTTGGTGGCGGCTGAGATGCTGCGGCACTTAATGAAAATTGATTGGTTATCGACCGCGGGTCACGCTCGCACGTGGAATATTGACACCATTTACTACATTGCTTCCTCTTTTCATTTGCGCGCCTTAAACGGAGGCCCTCATTAGTCCCACAGACATGATCGTGGCCAGTCCTTGCGGGGGTCTGACTGCTGTCTAGCTTTATGTCACTCGCCACGGCCATTAATCGTCACAAGCCATTGGGATACTTCCCAATATCTCATCTGTATCGCGTAATCTCCCATGCTAAACACGACCACTCAGCCAGTGGTCCTCACGTCAGGGATGTCAGCGGTGTCATTGCCCACAACAGCCGATGCCTCGAAGCGTGCACTGCGGCTCTGGACGCGGTGCCCGGGGCATAGATGGAGCTAAGGAGACTTTGGGAATGCTCAAGGTGAAAAAATCCCCTGCGTACCTAGTATCTTGGAAAGGATTATAGTAGATCAGTGGATATGGTTTCCAAGTGCCATTCAAATGCGGATGATTGACACTATACTGCCTAGATAGTGAGATGGTGTGCTGTCCAGTGGACCCAGTGAAGCTGCAGACCAATTCATTGTAGTAGAACTATAATATGCTTTACAGGGCCTTATAGGGCTGGTATTAGGACCAGATACTAACTTGGGATATACAAAGGAAACATGTAAGATCCAGGGGTCCTCGAGAGAGTGAGCTTCTTGCCCGGATACTGTCCTTTCAGCTGTGAGCCAGTTCCTGCTGACAATCATCTTCTGAAGGACTTCCAATAATTCCTCCTCTCTCTATTTGAAGTTGAGAAACACGTATTATGCATTCCGCAGCGACATTATATGGGACTTGCATTTACGAATCTAGATTGCTCTTCATAGAACTCTGGGCGATAATTCGAAGTTCCCAAATTTCCTGGGCAATGGACGCCTGCCGCATTGACGAGGCTAATGAATTATGTATGCTACTAGGCCGAAGGCAAAAGGTCTTCATAACTATCTACCATGTTTTCGAGCGCCCATTTAACATCCGACAACCCATTGCGTAGAGCGTCCGTGTAAGGTGTATCGCCAACTACATCCTTCATTTTGAGCAGCTTTTTCTTGAGTCCCTCGCCGGAAATAACCCCATCTGTCGCTTGAATTCGAAGCAAAGCATTCATGCTTGAAACACGTCCATTGTGCGCCGCAGCACTAAACGCCGTAAACCTGTCCAATTCGGACTCGAGGAGCAAACAGCTCGCTGTTGGATCGAGATTGTGCTTCATAATCATTTCACCCATGGCTTCTATTGCTTCAGTACTTCCTTCCGCAGCCGCCAAGTGAAACGGGGTTTGTCTATCCTCGTCTTTTGGTAGCCACTGCTCAGGGTGATGATCCATGATGTGTTGCATTAGCAGCGCCACAGACCCCACGGCGTTGGAAGAGGAAGCTAGATGAAGTGCAGATCGTCCTTCCATATCCTTGGCTTCGAAGTCGATACTGGATTTGAAAGCCTCAGTTGCCAGCCCGCCGTTCTTCCGAAGCAAGACTTTGATCGCTTCCTGGGAGTTGAACAGAGCCGCTAGATGTAACGGGGTTCGACCTCGCTCGTCTTTGGCATTTGGATCAATGTATATCGATTCCAATAACCTTTCGACTGAGTTGGAGCAGTCATACATGCAGGCAAGGTGAAGAGGTGTTCTTCTTTTGCGGTCCTTCGCATCCTGTTCGGCTCCGAGGTCAATTAGCTCACTTATTGAAACCATGGCTCCAGACACAGCTGCCAAGTGAAGTGGAGTACGGCCGGCTTGGTCTTTCGCTTGGGTGTTTGTTTGAACCCGAAAGAGCTTTGCTGAGTTGTCGGTCATTGCAGCCAGGTGAAGAAGCCCGCGACCGTCGGAACCCGTCGTCTCGGTAGCTTGATGTCGAAGGAAGTATTTGACCAATTCTATGGAGCCACTCATCACGGCGCAGTGCAAGGGTGTAGTGCCATCAAGCTTTTGGGCATTGATGTTCGCTTTGTGCTTCACCAAAAGCTCAACTAACTGCAGACAGCCACTGGCTGCAGCGCAGTGCAGAGGCGCGGTGCCGTCAAGCCCTCGAGCATTGACATCAACCTTCCGCTCGATGAGGACAAGTGCCCTTAGCACTGCGCGCTCGTGGTAAATAATACGGAGTTTTTCTTTTAGCTTCTCGAGACCCATTTCAACCTTTCTGGTTCTGTGCGTTCGGGTTCGAGGTAGAATGATGTGGCAAGCATAATGCAGTGGAGTCCAGTGGTTGAGGTCCAGTCCTTGCAAATCCTCCTCACCTTTCATAAATTTCCCCGGAGTCGCCCATTCTGTTGCAGGATCCAAAAGTGCAAGCAAAGAATCCTTTGACCAGTTGATTTGGTCATTTGTTTGGGAAGCTAGGTCTTGGAGTGTCATATCAAGCTCATCGTTGAATATTTTAAGGTCGATTTGGGGTAGTAACGGAGACTTTGTCAGCCCGTTGGTTCTCATGGCGTGATGAATTGGTGTGCGGTCAAAGATATCGCGGTCGAAGGTAACGCGCTTCGATTTAATACCGTCCCGCCTATCACGATTGGTAGGCCGACCTGCCATAAAACCGTAGTCGTTGAAGCCTTCTGGCACGTTTGCGACTCTCCATAGTTCAGCCTCCTCTGATGAGTCTGACCCACGAGTAATGAGTTTGAGCGCTGGTTCATCGAAGATGTTGTATATATTGAGGGCCGTATCCAAGATCTTACGGATATCAGAATAGTGGCCAAGCCTTTCGTTCTCGCTCTTAAAAGTCTCCTGAATCTTGTCTCTCACGGCTGACACTTCTTCGGACTCATACGCATCATCACGCTGAGAGCCAAAATATCGAGTCCCAGGTTTGCTGATCCTGGCGTCGAAACTTGATAGAATGGCTAGAGACTTCCATCTAGCGTGACTCCCCTTTGGTAGATCATCGGCGAGAAGGCGAAGCTTATTGTACTCTTCGAATGCTTGCTCCAATTTGCGACTCCTTTCGAAGGCATTTCCAGTCCTAAGAACCTGGTCTACAACAGGTCTGACTCCAGGGAGGAGTCCGGATGAGCTCAGAGGAGGAATGAGACAAAGGTAAACCTCTCGTATCGTCCAAGACCCCAAATTTACTATCCGCTGGACCAGATCGGAGATATCGCGATTCTTCAGATTGACAGTGCCTTGACTGTCGGACATTTGTACCGAGGCTCCCAATGGTTTCTCATCAGCTGATAGTGCAGCTATATGGGCCAAGGCCCACACAAAGCTCGAGAGTATGTCCCTCGCGTAAAATTTGTCTGGTCGCTCATGGGAAACAATGGTCCACCACGTCGGCTTGCCTTCGTTGTTTTGTGTGCTGCATTGGCCGTCGCGGCAAAAGCCCGTTGATTGTGGGTTAATATGATTCGTGTCTTCCTCTTGACTGTTCTCTTCGCTCCGTTGACCACTGTAGCCAAAATGTGTGGCCCTCGTCTGATCGATTCCCTCGGCTGAGCGTTTTTCCCATATCTGGCCGTCGACCATGTCAGTGGGTAGCCACAGGTTGAGATCTCGATCCATAGCTTCTGTTGATGGGCCGAGAACTTGGATACATGTGCCTTTGGAGATGATTTCATTTTTCTCGGTCTTTGAGGGGTACCTTTCTGTCATGAAATGAGGCTTTGGCTCGGTGTTGCCGATGCAATCAAGCTCCTGGTTCTTGGAGCTTGATGAATACACCCATGTTGAAAGCGCAGCATCCAACTCGGCATAAGAGACTTGCCCGGCGTCTTTAAAGAATCTGATATTGAAAGAAATTTTCTTTAAGCCAGAACCCATTGTGATTTGGTAGGAGCCTGCCGGAAAGGTACTTTTGAAGTTGGACTTGAAGAAGCGTAAGGTTTCTTCAACAGCGCGAAACAGGATGTTCGCTTGTTCTGCGGCCGGACTTTCCCAATTTGCCAGTTTGCCCAGATGGCGCCGAAGGTTAAGCATGCCCTGTGCTGCACTAATGTCAGGAACGAATTGTTCGCACGGTTCTTGTTGAATTTGAACCGAACTATCAGTGGAAGTAGAATCATCTGAAAATCGCGAATCATGCGTTGTTATTGTGAAAGGAAGATTTGGTGGTTTTCGAGTTCCTTCGGCTGGTCCAATTGTCCTGTCGTGACTGACAGATATCGAGGTCCCGTCTTGTTCATGCGAGGGGCCCTTCTTCGCATCTTCTGGGAGCCACAACGGTTTTGAATCTCCCACAAGAGACGTGACGAACCAGTCCAACTCAAATCCAGGATTCAAAGATTTGTGCTCATTGGGGGGGACTAAACGCAATCGAACTAGAGCCCTAATAATTGCGGCCACAACGACGGCGCCAAGCTGAGTGATGGCAGCTGTCCAATGCATGCCTCTGAGCCCCGTGAATTGAGCCGCAATCCCAAGAACGCTGATCAATGCGCCAGCTGTCGTCAAGGTCTCCAAGGAATTCCTTGTTTTAGTCGTCACGGCCTTCCTTAGTTCAGTCTCCGAGGCGCTTCTTGTACTGGCGGCCGACGGCGAATCTCTGCCTCTCCTCCGCTTGGAGGTTATGTTCTCATACCTCATCAGGTTGGGATAGATGGCAGCTGACTCGAACAATTGGTCGCTGACCTTTTTCTCTTTTTGAAGCCAGATGTGGGTCATCGCGCAGGTAGTTTTGTCCACTTCATGAAATGTCTCCTCCGTGCTCTTGTTGACCACATGGCTGCAAACGAGCATGCCGGTTACCAGACAAAGCGTACCCGTAACGGTCAGAGGCATAGCATAGGCATCAACTGGCCGGCCATCCTTTTCGAATCTCAGAGTCGAAAGCTCTGTTACGAGCCCGAAGTAAATCAAGACCCCCGCCTGTATGATGATACTTATGATAGCGCAGGCCCAAACGCGCAGTCTATATCCCACCGCTTGGCAGTTCAGGGATATGTTCGGTGCACGTTGGTCTGGGTCGTGGACCATGATGAGCTCGCCCGGAGCCGGCAATTTGAAGTCGCGCTCGACGCGTTCACAAATTTCGGTGCTTTCATTTGACTTTGAGCCATCCTGCGACACTGAGCCGGATTCGGGTAGCGGGCCGTTTTGTGAGGACATTGGGCGTTCTGGAGGATTCATGCCCTTGAAGTTTCCCGACTCAAGATCATGACCACGTTTGTATCCACCAAGAAAGTTTGAAAGCCGTTTGGAAAAATGCATGAGTGCATCAATACCTTTAGGAGAAATTGATCAGCCAGAGGATCTTGTAATCCGGGTTCATACTGACCTGAACTTCCATGGTGCTCGAGCTTTCTTAGGTAGTCTGCCTTAGATCCAGATATGGTTGCCTCGCCAATTTCCATGATTCGAACCGATCTAAATTGACTGCTCTTGCTGACGCGTCTTCCATCACGTTTCTCTGTGGAATAAATGCAGAGAAACTCGCGAGTGCCTGACGCCCCCTGGCATTTGACGACGCCTTGACCGTTCGAAAGCTCGCAGGACTCTTCCGATGTGGACGACATAATCTCGAGCTCAGCAGCCACCACGTTCTCTCGCATCCTCCCGATTATGGCTTTCAACCAGCCAGGACCGCCTACCCGAATCGCGCTTACGAGGATCGTAATAACCCCGATGGGAGCCATAGAGAGTAAGATACAATCAGCCCATCCAGTGGATTGGCTCATAAACTGCGTCGTGACTTGTTCGCCGAAGAGAGACAACAACCTAGATTATAATTAGTCGTTTCTTGGTATTACAGACTGGATGATAAAAAGCAAGGACAGATGGCCGTACGGTGCGATGTCCGAAGCGAGGTTGTTGGAAAAATCCTCTCCATCTTCCAGCATTCCTGCAAATACGTGTTTCACACAACTGAAGAGTAGTGCGCAGAGGCAAAGCTTTCGGAAGAAAACCTTCGACTTGGTGCTTTCTTGCATGGCTGAGTGCTAGGTGCTCGCAAAGGCGCTATTCTTTGGTATTTTTCGAATGTAAAACTGATTGAGATAAATCCGAGCCGCGTACGTCGTACAATGGCATTGATGATGCAGGATGAAGCTCACTTGTAGCCATAGGTAAGTGTTCTTATGCGAGGTCCAGCCTCACCGGCCGTAACAATTTCGGCTCCACCCGGCCGGGAATCTCCAGCCTGCGATACAAAAGCAAACACACTTCTCTATTCAGCTCAGCTGAGTATCCACACCACCGTCAATCACAGCCGGATCGCCGAGTGTGATTGCCCCACATCCATGCAATATTTATTAGCTTTGATGCGGGATTGCCCGATTCCGATCCATGAAGTAAGATACAGGAGCCTGCCAAGCCTCAGCTGTCGTCTCGTGAAGACACAGTCCATTTGTAGAGGGAACAATACGTACAATTCTTGTGACATGTCATTCAAAATAGCGCCTCCCGTCCTATTCCCGACCGGCTGTTGCCGTTGGGATCTTCATCAACAGCCTCAATGCGACGACGGTGGAGTATACATTAGGTAGCAACTCGCAAGAAGTGCCAAAGCAGGATACTGACAACGTAGGGTACAGCTGGCCCAATATACCTCCTTCCTCATTCCTTCCGGAACGCCTCATTTCTCTTGATGAGACGGGCTGCTGTGACGGAGCGTTCCCGGACTGGAGAGGCACACCAGGGCCTTTCCCGAGGCCGGACAAGCCCCTCAGGTGCTTGTTGGCACTTACAAGCAGATCGTTCCTATTCTGAGCTTGGTGATGCCGCTGGACCACCAAGACCATTCAAAATGGGCTGAAGCCACGCATACTCATCTGTTGAGGCCTTACGTGGCGCAATTAGCTCCGCGGCTCTGAAAGGCAGGAGTCTGGGACGCTACTATCATATACGTCCTTCGGTCGGTCCAACCCTCCACAAGCCACAATGCACAAAGAACCCTAGATGACGAGTGGCGGTAGCCTCAAGGAAAGCAAAGTACCGGATTAAGTCACTGCTGAGAATTCAGAGCAGTTGCCAATAACTAGTCTGTTGTCTACACGGTGCAAGTATGCGAAAACCCCAACTCCATGCGCGCCAAACTGCAATCAAGTCTTCGAATAAATTGAAATGTGAAAAGAATTGCGCGGGAGCGCGGGAGCGGAATAATTTGATTCACTGAAGATATGGAGCGTCTTTTGATATCTCAGCAGTCGACCGCTCACCTGCCATGTTTCTTTCTCTTGCTTCTTGGTCTTTACCGCATTTCTCACCGGAGCCTACAGAAGCTGCGGAATCATTTGATACCCATGCATAATGCTTCTATTCAGTTATGTTCTTTGCCCGAGGCTGCATAATTATTATCATTACTTCGCTGGGTTATCACCTGCCAACATTTATCTAAACAGTGGGTACTTTCTCCTCCTCAACTCCGCATTGGCGGGGTTTGGCGCGTTTAGAGAAGTGTTGTACGTCGCCAAGTCCGGAGTGATATCAAACTGCACTGTAGAGTTGCCCTCCCGGTAGGTGCTCTTAGCCGTACCATTGGTGGTGTAATTTGTCCCAGGCACCACATCAGCCAAGCCGGTCGCGATATCCTTGGCGCCGATGGCACGCTCAAACATGGCCAGGGCCACCTCGGGCTGGTAGAACGGCACCTCATGGCCCGACTCGTAGATCCGGACGAAACTAAAGGCACCAGACTGCCTGACCTGACCATGGACAATGTCGTCCGAGGTGCTGATGTTGACGAACCCGGCGCTGCTCCACCTGGGCGCGTTGATCTCTTCCGCGACCACTTCCCCGCCGAGCCAGTTACAGTTGTAGTCGGCGTCCCCAAAGAACATGACCACCGTCAGGTTCTTGGAAATAAGCCTGGACATGTCCGCCACCGTGCCGTCGACGCGGTCGTCGTCGCCCGTGGAGCTAAAGGCGTTCCCGACGACGCTGCTGCTCTCCGAGAAATTGACGTACGCGCCGACTGCCGCCTGGAATCCCGCGCTGTTGAGGTAGCCCACGTAGAAGGTCTCCGGAAAAGGGTCCGGCTGCAGCTCGCGGATGTCGTACTCGTCGCGGTTGGCGTAGATGTCCAGGACGGACTCGACCTCCTGGAGGCAGAAGCTGTCCGCCGCTGAGCAGACCGCGTTCACGCCGTTGGTGTTGCACTCGACGGTCTGGTCGTGGCAGTTGCCCCTGCCGTACATGGCGTTGTACATCATGTCGCTGATCGTGTCGTTGAACGGGAAGTAGTCGTACGTGTTACCCGGGGACACGGTGAAGTTGTAATAGGCGGCGTACTGGATGAGCGGGTCGAACCAGCCGTTGCCGATGAGGACGGCCTTGAGGTTGATCTCATGGCCTGACAAGCTGTTCGCCCTGATGAGCTCGTTCTGCTGCTCGATGTAGGTGTTGAAGACCGGGCCGTAGTGGCCGCCGTAGCTCTCAGTGGCAAAGTTGAAGTCGCGGCGGGAGTACTGCGGGAACGCGCCCATGAAGCCCTGGAGAGTCTTCCAGAAGTTCGGGGCAGCACTCGCCGTGCTGTTCGCAGTCAGGGTCGCGTTCGCTGCTGACCAGGTGCCGCAAGTACTATCAGCCCCGGGGTACTCAGGGCAGGTGTCGTCCGGCAGCTGGACGAGGCTGCCGGAGGTGCTCTGGTAGGCCGGGACTGCTTTGCCGTAGGAAAACCCGGTGCCGACGGGCTGGTCGATGAAGAGCATGTTGGATGCGTTGGACCAGGAGTAGGGGTTGTCGACCACGTTCCCGTCGGCGTCGACCCTGCATGGCCCGTTTTCCTGGAACAGCCCGATCATGGAGGACGAGCCCGGCCCGCCGTTGATCCACACGGTCAGGTCGGCGTCGGATGGGTCCTGGTTGCGGGCTTCAAAGAACCACCAGAAGATATGTTCGTCCTCGCCGACGTCCGCATACCCGGAGTAGCTCTTCACATCGGGGTCCAGCTCGCACGTTCCTACCGGCACCTCCTTGTAACGCACCCGAATGTCCGCATAACCAGTCTTTGAGATGAGGTCGGCCGGGGGTGCAACGAACTGTGCGACCGAGGTGCCAGATGCTGCTAGCAAGGTCGCGAGCGACACCCAGCTGAAGATTGGTATCATCGCGGTGTATGAAGACCCCTTAGCAACGGTATAGGTATGCGCAGAAATCGGCAGACCACAAAGCAATGAAGTTGATGCTCGATGATAGATCCGGATATGCTTTTATAGCCAGGTACACGACGAACCGGGGTCCCAACACTAGCACCCCAACGTGTCACCGTCTTACCTCCGCGTCTTTTGCCGGCAGCAAATTACCTGCTGATAAGAGCAGAACGTCAATGGACCTCTCTGCGATCAGTGACGAGTCACGGCGGGGTTCGGCAACCCGGCAGAGCCTGGGAGACACAGATCTTGTCCATAATCAGGTACGCGGAAGCCAATGAATGACGGTCACAACGGTTTAAAAAAAGAAGCTTTAGATTGCTTCGGGAAGGTGAAAGCTTGGAGACATAAGCTTTTTTCGTCGATGCTAGGGGGCAAAAGACCCCCGCTTCCGAGCAGGGGTTAATGATATTTTCCAACAGAAAAGGGGGGATTCAACGACTATGCAGCGAGAAAGGCGGAGCTGCTGTTTCCGCATCCTCCGGCCGGGCACTGATTGAACCTCTGTGCATGCGTCAGGACCAGCCAGACTGAGGACGCTCTTGATGACAGCCGTGCGCCCCGATTTTCGTAGTGACGGTAGTCATTCGTCCCGTACAGCCCAGCTGCCTCGGCTGTCTTTCCACGATGGATGTTTGAGACAGAAACGCACGCAGTTGAAACACCATTTATTGATTGTGTAGGCTAAGGGCCTCAAATGAGGATAAGTCCCAATTGTGTGTACGAAGCAAAATTAGCCCAGCTTTCTTGAAACTTGAACCTGTCTTCTGGCTTGAAAAGGTCTTGTGAGACAGGAACGTGAGAGGGAGCACCCAAGATGCAAAATACCCACACAGGGAAGCACATAAAATCCGAATTGCATTCATTATTTCTCGCCTCTGGTTCCCCTGATCTATAAAACGGTTTTTGCCTTTTTGTGTCTCCCCCACACCAACCAATCATTGCCCGAATGACCGCTGAGAAGCCCAAAGCCCACATACTCCCTTCCACATATCACACCATCATCCCTTTCCCCCTGTCCCCTAGAATGCCCCTAACCCCAGCGTAAACCTAGAACAGCCCAAGCAGGTCATCACTACCACCGCCGCCGCCCTGCTGCTGCGCCGGCTGCTGCCCGCCCGTCCCCTGCGGGTGCAGCTGCTGCCCAGGCGGCGGCGGCGCGCTCGTCCCGCTGAGATCCATGCCCGCGAAGCCGTTCATCATGTCGCCCATGGCCCCACCGCCGCCGCCCATCGGCTGCTGCGGCGCCGCGGCTGCGGGCGAGCTCACGTCAAACAGGCCCATCATGTCCGCCATGCCGCCCGACGACCCTCCCGCGCCACCGCCGACCGCGGGGCTCGCGACCCTGTCGGGCGTCGCCGCCGCGCTCGCCTGCTCTTGGGAGGCGGGCGCGGCGCCGTCAAAGTCGATGTCCAGGAGGTTCTCGATGTTGCTCTGGGACTGGCCGCCACCCGAGCCGTTGGCGGCCGCCGCGGCGACCGAGGCAGCGATGGGGTTGTCGGCGGCCTCGGCGCGCTGCTCCTGGATCGCGGCGCGCTGGATCTCGTCGGCGCCGAAGCGGCCCTTGCCGACGAAGGACTCCGGGGGCTTATGATAGACGGAGGCGAGGGTCGACAGCTCGCTGAGGAGCTGCTCTAACAGGGCGCTCGGGAGGCTGGAGATGGTTGTGGAGATTGCGGGTTTCTGGGAGAGGATGATGTTCTATACGAAATGTCAGCACGCATGGCTAGGAGTGGAGGAATGGTCAAAGGCCCAGAAGCTGGTACGTACCTTGGCAACATCGAGGTCACCTGACAACAGTCGCCAGTAGACGTAGGCCCGATCCCTGATATCCGGGTTGTCGTTATCCGCCGTTGCTTGTTGCAGCACCTTCTGGACGAGCCCTTGGTTGTTACTTGGCTTCTTGAGGAACAGTTTCACCACTGCTGTGAGAATTTGTAGTTGTGTCTGCGGGAATCGTGTGAGCGCCTCTTCAGGAGCGGGACCCTAGTCTGACTGCTTACCTGTGTGAACTCCTCCATGAACTCATCGACGAACCCAGATAATATCTCATCTGCGTTATTGATCTTCTCGGCGTACTCTCCCACGATCCATATCAGGGAACCTCTTGCGTCTGGCTCGTCGAGCTCATCGATATGGTTGCACAGCGTAGGGATGACACCTTCGTAGCCCGGGTATTTCCGAAGAATATCCTTGATCACCACAATGACCTCCTGCACCACGTAGTTGACCTTGGTGGCAATCAAATCCAGCAGGGCATTGACACACTTCTCCGCTGCGCTCTCGATCTTGATGGCCACCTGGCCGATGGCCTTGATCGCGCGGCGGACAAAATCCATGTCGACTTCGAGGGCATACTCCTTCAGCTCGGCGAGCAGGTGGTCGAAGTTCTTGTCGTTGGCTATCCGCACCATGATCTCGAGCTTTTGCATCTTGACGTAGGGCGGGTCGTTGTACTTGCAGAAGAACACCCGGAGTTCTTTGCTGAGAATGTCGGGCTTGGCTTGCAGGAGTAGGTCGATATTTCTCAAGGCGACGTATTGGACTTCCGGGGCGGATGCGACGAGCGTTACTGTGAAGACGAGCTGTTAGCACATTCAAAATGCCCGCATGCCAGTAGCTTGATGCCAACGTACCCAGCGGAGGAGCCATCTTCTTGAGGTACTGCCGTACCAGCTCCGGGCTGATGATCCTCATGTGGATGAACACGACCTTGACGGCCGCCAACACGACGCTGGGGTTGACGTGCTGGAACTGCGGCGCAACCCTCTCGCAGATGTGCTCCGACTCCTTGACGTCGGCGGGCGGATAGTCGGCCAGGGTGGACAGGATGGTGACGCGCCCCCACTCGGTGCACTCGGCGATGGCCATGAGCAGCTTCTTGAGCATGGCCGGGGTGACGATGAGGGCCTTTGTCTCCGGGGCGGTCTCGTTGATCTCGGACAGGGCCTGGACCGAGTTGGCGACGACCATGGGGTTCGGGTCGCCGATGAGCTCCTGCAGGATCTCGAGGAAGCCGTTCTCGATGCACATGCTCGGGTTGAGGTCGAAGAGCTTGGCGACGCAGATGGCGGCCGTCTTGCGCACGTAGGGGCTCTCGTCGCGGAGGGTCTTGCGCAGCGGCTCCTCCATGTAGTCCACCATCTTGTCGACCCTGATGCAGCCCATCGTCCGTATGGCCAGCGCTCGTATGAGTGGGTTGGGGTCTTCTGAGTCTTGGACGAAGGTGTTGACGGCGAGGATGCAGAGGTCGGGATGTGATTTCGCGTAGTTCCTTTGCGAGGGCGGCTGCGTTAGAATACAACTGGCCTGCGCGGCAACGGGCTGGATCATAGCTCCCGCGGGAATATGGATCTCGGGTGCTCACATCAGGTATAGATAGACAAGCTTCTTCTGGTCGAGGTCACCCGTCGCGATGTTCTTGAGGACGTCGGGGAACAGGGCAGACACGTCCTTGCCCAATGTCATGGCCATGATGGTCTTCTGGATCGCCTCCTTCCTCTCGTACGCATACTGCGAGACAAGCCCGGCACGCAGCTCGAAGGTCTCGCCCTTGCGGGGCACCGCGAAGGCGCCCTTTATCCTGTTCACGGCCATCGTCGAGGGTTGGTGTGCGCCGCTGCAGAGCTGCTAGGTCGGAAGAGTGTCGTGGGTGTGAAGGTCGGAGGGCAGCGTTTCGAGGGTCCGCGCGGCACGGAGCTGGCGAAACCGGCAGTGCTCGAGGAGTAGGAGGAGGGGGGTGGACAGCTCGTCCGCCGGGGTGCGTAGCTACAGCATACGTTTCGGGAGGGAGTCGGTAGGTCGTGCGATGTTGGCTTCGGCAGAGGTTGTCGCCTTGGCCCGGGAAAGTTGCGAGTGGTCACTGCTGAGGGTCGGGCGTCGAGGGGCAGAGCGCGACGTTGGCCAAGCTGTTCTAACAGGCCGCAGACGCTTGGGCCACTTTTCTTCTAAGTGACGTTGCCCCTTTCAGGGGTTGTTGCATGCGCACCTGAGAGTGGATTGATGACCCTTGGAATTTGCTTGTAGGGGGGCAAGGGGGGGGGTGTGTCTTGTCTCGGTGAGTTGTAAAAACACAACCACACAATGAGTGGTCTCTTGCATAATATGGGCCATGAATCCCGTAAAATGCTAACAATTGAAATCAGTGTTTGTCAATTGTGGCATTTCAAGAGTGTTGAACTATTCTATTGGGTATCTTGCATGCTTCTGGATGCCTCCTATCCGAACCGCAGCGTGCGTCGATTGGGTCGTCTACTATTTCGTAGGAAGACACCTTCTTGAGCCTGCGAGTGTGAGATAATTCCTACCATATGCTTTTTTTTCTGTTTGTGAAGCACCCGCTCGTGCTCAGAGATCATCCTGCAGAAGGGTACCCAATGCCAAAAACACCAGCATCTTCCTTCTCCTTGCTCCCAGCAGCCGGCCCACCCTCGTCCACGTCCATGCCCACTTGGTCATCAGGCTCGGGCGTCGCAAGAACATGGCCGACACTCATCTTAGAGAGGTCATCATGCTCCCCTCCGGCACCGGGAAGCTCGACACCAACCCCGACCCCCACGTCCACATCGAGGCCGTCGACGTCCATCCGGGCACTTGCCTCGTCATGGGCATCATCTTCTGGCTGCTCCATGAGGATCATATCGAGATCACGATCCACAGCGTCGTCTTCCGCGCCCTCGACGTGGCTGTGGTGCCCGACTGCGAGCAGGTCCTGGAAGCTGTTTGCCTCTGCGTCGGAGTGGTACGATTGATACGAGTCGTGGTGGTGATGGACGGGTATGGGGTGGTGATGTGCATATGACGATGGCGACGGGTGGCTTAGAGGGGGCTGGTTGATGATCTGTGGGTCAATGGGTTGGTAGGCCGGCGAGTGCACAAGGGGCAGCGGGTGGGCGACGGGCGAGTGCCGGTGCAGGCTATGATGCTGCTGCAGCGATGCGATGTGAGGGTGCCGTATCATCACGTTATGGTGCTGCTGGCTGTGCGGCAGCGGAGCATGTTGCGGTACGGGCGAGTCTCTAGGCGTGTGTAGAGTATGTGCCGGGTAACTCACGGACATGTCATCATGGTGAACCGGGTATGGAGCCGGGGAGAAGCCGGGCAGGTGGGAGTGGGCGTGGGCGTGGGCGTGGGCGTGGGCGTGGGCGGAGTCCTCTCTATCTGGTCGATCTACCACAGGCGTCGAGACAATGTTCGCGATGGCCGGGATAACAGGAGCAGACGGCACGGTGGGAGCCGGGGCATGAGCAGCAGCAGCAGGAGGAGGAGGATTAGTGGCATCAGTTTGCTTGCGGGTGGGCGTGGGCGGCTTCCTCTGGTGGACAGAGGTGCCGTGGGCCAGGCCTGGGATTGGCTTTGACGAGTCTTTGCATTCGGCACACGCCCTAATTACATCGGAGACGGTCTCCTTTATGCGGCTCCAGTGGTACTTCTCAGCAATGGTGGCGGTGGTCTTGTTGATGCCGCCGTGGTGCTGCGAGTGGACCTGGCGCGAGATGTCGTACTGCCTCTGGGGGTCCGAGATGACCTCCTTGTCCTTGAGCATGAGTTTGTCGTCGTCAAGCAGCTTGTAGTGTGTCGCGGCGCTCCGAAGTCTGCTTTTCTCGGCCCGGTCAGCGCCGTTAGGGTATTTACCGTATTTGAGATAGAACTTGATCTTGTCGAAGCGTTCTTCACTCACAAGTTCCTCGCTGTTCTCGTCGATCGAGAGGTCTCGTCCGTAGATGATGGCGTCGATGAGCCGCCCCGGGTAGCTCTTGAGGTTGCCGCAGCCCTTGACCCTGCCGATGCGTTTAAACCCGAGCGCGTCCCAGATCTTACACGATGCCACGTTGGTCTCGTAGACCAGGTTGAATACCGAGTACGTGTAGCCTAGCTTTGGTGCATAGTCAAGGTAAGCCTCGCCCATCAGCCGACCGACTCCACGGTTCCTCGCAGCATCTGTCACGAGAAAACCGGCGTTGCAGACGTGAGAGCTCCGGCCCGGGTAGTTGGGCTTGATGTAGAAGCTGCCGAGGCACTCCTTGGACCAGTCCTTGTCGTCCACCACATCCTCGGGCTTCTCGATCTTGCCCAGGAGCATGATGGCGCCGAAGTTCTGGAACCAGTAGGATGCAAACTTCTCAAAAGGCATGGGGTCGATCATGGGGTATGTGTCCCCATTGTTGACTTCCTTGGCGAACTGGTCGCTCATGTACCTGAGAAGCGAGAGAGGCACTTGCTGGCGAGACACAAAGGGCACGATGGTGGCAACTGTCTGTCTATCTCGCAGTGTCACTTGGCGAGGGACGATACTGGCCGGCAGTGATGGGTTTGATGGATCCGGATATGGAGGCTCCCCAACCACTCGGTAGATGGTGGGAGAGGCGGGATCATCCATCATGGCCGGCATCTTGGGCCCGAGGTCACACAAGACCGTGGTTGTACAGTGCCGCGCAGTGCAGTGCAATGCAGTGCAGTGCAGCCCAGCCCAGCGCGGTGCCTGCTTGCATGTCAGCTTACAAATTCCTCTGGCTCTGGGTAGCAGGCTCCCGAGATCAGATGTCTGCGAGAAGCTGTGCTGTCCCGACCTGCCGTTCTTGGGAGTGTCTTGCATGCTGCAGCAGTGCAGGCGCCATACCTTTCTTGCAGCCGGTTAGGCTCAGTCTGCCCTCAGTGTGGCGTGGAGTCTGCGTTCAGGATGCTAGCCGGCACAAGATGGTAGCCAATGGGATCAGCGTTGCACTATTGTTTGATGGGTGGTGGTGCATGTGTAGAGCGATGATGAGATGTGCTTGAGGAAGAGAAGTGCGCACGCGCGCCGTGCTGTGGCATTTGAGCACTGCAGTGAGACACGAGCCTGAAAGCCTCGGGCCATTTTAACACCTGCCCGCTGCCGTTCACTGCCACTCACTGCCACTGTCACTCACCAAATTCCGACTTCCGATCCCGGACCAGGCACAAAGTATCCGCCCAGTAGCGCCGGCTATCAAGTAATAGATATATTTCGGACCTCTTGAACGGACGACAACCTTTGACTTCCTGCGTTCAATCATGGACAGCAATGCGAAGACGTGAGGGGGGCTGTTTATACCTGCAAATTGTCTGCATAATTCCAACAGTAGAGAACCTTCCAACAGAAGAGAGAGAGTATTGCTGCTCTTGCGCACCCAACACTGCATCCATACCAGCCAGCGCTCATTTGCGCATCAATTGCCTCGGCTGCCCAGATCCTGCTTGTCTCCACCTCACCTGCAACGCCTGACGTAGGCTTGGAACATGGCTGGCTAGGATTGCTGCAAAGCTTTTGTACCAGGCAGATACCACTCCAGAAAGCGAATAATTTGATCAATGCTGCCACTGATTACGCCTTGATGACTTACAGGATGACAGGCTCATTTGATATGATGTCCAAGAATGACCACATGACTGCTTCCAATCAGTTGGAAGACGAACAAGGAGCACTGACATCATGTTTTCCAATTGAGTCACACATGGCCATGGTGCTATGTGAGAAGTATTGTATGTGCACTGCAAGTCATGGTAGCTGGCCATGAGCCACTCCACCAGTCACTCCGCTTAGAATCAAAAGAGTAGTTGAATAGAATCATTAATACCCTTGGGTTTCCATCTGTGTCAAAGGCAATCAATAATGTAGCCGTGACAGTCGGAGAGCTCCATTATCCCGAGATGATGGGAATGAGACATCTTTTTACAACACTCGGCGGCATTTGGTGATGAGACAGATGGACTCACTCAGCAGACCGGGACACACGTGTGCATTTCATATGAGCCCTTCACATGCCAAACATGATATATCATGCCTCCCTTTATTTGCTGGGCTAAGTCTACATAAATGGTGCGAGTGAAGCAGTGTAATGCCTACTCAGAGGCCAAAACACCCCGGCAGTCCAGATGTCGGGATGGAAATACCAATCCGTGAAACCCACATCATCTTTTCCATGATTCCCATTCTCCTGTAAATAGTGTCTGCCCGTATCGAATACTCAACATCAAGTGGTCAATGCTTATCCACCGGCGCCTCGCAGTGCTCGTATCTTTTTAGTCTGTTGTCATGGGCGCCATGGGACATTTGGAGCACACCACCAATAGACACCATCCGAACGTGATGAAAAAAAAAACCCAGGGTACTCCATTACCTTTCCCGTCCTTTGCTCTGAATCCAAGAGGAGAATTTCGCGTACAGGTAGCTGCTCATGCTTCCGCAAGGATCCCACCCATAATGCATAACAAGCTTAGGCACCTTCTTCGCAAGAAGCCGTTTCGCCTTCTCAGCATCGGCCCACGAGGCACAAGCGACCCACATGATCGACCCGACGCTGGTGATCTCTTCTACTTGAAGACGATTGAGATTTAAAAAGCGCTTCAGATAGGCCTCAAGTCGCAAGCCGTCCACATGGATGTCCTGCCCATCAGCAGTGCTTCTCATCACCAGAACGCGGGATTTAGTCCCGAGAGTTGGTAGCCTGTTCATCGACCGGGTGATCTGAATGTTGGTGATGGCCACGCCTTGGATAAACAGTCCGTGGTCCTTGGCCCGATCATAAACGATACGAGCCGAGTCTGCTGTACAGAATTCAATCTCAGCAGATTCATGTTGCGTCAACCTTGCGTGGAAGACGGGCCCAGGGCTCAGGTCAACTAGAGGCTTGAAGAGATCAGCCAGGCCGGTGTCTCGTGGAAGGCCTCGGATGACGACGACTCTCTGCTGCAGAAGGTTGCTCTGAAAGGTCTTTTCTGCATCCAAGGTCTTCTGTCTCTTCATCTCGGTTGCGACGGCTGCGCCCAGCCTCTTCTTGTCCTCAGCAGCGGCTTGCCTTTTCGCAAGTAGGTCATCTGCGGCCTTCCTCCTCCGTCGCTCTTCCTCCGTCTCGGCCTCTGCCTTCCGTTGCGCCTCCTTGGCACGACGCTCCTTTTTCCTCTTAGATTTGGGTCCTTCTGGCTTTTTCGAGTCTGGTCCTGGGCCGAAGGTGCTTGATGATGGCTTCTCCGGCTGACTGCCCTTTTTTGGTCGTCTTGCGCTTTCTTCAGGGCGGCTTCGTCTTCTACCTTCCACTTGGCCCGCATGCTGTCACCAACCGAGGGCTGCGAGGCCCTCGTCCGGGCAGCCTCAGCTGCGACCTCCTGCCTTACCAGCCTCTCCTGATCATGCGCCTTCCTCTTCGCCTCATCAAGCACATTTTCGTAAGTATCTCTCAGCTTTACGCATACTCAGTCAGTGAGGGCTGGAGGTAGGAATGAGGATGTTGGTGTGTTACTTGCATTATGGGACCTAGCCTTGGCACCTGGTGTTTTGTCAACGTCGGTGTGTTTTACCTTCGCTCTCTTGCGAAGTAGGCCTTCTGATCTCCTTGGGCGATGCTTTTGGGTCTACACGAAGCCTAGCGTACCAACCGTACCAACCATCGCCATTGTTCGACTCAAACCGTATCTGCTGGACCAGTGTTGGGCGACATGACCCCTCTAGTGAAAGGGCTTTCTAGTTGCGACAAATTTGTATACAAGTCTTCTAAATACAATCTGTTGCCACCTATGATACATGTATGACCCAGGTACAAACTCAAAGCTGCCGATTCCAAATGACCTCAAGTAGTACTAAACGCGCAGGACGTGGTTGTCAGGAGGCTGCTGCCATTGCTCCCCCAGGCCTTTGGAGTTCGGGTTTGCAGCTAATGCAGGCGGCCCCTGTTGGCCCATCCATGGCTGCATCGTGGTCCACAGGCCGTTGTGTTTCCGGACAGCAATGGCGAAGACAAGTGCCACCACCGCGGTGTAGATCCACACAGTGAGGATCGGGTCCACGAACATGAACGCTGTATTTACCTCATAGCGATCGTAGTAGTAGAAGTCGGAAAGGATGAATATGGCGAGATAGATGAGTATGTAAAGTTGACTGATAAAATTCAGGATAGCGGCGACGAGGAAGAGCACTACGGACTGTAGTTGTCATTATCGTTAGCAAATTCATGCGACCGGGGTTGTTTGCCTGCTGCTGGACATTATACAAATACCGAAGTACACAAGAGGAACCACTCACGTTCTTCAGAATGTGATTAAGCTTTGTTCTGTTGAATACCACGGCCGCGAAGGCCAGCAGCAGTGAAGCCCAAATAAATGTGAGGATATAGAAGGCAGCATCCATGTTCCTGCTGGCCTTACGTAAAGAGTCATCGCCGTAGCCATACCAAATGCTGAGATAACGCGAATAATATGCATTATAAACGCCAAAGGTCGCAATTGCCAGGATCGAGAGGATGATACAGGACGCAATGGCGGCGTACCGTACCGCCTTCTGTAGCACTGTTCTCGTCTGGGTAAGACAGAAGAGGAAGCCGTTGCCCAGCTCAGAAAGGGTCATGATAAGGAGGATATTTGCCATGTAGGCGAAAAGGGACCCCAACAAATACACACGTAACGAAGCGTGCCAGATCCCCCCCAGGCGTTCCGTTCTATACTCGTCGACATAAGTAAGTATGTTTTGAATCAAGTATAGCAGGAGCCATCTGTTGATAGGGTCAGTGGAAATAAGACGTGGATATGAGCACCAGAGGAATGTGCTCCGTGTAATCTCTCGCTCATTTTGACTGTAATTCAACATACAGTATTGATACCGGAAGCATAGCCTTGAAATATGTCATGGCCACTCTTGCTGGGTCCTTTCTGCGTCGTGCTCGGTAGAAGCTGATGCACATGAAAGTAGACAGCGGCAGTATCATGATAGCCATAAAGCCGACGTTGAACCCCCTCGAGATGCTGTAGGGGACGTATATGGCCATGTTTGATGAGTCGGCAAGAATTTTAGTCGTAGGAGATGTGGAAGATTCAGATCTGCAGATAAAATAGGGCAGTATTTAGGCAAATTAATTAGAATGGGTTGCACAACAATCCACGTCCCAGAGTAAGATGACGGGTTGTCAAGAACAACAATACAGAGTGCGCGGGGCCCACCAGTCTTATAGATGACAAAGCCTTAAAGGAGGGGGGGGGAGGCAGGCACATGAGTGAGAACCAAATTACACGTCACAAAAGAAATGCCCTTGTCCAAGATGCCTTGCAACCTGGCAAAGCTGCTAGGCACGCGCAGCGCACTGCCACGCGGTAGTACAAATAAGGAAACATAAATATCGCGTGGTCGAGACCAAGTCTGCAGCGGGAAGCTCCTTCTCATGCTCGGCGGCCCAGGGAGTGTACACAGCCCTGGCCAAAACCGCCCACAAAGCAAGGTCAACAGCACACGGGTCGAATCACAACGGTTGTGCTGCGCTTGAAGGATCCGCCAAGATTGACACAGGTGCTGTGGCCCGCGTGCTCTCTGCATGCTTATTATGTCCCAGGTGAGCCTAGCGTCTACCGCATCATCCCTCATTGTTTTGGGGAGCTCAGCTCGCATGCCCTGCTTGGCATTTCTTGAGTCGCATTGTGCATTTACCGATCCGTGGAAAGCACAGGCTTTTTGGAATGCTGCCATGTCCCGAATGCTTTGATATGCAGCGCTTCCAACTGCGCAAGCTTCTGACATCCATGGATACTGCACATCAGGTAGAAGACAAGCCGAAGCTCATCACAGTCTACTAAATATTAAAGAGTAGGTTTATGGGAGTGAGTGTTGAGGGAGTGGGCGTTATGGAACGGTGTATTTTGTCCGATAATGACTACACGTGCAGTCCAATTTGTCTGCGGTTCAGCATTGCAGATACTAGAATTCTTTGTGAATGCACACTGCACTGGGCGGAAATGTGCTACTGACGAGGAACAAAAGCCCATGAATTCACAATACCAGCAACCGACATCAGATAGTTCAAGGTCCCATGCTATTTCAAGGGCAACATGGGCGGCGGCAGTGGTTCTTGGAGCTTCATGTTCAAAGCAAAGAGCACAAACGAGCCATATGAGATGAAATGAGTATAGAGGAACTCTGTAACATGTAACCACCGAGTACCCAATATTGCAGGTCTTCGCCACTTTATCGATAAGCAGTACTTGGAATCCTCCTGGACAGGTCTGAGAAGGGATATTGGAGCCCCCATAGCGTATTGAGGGAGTGCTACAAAGGTATTAGTAGGGAGCGAGGTAATGAGTATCATTGAGGCTACTGAAAGATGGAGAAGAAGCAAGCCTTACTTGCTGCAAATCCTAGCTCTAAATACTCCTCAGAGTAGGCAGTCACATGGTCTTGTGGCTGCAACAATTAATTGGTGACAGTAGGGGTCAGAGTGACCAACAAAGTCTAGACAAGCATAGTTTGGGTGCAGCTTGGGATGGTCCACTGAAAAGATCCAATTGGCTTTAGGAAACAAAGACCGACACCAGAACATGTGGTCAGGGCAAGCTTTCCTTCATGCAACGAAGAAAGCCGTACTTGGCCCCGAGGCTACTTCATCATGTGCAGTCATGTATAGGTGAAGGATGGAACTACACACGGCGTGGCCATGAGAGCAATGCAGTGTCCTTACAATTGACAGATTCTTCACCTATTGCTCCTGTGTAAAGTAAGATGCGGTAATAGATAGGGTCAGTGTATTAGAAATACATAAGCTGCAGTTGATGTTTTCCAAGTTCAATGTGGAGATCCTGAGGCTACTTGAACAAGAAACAGTATTTTGAGGCACCCTAGCAAGTTTATGATCAATCAACATGAGGCAGAGAGTCGGAAGGACTATAAAAAGCATAAAATGAATATAAAAAAGAAGAGGCTAGCCTTGCTTGCAGGGAAGACTAACAAAAGCCCCTGATTCATGGGTGTGAGAGATTGGCCAAGGACTATGCACATATTACCACAGGAAATACTGTTGAAAATGGAATTCCAGGCGATGCGCAGATGAGGGATTTTGGGGCTGTGACAAGAAGGCAACTGGAAGTCAGGACTGAACCATGGATTGTAAGCAGTATAGGAACATTTGATAATGAACAAGAACAAGGCATGGTGATCAAAATAAGGCATTAGAGGGGTCAGGCAAGCAAAGGCACCTGTTATATTTAGCAAAAGGCGTATTCTAATACAAACCTATATTTTTTGGTGACGGGACATTGCTGGTTTGTGCATCCTAACATACGTCTTTGCAGTATAGCGCTGAGAAAAGATAGAAAGGGCAATATCAGCTCTTGGCAACATCTGATCATGGTGGGTTTGCTTCTTATAGTTCAGTCATACGTCCGGTTGCAGTCAACAGCAAGCTGGGTTTGTTTGAAGGCGGGAAATGCACGAGATGTGGCGAGGAGGGCCGTTGGGCCAAACTTCGAGAAGACAAAGATTTTCAGAGCGGGTACAAAGATACCTTTAAAATACAAAGGTACTTACTCCCTTGCGGCTCCCGAGATCACTCATAGCAACCCATTACACCTAGGCACGCACAACAAGACTTACACAACCAGACCTACACAGCCAGAGCACCCACATCCAGACACCCGCATCCAGATGCCCAGAACACCTATACTCATGGCCAATGTTTGTACCTGATTACCTAAGTTCATATCTAAATTTGCTGTGGTACCTAATGCGCTGATATAATTCGGGTGGTGGGAAATATTTATGTACCTCTGTATTCTCTGTTTTATACCCTGTGAATCTCCTTCTTCAACTTTTGGCGCCTATTTATCCTTACACCTCCGGCTGCTCACTCAAAAATAAGCCAGCCTACTCTTTCCCTTATTAACACACAAAGCACTATGAAGGTAGCCATTTCCGAGTTGCTATTAAGTGAGGATAAGAGTTAATGGATACTTGAAGGATATTATTTCCAATAAGCAATATCGAATTGACCGAAAAATCGGCGATGGGGGCAACGGCGTGGTTTATTTTGGTGCGTATATCTTTCCCTTCCCAAACTATATCTTGGCTAATTCTGGGCAGGCACTGGTCTTCAGTCGGACAAGAGAGTTGCCATGAAGTTAGCGCGTGCAGAAAGCTACGAGAGGTACACAATTGATAATGAAAAGTGTGTATATGATGTGTTATCAGGTGGGACAGGAATTCCGCGCATCTGGTGGTACGGATATAAAGAAAAGTACTACGTGCTGGTTCAAGAGCTCCTTGGTCCATCTCTCGATGATCTTTTCAATTACTGCAATTGGAAGTTCTCGCTTAAAACGGTCCTTGTGCTAGCTGACCAGGCAGTCGCTCGAATACAATATATCCATTCGAAAGGCTACGTGCACAGCGATATTAAGCCGGAGAACCTTCTTCTAGGAAATGGAAAAGACGGCAATTTACTTTGTATCATTGACTACGGCATTGCTGAAGATCATGGGGTGCAAGAAGTACAAAGTAAATTCAGATACAAGGCTCCATTTGAGGGTACTATTCGATATGCCAGTATTAATACTCACAAGGGCCGGCGTAGGTAATCTATCAAACGTATGTTCAGGTGTGTAAGCTAACTTGTAGATAGATCAATCTTGGGGCGATGATTTAGAATCCCTTGGATACGTCCTTGTATATCTCGCCCGCGGCTCCCTGCCATGGCAGGGCTTATTATACAAGGCTGAAGAAAGCAGACTATGGTTATGCATCAGAAACTGAAGCTCCGACCAGAAGATCTCTGCGAAGGGCTCCCCGATGTCTTTGCCGCATTCATTAACGAGATGCAATCTCTACCATTTGGACAAAAGCCTAGATACGCTTATTTTAGACGGCTTTTCGCACGGACTCTATTATCGAATGGCTTCAAGTATGACCACATATACGACTGGACAGAAAGCAGATTTGACGAGTTGAGAGGTAAAGTCGCAGCCCCAGAAGAGGTCTTTCACGAATTTGCCGTAGGCTCTCATCAGAAGGATTCCGAAGCTGGAAGTAGCCATTATCGAGGAGAAAGATCGAACTCGTCGGGCACGGATGAAAGCCCCTGGGTCCATCCTCCGGAATTTTGGGACCGTTTATCACGGGTACCCTTATGCAGAAGCGCTTTAGAGGAGCTCAATCGACGGAATGCGCTATACTCTTTTCCACCATCTCCTTTGGCAACAAAAGAAAGGCCGACAACAAATGATTCTAAAGGGATTGCTCGATTCGCACGCCACGGCGGCCCATAAATAGGTGATATAAGGAATTTTAATGGAGAAAGAGCACTACGCCACTGATTGATAAGTAGCTGCGGGAACCCAGATTTCAGGACTCTCTGGTTGATAGCATACTGCTACAGAACGCTTCTCTAGAAAACATGCTGCACCTTGCTTGTTGGTATTTATAGTACCTGCACCGCTGGCATTCCGTGATTGTGCACCGTTCGGCCTGAAAACTTCTGAACTGACTTATGTAAAGCTTACAACGTGGAACAGACCATCCTAGTAAGATATGTGTCAGCACCTCCGGTAATATGATGTCTAGATAGTCATATTGCGTGGATAACGAACAGTTTGCCTTAGGCCAATGGGGCGAGTGCCATTCCCGCACATTCCAGTGTTTATCATCTGTCACAAGTGCAGGAAAATATAAATCCCAAGGAAAGCATAGGCAGAATGAATATAGTCCACAAAACACAGATCTGAACCTGATCACATCACCATTTATAGGACTCTAGATTATTAGTAAGGTATAATGGACTGGATTTGGCTAGCTAAGCATCAATCTCATCGTCGTACTCCCCAAACTCATTCTCCACTACTCCTGCATACTTGCCTTGCACGATGGGCATCAGCGCACAAGTGTCAACAAAACCCCCGGTGGTTGAGTATACGAGGTCACTGCCCTGGAGCATGGCAACGCCGGCAACGGGGTCCGCCACGAGAAATAGACAGGGTTGGGTGTTGCCCGTATAAGTACAGACAACCGGTTAATAGAAGTTGAGATCCGGGTCCGCCGCCACGAACATCGAGCCACACACCCGCAGCGGAGATGCTCGTCGATTTGCTGCCACCCGCGGCAGAGGGTGTACTGCCCTAGGTTCCTGGCTCCCCGTTGGCGTTACCGCTGCCTTCCGTCCTGAGCCTTATGAACACCACTGGCACGGCCTCCCTGGGGAAACTGCGGCCCTCAAAGGCACGAAAGCGGCTGACTCCGAGTTTGCTCATGGTGTTGCGGTAGAAGTGGAGGACGCGGCCCGCCCCGTCGCTGACGACGAGGTCGTTATAGACGGACCAAGACTTTGAGCAGAATTCGAGGCTCTCGCTGGCTGCATTTATGACGTAGACGTTGGAGTCGCCGCACGATAAGAGCGCCACGGATGATTTTGGGTTTACGAGGGGCACGAACCCGTAACCGTCTGTAGTGTTGTATGCTGCGTCGAGCACCTCCTAGAAGGAATATGTCACCGTGTTCTCTCCAGGGACGGATTCGGTCGCATCCTCAAGATCGGGATGATCGTGACCGTCTTCGTCCTGCCGCTTGGCTGGTGATGTTGTCTGGTCAGCCGCTGGGAGTATTGGATTTGTGATATTTCGGGTATCTGGACTTGGCTGGGCAATATCTGGGGTCGTTGACGTTAAGCCTCCTAGTGCATCAATATTGGGCTCCGGTGCTACAGGCCTTTGGGTTTGTCTGTGTCGAATGTTAGCGCCGCGGCTTGCAAACTTGCACAAAAATTCGAAATGGCTTACTCTATGCAGCCCTGGCTGATCTCCCCATCCCCGCTGTTGAAAATTGGCTTGTTTTTGCCGTCGAATATGTTATAGCTGAGCTTATTGCGCCAGGTGATCTTGGTGCTGACCCCCTTACATCCCTTGGTGTCCTTGAAGCCTCCGGTCAGCCCGCCTTTACCCTGGCCGATACTCGCAGACGCCTATAATTTAGCTTTGATGGAGGGATCATCAGTTATGCCGTTGCTCTTATCCAGCACGTTGGCGATCTGAGGCCGCACTGAAGTGAGACGGTGCCTTGGCGTCTGCATTCTTGCTTGAAGGGTTGGGGACTTGAAATCGCAAGTTCTGGTTGAAGGAGCCTTTAATTGTGGTCCACTCTGCGACCTTGTCGAATACAGGTTTAACGATTTCTTGCGAGCCTTCTAGTACGTCGCCAGGCCCTGGCACGATCCTATTTTCGAGGTCTTTCAGCCATCCGCGTTTCGTATGTGCAGCACTCCGGGACAGAAGTCCATCCTGGGTTTCTTCCGGGTCAAGCTCGGCGAGAAAAGCTTGGAAGATCGTGTTGGAGTCGACGTCAACATAGCCCTGCTGATCGTCAAGGTCTACATCGAAGTATCCGCCAAGACAAGCCGTGGGAAGTCCGTACGTGGTATCGACCGGGGCTACACACCGCGGCCGTATACCGAACGTATTGCTTTCTTCAGAAACACCAGGAGTGGTGGGACTTGGGTTGAGGATTGGATTTCCTGGTTCGGATCCGCCTGTTGATCCAGAACCTCCTGTTTGGCCAGGGCCTCCTCCGGGTCCCGATGCTACATGTGAGTACAATGGGTTATCAGCTTGAGGACTCCAGTAGCCCCACTCAGCCTCGCCCTGTAAGAACAGAGACTCAGGATCCTGAGCCCAACCGGTAGCGATGATCACTAGGCTTGCTTCATCGATCTCAAGGCCTTGACAGTTGTAGTAACAGCGATCATTCTTCGTGGTGGCACAGCCTCCTCCGTCGACCATAAGGATGAGCCCAAACTCCACAGACAACGTTGCCGATGCCCTGGCAAAGGCTTCTGAGCTTGAGAACTCGACTCTCAGAGAGCCCTCAGTCGTATACTGGGCGGTAGCGAGGGAGCTGTAATCGAGAACCACAACCGGGCAGCTGAAGTAGCACGTCAAGAAACCGAAATAACCTTCTTCGCAGGGATCTGTATGGAAATTAAACGTGAGCGACGATACCAAGTATCATATGACCGAGAGTGCCTACCATTGACTCCGTAATACATGGGACAGGGTTCTTCAGCTTTGATAGGAACAAGATTGTCTATACAGCTCTGGTCCACGTCCCAATGAGCGGCAGGAAGGAGAGAAGTCCCGAGGAACTGGTCTTCCTCTGATTCGCCGTCATTGACGATGCAGCGCTCGTCGCCGAGCACGCCGTGGATGGTAACAACCAATCAAAGTCTAGACAGCATTTTGAATTTAGAAGAGGTGGAAGGAAAAGTGACCCCCAAATTGGTGATTAACGAGTGGCAAGAAACTGCGCGTACAGAGGGAACAACTCTGTCTATCGCCTAGAGTGCGCCTTGAGTGCGCCTTACGACGGTAGACTATAACTACATAATTTCCATCGCATCCAACGACCACAGGGCATAAACTACGTATCAGCGCAGTACAAAGGACAAATACGCCAACACGAATGGATGCTCATGTTGTCCCCGCGCGGGTTTCACAACTTAAATAAGCGCGTCAGCCCTGTGCAGAACGCAAATGAAGCCGGTTCGCGATCAATTTGGGGAGACTAGGTGAGTCGAGAACAGAAGCTTTGGCTTTTCGTGCCATTGCTGGAATGGGTGAAGATTTGAGGCTTTGAAAAGAATTGTCTGCCTTCCCCTCCATCCCCTCATTTTATAGGAATGCTGATCCAAAGACATGAGTGACGACGCCACGAATTGAAGAGAACGCCAGATGGTACAAGTAGGGCATGCAAGGCAGCGTTCCAATAAAGTCATCACACTCACCTGCTGCCTGCTATTTTAGGATAATTCTGAAGGTGGCTGTGGGCGCGTTTCAAAACCGCATAATATTGTCTCAGGGTCCCGCTGCGGACCGGACCATGTGGAAAGCATGAACCTATAGCTCACTCATCACTCAAGACCTCAGCGAAACGGCGGCTCCTGGCATCGCCATCATCCCAGTCGCCCACAAGGATCCTTTCCTTCGACTCCTTCATTTTTCTTTCCACGAATCGCTCCATCGCCGCCCTCTCCCTTTCAGTCAGCAGGTCTACCTTAGACCTCTAGTATTCCTCCTTAAAAATATCCTTCGGCCTCTCTCTAAATAATTTCTCGTCTAAAAACTTCCAGCAGATGGAATCGAACGCCCAGCCCTTTCAGACAGCATAGTTCGGCCATAACCGCCCGGTCGCCCAGCTCTGCTGCATATACGCCGACCAGGGCGTTTGGAGGTGGTGGCTCGAAAGGTCAACGCCTTTCTCGATCTCTTCCACAGCCTCAACCATATTGGCAGTACCCGGCCGAAGTTCGTGCTGAAGCTCTCTAGTTCGAGCATCTACATCTCAGCCACCAGGGTGGGTCAAGGCAGAACTGCGCGGGGGCAGCGTATGTTTTCAGACCTCGAGGTGCTGTTAGTCGGCATATCTGGCCGTTTCTTGATAGCCGGCACAGTTCGACAGGTTTTATTACAAGCATCGAGGGCTTTGAATATAAAAAGACTGGGACAGAGTACGAGCGCGTAAGTCGCTACTAGTATTATTAATTCCAACGAGTGTTGGTTCACCCCTTGCCCACATCATATTCGAAATGCGGTGAGGCGACTAGTAGAGCGCACTTTGCAAGCAGCCGCCGTCGTTCTGCATGCCTTGAGGATTCCCAAGGAACGCGACAGAACATGGAAATTCGTTCATTTTCCATGCCCCAGTTCCATAGTGACCTCGCCTTGGATCAGGGCAAGGGCATCTGACCATAAAACCTGTCCGGCTTTCTAAAAATTCGCTGGCGTGGAAGGTCTGCATTTTGGCGCAGCAGAGAAATGATTTGTAATGATGCGAAGCTTCGGTCCTGAAGTGAACCAAGCAGAGACTATGATCCTAACACACCAACTTGGAAGGGATGCTCTTCCGCGCCTTTAATCACACACACCCGTGCCGACCCTGTCCCACGGCCCCACGCCCGCCGAGACCCCGTACCCCCAAATCCAGCCCACATCACGACTCATGCCGCCCATCGAAATTGCTACATTATCATACCAAAAACTGAAAATCTCAAGGCAACTTGGCCGAGTGGTCTAAGGCGCTACGTTCAGGTGATCAAATCATCTTCGTAGTCTCGAAAGAGGCGTGTGTTCGAGTCACACAGTTGTCAATATCTTTTGCCAAATAATGTGACAATGTCATTTGGTGAGCTGATTTTTGCTCGGCTTGGCTAGGCTCTTAATGGGATGGAGCCGTCTGCGCATGACTTGACGGAGCTGGATACGTAGGGTGTATTTCTTTGAGAAGAACTGCCCCAGTCGTAATTTGGGCTGTGGTTTGCGTGGTACGGGTGCCGCTTTGGATGGCTCTCTTAGCTTTGTGTTCAATAGGGTACGCGAACCTGTACACCGGCGTTGATTCAACTGCGCTTTGCGCTTGACAATGAACGGTTGGCTCGTAGTTAGGCATTTTTGTTGCATAATGCCCACACTACCCACGCTCATTTCGCGTCCCCGAGCGACACCAAGACGGGCACGCATACAGGCCGCAACAGGTATTTCGACAAAGACACAAGCCCTCTCAGAACATCGTACATTTTCTATAACAACCAACAATGTACCTACACGTCTGACCTCCCCTCTCTAGAAGATCGACCGCATGCCACTCCCGCCCCGTCCGCCTCCCACCTCGGCCTCAGCAGCCCGCACCTCCCCCTCCGCCTTCGCCTTCTCCGCGTCCATCCACCTCTGGATCTCCGGTTGGTTCCTCCACGTGCAGACGCCCTTGTTGGCTTCGGCCTTGCGTCGTGCCTGGCCCCGCTCGCCCGCCCGGCCCAGGACGCCGGCGATGACGCTTACGGAACGGAGACTGTTTCGTGTGAGGGGTTAGCAAAGGCTTGGTTCTCTCTGCAGCGGCGATTTGTTTTGTGGAAAGGATTGAGAGGGGAAAATTAAAGCAAATAAATAGCCCAATAGATAGAATATACCTGTCGTCATTGCCCGGGATCACATACGTGACCTGCGTCGGGTCCGCGTCCGTGTCGATCAGGCCGATGGTGGGGATATTCTCCTGCGCGCACTCCTGCAGCATGGTGTAGTTCTCAAGCGGGTTCAGCACGACCACCAGCTCGGGCATTAGCGGCCTCCGCTCCGTGAGGTGTCCCTCGAACCCCTCGAGCGGCCGGTCCCTCTCGTCCACGACGCGCAAACCCCCCTGGCCCAGGATCTGGTCCCGGTTCGTGATGGTCCCGGGCACCCACTTGCTGAACAGGTGGCACGCGCCCGCCAGCTCCGCCGCCCGCGCCGTAACCTCCATCTGGCCCTTTCGGTTCCCCACGAAGAGCATCAGACCCCCCAGGAATGCGACCTCCTCGACGACGCGCGCCGCGCGCCGCAGCGCCGCCGCCGTCTCCTCGAGGCTGATGATGTGGATCCCCGCCCGGGCGCCGTAGATGTACCGCTGGTTGGCAGGGTTCCACAGGCTCGTGTGGTGGCCCATATGCGCCTGCGACGACATGAGGAGCTCGAGCGTCACGTCCTCGGGCTTGGGCGGGTCGCGCAGCAGCGAGGACGGGTCGAACTTCTCGTCGACCACGGACCCCACGCCCCCGATGGCCGACTGGATCTGGGCGAACTTGCGGTAGTTCTTGGCTATGGACTCGTCGACGGGCGCGGAAACGTGCTTGCTGCCGAGGCCTTGCTTCGTCTGGGGGAAGTAGGTCGACGGTGTCGGGCGCGCGGCGGGGTTTTGGGCGGCTTGTTGCAGGTTCTGAGATGCGGGCTGCTGGGGCGGTGATGAGGGCGGTGGGCTTCCTGCTGCTGACCCGCCCTGGTAGATTCCCTCTGGCGGGGGCGGTGGTGGCTCAGCGAATGAGGTCCGCAACGGTGGTCTCTTGTCGCCCGTCGAGAGGGCTGCTTGCTGGAGGCATGTCCGCCTCACTGGCGCGGCAAAAGCCTGTCGGCCTGCAGTCAATGGCAAGAGTCAGCAGCTGATGTGATGTGGCGGGAGGGTGCAATTGGACAGTCCTTACAGTGCCGCAGGCCCAAATTCCTTAATATCATGGCGACTGGCGAGGCTCACATTGGATTTGAAGCTCACTTATTATGAACCGGGCAAGGAGTGGTCGAGCTGCATCTTTTCCGAGCGTGCTCGACCCAGAAATTTGGGCCTGCCGAAGCATAGGCACGGGCTGGCGTTTACGTGATTGGACAGCAAGCTAAAGGTGGGTCCTGTTGTCTGAGGTACCTGGGTACTAACTACAACGCCAATGTCTCGCTCTCCTACATAAAACTACAGGACTTTTGGATCCAATGCACATCAAGTTTACTGCATTCTGGCTGGACAATTGCGCATCGCATGTAAAATCAGTCCTCTGGAACTGCCGCACACGGGCAGATTTGAGAGTCGAAAAGAGGATCCAGGCTTAGTACTCACACTTGCCTAAGCTAGCACACTCTCAAGAACACATGCTTCCAAGCAATTTGAATTCAGCATCGCATTGGAATGTCATAGAATGAAAAGGCGATGCCTATTAGTCTATGCACGTGGCGCACGCCACGTAATTCATGCAAAAACAAGATGTGCATCTTCTCACCAGATATATAAGCACACACACACGTATAAACACCGCGCAACAACGCCTGCTCAGGGGATATCGTCTTTGTTTCTAGGAACCACACAGCTCCTCCGCCATGCCCAAAAAGTCTACTGCGTCTACCGGCTGGACATGCGGCCGATGGTGAAGGTGGCCACGATAACAATGGCCAGGGTCGCGATCGCGCCGGGGAGCAGCAGCTCGTTGGGGACGCCGGGGACCACCTGCTCCTGCTGGTGGGAGTGCCTGCCGCGGTGTCTCCTGGACCGCGCGCTTCTCGGGGACTCGTCCTCGCTGTCCTCCACCTCACTGTCATCCTCGCCGTCGTAGTTCCTCCTCCTGCGCTCCCGTACACTAGACGCTGGAGGCGTGGGGATGACTGTTTCGGGTGCGGGGGTCGGCGCGATGGGGGGCTTCTCCGGGTCGTGGACAAACAGGTCGACCTTGTCGCGGTGGTTCTGACGCGCGAGCAGGATCGCCTCCAGGAGGTCCTGGTCGGTCGTGATGGAAACGGAGTCACCCTCGTCGTCCAGGTAGCTGAGCGCAAATCCGGTAAATGAGAGCTTGCCGTCCTCGACCGTAGGTGCGCCGCCGACAGAGCCGACCTCGGAACCAAGCTTCGAGAGGACGTTCACAACAAACGTGTCCATGCCCTGCGAGGCAATCACCTGAAGACGGTGGGTACGGCCACTGGGCGTCTTGAACTTGAAAGGGAACGGCAGCTCGCTGGGCGGCAGCTCCGGAGAGTGCGCCAGGGCGCTCTGTGGGGGTGAATCCACGCCGGCATGAGAAGCTGAGTCGCCGGGTGCGACGCTGTCCAAGATACGGTCCCTATTGATATCGGGGGACATGAGCGAGCGCGAGCCGACGTGGCTGCGGTCGTGATGGGTGCCATCGCCAGACACCATGGATTCCGTCTCGTGGTCCAAGGACAGCCAGAACTTGTTCCATGCCGGGCCCTCGCTGTCCGTCGTGGACATGCCGTTAATTTGCTCCAGAGTCGCGTAGGTGAGCTTGAGCACGTCGACCATGCCAACAATCTCACCGCCATCGTTCATGACGGGAAGGTTGAGGTAGTGACCATCTGAGGGACTTGTCAGCATCTCACACAAAGCAATAGGGTCTCTCCAAGCCGCTACGTACCGTGCATTTTCCGAAGGGCTGCCTGGATGCTCATGTCGATAGGCGCAAAGTCGGGATGAGGAGTCATGACGCGGACAACGCTGCAGGTGGCCGGGTCCAGTCCAGGAGCAATGACACGGAGAACGACATCCTTGCTGGTGAAAATACCGGTGATAGCGCCGTTGTCCTGCACCAGGACCGCAGTGGTGTGGTTCTCCTTCATCATCTGGGCAGCTTCCTTGACGGGAGTCCTGACGCTGACAGTGACTGGCGGCTCGCCGTTCAAGACGGACTCGAGGGTCGGCCCCGACATCTTGGACCGCAGGGCCTCCACGTACTGGATAATCTGCTGGGGCTGGCTGGAGCCAAGCTCAGACTGCACACCCTCGAGCGCGTCATACAGCTTCCTCGAGGAAGAGTAGGCCCTCTCCAGCTTCTCCATCGCGTCGTAGAAGCACTTTGTGATGTCGAGGATGCCCGAGATATCCTGGTTCTCGTCCATGACGGGCAAGTGGCGGAAGCCCTTGCGCACCATGAGGTCGAGGGCATCGGTGGCGCTGGTGTCTGTCCGGGCACACAGCGGGTTCTTGGTCATAATCTCGGCGATGGTGATGTGGGCCGGCTTGTGCCCGGCACCGACGACGCGGAAGGCCAGGTCCTTGGCCGTGAATATACCCGCGATCCTATCATCGTCGTCGGTGACCAACACGCAGTCCTCCCTCTTTGCGGCCATCAACTGGGCAGCCTCGGCGACGGTGGTCTGAGGCTTGATCTGGAGGGCCTGGCTGGGCTTCAGGGCGAGGACGGTTCCGGGAGGCGCCTTTCGGGTGTGCCTAGCGCGGCCGGTGAGGTGCTTCTTCTTGGAGAGGTCGTTCTCCAGCTTCCGGCGGATCGCCTGGACATAGTAGTCAGTGGGCATACCTCGAGACATGTTTGCGGTTTCCTTTGGCACGTCTCGCGGTGGGAAGCGGGCGCCAGAGCAACTGGCGCAAGTTGGTTGCTTGAAGCAAGCTCGACGAGGAGCGTGGATGCGACATGGCTTGCGATGTTGTGGTCTTGACTCTCTCGAGGCAGGCTTCAGGGGCGTATTGTTGGGGGGAGTCCGGAGTGACAATATGTGGACAATTTGGAGGGTAATGCAAAGCGACTGACCTCATCCCTCTTGGACTGCTTTTGTCTGCTGGTGCTGACCGTGCTGGCCCCGCCTATCTCGCTATTAGTAGCGTAGCTTTCCTTGTGGCCGAGATCGCCTCCAAGAACGGGCCTGGGGATGCCAGAGCCGGAGCTGGCGCCAGGGCCAGCTCCGGCGGCTGGTGCTGGGCTGTGGTTGAAGGTGGGAATGCGGCCACGATCGGCCCCACGACTGGGCGTACCTCGCATGGTGTTGCCTGACATTGCATAAACTTCTCGGCGGGAGCGGGTTGGCGAGGGCGAGAGCGAGATTTAGCCGCGCGTGGTAATCAGGGAAAACAATGCGCGGGTGAGCGTGGGAGAAGAAAAAAAGACGCTCGCTCGCTGACGAAGGTGGGATTGGGTGTGGTTTCTGGTGACGGCGGTGCTCTGGTTCGTCGAGGCGGGATTTGAGGTCGGCAGGGCCTGAATCAAGCATCAAAATCCCAGAGGCGTGGTCGAGTGCAGAGTGACAGGCCCCTCCAGTAATATGATATCAGCTGGGATCTCGAAAGTGGACTGATGTCGGGGTCGAAAGGGGAGAGGGAGTTTGCGGGATCCCGACTTTTTTGTTGTGTTTGTTTCCGCGGGGGCACAGGCCAGTTTTTGGTAGTCTACTGTCACCTCAAGTGCTCTCTGCCCCTGCAAAAAAGGACCTGCAGAGCTGCAAGCTGCAAAGGAGGGACATGTGCGAGTAGGCGTCGCGGTTGACTGGCTAGCTGGCTGGCTGGGTTGCGCTATTACTGGGACTCTAGCCTTGCTAGGGGCATTTTTGGGGGAGGACCCGGGAGACAGGGTCACACGGGCAACCAAGATGAGCAAGCAGCAACACGCAGACTGGCAGTCCAATGATAACACCGCGCTTGTCGTGGAAATGATAATAACACCAGCAACTCGGTGCCTTTCCCCGACTCATCAATCTCGACTTGTCGATAATCGATGGGCCAGGTCTGCCAGGTCTGCCAGGCCTCGTGTCGACCTGTACCTGGCAGGCTAATAATCAGCCAACTGGGAAGTTGCCGGCACCTACACAGAATGCATCAAGGCATGGGATGAAACTTGAGTAGACACTTGACCCACCCCGGTCGTTTCTCGGCCGCCGTCATGATACGAATTCATTGGTCACTGGCGAGCATAAAAACAAAGAGCAGCCTCCATGAAGCAAGCACAGGAGGGCAGAAGGGGGCCACTGCTATCCGAACCTGTCCGCATCGGACCAAGAGAAATTAAGACGACGGTAATGAGCTTGCTTGACCAAGATCACCCGGTGAACCGTGTGGGTGCACCGTGTGGGTGACCTCCTTCCCCTGCTGTAGCCAGGCACGCCGGGAGCAACCGAGGCAACGCAGGGCATACACAGTACAGCCTCTTCCGCAGTAGATCTACTACGTTACGTATCATGTCGGAGCAGCCGAGAGTGCAGCCCAGACCAGCCCATCAGAACAGCGCCTCATTTGTTCAAATCCGGCCAAAGAGGTCGCACTCACGTTCATACTATCCGCTTGAAGTCTGTCTGCCCTTGCTATATTTTCACATGGCAAAGGTGTCAAGTCTCACTCCTGTGTGTCCCAGGCGATACTTGTACAATACCCAAATAGAAAAAGAGAGACCATACTCACACAGCCTGTGTATTCCGAAGCTTGAGCCGGGCTCGGGCCAGTTGAAGATGCAAGCAACCAGCAGCAGACGTAAATGTCAAAAACGATGGTGCGCTCAAGTATAGCCATGACAACTACCAACAGCATCTGCGCCTTCCGAGGCCTAGGATTGGACCAAAGCAGCGCCCTGGTATAAGGCTAGATGCTGGCCATCTTCGGTTGTTAGCCTACTGCCATGCGAAGGCTCCCGATATGTGCCAGCTCGGACCTGCGCCAAGGCGGATTTCAAAGAACCGACCCAAGCAGATGGTGTCAAGTCAGGGCTGAATGTGTATCAATCGTCGCCAGATGCATTCCAGCAGTCATCCGGCTCAGTCGCTAGTACCTGGTATATGGCACTGCTCGTTTTCTTCAACCGGGAAAAGTGCAACTTACACCAACGGACCAACACGGCAACACATCCACATCGTGAGACAATCCACGTGCAAAAATGATAGCTCTAGAGAAAACATGAAAGAGACATGGCGGTGACAGGCTTCCATAATCAGGGACTAAACAAACCAGAGCCCAAGACTTCAGCCTTCCATCCTGCAATACAGCCACAACCACCCAATATACCTTTTCCTCTAATGTTCATGCATCACCAACGCCACAAAAAGATAAATAAACCTTCAGAAACTATAAGAAAAAGAGAGGTTGCAGTTATAAAGAAAAGAGTAAATCTATTCTCTAATCCCTCCAATGTATACACCATGAACACATAAAAAAGCAACAAAAATCAAAAGAGAAGGGTCGAAGTTCAGGTCTATGGATTGGTTAGAATTTAGATGAATCATTCACTGACAGCAGCCATATTTATCTTACCTCGCAGGGATTCGAACCCCAGTCCCCGGAAATAGCTGATTGAATAAATCAGAATCCGATGTGATAACCAACTACACTACGTGACCGAATGTTGATGCGGTGGGCTTCGAAAATGCGTCTGATATTTTGGACAACTATGCAAAATTTCCCGGGACCCACTCTGCCCGCTAGACTGGGGTGGACCCGTCCTGTCCACACTTACATAAGCGTCGCTTCTCTCGAACACGACATGGGCCATTCCACGAAAAGATACATGGGTACATGGCCGAGCTGGTGTGTGCAGCAGCGGCAGTGACCCTGAGCTGGCCCAGCTGCATCAATTTTTCTGGCAGCAGAAGACAGACCAAGCTCCAGTCGACCCCACGCGTCCACGCCCCGGCAATACAAGCAGTCTTTGGCAACCTCACCACCACCGACTCGACCTACCTTGGGCTCCTCCTTGCACCCTTCCCTCCACGAGTTCCGAACCTCTGCTGCATATCGACGCCCAACATGTCTTTTGGCGGGCAGACACCCACCATTATCGTCCTCAAGGAAGGTCAGTAACTGCCCCTCCTTGCCCACCAACCCCTGGGAGCTCCCACCGTGGACACGCAGCAAACTGGCGACCGGCGACGTGCCATACCGCAGCCACCATACCGCATACTGCCGCCCTCAGCCCTAGCCATCTGCTAACTCCCCTCCCACAGGAACCGACTCCTCCCAGGGAAAGCCTCAGATCATCTCAAACATCAACGCCTGCCTGGCAGTCCAGGCGACGATAAAATCAACCCTCGGACCCTATGGCGGCGACCTGTTGATGGTGGATGAGAACGGCAGGCAGACGATCACAAACGATGGCGCGACCGTCATGAAGCTCCTGGACATTGTCCACCCCGCCGCGAGGATCCTCGTCGACATCGCCCGGTCGCAGGACGCAGAGGTCGGCGACGGCACAACATCTGTCGTCGTGCTGGCCGGCGAGATCCTGAAGGAGGTCAAGGAGCACGTGGAGCAGGGCGTCAGTTCACAGACCATCATCAAGGGCTTGAGGAGAGCCTCCCAGATGGCCGTCAACAAGGTCAAGGAGATCGCAGTCAGCACCGACGAGGCCAACCACAGAGACACGCTCGCCAAGCTGGCAGGGACGGCCATGACTAGCAAATTGATCAAGCGGAATACCGACTTCTTCACAAAGAGTGAGCAGCAAGCCTGCGGCGTTGTTCTGGCCCGCCTGGCTATCACCGTGCTAACATCTGTCCTACAGTGGTTGTCGACGCTGTCCTGTCCCTCGACCAAGACGACCTCGACGAGCACTTAATAGGAGTCAAGAAGATCCCCGGCGGCTCCCTCACCGACTCGCTATTCATCAACGGCGTCGCGTTCAAAAAGACATTCTCCTACGCCGGCTTCGAGCAACAACCCAAGACCTTCAAGAAGCCCAAGATCGTCTGCCTCAACGTGGAGCTCGAGCTCAAGGCCGAGAAGGACAACGCCGAGGTGCGCGTCGAGCAGGTTTCCGAGTACCAGGCCATCGTCGACGCCGAGTGGCAGATCATCTTCCAGAAGCTCGAGGCCATCCACGCCACGGGCGCCAAGGTCGTCCTCAGCAAGCTGCCCATCGGCGACCTGGCCACCCAGTACTTTGCTGACCGCGACATCTTCTGCGCCGGCCGCGTCGCCGCCGCCGACATGGAGCGCGTCGTCCAGGCCACGGGTGCCACCGTGCAGAGCACGTGCTCCGACATCCGCGCCGAGCACCTGGGCACGTGCGGGTCCTTTGACGAGCGGCAGATCGGCGGCGAGCGATTCAACTTCTTCGAGGACTGCCCGGAGGCCAAGACGTGCACGCTGGTGCTGCGTGGCGGCGCGGAGCAGTTCATCGCCGAGGTGGAGCGCTCCCTGCACGACGCCATCATGATCGTCAAGCGCGCCATCCGCAACCGCACCATCGTCGGCGGCGGCGGCGCCTGCGAGATGGAGGTCTCGGCCTACCTGCACCGCTTCGCCGACAAGAACGTACCCCACAAGCAGCAGGCCATCATCAAATCCTTCGCCAAGGCCCTCGAGATCGTGCCCCGCCAGCTGTGCGACAACGCCGGCTTCGACGCCACCGACATCCTCAACAAGCTGCGCGTCGAGCACCGCAAGGGCAACACCTGGGCAGGCGTCGACTTTGTCGGTGAGGGCGTCGCAGACATGATGGAGCGCTTCGTCTGGGAGCCCGCCCTCGTCAAGACTAACGCCATCCAGGCCGCCACCGAGGCCTCGTGCCTCATCCTCGGCGTCGACGAGACCATCCGCAACGAGGAGAGCCAGCAGCCCCAGGCCCCCGGGAAGCCACTGCCCCCGGGGGCCGCGCAGAGGGCCCTCAGGGGCCGGGGCCGCGGCATGCCCAGGCGGTAAGGAAGGAGACGAGTGGTTGAGCGGGTTGGACGATGACACTTGTGTGGGGTGCTGCATGTTTCTTGTAACAAAAGGACAAAAATCAACTACTGTGATACCTACCTACCTATATCGGCGTCCATAGACAGAGTGGAAATGGAAAATATGAGGGGCAGCTACCAACGCACACCGTTCAAGCCTGATCAACATATCCCCAGACTTAATGCGCTCGTCTACTTCTTTTCTCAGCGTGATGTAGAAACATGCAGCATTGAAAATATGGGCGCAACGTGACATTACACATCACAGCGGGCTGGATACAGCCCCAGTACGGACGAGACTACGCAGTCAACCCATTCCTGGTCTGATCTGAACAAAAAACGCTACCATTTTACAATTCGGACCCGCCGCACCCGCATGCTTCCATAAGAGCACGCGCATACGTACGCAGATAGCTAGCTAGAGCTACAATAGCACCAAAGCACAAGATGAAAACACGCGAGCAAATAAAGACAGCCCGTTAACATGCCATGTCCGCCCCGCTCGTAAATATCAATAAGCTGCTAAAGATAAAAAGAACAGGAAAAGGATACAAAAGGAAGAAGGAATAAAGCCGTCCAGATTTCCCACACCGGACCAGACCATCTTTCAGTCAGCCCGTGCCTGGATTCTTTCAGAGACCAAGGCAGGGTCGTCTTGCGTGGCGTCTATTAAAATAACCCAATAACGCCTCCGCACCGGCCAGGAAATATCCTATCCCCGCGTTTTTAACCCTGACTGGCTCTTCTCTCGCTATTCTGTCCTTGTTGTTGCTAAACTGCAAGCAAAATAGGAGGAAAATCATGGCTAGCACACCCGAACATCAGGTGGTGAACAAATAGGAAAGCAGAAGCAGCTGGGTAGGTATAGGCCAAGCAAGGCCGGGTACAAGAAGAGGAGGCGCTCCTATTAGAGCAAACCCATTTCACAACATCGTACACAATAGGTGGAGGGGGGCAATCTCCTCGGCAGGCCGATATACCCACCGGTTCGATGGGCGATTCCTCCCGCCGCCCCGGAGGCTATATAACCAGGGGGACACCCCACGCTGCCCCCCCGGCGAAGCCTCCAGGGCACAACACCTAAACCTGCTGTCAGACAGACCCGTTCTCGACAAAATTGTCGTTGATGAAGATCAGGTCCTCGAGCCACTCGTCCCCGGGCGGCCCGCACAGCATGGTGTCGCCGCAGTCGGGCGGCGCGGGCGACGGGCTGAGCTCGTCGCCCAGCGGGCTCGGCGCGAGGCTGCTGGTCGCGAACCCGCCCGAGTGGCACGTGTCGCCGTCGCGCGTGGGGCTCGGGCTCGGGTCCAGGTCCGGCGGCGCCAGGTGCTCCATGTCGACGATGTCCAGCGAAGGCAGGCCATCCATGCGCAGGTCCATGTTGAGGTCGTCCTCGGTCGTGGTCATGATGGCGGCGCTGTCGTGCCGGCTGCCGCCCATCGGGGCGAAGCTCGGCCCGTTGTGGATCGGGTTGCTGCCGCTGAGGTGCGGCTGCGGCGGCTGGCTGAGGTCGGCGGGCGGTACGATGGTCGGCGGGGCGTTGGGATCTGACGAGGCGCCCGGCACGCCGTCCTTCTTCTTTGGCGGCCTGCCTCGCTTGGCAGGCTCCTTGCGTTTCGTCCCGGGCGGAGCCCCGATGCAGTTGCCCCTGCCTTGGTGTCGGTGCAGTGCGTCTGCACGGCTGAAGTCGCGGCCACAGGGGCATACCCATTTCTTGTGCACATCGTGCGTCCGCAAGTGTCTTCGCAGGTCGTGAGACCGCACGAAGAGCTTACCGCAGAACCCGTACGGGCATTTGTACTGTCGGTCGTCCAGGTGTGTCTGGATATGCGCCTTGCAGTTTTCTTTGCGCTCAAAGAATTGCCCGCATGTCTTTTCCTCGCTTGAGCCGTCCTTGTCGGTGACCTGTTCGATCCACTTGCAGATGTATTTCTTATTGGCGTCAGTTCCTGTGGCGGGTTTGTCACCGGCACTGCCGGCATCCTGCCCCGGGGGAGCTCCAGGGGGAGACTCGGTCTCGCCAATTAGCTCCGAGATCTGTTCTGGCTTGATGGTCGACTCGACACGGTACTGCTCCATATCACCGTCCGCCAGGCTCACCACGCTGTTGATACTTTGTAAGCTCTGTGTGCGCTGGTGGGCGCGCATGCGCCGGGTTGGACTTGGGGACTGGCGGCTTCGGGTAGGGCTTCCGGACCCTCTCGGAGTTTGCATTGGGCGCAGGTCTGGCGCAGTCTGCAGTAGGTTCCCGTGGGGATGTGGGCTTGCGTGGGAGAAGCTGTGGCGAGTTGGTGAAGGCTCGGGGGTGCGTATGAGTGATTCTATGACGGCTTCTCGGGTGGGAGACGGCTGTCGCGCCTGCAGCAAGGAGTCCTTCAGGGGATTGCTTTGGTGTGTTGGCGAGGGCTCGGGAGTAGACACGAATTCTCTGAAGCTCTGCCTCGTGGGAGAATGCTGCGGTGTCCGGATGAAGTTCTGCATATCGTTGGGTTGTGAATCGGGCCCGGGACTGAAGCTGGTGCACAACGGGGACGCTGTGCGGGACGGGATCATGTTTGATTCTGGAGCACCACTGAAGGGGTTATTGTTGAATGGGAATGTCGTCTGGCCCGGGGAGGGCATGGGAGACGATTCATAAAAGGAACCGCCGGGTACTGAGCCCAGTGGGCCACCAAAGCCTGCCAGGTCGAAGTTGGTCAACTCCTCGTTGAGGCTTTCCAGCGCCGTGCCTGGAGACATAACGGGCGAGTAGTATGCTGGGCGATTGTTAGCGACTTTTGTACACCAGCAGCGTGCCTGTGGCCTTTTTGCCGCCCAATGGCTGGAAACGCACCCATGTTATCCTCGAAGTTGTTGGAGGCAAAGACATCACCGACGCCGATGAGCCCGTTCGAATTGGTCCTCATGGGGCTGTGGAGGAAGACGGGCGGGCGCAGCTGGTGGCTGTTTGGCGTTCGAGGAAGAGTGGGAATAGCGCTCAGGCTCTGGCCACGGCGGTGGTGTGTTGGCGTTGAAGGCATGGCCTGTGGTGGCATGTGGAAGTTGTTGAACTCTGTATCCTGGCCCTGGCTGTGTTGTTGTTGATGCTGCTGCTGCTGTGTGTGCTGCTGGGGCTGGTGTTGGTGGAGGTGCGAGTGCTCGAACTTGAGGGGCGAGCCGGACCACATGTTGATCTCGAGGACCTGGGCCTTGGAGGACGCAGGAGGCAGGCAAGAACGAACCGGGGTGAGAGTGTTCACGGGATGGATTGGGCGGTGGAGCAGGCCGTAAACAATGGGAAGCAAAGGTGGGATGGGTTACAGATATGGGAGGACTAAAAAAAGGAAGAGAGCGATGCAGCAGCAGGCATTACGAAGGAGTCTGATTGGCCGCCTCCGCGAGTCTGTTGCAGCTGAGAATGTCAACTTTGCATGTGTACTAGGGTTGCGTGGGAGCGAGGGTGTGTGTGTTTCTCTTGTGTGTACACGCAAGATGTTGGTCCTGTCTGATGAATGGCATGGATGGTATGTTCCCTCTCTCTCGTCAGCCTGATTTGCTTTGCGCGTGGGACGGACGGGACTTGGACGTGCCAGGCGCCAGCCCAAGTGGATTGGCGTTTATGTGGGCCCTCTGGTGACCGTCCAGCCCGTCTTGGGCCTGGTTGGATGGAGCCCGGTCAACATTGTGACGCTCTGTTGCGGGGCAACCGTTTTGGGAAGACGCGATGCGACCGCCAACGGCGTCTGGCTCGCGTTTTCGTGGGCTATAGCTCCCGCGCAGGCCAATCCCCGTCCAGGATGGCCCAGCACTCCCGTCGTTGCCGCCCCACCCTTCCCCGTTTTGGCCAGGCGCCGTTATGTTCAGCCGTTCAGCCGTTTTGCTGCCACTTCAGGCACTTCTGCTTGCCAGTCGAGCCAGTTCCTGCTGTGGCCCCGAAACGGGCCTCGCGCTAAACGAAACGAACAAATCCGTCCCGTCTGTCTTTCCTGCAATCCTTGACCTTGCTGCGTGAGGGAATGAATCCTCGGGAATTGCATCATGATGAAACTATCAGCACCCCTGTCCGTCGCCCACCGCTCTCTCGTCAACATTGTCCAAGATTGAATGGTCGCTAATAAACCTCAACATGCCATGCTGGGTTCTGCCTTCTGAAGAACCTGCCAACTCATCGGTCACGAATCTGAGATCCATCTTCAGACGTCAGGCCGTCATGCCGTCAGCGGGTCTGCCTGACTGTCTAATTTTTTTTTCCCGTCTCGTTGGGAGGACATGTCAGATGTACCACAGGATTGTACTTGTGCATTCAGCTTACCGGGCCTTTTTCCCGAGGATCACTGAGCAGTCTGAGTATTCCCGAGTCATTTTCTCGTAATCCGATGACCCCGGAGTGCCCAGCGCTCCACTTCGGAGCCGGCCACTTGTCGCAGGTTCCCTGGTGCTGGTAGATGTTCGCTCGCTGTCTCGGATAATAAATGCCTGTGCCAGAGTCGAGATCTCCTGTTGATCGATTGCTAGACTACAATACCACCACATGCATGGGCTTACGGCAGCTAGATCTTAGATCGCATCCCGTGACTCTTTGACATCACCATTCATATATCCCTGAGGCCGTGAACATATACATCCAGGAGAAGTTCTGTGCCTTGATTGATGCATTAGCAATATAAACCCAAACACCGCATCGTCCATTTCTGTGTCATTGTCATTCAGTAATGCCCCTGGCCCTATTTTCTATCTAGGAAGTGCTTACCGAGGAGCTGAGTAGACGTCCGGTCTTGGCACATTCCAACCTCTCCCACCTCGGGATCGACTCACCGAGCGTCGTCAGTGTGAGAGATCCTGCTGTGGCGCATCCTCCCATTGGATACCACCTTGTGCGTCCTGCGGGATAATCTCTGATCGTATACCTAGGCAACGCTCATAGGATAATTGCTCGACAGCCAGCTAGCGTTTCTGGCGCCCTGTGCAGTCTTGGGATTCCGGCGCCATGGGACTCGTCGATCTGATCGACAGTCTCGCAACAGCCGAGCCTAGACCGGGACTGCACCCGATCCCTGGCACGAAACCACTCACTCTCGAGGCCGCCATATGCCCACCTCTGATATATTATGTAGCGCTCTTGTTCCTGCCTCCAGCTCCGCCGCACTCCGTCGACAGCACGTCTGTGAAGCTGCTCCGCAATGGGTTCGCTCTCTTGGCAGGCCTGCTCTTCATCCGTCTGCCTCTTGCGTACCATGTCCCTCAGAGTATAGGCCTGACCTACCAGCTCGGGCTGGTCGGACTCTATGGCGGCGCGCGCGTGGTGGATGCATTCTTTATCTCACCCTACTTGTTCGGGCACATACCCCGGCGGGTGAGGTATAAGCACGAGTCTCGAGTCGGAACGCCGGTGCTGGAGGGTCTTCGCGATGTAAAAGGCACAGGGAGGCCGGCCAAGCCGAAACCCTCAACGCCGAGCAGAGACACACCAAGGGAAGACGAAGCGCCCCCAGCACCCAGGGCGGACGCAGCCTCGACGGGCCTAGGAGGCCTGGGCATCTCGGCCACCGACCTCCTGGACAACGTCAAGGCCACCCTCCCGGCCTCCCTAGACGAGTCGTACCACCTCCTCCACCGCGCCGCCTCCGGGCCCGGCCCCAAGCCCGTGACCGAGCACGCTGCCAGCGAGGACGGCTGGCCGCACAGCTTCCACGACCGCGCCTCGTGGGCCCTCGAGCTCGAGCTCTCCATGCGCGGCGTCGGCTTCACCTGGTCTACCGCCGACGTCCGCCATACCCGCAAGACCTGGTTGCCCACCGTGCGCGGCCGCCTGCACAGCATCCTCGCGCGTGTGCTCCCCGTGCTGGCGGCGTGCTTCGCGGTCGTCCGCGGCGTGTACGTGCGCTACGGCCTCGAGGACGTCGAGGTCGCCGCGTGGGGTTGGGAGACGCTCGCTGGCGGGGATCATGGCCGCGTAGACCTGTTCGACGCCCGCCTGCCCTTCGCCGTGCAGATCCTCCTCACAGCCGCGCTGGGGGCCTTCCTCATGACGGCCTTCAGCCTCGCCCACTCCTCCTTCGCTATCCTGCTGAGCCCGCTCGCCCCCCACCCATTGGCATATTTCCCGCCTCTTTACACCACTCGCATTTGGGACATAACCTCCGTCAGGCAGTTCTGGAGCTACGGCTGGCACCGTCTCTTCGCGCGCTTCTTCCTCGTGTACGGGATCTGGCCGTGCGAGTGGGCCGAGCGCAGGCTCGCGGGCAAGGCGGCGAGCGAGCCGGCCGACGTGGGAAAGGTACTCGGCGCGTTCCTGAGCAGCGCCTTCTGCCACAGCTTCGCGGTGCGCGGGGTCCTCGGCGGCGAGTGGGCGAGGGCCACGGGCGAGGCCAAGTTCTTCGCCGTCAACGGTGTGGCGGTCGTCGTGGAGGAGGTCGTCAGGGGCGCGGTGCTAAGGAGTCGGAAGAGGGCGGCTGGCGGCGGTGGCGGGTGCGGGGGCGGGCTCGAGAGGTGGTACGATGGGTACGTTGGGAGGGCGTGGTGGATCTGCGTGCTGCTGGTTAGCGGTAGGAACTTCGCGCGAGGTTGGGTGAATGCTGGCCTGGTGAGGGAGATGAGTGCCATGTGATGGGGCGATGCGCAGTAACACATTTAGCTGAGATCACATTGTCACTTCATAGAGGGCACGCAAGTTGGGTAAGAATATGGTTCATTTATAGCCCTCTATGAGGAAAGGCCAGTCAAAATCTATCAATTGCGCTCTGAGACGCTTCAATTCCCTCCTCCCTCCCTATTGTTTTTATCCCTTTTTCCATTTTCCGATTTTTTTTGGTGCCCAGCGACTCGAGCTCGACTCCACTCGTGGAGGTACGATGCGGGCTGCTTTTTGTGTTGATGGTGTCTTTCCCTTTCGGTTTCGGGGTTGGCGACGGCCGGGAGATTGAGCTCAACTCCAACACGGAGGAGGCCCATGTGAGCGGGTGCGGGTGTGTCTGTATTTGTCGCGCCCAGTCCTGAGACTCAATTTCAATACGGAAGTGTCTCAGAGGGGGCGGGCGAGGGTGTCGGTATATTTCGCGCCGAGCGCCTGAGACTCAATTCTGATATGGAAGTGTCTCGAGGAGCTGGTGAGGGTGTGTCGGTATGTGTCATGCCCAATGGCTGAGGCTCAATTCCGATATGGAAGTGCCTCATGTGAGCTACCGAGAATGTGTCGGCTTCCTTCCGCGCCCAGAAGATCGCATGCAACTCCACATGCCGGAGGATAACGATCAGGGCTGCCGGAGGTTGTTGTGGGTCCCAGCAGATCAATGTCAACTCCACGAATTGGAGGACGACGATGTGGGTTGTTGCGGGTTCGCCTGGAGAGCTCGTATGGATATTTCGGCTGGTGGTGGCGTTCATAGATGGTGGTCGTACATCAGGACAGGTGCAAATCTCCGTCCCTAAGGTATTACAGCTATTCCTTTCAAGGCAGCGACGAGGCCTGTCATTTTTTGCCATTCGCCTGCGGTGTGGTCGTCAAAGAGAGACGATTTCTCGCCCAAGACCACATCCGACTTCTTCCAACCCCTTTTTTTGTAGTATTTTCTCTCGGTTTTACGTCTGTCAGCTCGGCAGGAGGAGGATGGAGGTTAGGCCAGTCGTTGTGGACTTAGAGGTCGTGACCTTCGACACCACCGTCAGGGTAGTACTCCTTCATCAACTCGTCGTTCCACTTCCGTCCCCACTCGATGGAAATAGCCTTCTTGTCGTCGCTGACCACTGTTGGGAAATGACTGGTCAGTACGTAGACGCCAAACGGCGTGGGGGGGGGGGGGGAGGGGCTGGAAGATCACATACCTTGAGTGGCGTACTTGCGCACCATGTCTTCGCGATCGACGAACTGTTGGCCAGAGGCCTGGAGGTGGTTGGCCGCCTCTTCGTGAGTCTTGAAGGCCTCGGTGCCCGTCGCGCAGCCCTTGTCAGGGCAGCGCATGGTGTACAGCGCGTACTGGTTATCGAGCTGGTAGCCAAAGACCCAGGGCCGGCTGAACAGGCCGCGACCAACCTGGCGAGCCTTCTTCTTCCATTTCGGCAGCTTGTGCATCTTGGAGGCTGTGATGGTGCCGTTGGTGGTGAGGCCGAGTGCCTCGGTAGCTGGCTCCGGCGTGGGCTCGTCACCTGCGGCGCTGGGGGGACCACTGCTTGGCCTGCCCTCTTCTCCCACTGAAGCCTCGTGCGCCGGCTCGGACGCCTCTGGTTGACCCGAGAGGCTCACAGGAGACGCATCTCCAGGTCCATCGGCGGCGGCAACAATGGGCGTCAACGGGTCTGGAACTGGGCTTGGTGGCACCTCACCTTGCTGAGCCAGAGCATTCCGAATCACCCTCAAGAGCCTCCGGTAGGTCTCAATACCCAAATCGTCGACTGGAGCAGCCGCAATCACGGGTGAAGCAGGCCGTGCGCGCTTTGCCAGCTGGGACGGCTTTGATGGCTCGTCGCTGACCGAAGATTCCTTGCTTCCAGATCCATCGGATCCTGCAGCCGCAAGTGAAATCTCGGGCGGAGCAGACTGCGCGCTTTGGCAACTGGGAGGGCTCAACTAGGCCCTTGGTGGTGGAAGACGCGTTGTCGGGCTTTCCAGGTGCGGGAACAATAGTAGTAGCAGCAGCCGCAGGCGATCCAGGCTCCTCATCGGAGGAAGAGTTTCCATCATCAGCTGGGGCAGCGGGGGATGAGTTGTAAGGGCTGTCGATAGTAAAGTCATCAGGCTCCTCCGTCGGATTGTTGGTGGGAGTAGATGGGCCGCTACGACACTCTCCATGATACTGCGATTGCGCTATAGTGCGTCCAGCCGGAGCCTGTGTGGCATTGCCGTGCTCCTTGTCGTACTTCTTGGCCGCGTCGAATTGCGTAAAGAAGTCATCTTCGCCTTGGGGCTGCTCAGCTCCAGCTTGGCTTCCACCGAGCCGCCCAGCAGTGCCATGAACATGCTCGACCTCGGCAATGGACGGCAGCAGAGAGGCAGCACGCCTGGCCGATCCACGCCTCCAGCTCCTCCGCCGCCCGGCGCCTTCGGGCAGTGGGGTCCGCCTGCAACCAGTGGCACTCCCGTAAACCCACCGCGGGACTCGAGCTCTCGCCATGCGCGGGACATGGGCATGCCAGGGAGCTCGTGGCAGTCGTGGGACGTCGACAGGTACTATCCGCCCAAGCAAAACTAGGGTCCACGCCAGACCGACTGAGGGAGGCTTGAGGCAAGCGGTTTTGACACTCCTGAATGGGGATGCGAGAGAGAGAGCTTCGTTTTCGGCTGTGTATGAGTGAGACGGTCTCCATGTCGCCATGACTCTTTCGGTTGTCACTTCGGGCAACCACCTCCATATCTGTTTCGGTACTATGCATGGATGTACCACGTCAGTCCTGGTGGCGGCTTAGTTTCGGCCGCTTCTGTATCCACTGCCTGATCCGCCCTACATGGCAGCTCTTTAGGATTCGGCTCTGTACATGCCTTCTTTACTGTTGGTATTACTCTTCCAGATGCTGTTGGTCTGGACATACGGGATTGTTCTACTTCGAGTTGTTGGGTGTTATTGTGTGGTGCTTATAGCATGGGTGCTGGTGTTAAGCGGTTTGTTTATTGAGGCTTTCTGAGATACGCGTTGTACTTCTATATAGAAAAGAGCATTGTTTATAGACTTTGCGACGTGCGACGATGTGCGTGTGATGTTGACTTGTTTTCGTTGTGCGACAAGCAAAAGTTCTCCATCCACTAAACAGGCCGCGTTAAGACGTTGGCTCTATAAGAGGATTCCAAGAAGAGGCAAAGTATCATGAGTTCTTCCGCAAGTTCTAATGCCGTATATGTGCTTTTCCGCAAAGCAGAGATTGGAGAGAAGCGGATAAAATACAGGCATCATCATCAATCCAAAAATCCAGACGACAGAAGAAGACGACAGAAGCCAATGGGTGGCCCCCGACAAGGAGCCCTGGAGCTTCGTGTCCGGTAGTAGGGGTGGAATCAAAACAGACGAATAGCAGAACAGTACGGCTGCTGACTGCCTGTGAATCAAGGCAGTTGACCCGAGTTAAAAGTTTGAGGGCTTACAATGCATCCGTACCAAGGGAAGAAGCATCTCTTCGTCATTTGGAAGTATATGTGGGCATAGGCACCGAGTTTGTCAGCCCCAGTTTGTATTTGCTGGTTTGTGAGGCCAACTTCTCCAGGATTTGCGGCACCAGATTACAAAATTTAGTCTACAAAACACTCCTCCTGCAGGAGTCCAAACTCTAGATGACGCCACATAAGGCAGCAGCGGGCGCAAGCGCCATCGGACGGGTACTTGCATGAGACCCAAAAGGGCTACAGCCACAAAGAAGTACCATGGGCCACCACCATCCGGGATACCCTACGTGCCGGGACAGCCAAATTGGAGAATACCCACCAAAACGCTCTAACTTCAGGAAGCCATTGTCAACTCACTTCTGCTCGTAAATAGACGTTCTTTGAATAAAATTGAAGCTCGGAAGCAGATATTTTAATTGGTATATCTTGAAGGCATTTTGAATGCCCGGCCGGAACGGAGTCGCACATCTTCTGGTGGCTTATCTTCAACTTCATCATCTTCAGACTCTTCGTCTGCATCAACTTCAATCTCATCACCCACTTCTTCTGGAGCCTCGCCCTCTTAGTTGAGGGCATTCACATCTTCATTATCCCCGCCCAAGAATTTTCCTAGTCGCATGAAGTTCTGGTTCGGGTTGGGGATTGCTCGGCGTTTCTTGGCATTCATACGCTCAATCTGAGCCTCGAGCTCGAGAATTCTCTGGTCTGCAAGAGCCAATTGGGCATCTTTTGCATCAAATGCATGGCCAATCTTCCTGTATTTACGGCGTTCTGATGCCGTAGCGTTCGGGCTAGCGAGGTCCATGATTTCTCGCCCAGTCTTGGGTATATCGTCGTCAGAAGTAGGCTCTGGTTCAGCTCAGCGCTTGTCCTTATCCACGTTGCATTCTGGGTGTATCATCGCTTTGCGACGACTAATAGGCCAATTGCCAGTAGTCTTCCACGCATTTCTGATGTTATTCTCTGTGAATCCCTTCTCCGGGCCTCTCCGAGTGCCTTGATGAAGTTGATCTTATCCACGGCTGTGAGTCTGTGAGAGACTGCCAGGTACCAAGAAGCCCGCGATAGTACGTCTTGACAGCGTTAAAAACACCATTGTCAAGTGGTTGAAGTCCATGAGAACAATGCGCTGGTAGGTAGCAACAGAAGACGTTGTTCTCGAAGCATATAGTCATGAACTCGTCCTACAGAGGTTGTCAGTGTCAATTGGCCTGAATATAGAGTAATCTTCCAATATACCTACCTTTGTGTGACTGAAATGGCCATCCAAAATCAACAGAATGGCCTCCGAATCGTCTTTTCAGCGGGTATTCATCTGAAAAAGAAAGACATCCTGGAGCCACGCCAGGCCTATCTGGTTGCTTGTCCACCCATCCGGTGACGTGATCCATCGCCAATTTGGGCATTTCCTCGTGAATTCGTCGATAAACCACTGGAGTTGTAGCTCTTTGCCCTTGATAATGATACCCGGGTCGAGCACTTCACCGGTGGCGGTGATACACTCAATCATGGTAAACCACCACCTAGACTGGTCATGTTTGACCAACGCCTTCTTGGCGTCAGACGTTCCCACTACCAGGGAATCAAGTCCTATAGTCAATCTATTAGTATATACAATGATAGCTTCATTGGTGTTGATTTGCGTACCAAATCCTGCCATCAAGCCGGCCTTATCGACATTGACGGTGAGGTCTGGTCTCACCCACGAATACTTGCTATCTCGGAAGTCAAAATACTAGTTGACTGCCTTTGGAGTGAATTCGTTCAATCGGAGGGCCTCTTGCATACGGCCAATTTTGGTCTGAATCTCAGGGCGGCGCTTGACAAAGCCTCAACCCAGCGCTTGCCAACTGGGTCATTATCGCCGGCTTGAACGAGGAGCTTTGTCACGATACTTTTGATCTGAGAGTGACTTGGAGCGCAACCAAGACTCTCTTGCCGTTTGATCCCTCAACGATACGGTCTTCTTGTACAGCAGATCGTCGGGAATTCAATGGTTGGGCCTCACGATCGCTCTTTGCGGCTTGGCCATTCCGACGGGCAGATAGGGTAGATCAGGCACATTGTGCTTCTCAGAGGCTTTATTCAGAGACATTCCATTATCAGAGATGTCAAATAGGGCATTGGCCACGTCCTTCTCAGTATACTCAGGCATCGTGGCGGGCAATTGGGTCTCTGGCACTGAGTGTTCGGTCTGCAGAATGTGAAAAGTTCTCTCCGCATTCGGCATTTGGGGTCAATCGAAATTCGGCAGAACCGGGCGGTCAAGCCCACCAAATTACTAATCAAGTGCCCAGCGATAATCAGAAGACATTTTACTATCTACCTGTCAAGACGGCTTGTGAATAACTTCAATTGTGGCTGAGGAACGTATAAGTCAAGTTGGGTAGTTTGCGTGGGTGTTGGGAAATTTGGCTGTCCCGGCACGTGGGGTATCCCGGATGGTGGTGGCCCATGGTACACTGCAGAGACACAGTATTTGGCCTCACCGGCATTTAGCACGTAGTCTGGAAACCACCCGTGGAATGACTAACTTAAGAGGTACGAATTTGATCTATTTGCCATGTTCAATCCCGGTGCTACTGCTCCAGGGAAGGATCCGACATGTGTCCCTCGAGATGCTTCATTTAAGGTCTCCTCAGGAGGTGCGGTTGAAGCCAACTGGTTGCCAGCCGGCCGCCAGCCGGCTCGGTCAGGTGCAACTCCATGCACCTCTCAATTGCTACACCCTAAGTCGCAGTGCCACAATAGCTTCACAAAAACGCAGTAGAAGCGGATTTATAAAAGCTCTATTGGTTGTTAAATGAAGGATTCGAAGGCTGCTATGACCTTGGGTGTGAGACCCGTGCCGCAATCTGCCCCATCCAAGAAGTGGTACTTGATGCTGTTGGTTCTATTCTTAGTGTATCCTGGTGGGCCCATGGCATCCGCTTCGCCGTCCAACTTGTCCGCTTTATGACCTCCTGCAACCTCCCGTCGACCCAGCCTGCAGCCTTCCCAGCCGTGAGGAAACGTCCTGTGGAAGCTCCAGTCACGGATAGATCCATGAGGCCTATGTTTATCCAAGCGCATGGCCGGAGCTGAAGTTGGTGCTCCATGCTGTCGATTATCCTGCTCTGCCACGTCCGCTGGCCGACTGTTTGAGGCCATTAGCAAATCCAACTTGGCCTCAGTGGCCCCGGCACTTTTGACCAGGACACTACTGGATGAAGAGGCTTGATGATGACGGGTGACTCCCTCTTGACCGTGTATATAAGCCAACTGCTCGCCCCCATGTCTCATGCTGGAAACTAGTGGTGCAGATAGTCAAAACATTATCAAAACCAGGCCAGAACATCTGCTTTAGGCACGGCGCAGGCTCCGTCATTGAAGACCCTGCCCGATTGCAACTTCCGTTTGTTTACTTACCCTCGCGCTGGGGCGTGTCTTTCCAGTCCGTATTACGCTCCGTTTCCATCCCAACGTCGCCTTCCGACCTCACCGTTTCGCGTTCTGCAAGCTTTCCCTGACGTGCCAGCTTTGTTTTGCACGCGGTGCCCCACTTCGACGTCCCTCTCCCTTTGGTCTTGTAGGCCCATCTCATCTTCCAGTCTAGCTGTTCGTCAACGAAAAGCCCTCGACCTCATCGCAAGCCCAAGCAGCACGTCCAACAGCTCCTCGCCAGTTTCGACCAGGAGCAAACTTCTTCCTTCGCCATCATGGAGGACTACCCACAGGTCAATCAGGCTCCCAAGCCTAAGCGCCTCCGCCAGAAGGATCTCGAGGAGTGAGTCTCTCCGCTGCAAACCAACGTGACGTTCGAAGCTGCGTCGTCTGCCCCTCTGCACCACACGACTTCTACATTCTTGCTGACCAACGCCCGTGCGATCGCCAAAATAGGCTTCGCGACAAGAGCCAGGCCGGAGACGACAAGTTGATCCCCATCTGGCAGAAGGCTGGCCCCAACGAGCCGCTTACTCCTTTCCTGGGCGCCTTCTCCCGCAAAGCCTTGTGCATTTTCAGCCCTCGCTGGGAGAAGCAGCTCGACGCAAACCCTGATCACCTGGTTCTGGATGGACAGTACCTGACCGTCTACAAGCTGATCCTGGATTGGATCAAGCTGTGCATCGAGGAGGGAAACGATGTCAAGTTCCCTGACGTAAGTTTTGCCTAGTGAAGAACCCGCACCCAGACACTTGCCAGAGCGCACCCAACTGCTATCGCCGCATGGGGAATGGTGGATACTAAATGGAACAACCAGATCGAGGAGCTTGAGATCAAGACCAAGGAGGACCCGCAGGAGCACGAGCGCGCACACCCGCTGCACGTCCTCCTTCAGGTCATCGGAGCGGCCAACTACCTGCAAATCCCCGAGGGTTCCCTCCAGAACGGCCTGATGAAGGTAACCAAAACCCACCCAGATGCGCCATCTCCACAAGCCCACGCTGACCACTCTCCACCAGCGCGCCCCCGGATACGCCCGCAAGCACGTCATCAGCCTCAGCTTCGTCGAGCGCATCTGCAGCAAAGAGGACATCGAGCTCACCAGCGACCTGCGCGAGGCCGCCGCCATCTCCATCTTCGAGGCCTGGTGGAGCCACAAGCTCGACGAGCCCGAGTACGATGCGTACGTTCTGCAGCTCGAGCAGATGCGCAAGGACGACGAGCAGCTCGACAAGGACCTGCACGAGCAGTTCGACAAGAAGAAGGCCTTCATCGAGGGCAAGCGCGAGGAGCGGAAGCGCGCCCGCGACGCCGAGGCGTCTGCTTCGCCCGTTGACAGCGGCCTCGACACCCTGGACACCCCCACTGACGGCGGCTGGGACTCGGTGAACATTTCTAGCGACACCGGCGATTCTGGGGACGGATGGAATCAGGCCGCCATGATGGTGACCAAGGAGGTCGGTGGCGGCTTGGACAAGTCCACCGAGAAGGCGCCTTCCTGGGCCGGCGCCTCTGAGAGCATGTGGTAGATCACTTGATCAACGGCACGCCGACTTGGTAGCATTGTTCTCTGTTTGGAGTAGGGTTGTTCTGCGAGAGAGGGAGAGAGAGAGAGAGAGACATAGACAGGGAGACGAAAAAAAGTTGTCTTGAAGAGCAATGACTGTGGCGGTAGTTTCAAGAATCTGCTGGAGCCTTTTGGTAGGTACCGTAATAACAATGACGCCCAAGATATCTCCAACTTGTATACGACGCGCTCGTGCCGTCTTGCCGTTGATTTTTGTTAATGTTTTTAGTCGCCCGGAAGCGCCATCACCCATCCCTGCTCAGAGTTGCCTGTACGAGATGAGGTCGGATTTAAGCCCCAGCCAAGCCTCCCACACTCGGCTTGTGGGGGACCACCACCCGAAGAGCTTGGCCCTGCGTCCCCACCTCTTTCGGACGCAGGGACAGAACCGCTGCCCAATAGCAGGCCCTCGCCTATTCAGCCCTACCGGGATGCTTGCCCAGGAAGGGGGGGCGTCTGCGCTGCCAGTGCCCCCACGCGGCCTGCGGTTGAGGCTATGCCCTTGTGGAGAAGCCGTGGCGGCTGAACCGTCATTCCCGGTCATTGGCTTCGTAATGCGCCACTGGGAAGAATCATGTTTTCTGTCGCTCGGGTCGGCCGACTTAAGCGGCGCATTGGGTACAAGTAAGAGGGTTGTCGCGGGACTGGAGGGATTGAAGGTTTCTGTACGACATTACGCACCAGCATCCAGTCTTGAGCAATACTCAAAGCCATTCCTACAATCCTAAAGTTAAAACCTCTCCGTGAATCAGACTCAGCAGATTTGACCTCACACCAAGAAGTCGTACAACTTCAAAACCACCCACAATTATCAGGCACAATGGTATTCGGACTCGGACACCACCACCACAAACCTCATCACGGTCCAGGCGGGCCTCCTCCTCCGCCGCCTCCTCCACCACCACATCATCACCATCATCACCACGGCCCACCACGACCGTGCTCGCCACCAAGGCATCACCACCACCACGGCCCACCACCTCCCCCTGGGCCACCACCGCACCACCACCATCACCACTCCGGACCCCGAGGCCCACTTCCGCCGCCTCTTCTTGATTTTGGACCCGGCGGCCCAAGGTTCTCGGGCGGTGGGCCCCCACACGGACATGGGGGACCTGGCGGACATCATGGAGGGCCACACGGTGGATTTGGTGCCCACCACGGCGGGCCGGGAGAGTTCGGCGGGCCTGGGGGCCATCATGGAGGAGGACCTGGAGGGCCAGGCGGGCCGGGGCACCACGGCGGCGGCGGAGGTGGGCCGTGGTGAAATAGATCATGGGGATAGGGGGACGCCGGTGGAAGGCGTGACTTTGCTATTTGCGATACCCAGTTTAGTGATTTTGACATAGCGTGCTGTCTCATAATTCGATTTGGGCTTATTTACTTTGTACCCGGTTCCTGTAGTTTGTGGGGTGATGTGAAGTTGTCGTCTCTAGCCGTAGCACAAATTCCCTTCATCCCGAGCGGACCTTGATTTCACCACGCCGGGCTATCACCGGTCCCTCCACTTGGGAAATGGATCGGACAGCTCGTCGGTGGTTCTTGACGGAAAAGAGCCGGGAGTTGAACGTAGCTTCGGCTCATTCGGGAATTGATTTACCCTTCATCTCCGGCATCAATACACGCAATAACGGTATCAAATCCGCACACCTCGCAGGCACAATGTCCGTCCCCAAGATCGTCATCATCTGCGTCCTCATCCCGCTGGCGGCGGGCCTACTCCTTCACTATGTGAGTAGCGGCAGCCACAGCGGGAGAAATGCACAGGAGGTCCAGCCCGAAAGGCCGAGGCACCCCGACTGGACGCATGAGACTCTGCGCAACCATTTGACTGGCAAGTGTCTCCCTCCGTTCCACTGCTTTCACAGAGTGTTGGCTTTACTGAACCCATTTCGCAGAACGCTATGGCGCCTACAGGGATTTGTCTCGCCGCGGTGCTCAGGTAGGTCGTCGACGATGTGGCTGAGATGTACGTGGGGCAGAGTGCTCCTCGGAAAGCGCAGGAGGACAGGAACGGGGCCGTAAATCCAGGGATTCCATGCCGCAGCAAACATGTGTTTAGGGAAGCTGGGGATGACTGCCAACTCCTCAGTGATTGCGACAGGTTACGAGAAGTCTGGCCATTAGCCTGGATTATCGGCTGTGTCTGAGAGGATAGTGTGGCTGTTATGGTGCTGAAAGAACCCTGGGCGAAGCGGTGGACTTGACATTCTTGCCCCATGTAGCTTGATGATCCGGGGTTTTCCAAGCAAGAACTGCCTGAGCCGTATCACATCAGTGATTGGATCTCTGGCCCTGGCTTGCGACATTTTTCCCACGCAAGCATCCCTGCTAGCAACAAGTATCTGGTGTACTTTTGTCGTTTCAGCGTACCAAGCCCTGCTATGCTTAGACGATCACAAAGAGGCTGCTGCCTATGTCGTATAACACGACTTGGAAGGATTGCGGTGTTGCAGTCATTTTAAAGGCAGAAGATGTTGGGCTACCAAGGAATCCTCTCCCCGAAGCGATCCACGAAACAGCCACTCTTCAAATCACCATCCCCCAACCGCTCCAGCACCGGCAACATGGTCCGCAAGCTCTCCTCACAGGCCATCGCCCCGTCCTCCTTGACACTGATCAACCCCGTCTCCACCCTGCCCGGGTGGACCAGCGCGAAGCACACCTCCGGAACATCAATACTCAGGCTCTTCACGACCGCGTTCACTGCCGCCTTGCTCGCGCGGTAGGCGTACGCGCCCCCCGTCACGTTGGCACCCACGCTCCCGTTCCGCGACGACATGACCGCCACCCGGGGCGCTAACCCTCGCGCCGCGGCGAGCCGCAGGTTGGGGAGCACGGCGGCGAGGATGCTCAGCGTCCCCACGGCGTTGACCTCGAAGGCCGACTTCATCGTCGCTGCGTCCATGACGTCTAGAGTCTCGGCGGCGGTGACGTCATCGGACTTGTGCAGCTCCACGCTGGGGACCAGCCCGCGCACGCCGGCGCTGTGGATGACGAGGGTGAGGGGCGTGGCCGCGCCTATCCACCTGCGGGTGAAGGCTTCCAGCTCGTGGCGGGGCGAGGTTATGTCTACTTGAACGTAGACGGAGTGGGGGCCGTGGACGTGGCTGGGCTGGGATTTCCCGTCTTCGTCGGGCCAGGGCTGCCTGTCGATGCCGATGACCTTGAAGTCTGGGGCTTGACTTGATGACGAGGACTTGTTGCGCTGTGATGTGGCGAAGTGCTCGAAGAAGGCGCGGCCGAGACCGGAGAAGGCGCCGGTGATCAGGATCGTTGGGACATTAGATGGCAGCGGTGACTCGTCTTCGCTTTGTGGCATCATGGCAACTCTTGCCCGGTCTGGTGGACTCAGTCGTGCAATTAAGGTGGTTGACCGACATCTGGTTGAGGGCAACTCCCATGACCACTACTTGCAGCTTCCAGTGCGGAGACCCTAACCCCGATTAGAGCCTGAGCAGGCAGTCGTCTAGAGTCCTCGATTTCTATTTCATCTCTTTCGTCTTTGCTCAGTTCGTGAGTCACTGAGATGGTCAATGCGGATATAGACCTAAGCGCCACCGCCTGTGCCGACGAAGACCACCAGCACGGCAGCATATGCCGCACTGGCCGTGAGCACGTCAAACGGCCGCTCCAGAAACGGCGAAAATGACATGCCTAATCCAAAGGCAAAGACAACAACCGGTGTTGTAGCCAGCGATGTCGTCCTGCTCGGGAGGAGGACCATGATGAGCATCGGCACGATGAGAAACGCACCCTCGCCAGTGCCATAAGGGCCTTCTGTATGCGGTCCTCGGTTCGTCTTTGGTCGTTTACCGATGACCGCGTGCCACCTCCCATGATGGTGACTTTCCCGGGTCGGTGATGAGCGGGTGTTCTGCAAAGACACCCTGGCGCAGCGTTTCCAACTGCTTGCTGTGCTGAGGCCGTACATGACCGGGGGGCATAGAGCTCTACAGCCCCACTCTGTCACGGAGTGATTCTTTCTGAATGAGTATGCCTTTGGAGACAATGAAAGGGTCATAACCCCTATGTTTTCCAATACTTGTCATGAATTCGAGATCTTTCCAATCCTGGATTGGATCAGAGGACATTGGTCAGTGTGGATTCTCATGGGTGCCATGCGCTGTTGGAGTAGATCGTAGAATTATTACCATATTGTTTCACCAGGCGACTCGATTTTTGGACATCCTCCAACAAATCTCGTGCATCCTTTTCAGTCTCCGGCTTCTTGTACCTAAAACGAAACGCAACAGCGAGAAGCTGCGCCTGCAATACCTCGAGCTGGACCCGTTGGAACGACGCTAGGTTGACATCGAAACGATCCTCCTTGTTTATCACAACAATGTCACCATAGATGACCTGCAGGCGGTCTGCCAAGTTTGGCCTAGCTTCTGGGAAATCATCCCAGTGTGAGGTGGTAGTGGAGCTAGAAGAGCTGGAAGAGCTGGAAGAGCTAGAGGAGGAATCTTCTGAGGGAGCGGAATCCTCGGAGTTTCGAGGCAACGCACCCGAGACACATTGGGAATAGGAAGTATTCTTTTGGTGTATTCTAGAGGCTTCACTTTTAGCTTCCTTCGTCTTTTTCGTTGTTTTCTTGACAAGATTCTTGATTGATGTGACGACTGGGTCGATGATATTATGTTGAGACGAGTCTGGATCCTGGATTGGCCCCCCAGTGTTTGAATCTTGTGGAAATGGAGCGGAGTCTCGATCAGGGATTCCACTAGGGCTTGGATTTGTATGGTCTTCGAAGGTTTGATACTGCTGCTGATCGACAGAGGCGAGCCCCGGACGCTCCGATTCGGCTTCTAGGTTGTCGGATTCCTGGTCTCTGAGGACGACACCTTGTGGTGGTTGATCTTGAGGATCACTGGTGACATCTTCTTGCTGTCTTTGAGGAACGACGGAAGTTGTTGATTTATACGTAATGATTCTCTTCTCTGGATCGGAGTCCTCTGCACCGTGGTCCTTCTCTAGATCACGGGTTGACATTCTGGGTGTATTCGATGAAGATTTCACCACACACAAGGCGATTAGCTGACTAGAGAGAGACGGAAGTCGCTTCGCGTGATACTTGACATTTAAATAGGAAGTCGGTGCTTGGTGAAAGACATCAATAGTACCCCTAAGTTCAACACATGTAATGCGGCCTGACCATGCAGCCTCTGCCTCGGTTAAGATGGATCAGGGGATCAAGCGGTTATCTACAACACACCTGCACAACGTATTGGTCACATTGATTTTACTTCTGTTCAAGTTGCGGTACAATGCAGCCTGTAAGCGCGCAGCCTGTAAGCGCGCAACCTCTGCAGCTTCCGAGGTGCTGACCAATGGGGAACGTCCTCTGTTATCATGTGATCTCACAATGTCTTTGTAAATCGCACACCGGGCCTGATGCTCCGGAACAATTTAATTTAACTATTTTCTTGCTGCAGCTCGATGCCAAGATCTGGAAGAAAGGGCGCTCCTGTTCTCGAGCTGATAATACTTCTGCGCAGGTCCACTGCATAATGTAGATATTAGTGGCCTCTATTGCCATTACTGCTTGTTTAGAATGGAATACACTACAAAATTCATTCCTTGTATAGTTGATGTGATAAGTTCAATGCGCACACGCAATCACATTTGGTGAATTCGGTCTTTGTAATTGAAATGCTATGACGGAGTAATGGCCTGCCCAGGTGGTCCGGCGTCCTAAGCCCTCCTTGCCTTTTTTTCAATTTTCTTTTTCAACTCCTGTGCAACAACATCAATCCCAGCGCAAGCAATTCCACCATACAGTTGAATTACGCATTATACCATGTTCAGCCACCTTGACCTTGATAACGAAGTGGCCACGTGGAGCCCCGCAATCTTTCATCCTTCAGCTACCACCACCATCGGCATCAGCGACAGTCGGCCACCACCAATGTCAACCGACGATCACCCTTCAGCTCGATGATGGGCTCGAAGGGCTGCGCACCTGCGACCGACATAAGAAGCATGCGTGAAACCGTCCATCGCGACCAACGCCCCCACCCCTTCCTCCCACGCGACGCCGCCACCTCCGAGACCCAACCCTGGCGCAGCACACAAACCCACGAAAGTCAACGTGACCGCCGCGGGAAAGGACTTAAGGCGATATCTCGATCAAGAGATGGGTGCTGACGGGCTGGTGGCGCGGCGCGTGGTACGTCAGGGAGCCGGGCCGTGGGCCTGAGGGCGGCCTGGCTGCGTGGTATGCAGACGCTTGCATCGGCAGGGAGGACGAGGAGTTTAGAGGACGTTGGCCGGCTGTTCCATCGGAGGGGTCATACGGGAGAGGCCGGACTTCTAGCCGTGGAAGGGACGCGCGAGGTTGAGCGGAATCGCGGTGGAGGCGGAGGCCGCGGCCACCGGAGCGACACGACCAGCGCGACGCGCCGGACGAACTCGAAGTGCGCGGTCGGGCCATCGGCAGGGAACACGGCGACAAGCCTTTCAGACCCAGTAGTAGGCTTTCCACTCAGAAGAAGAGACGGGGCGTGAGGGCTCAGCCACTGCCCTAGGCCTGCCGGTTCGGCAGCCGGACTTCGGCCAGCATTCAGAGAACAGGCCATGCTGCACCGGCTGTGCTGCCCACGTAATGTCGCGCTGGTGAGGTACAGAGGGAGGCCCGAAGACTACTGGATGTCTTGGTGCTCCTGTACGTGTAAATGGCAGGTTCCCGCCTACTGGCTCACATCCCGGCTCGCCCGGAAGTTCACCAGGAAAGCAATTCGCCTCCGGAATGAAAGCTGATGTTTAATTATTAAGCCATGGGCACCCTTCGGCCCAATTTCAAGAGCGATAGGGCGACAAGGACGCGTCATCAAGTCTGCGATGGCATCTTTCAAACTCTAATCATTTGTTCCACGAGCATCTTGCTCCCCAGAGACCAAACAGATGGCTGACCATACTATGATACATGGCCTGAAAAAAGAAAGACTGCCAGAGTGTTTGAGACGCATAACAATTTTTGAAACATGCCTTGAGAATTTGTGTAAGGGTCTCAGAGCGAAAATCAAACCTCGGGCTTCCTCCCAACCACCGTCCAGCGCACAGCGGTCGTGTACACACCGTTCCTCGTCTCTTCCACCGCTAGGGGGAGCAGACGGCCCAGCTCCTTCTGCATCTTCTCCTTCTTCGTCTTGCGGTATATGAGCTCGTGGATCATCAGCCCAAACTCGTGCAGGAGAAACGCCATGTGTGGCGGGCAGTCGTTCTTGTCAAACTCAGTCTCCGTGAAGCCCGCGGCGGCAAAGATGTCCGGCAGCTGTGTCACCCAGGCCGGCTTGAAGCACGGGTCCTGCACGGACAGCAGCTTGAACATCTCCGCCATGGCCTCGGCCTTGACATTCAGGCTCGTCTTGTCGAAGCGGACCGACTGGAAGTCTGGGTCGCCCCACTGGAGGTATCCGCCGGGCTCTGGATCTCCCGTGGTCAGCAGGAGTCGTCGAAACGGGTGGTACGACTTGGGATGTGAACCTACTGAGCATCTTGAAGAGGCGCTCGACAACCGGCTGGACCTGGTCGTTCATGAGGACGAACGCAAAGAAGCGCACGTGGACAACATCGAATGCGCCCACGAGGTCCTCGGCCAGTTCGGTGTTTACATCCCAGTGCCTAAATGAAATGTTGGACGGCAGTGTTTCCTTGGGCGGTGCGGCGTCGAACGAGATATCGAAGCCCTCCAGGCGAGCCGACGGGTCCACCAATTCACGGACATAGAAGAGCCAGATACTGGTCAGGGAAACGTCAGCAGAGAGAAATTCAGCGGCGCCGAAGCCTTTGGGCCAGGGGCTTACCCTGTGCCGGTGCCGACGTCTGCAACGCGCAAGCCGGGGCGCTTGGTTGGGATCTTGGGGTGGACGTTGTAGCCGAAGATCTTGGACCACAGTGTATGCATCAGGTTGATGCTTGAGTTCCATGTAGTCAGCAAGCCATTTCTACAATGCAAATGAGACACGAGCAGGCACTGAATACCGGTTGTTGTCGAGAAAATCTCTCGTGAACACATAGTCCGCTTTGGGAGCCCCATAGGAGCTGCTGCTTTGTTCTTCTGATGCCATGATACCTTGGTAGTGGTGCTTCGATATATCCCGATGGTCAAGGTCGAGCAGCTCATGTAAGATGGTCTGACTACGAGTCGGTTGAGGGACAAAAGCAATATTCGTCTCACGTCAGTCAGGCCAACGAAGACCGAGGCAAGAAGAAATCGCCTATGGACTTTGCACACCTGTTCCTGGAGCTGACGCCCAAGCGGAAGATATTCGGCCACGGTGCTACCATACTCGTGCTGCTGGTGTCTATTGGTCTCAATTGCTGTCAACGGCGGCCAACCGCACGACAGCCTGGTCTCCACCACCCCACAACAATATCACTTACTCCTGTTCCAAATTGCCAACAACAGCTGTTGGATGAGCTATCAAACCTCGGTCCTTTTCCGAGCCCAGGACGCAGGCTTCTGATAATGAAACAATAACCCTTTCAAATGATACTCTGATATCAACAACACTTCAGTTATTCTCCTGAATTTTACAGAGCTTGTCTTGTAAACCGAGCGAAATTGGCTTTTTCTAATTTACTATCGACGTGCCTGCGTAGCGGACGCTAGCATTTTCTCCTCTATGATTCTAGGAGCTATATTCCTCTCAAGTCTGTCCTTAATTCCGTTGCCTCTAATTCCAATCCCTCAGGGATTTGCATGATCCTGTCCACAGAGTCGGACATGTCAGGAGCACTGACTGCTGCCTTGTCCAGATATATGTACATGCATCCCTGAATAGTCCAGGTCTTCGATTTCACACATACATCATTTTTGAGCTTCGAGACTCTCCGAGCTCTAATAGCGCACCGGTATTTGATTCTCTTGGGCAGCTTAAGATGCTCTACCCAGGCAATAGATTCGAGGCGCTGTTAGAGCATCTCATATTGTCTCCTTAGCCGCGACCATGGAATTTTGCTGCGTGAAAGGCTGAGATTATTAATCAATTGTTATATAATCTATTAAAAAGAATGAAGACTGTGAGCACTGGATCAGGTAAAGCACCGAGTGCCTAATCCACATCGCCCACTATGGTGATCCTGTTGCCTTTCTTCCGCATGCATAGGCAGCATTAAGACTGAAGTTGACTTGTGGTTCTGTGTCCACATACCCTTCCGCCCTGTCTCTATGAAATCTAGATGTCCTAGAGGCCTATGCCTAAACATGTTGCTCTCGACTCCAGCGGGACACCTGGAACACTTCTGTCCTTGCTGAGATCATATTTGACTTGCGGACACAGAACTTGGTCTGTGGCCTTGTACAAAAAGAAAAGACACAAGCGGGGGGTTAGATATCAATGATAACGAATGCTGACCGACAGACCCTGATACTGGTGCGAGAGCGCATAACAAACGAAGTGTCTGCAAAGTTTGAAATGAAAGGAAGCTTATGTCTGATACCGCTCTCGTAACCCCAAGCCAGTCATCGTCCAGTACTTACGGGCCACTCCACTCTCAAAAAGCCATCATGTGAGTAGGATTTAAATGCGAGGCACATAAATTTGAACAGTCCACTCAGTTTACTTCCCCTGCAGGTGGTTGATCTTTGCAGCCTACCTAATTACATTTTCGGGATCCTGGCACACCGCTGATTTGGGCAGGCAATATCATATACCCTGCTGCAGTGGTTGGCGGCAGAGTACGTTACTTCAGGTCGGAGAATGCATGGCACTTCCATCCGATTGCGCTTGTCTAGCTGAATCCTTCGCTTAATTACTGCAGGTGCGCGCTACGTTCGTCTGAGTGAGAGTTCCATATGCACATGGAATGGGAAACGATTGGCCCATTTCACAATGCCTCCCACGCACCAAATCCCTAGTCAGACGGTCAGCGTAGCATGCGGCCCCTGTCCCGGCAGGCAATGTAGGCAGACGCCAAGACTGACTTGATCCTGCAATTGACCTGGCCAGTCACGGAGTTACACAACTGGCAGGCAAGGGCCTCAGCCCTGCGCCCTTGGCCACTTGATATTGTGGATAAGAAGAGTGGTAATCACGGCGCGGGATGGATTTGTGCGATTTCTTCTTCATCCTTTCTCTGACTCTACATGGAAGGGCCGGGCCTTGACAGCGACGGCAGCATCATGGCCAATTCAAGTTCGGAATCCCAGAGTCTGTTCAGCAGCATTAATGGACCTGCTGAACAGACATACACTGGCACGGCCTCGGGAGGATCGCCAGAAAAACCGCAGTACGCCCAGGAAACCAAACAAAAACCTGCGTCAAAATCTCATGCATACGAGATATTGGCTGGTCCAGTAGGCAGCTCAGGTCTCAGCCCTTCACAGCCACGAGGACCACCTGGCCTCTGGAGCCAATGGTGGGTGGAGATTTCGAACTGTATCCTCATGATAGGGTTGCTCTTTGCCATCATCGGTATCCTCTATCCCAACCAGACGAAGCCACTGCCAGACTGGCCGTTCGACATATCGATCAACACGGCCGTCTCTATCCTGAGCACAGGTTTGAAGACCTGCGCCGTCCTCATCCTGACTGAAGGCATCAGCCAGCTGAAATGGAAATGGTTCCAGAAGACCAGGCCTCTGCACGACCTCGTCGTGTTCGATGATGCGACCCGGGGGCCTTGGGGCTGCCTGCGACTGCTATTCCTCCCACGGGGAAACCATTTTGGAGCATCACTTGGAGCAGGTCTGATCCTCCTGACTCTGGCAGTGGATCCGTTCACACAACAACTGGTTCGATACTACGACTGCAAGCAGACGAGCACCGGATCAAATGCCACTCTCCCGCGGCAGACCGTGTTCAGCGAGGCTGGAGCACACACCTATGCGGGCATCTGGCCGATCGAGACGACAATCTTGGGCTATATCGACCAAGGCCTTTACAACCCCTCCGACATCAAGACGCCTTTCACGTGTGCGAGTGGCAACTGCACGTTCGCTGACGTCTACTCAACACTCGGCTTCTGCGCCATGTGCGAGGACATGAGCAGTCAACTCAGGTTTGAGAATACGTCGCAGTCCAACACATATACCTCGTCCGACGGGACGAGCAACACCACACAAATATACGAAACGAAATGGGTAAACACGACACTACCTTCTGGATCATTTGCTGCGACTGGTTCCTCGAGTGCCACCGAAACGTGGTTCACCCTGAATCAGACGGAAGACGGATGGATCGATATCATCCAAGCATCGATGGCGTATCCCGGAGTGACCGAGGACTGGTACTGGGACCACTACTACGCAACCAAGATGCGGCCTTACCCCGAGCAGAGTGGCAGCGGATGTACGACGGCGTACGAGAATAACACTTGGGCGTGTAGCGGTTTCGGCGGCGCAGGGGCGGCGCGCTGCAAGTTCAGCCCGTGTGTCAGGACCTACATGGCGACCGTGGAACAGGGGCAACTGAAGGAGAGGGTGCTGAGGACTCAACAGGACATGGTCATCTCGTCTTCGACAAACTATCCGCACTGGGTGGCTGCGGATGTGACTTGTGCTGGGCCGGAGGCAGTCTCGAGGCTGCGAGAAGCAGGGTTTCGCATTAGTGATGAGGATGTGATCATACCTTGGAGTGTGATGGTCAACGGAAGGTAAGTATGGTGGTGGCAGTCCCCATTTGCTTGTAAAAATGTGGCTGACAAGTGACTGGCAGTGATGGAACCGCCTCGGTCTGGGCAGGAGAGAGCACTTCCTGGTTCGGAGGGGGCAATGTCACGGCTCCTGGTCCCCGACTTAATGAAACCAGCCTGCCTTTAGACATAATCCCCGCGGAGTGTATCTACGACATGGCCTATCCAGCAGTGTCGTCAATCATGAATTATCTTTATGGTTATCTCAGCGGCGCTATCAGCCCCGGAGCCAACGGGCATTCCTCCGACGGACCGCCTCAAGTGCGTCACCTGTTCAACGACACGTATGCGAGCTTCTCCAGTATCAACTACACCTTCAGCAGCGTGGCGGAGGCCATCACGCTGCGGATCCGGAAGTACAACCCTCCCTCGGCAGGGTCGGCTCTGCTTACCGCGCGGCCGGTGGTAGGGGTGGTGCTTGAGGAGAAGACCTGTGTGGACGTCAGGTGGCCGTTTTTGGCTTTCCCGGCTGCCGTGGTGGCCTTGACCATTGCGTTCCTCATGGTTGTCATCGCTCAGTCGGCATTAGGGTCTGCGAGCACGGTTGCGGCCGGTTGGAAGTCATCGCCTTTGCCGATAGCCTTCGGAGGGTTGACGACGGACACATCTGCGCAGACACGGCTTGATGGAGAGCCTGACACTAGAAGTAATCTGAGGGAGATGGAGGCTATTTCGAAGAGCACGACAGTGAATCTGAATCGATAACTTTGAGGGGCAGCCATTCATACATGTATGACCAGGGGTAACTTGGCGTCCACCTTGAACCAGAAATCTTCCATCCAAAAGAGAAAAGTTTACGCTCAAAACCACGTTCTAGGCTTTCAATAAGGATCAAGCAATCCTGATTATCATTTGGCGGGCTCCACCAGGACCAAAATAGAAATACTCGCTGTAAACGCTGTTTTCGCGATACGCTGATACACAGGAAGCTTCGCCAAGGACGCAAATCTGACCACAACCTTTCCCCGTGTATGTACTTTTGATGTGCCCCACAGGAGCCGCACCATGTTTAAACCCACAAAAATTCTGCGCCGGAGTTGGCCCGTTCAGCCTCCCCGAGATGGTTCGTCCAGAGGCTCGGCGGTGTAACGCACCACCCCTCGGCGGACAGCCAAGCACGAAGCGAAGTTTCCAGACGACGGGTAAGAGTGGGGTTCTACAAAAACGGCCCGGGGCCTGATTTGCTGTTTCGACTGTCGTCTGGTACCGCACTGGCCAAGATGGGTGGATCGCCGCGCCGACCGAGACACGCTCTGTTTTGGACCACGCTCTGCCAACGACGATCGCGCAGCACGCCGCGTACGGGGTCGGCCGTGGCGAGTTGGGTGGAATAATGCGTGTCCTGTAGGGACAGATTTCAATAAATATTAATAAAACCACCGGACCCACGTTTGACGCGGAAGTAACAAGCTTTCGGCACGGCGATTCCTCCCATCGCATTACTCGAATTTGAGATCCACGATCGTCGCCAAACAATCACGCCTCACTGAATCCGTCTCTGCGTTGAACAAGATGAAATCAAGCACATTTTTCCTCACCGCGACCATTGCAGCTGCAGTTTATGCCCAGAATATTCCCCGGGAGAGACACAGCCGGAAATCGCCCGCATACCTGAACAACAGAAATGTCGATATCATGGCGGGAAGCCACAAGGCTCTACGGCGTCAGGACAATGCCACAGCAGGCGAGGAGGTAGAAGAGGCGGAGGAACCAGAAGCAGAAGGAGGCGAGGAGGAGGAGGAGGAGGAAGAAGAAGAAGAAGAAGAGAGCGAGTAAGCCACGATATTTCTTTCTTTGTCTCAATGTTGCCCGCCAGTCATGCTTCGGCTCATCCCAGACTGCATCGCTTTTGGACCCGCAGAAGGTGGTTAACTTGTACCAGAAGTGAAAGTGAGAGCGAAGAAGAGAGTAGTGACGAGGAAGAGGAGGAGGAGGAGGAGGAAGAAGAAGAAGAAGAAGAAGAAAATGTGGGAGAACCCGAGGCAGGCGGCGGAGAAGCTGCAGCGGCCGAAGAGGAGGAGCAAGAAGGAGACGAAGAAGAAGAAGAAGAAGAAAAAGAAGAAGAGACGGCGGGCGGTGCTGGAGAGACTATGGCAGCAGTAGAGGAGCAGGACCAGGAATCGCAAGAAACGGAAGCGAGTGGTGAAGCGACCACAGCGCCAGGAGCGGCGCAGGCCGTGGTTGAGTCTCCTACGACTCTGATTGATGGGCCATCCGGTCAGATAGCCATGGGGATGGGCGTCGCAGACGCAGATGGTGTGTGTATCTGCAACGCTGCCTGTCCTGCGGGCTCAATGCCTACATAGCCAACGGTACGACGGTGGAAGGGGGATAATCGTTTTGGAGGAAGTGTGGTTCTGATATTAATACCCAAGGCCCGAATAGCCTTTGTTACAGGAAAAACTGGAGATACGGCCTTGCATCAGCACATCGGCTAACTCCCATCTCAGAGTTGTGCTAGATCACCCGGCGCCTTCCCCTATGTCGAGACTGAGTAATTGTCGTAGATCTACAGTCGATGCTGTCCATGATGAGTCGAATTAATCGGGCACCTGGATCCGACGGGGGCCGGTGCAGTTTTCAAAGATATACGCTCCCAAGAATCAAGCATCTGGTAGCCCGACCAGCCAATTGAAGTTGGTCGAGATGTAGTCGGCAAGAACTTGGTAACTGATAGCAGCTGAGACGGGGGGCATCATGTATCCGGCGCGGATTTAGATGAGAATTGTTCATTTCAGACTATCGTCTTTTGCATTCATGCAAGCCATGCTCATCCGAGTACGACTGTCACCAAAAAGATGGGCAGATGCCTCTGGGTTTCTTAAGGACACGCGATCAATCAGTTTATCATGGCAAATTTTCTTTTCACATCATTTCCCACCAGTAGAAGCTAGTCTACAGCTGCCTGTTAAATCCGAAGATTGTTCGGGCTGGGGATTCCGTCCATGTGAAAACTCGGTCGTCCGAATTCTTATCCGATGTAAGACTTTGGCTGACTCAGGACGACTACATCTGTCCCGACATGGTGGAATCCAATCCGAGTTGATCCACTACAAGCGACGAATCACATATTGTGCAAGATCTGGCCCAGCCCATCTGCCCGCCTGGCCAGCTAGCCTATCGCAGGCTAAGCAGAAGAGGATCGGTCGAAGGTGGACAGGTGGACCGGCCCGCGTTCTCTTTGCTGCATTCGTGAATCGCCGCCATCGTTGATGTGACGTCAACCATCTGCCCAGCTCGTCTTTGTCCACGCAGGCACATGGGATGCGTATCAATACGGCCTGGGCGATCGATGAAGGGATCAGACATTTGATCGGTCGTCCAGCCCTCTTGGCAAGAATGGTGTGCAGCTGAGCCAATGCTTCTCTCCCATCACCGCCTGTCATGGACCCCACCCAACACGCTAGATGGGTCTCGCATCTTAGTGACGTGCGCTGTTGAACTGTGTTTTCCCAGTGGATCCGGTGGTGGGCACATCAACCTTGTTGCCGCACCACAACAATGTAGTTGTGTAGTCATCAAGCGGTGGAATAGGCCCAGGAGTCGGACAAATCGCACCCAGCCCGAACTGGACATCGGTTTCCTGCGAGTGTCTCGCGCTTCCGTAAATCCCGATGCCAATCGCCATGGGCCAAAATCGTTCCGCCGTCCGAGGCCGCCGTGGCGGCTCTTAGCCCTTCGCATTCGCTCGAGGCTCAAGTGCTGGATCCGAACGCAAGGGTCTCTTGCTAATTCCGTCGTCATCACCCACAGTGGGTCCTTGCTCAATGTCTCTAGAAGATTTCTTTTTCTATGCACAACGGCCCCGACTTCAATTTCCTGTAGTTTCCACCGTCCCAAGGCCCACTTTGGTAGAATAAGAATTCTTTGGGCGCCGTCCTGTAAGCCAAAATGGACGCAAATCCGACGCCCAAAGACATACCTGGAGGGTTCCCAGAGACGCCTCTGGATGATGCGTCTGGTGACACACCACAACGTCACTTTCCCCTGACTACTGCTGATTCCCGGATACCACCCCAGAGCGCAACAGAAGCAGCTCCAACGAACCAACAGGTCAATGCTTCCTCGAGGCTCGGGCACGACAGAACACCAAGCGACACCAGCATGCCGTCGTCAGATAAGACTCTGTTCCAGTCTCAAGGCGCGGCCGTGCAAGGGGCCTCAGAGCCCATTGATAACCGAGAGCGGGAAGAGTCACTGAAAATGTCGAATCCATCCGATTCCGACCTTGCTGAGGATGATGAGGCCCAGTTCGCGCCCGTGAAGACAGGCTCGGACTCCCGGCCGCCCCTGCAGCAGAGAAGGAGCAACGTACAGACCGAAGAAGACTTGTTTCGTGTGTTGTCGCGGCGCCGCACCGGGACCTCCGCCGCCGACACAGAAGACGAAAACCATGAAATCGAGCGGTTGATGTCGCGGATGTTCGGCAAGGCACGACAGGAGCAGAGCGAGGAGGAAAACACCAGACATTCCGGCGTCATCTTCCGGAATCTCACCGTCAAGGGTGCAGGGCTTGGCGCAAGCTTGCAGCCCACCGTTGGCGACCTTTTCATGGGCCTGCCCAGGTTTCTGAAGAACCTGGTCACGAAAGGGCCCAAGGCTGCCACCGGAAAGCCACCTGTACGGGAGATCCTCAGCGACTTCAATGGCTGTGTACGGCCTGGAGAGATGCTTCTGGTGCTCGGCCGACCTGGCTCTGGCTGCTCGACCTTTCTAAAGACCTTTTGCAACCAGCGGGCCGGATATGTCGATGTCCTTGGCGATGTGACCTACGGCGGGACCGATGCCAAGACCATGGCCAAGGATTTCCGAGGAGAAATCATCTACAACCCGGAAGACGACCTCCACTACGCGACGCTATCGGTACGACGCACCCTGACGTTTGCCTTGCGGACGAGGACGCCCGGTAAGGAGTCGAGGCTTGAGGGCGAGACGAGGGAGGAGTATGTCAACGAGTTCCTGCGCGTGGCTACCAAGCTGCTCTGGATCGAGCACACCCTCGACACCAAGGTCGGCAACGAGCATGTCCGTGGAGTGTCTGGCGGCGAGCGCAAGCGTGTCAGTATTGCCGAGGCGCTCATCACCCGTGCCAGCGTCCAGGGCTGGGACAACTCGTCGAAGGGCCTCGACGCAGCCACGGCGGTCGAATACGTCCAGGCATTGCGAGCCCTGACCAACATGGCCGAGGTATCAACCGCAGTCTCGCTGTACCAGGCTGGAGAAAGCCTCTACAACCTTGTCGACAAGGTTCTGGTCATAGACGAGGGCCAATGCTTGTACTTTGGCCCCTCGGATAATGCCAAGAAGTACTTCCAAGACCTCGGTTTCGACTGTCCGCCTCGGTGGACCACGGCGGACTTTTTGACTTCTGTTGTCGACCCGCATGAGCGCAGCATCCGGCCCGGCTGGGAAGATCGCATCCCGCGATCGGCTGCGGACTTTGCTGCCGTGTACAAGAAGAGCGAGGCTTACAGGCAGAACCTCACAGACATGGAGCACTTCGAGGCCAAGACTGCGGAGCAGCAGAGACAGATCAGCCAGAACTCTACAAAGGCGAGCAAGAAGAAAAACTACACTATCTCGTTCTACGAACAGGTCGTCGCTCTTACAAAACGGCAGTTTCTCGTCATGCTTGGAGACCGGGCTTCGCTGTTTGGCAAATGGGGCGGCATCGTCTTCCAGGGCCTGATCGTGGGCTCTCTGTTCTTCCAGCAGCCGGACAACACCGCGGGTGCCTTCACGCGAGGCGGTGTCCTCTTCTTCATCCTTTTGTTTAACGCCCTCCTCGCGCTGGCGGAGCAGACCGCCGCGTTCGAGTCCAAGCCTATCCTCCTCAAGCACAAGAACTTCTCCTTCTACCGCCCTTCTGCCTACGCGCTCGCCCAGACGGTCGTGGACGTCCCTCTTGTTCTCACACAGGTATTAATCTTCGACATAATTATCTACTGGATGTCCGGCCTCGCCGCCACGGCCTCCCAGTTCTTTATCTCCATCCTGATCCTCTTTACCGTCACCATGGCCACGTACGCGTTTTTTCGCGCCATATCGGCGGTATTCAAGACGCTCGACGATGCTACCAAGGTCACGGGCGTTTTTATCCAGATCCTCATTGTGTATACGGGCTATCTGATCCCGCCGGCGTCGATGCGCGTCTGGTTCAGCTGGTTGCGCTGGCTGGACTGGATCCAGTACGGCTTCGAGGCGCTCATGTCCAACGAGTTCTACAACCTCGAGATGCAGTGTGTGCCGCCTTACCTCGTGCCGCAGGGGCCCGGTGTGGAAACGCAGTACCAGTCGTGCGCGCTGCAGGGGTCGAGGCCGGGCTCGGATGTCGTCTCGGGAGCGGACTACATCCAGGAGAGCTACCAGTACTCACGGTCCCACCTATGGCGCAACTTTGGGATCATCTGGGCCTTCTTTGCCCTATTCCTCGCGGTCACGGCTGTCGGAATGGAGCTCATGAAGCCCAACGCTGGCGGGGCGGCCGTCACTGTCTTTAAGAGGGGCCAGGTCCCGACGTCGGTGAAGGAGTCGATTGAGACGGGCGGTCGCAAGGGTAACGCCTCGGACGAGGAGTCTGGTGCCATCAAGGGGAGCCCAAGCTCGGGCTCTGAGGTCGATGTCGTCAAGGAGCGGGAAGAGAAGGACAAGAAGGCTATGCAGAACGTTGCCAAGAACGAGACGGTATTCACCTTCCAGGACGTCAACTACACGATTCCGTTCCAAGGCGGCGAGAGGAAGCTCCTCAATGGTGTCTCTGGTTTCGTCAGGCCCGGGCGTCTGACTGCTCTGATGGGTGCTTCTGGTGCTGGAAAGACGACATTACTCAACACTCTGGCCCAAAGGTGGGTCCATCTTGAAACCACGTCGAGGGTGAATAGTCAATGCTAACCCGTATCTAGAATCACGTTTGGCGTCGTTACTGGAGACTTCTTGGTCGATGGCAGGAAGCTGCCCAAGTCATTCCAGCGAGCCACCGGCTTCGCAGAGCAAATGGACATCCATGAACCCACTGCGACGGTGCGGGAAGCCTTGCAATTCTCAGCTCTTCTCCGTCAGCCCCGAGAGGTTCCGACCGAAGAGAAGTACGCCTACTGCGAAACCATCATCGACCTCCTCGAGATGCACGACATTGCTGGCGCCACCATCGGACAGGTTGGCGAAGGACTCAACCCCGAACAACGAAAGCGACTTACCATTGGAGTCGAGCTTGCCTCCAAGCCAGAACTACTTCTCTTCCTCGATGAGCCTACGTCCGGCCTTGACTCTGGTGCCGCATTCAACATTGTCAGATTCCTGCGCAAGCTAGCCGACGCAGGCCAAGCCATCCTCTGCACTATTCACCAACCATCCGCCGTCCTCTTCGAGAACTTCGACGAGCTCATCCTGCTCAAGTCCGGCGGCCGCGTCGTGTACGCAGGCGAGCTGGGCAAGGACAGCCAGACGCTTATCAAATACTTCGAGTCCAACGGCGCCCATCAGTGCCCGCCCGACGCCAACCCAGCCGAGTGGATGCTGGAAGTGATCGGCGCGGGCAACCCAGACTACAAGGGCCAGGACTGGGGCGACACGTGGGCCAACTCGAAGCAGTTCGAAGCCCAGTCCCGCGAGATCAACGAGCTCAACGAGAAGCGCCGCAACGTCGAGCACTCCAAGAACATCCAGGACGACCGCGAGTACGCCATGCCCCTGACCACGCAGATCAGCGCCGTCGTGCGGCGCGCCTTCGTGAGCTACTGGCGCAAGCCCAACTACATCATGGGCAAGCTGATCCTGCACGTCTTCACGGGCCTCTTCAACTGCTTCACCTTCTACAAGCTGGGCTACAGCACAATCGACATGCAGAGCCGCCTCTTCTCCATCTTCATGACTCTCACCATCTCGCCGCCGCTCATCCAGCAGCTGCAGCCCGTGTTCCTGGCCAGCCGCAACGTCTTCCAGTCTCGCGAGAACAACGCAAAGATCTACTCGTGGTTCGCCTGGACCACGGGCGCCGTCCTCGTCGAGATCCCCTGGTCCCTCCTCGCCGGCGCAGTTTACTTCAACTGCTGGTGGTGGGGCATCATGGGCTGGAGGCCCGCGTACCAGGGGTTCCCCTCGGGCTTCACCCTGCTGTGCGTGCTGCTCTTCGAGCTGTACTACGTCGGTTTTGGCCAGGCCATCGCGGCGTTCAGCCCCAACGAGCTACTCGCCAGCCTGCTCGTCCCTGTATTTTTTCTCTTCGTCGTCAGCTTCTGTGGCGTGGTCGTCCCCGCGCAGCAGCTGCCCTACTTCTGGCGCAGCTGGATGTACTGGCTCACGCCGTTCCACTACCTGCTCGAGGCTTTCCTCGCCGTCGCGCTACATAACCAGCCCGTCCAATGCAGCGACAACGAGTTTGCGCGCTTCTCCCCGCCGCCTGGCCAGACCTGCCAGGATTACGCGGGCGGGTATATTGCCCAGGCTGGTGGGTACGTGCAGGATGCTCTCGATGGCAGCGGACTGTGCGAGTACTGCCAGTATGCCACCGGCGACGAGTTCGGGAGGGGCTTTAGTGTATACTACTCGCATATCTGGCGCGACTTTGGGATCGTGTGCGGTTTTATTGTCTTCAACTTTGCCGTCGTCTACCTGGCGACATTCCTGAAGTTCCGAGGCAAGAACCCCCTCAAGGGTACTCTGGCGAAGCTCAAGGCCAAGAAGCACTGAGCATGAGAGACGGGAACCGGGATCTAGAATCATATATGGTAAATATTGCAAATCAGTAGAATTTTAGAGCTGCCTGTATTTCGCACCAACATTTAGGATAATATATTAATTGTCAAGCATGCCTCTCTTTATTTGAATTCCTGCCCTTGATAGAGGCGCGTGGGTCTTGACTGCTCGGGAGCAGAGCCTGAAATGTAAGAAAAACTTGAATGCAAGGGAAGGAAGAAAGCGATTTATATAGAAATAAGTGCTGAGGTCAAGGGTACCTACAGAGATACACTCTATCCACATTGAAGTTACATCACACAAGGTCGATCTACAAACCTACCGAGGTCTTGTTTAGCAGATATGCACATGTACACACACCCGGAAAATTTATGTACATCTAAATAGTTGCATTAATGTATTCGGCGTTGTCCGTACCGCAATATCATTGATGCTATGCTCTGCAAATCTCGCTGTTCAATAAAGATCATCCTGTAAGCTCCATTTACTTCTGCATTAGAGGACCACAGGAATCCGTTGCCTTACATCTGACGGTTCCCATTTGTCGCCCAGATGATATGAGCTCAGACCATGGGCATGTTGACGCCGAGTCACGGGCTCTACTTCCCTGGAGGGGGCCGGAGCGATAATATACATCAGAAGGAAGACAAGCCACATTGTGGGATTGAAAGTGGGATTTGATTGGATGGGAGCCCCAAGGTTCATCCGGTTCAGCTTTTTAATACATGACTTCCTTTGTTAAAGCAGGACGAAAGACCACGTCAGGACGGAAGCATTCAGCCACAACAGACGGCTTAACCAATATGTGGTCGATCCTCTTCCCAATAATTGTCCATACATGGACCTGTCTGTTTCTTATATTGTATTTGCACCGTGCCTGTCAATGGTAGGTAAGATTGGTGCCTGCCAATGGTAGGTAAGATTGGGAATCTTGTCAACAATGCATAATTTCTGTCCTGACTGGTGCTTTATGGCCACACATGCCTTTGACTCTGTCAAAGTCCTTATCCCCGTGACCTCTTTACAGCCGAGAGGCCGCTGAGTTGCCATATCACTTTCGACCGCTCTACTTTTCCAAGGCGGAGAGCCCGTATCCTGGCACACTGGATATCACACTCACACATAAGCATCAGACGAACTGGGCCAATTTGGTTGGAATATCCCCCGTGTGTGTGCCCCTGGCCAGTTCAACCCCCTCCGAAGGTCGACCTGCCTCGCTGCCCACTGGTTCCGTCCGGTGCACTGGATCAATGGAGCCGAGGCCCGGGTCCGTGCTTGTTGTCGACGGGTTGACCCACAGATGCCTTGAAGTACTACAGCCTTGTGCAGCCTCGTCCCACTCCGTCTCCTCCCCAACCCGAGGAAACAACTTTGACATCACAACCACCACCGTGCATCGGGCATCAACGTAAAATGATGAACGACACTCACGGTTCCATTGAAGATCTCGATGAGGTCATCGAGACCGCAATGAACACCTCCAATGGATCTGATCCTCCTGTCGTCGCCTGTTGCGCCATCACCGGTACGGGCGCTGAGGTCAGCAATGACGGCGACAACAAGGTAAGTTCAACAATTCAACATTGCAAGCGTCATTATGTCTTCATTGTCCCGTGTTAAAAAAAAAAACATTCCGTTGCAGGAAAAAAACGCGTCTCAGCGAACGTTCTAGCACCCCCAGGCTGCTCAGACGACTCGACTGCTGTAAGTCAACCCTACCCGACCGCATCGTCAACCTCCAAATACGGAATTGGCACGATGCTTATTTTCTATCACTCAGGACCATCACAACCGAGATTTGCAACATGATCTTCAAGCTCTGCCTGTGCCACCCCGATGGCATGTTTGACAGCATGAAGAGCCACTGCCGCCTGCAGAGCAATGTTGGTTTCACCAGTAAGTAGCTTCTGGAGACTTGCTGCTTCATAAGCCACTTGGGAACAGCAACCACTTTCCCAGAGACCCTGCCTCAAAAGTCACGTCCCTCCTGTGACCTGTTCCTCACCATACACCGATGAAACTTGTCGCCAGGTTCTTTCAAAGCTGACTCATAATTGCCTCAGTCTACCCTTACTACGGAAAGGCGCGTCCCAAGATGAGAGAGAGATTCAGCGCCGCATCCGCCAGCCACAAGGAGTCCGTCCAGACCTACAGCGCCCGCAACATGGCACTTATGCGTACCTGCCAGGCGGCCTATTCTGAGGCTGTGCAGGTCGTGTAGGGACAGCAGTTCGCGTTCCAGTCGCCGCTCCACTTTCAGAGCTTCCTTCTTTCGATCGGTCGTCTTGACCTCATTCGGCATTTCAAGATCTGGATTCTCGACCAATCCATCGGTGTCAATTAGATGCCTGCTGTCGCTACGCTCATGGCAGACAAGACCAAGGCCGTAGAGACCTTTGACATCGACATGAAGTACTTGTCCAGGGTCCGAGACCGCGGCAAGAACGCCACCACCCGCCAGGGAGTCTTGATGACGATGAAGGGGAGCTCAAGAAGTTGGGAAAGAATGTCGGCTTCGACATATACTCCTGCATGTACCCTTGGGTGACCCAGGTCGTCCGCGACAAGGGCCCGGACAAGCTGAGGTAGGTTCTCCCCATCCCAATGGAGGGCGATGAGGGTGCCTACGCCAAGTTCGGCTCGTCCCCGGCGTTAGGACGTACTACCAGGGTCCACAGAGAGTTTCAAGGCACTAGATCCCTGAGTGACAAGCAGCGGGCAATCGTGGCTGAGGCAGCCATAGAGGAGATTGTCCGACACATCGAGTTCTACGACAAGGCTTGACTTGCACGAGGGGAACATGCGGCCTAGGGGTGGACATGCCAAAACGTATTCGAGGTTTTTGCTTTTGAGTTTGTGACCAGAGGATAAAGTCTAATTACATAGGTAGTACACATGTGCAGTCCACGTCGGGCTTTCACCTAATTAGCAGTGGCCGCTTTACAGTAGCCAGCCTTTGGTCAATACTGTACCTAGGTATCCATAGTCATCTGAAAATCACGGATTACATCCTGACCTTTTTAGAAGTTGGTGTGATTGATCAAGTCCCTCTGTCAAATATGTGCTTTGGCAAACTGACTGGGAACCACACTCTGGCCATGTCGCTTTGTCTCGTCTCGTACGCCCAAGCCCCATAAAAGCCCATCTGACCACCAGTAAAATCCCATCTCTGCCAGATCTTAAGTACTTAAGCTCCTCCCTACGGCCACCGCTGCCGCCACCCACGCCCCCAGGTCCGTGGTCAGCATCCTCCACCAGTTCACCCGTAGCCACTCGTCCAGCTTCCCGTTGACGTCCTCGCCCTGCCTCCGTGGCTTATCACCGCGAATCGCATACACGGACGGGGCGACCAGCGGCGCGTACAGTAAATGGCTCACTGCCAGCCCCGCGGCGGCAGCATACCACCAGTAGGCGGCCTGCTCGCTGAGGGTGGCTCTGCGGGGACCACTTTCGTGCAGGTATAAGTTCGTGAGTGAGGTCACGACCGTGAGACCCAGGAAGCCAAAAACCTGCACGACACCCTCAGCAAAGAAGGTTGTGAAGTAGGCGGGTAGGAAGCGCCTGGTCTCCTCGCGGATGTTGGGACGGTTGAGGAGCGACAGGAAGAAGTGCTGCTCGTAGGCGAAGAGGAGGGTGCATGTGCTTGAGACGAGGGGCGCGACGCGGAGGGCGACGAGGGAGTCGAAGAAAAGTTTGGTGGCCATTATTGGGGGATGGTGATGCTTTGCTGATCCTATATCTCAAGTTGGTGGTGGTGAGGGCAGTGGATGGTCGAAGGTTAAAGTTGTTGCAGGGCCGAGTTGGAGGCCAACAAGAGTGTGCGAGCTGCTTCGCAGATGGAGGGCAAAGATAAATAAGCACTAGACATTCAGCGTTGATCGTTGATTCGGCCAGACAGTAACGTGACCAGGCACAAATTTCCAGAGGCTTCAGATGTGATACCTAGGTAGGATTCATGGTAGGATTGCAACGATCATCGTTATTCCTCATATGGACACAACAGCATATGGGTTGGCGCCACTAAGGTGCTTATGAGGCAAAAATATAAATCTGTCACCAACGGCCAAAACTCCACCAGCACACAATCACGCTGGTGGCGCAAGACACGTGCAGCACAGATCAGAATTTAAAGGCCAAGAAAAGTCGCTTGGTTCCAAGTTACCCATATAAACTCTCCTCACCCGACCTCTCCGAAACAAAACACGGCAGGTGATGGAATTGCTGTGCCGCAGGCCGGGCCCGCCAGGGTCGCCAAGGTACAAGCTGCACGGTGAAGTAAGTAGACCGTGCGTGCACCAACTGGGCCAACATCGTCTTGCTGACAGCTCGACCCGGGCTTGAAGGAAATAGCCCCATCAAATTTCACAGCGATAAAGTTCGCACCGCGTCCCTTTGGAGTGTGACTTCTAGCTGATATCCCTGAGCATTCGCCTCACTACACCACCTGTTAAAATCAATCATTAACCCAGGCCACAATGTCCGAGCAGGGGCGTCTGATGAAATACACCGTCGGTCACTACCGATAGAAGGGAGTCTCACACGAATACTTCATCAAGTGGTTGACCAAGGCGCACCTCCCCGTGGCTGTTCCCATATTCAAGACATATGGCATCAAGAAATACACGCTTGTAAGCTATTCCAAAACTCTAACAGCCCGTGCTTCTTCCTGCCCTTTTTGCAACTTCTAGCATGGACTCAATCTCTGCAGCTTATCACGCCCCAGGCTCTGGGAGACGCACTCAAGGCCGAGATGGCGAAATACCGGCCTACTTGGGACATTGGGGATTTCGACTGCATTTTGGAACACTGGTACTATGATGTCAAGGCGCTTGAAAACATGCTGGCAGACCCAGAATTGGCATCCAAGGCCGTGTAGGATGAGGACAAGTGGTGTAGTTTGTCAAAGTCCACGGTCCACATCGGGCTTGACACCCCATTCCTCTTCGAGACGGGCGAGAGGGTGAACCTTGAGGACTGAGGCTATGTATGTCCGAGGGCACTGAAACGGCATCTGCTGGCGAGAGTAATAAGAATATGCCTGTCAGTCTTTCGTGGCTCTACAGATAATAGTAGGGGTCTTTGGGAGGTAGTAGAGCACGTTGAACTGTACAATCAAATTTGGTTGAATTCCGTGTGAATCTGGCGGATCATTCTACCCAAGCATCTTGAGGAGGTGGCGAGTATCATGTATTCCAAATATTATTGGGGTCTAGTTGTTACTATTTGATAATTCACTCTTATCAGTTGACACGGGCGTTAGTTTCATAAGTAGGTATGCAGCAGAGAATCCCAGTACTGCCGCCGTAGGACAGCAGCCTTCAACCAGATGGCTCACAACCTCCAGTTTCTTACTAGATGTTGACCGCCTAAAATTAACGTATATCATGAGAAGGTGGCTTCATGATCCATCAGTGGAATTCTCGCCTCGAAAATGGGCATGATATTCTCACATATGACACACCCATCTCTTCTCCATATGCAAGTAGCACTTTGCTGATTGTGAAATTCGGCGCAAAAGCCGTTGTCATGGACACAATTGCTGTATTATAGTGGTTCCATTTACGAAAGTCGCCATCCTGTTGGAATGATCAGCAATACAAAACCCGCTATGAAGAGCAACTATCTTCTCTGGACAAGCCGGGCCACCATGAACTGTCTCATCTTGTTCAACGTCAACTGCTCCGCTTTGAGAGGACCTGATCGAATACTGCTGGGAAGATCTGTTCTGACCCTAAGATGCCCCCGTCAGTCAATGCAAAGACTCAAGAGAAGACTTATAGTAATTATGAGTCATAGTCAGGAAGATATTCCAAGTATTCTGCGTGCTTCAGTTGTGTAAGCAGAATCAGGCTGAGATTACAGCACCCGGATAACAAATGCAAGATATAACTCCGCCTCTCTCAGCCGCAATCCATTCATATACCTGTGCAACCCAATCCGCTTGAACGAAGCCAAGTCTGCCTGGCCAAGTTCCTCAAGCGCGCTCTGGGCTGACGACCCCACTCCTGCTCTGTGTAACAAATATGACGCTTTGCATAGGCAGTTTACAGAAGAGGACTTTGAGGTCATCAGGCAGAGATGCATACGCACCGTTCAGCCATATATTCGATGCATCAGGATTTCTTTGCACAAGACTCTTGAGTTAGTCTGTAATGAGCTCGTGAACCAGTTCATGGAATTCCTCTCAGGGCGTGCGGTGAACTCTATGTCCTTGCTGCGGTCTGCCAAGCACAGCTACTATAGAATGCAAGCAGAATACCATGGATGCCTAAATTTGGAAACAAATGTGCAGAATATCTGTTAGGGGCCAGGTTGCACAAAACAAATCACATGGAAGCATGCAGATCTCCTGGGGCCAAGTAAGCCCAAGCCACGGCACCTAACGTCTCAAACTTTACCAGGTTGGTTCAAAAGTCGGAAGAGTCCAACATTGAGATCGGAGCGGCCAGCTTGATTTCTTTTTTTTTGACAAAGCAGGAATCCAAAGGCTTTACTAAAATTCTTATTTTCATCATTTGGGTATTCCTCTACATCCTTCAGTGGCCCATCGGCATGTCAAGGCTTCAAGCTAAGACGCAGCAACTCTTGCCCAACCGAGATGCCTTAACTGGCCCTGATACTGAGAACGATCCAGATACTGGACGAGATATTGCCTCGCAAATGACCGGTGGGACATTATATCGGATGCCCAATACATATTTAGATGTCTCTATTTTGACTCGGCTCTCAAATTCTTCAAGTCATGGTTTTATTCCACAACATCAGCCCTCTGATCCCTCAAGGGAAAAGACCTCGGCATACAGTCCTGGCAGTCAGAGCCAACTCATCGAAGTTTATCCGTCACGAGTATTTGGAAATCGTCCTAGTCCAGTCATTCCTGCCGGAGAGGGTGGTGGAAAGAAGTTTCGTGGGGTATATTGAGCCTTGCATTCCTCATTGGCACCATCATCACGTTGTTCAACATCAACGGCATGTTTCTCTCCACCTGGAATTCGAAAATGGCCCTTTCGCCGAACACAGTGGTATCTACGTTGTCAACTCTAGGAAAGGCGGCAATGATGCTTCCAGTCGATGAAAGCATCAGTCAGTTGCAATGGTTACATTCAATCAGGGATAAAGCAATGTCAGCAGAGTCGGCTGCTTCTCGTCATACTCTCTACTCATCAGCTCAGGCCAGGACACATGCAGATTTTCGATGATGCCAGCCGTGGGCCTCTGGGTTCGCTTGCGTTTATCTGGAAAGCAAGGAAATACGGCTCACTAGGGTGGTTTATCTACATTGGATGCATTCTTACGATAGCAGCTGTGGCACTTGATCTCTTTGCCCAAGAGGTCATCTCCTATCCATAAAGAGAGACCATCATACATGGAGACGCGCTAGTGAAGAGGTCCCAAGTTTATGACTACGGGGACAAAGGTTGGCGTGGCGCAACGCAACCAGGTACGTTGACTGACGACTGCAATTTCATTTTGAACATGGTGTGGACAGACCGGATCGTCTCGGGGGTATTGTCCAAATCTACCCACTTACTCTTGGCGTTGCAGACATCACGCGCGAACCTCTAATTTTCCAGGCATCGATTTCTGGCGTCTTCGATCAGATTTATCCTCCTCCATTTTCGTGCTCGGTTGCAAACTGCAGCTATCCAGAGTTCACTACCCTAGCATTTGTTCCAGCTGCAGCGATGTTACGACCGACGTCACAAGGACATGCGAGCAGTACACGTCACAAACTTTACTTTGGGGCTCATCGACCCGGTGCAGCTTCACGGCGCCATCAGACTTCCAATTAGGAGGCGTCGATTATCTCTCTGGTCCGGGCCAGAGGTCTCCCACGTTAGTGAGTACCAGAATTACCACAATGGAAGACACCGGCCGTGATATGTCCGCCATCATGACATTGGGGCTTGCTCTCTTCAACACAACCGTGTATGATGCCCAAAATAGATTCGATAGATACTGAACGGATTCTATTCGGGCCTACGAATGCGGTTTCTCGTTTTGCGCCAATTTATTCTCGGACTGGACGATCATAAATGGCACCCTGAGACCGGGCAACGTCTCAACGATGCCCCTGACGCTGCTCTCAGCAAGACAAGAGGGTTTCGCGGGATACTCGACATTTACCGTTCCAGATGGCAATCAGTTTCCAGGCAATAGAAACTTCGTCATCAACTTCATAGATCAGACCGGCATCTACAACGCTCTCGGCAACGTCCTGGCTTCTTCGACCTCCAGCGATGACTTGACATCTGATTTAAGGATTGAGACTGCGCTGACTCAAGTGCTCTTCACGAGACCCAATATCCCGGTAACTCTCTAAAACATGGCTGCGGGGATGTCAAATGTGATGATGTCCGGCCCCAACGCCGAGCACATCAGCGGCACAGCTTACGGAGACGAAGTATACATACAGGTCAACTGGGCCTGGCTTGCTTTGTTAGTTGTACTTGAATTAGCCATGGGTGCGTTCTTGGCCATCACGGTTTACCGAACGCACATGAACGGCCAACAGGCGTGGAAATCATCTCTTCTACCCTTCATTGAAGGTCATCACTTGCATAATACGACGGGGTTAACGGTTGTCACAGAGGAGTACCCCGACCGCGATAGTCTGAAGATGGCAGATTTTTCGACTGTGAACGACCGGTCTCCCAGCTTAACACCGAGAGCAGCGTGATAAGGATGACCACAAACCACAGGCCCGAATATGGCTACGGTACCGTAGTCAATGGGGAATGGAGATTGATCAAAATTACTACGTCTTCAGGAGTATTAACTTGACGACCGTTGTAAACTTCGTTCTGCAACGATAATCTATATACCATTTGACTACCGTAACTATAGCTTTGTCGCTAGATTGGCCGAAACCTGCTTTCCCGAAGAAATCAGGATCAGGCATCTACCGAAGCACTGCTTTCCCCATCTCTCAGTCGGGTGCATTGGGTTTAACTGCGGTGTCAGGCTGGTCTAATGCAGAGAAGTAAGCACTACCTCGGTACCATCAATACCGTGCTGATGATGATGCTGGTCGAGATGGACTCCAGGCTTACATACATATGCAAGAACAAGTCGCAATGATGCAAGCCGATGATCGTGAGACGAGATAAGCAGCTTGCAGCAGAGCTCAGAATACAGCCAACCAGCAATTCCCCCGAATGCAGGTTTGTGAGGGCGGGCCGGGGATGATAGGCTTAAGATTATTTGCGGAAAGAACCCCTCTTTTGATATTATCCAGTACCACAGCTCCAACAAAGCCACTGTAACGCTGATTCAGAGTTCTATATCTTTGGGATGGCTCAATGCCGTAAGCTTGCTCAAGTTCATCAGTTCATATACACCATCGTCCTGCAGACAACATTACTTCCTCTTAGTCCACATGCATACAGTCAACGGGTGTGACGCATAACACTCCATCTCTGCTTATCCTGCACCAGTCGCCATGGAGGTCTCTGAGAAGTCCAATTCTGCCAGCAGCCCGGCTGTAATCGATTCAGCCAGCCAGTTCTTCGCCGACCAGAGGGACATGCAGCGTATGGGCAAAAAGCAGGAGTTCAAGCGCAACTTCAACTGGTTCAGCAGCGTGGCCTTCACATCATGCACCATGGGCACGTGGGAGTTCGTATTCGTCAACAACTTCCAGGGCCTCGTTGACGGCGGCAGGGCGGGAACGTTCTGGGGTTACTGCTGGGTGATCCTGGGCCAGTTTTTCGTTGTCCTGTCTCTGGCGGAGATGGCGTCCATGGCTCCGACCGCAGGTGGTCAGTTAGTCTCCCCTACCACAAACCGGGGCAGCAAACAAGGGAAGTGTAGAAGGCTGAATGTTTGCTAACTCCACCGTAGGTATCACTGGGTTTCAGAATTCTCGCCCCAGTCCATACAGAAAATTTCAAGCTATGCATCCGGGTGGCTCAGTGTATTGTGCTGGCAGGCGTTCGTGGCTTCTGACTGCATCTTCACAGCCCAGCTGCTGATGGCGGCCGTCTCGATGGGGAACCCAGCCTTTTCAGCCGAGCTGTGGCAGACGAGCCTTCTTGCGATGCTTATAGGAGCCATTATCACGTCGCTCAATATCTGGTGCTCAAACAAGCTGCCTGCCATTGAGAACTTCTTCATTCTCCTCCACGTGGGCTGCTTCGTCCTGGTTATGGTGACACTGGGTATAACAAGTCAGAAAACCCCGTCGAGGCAGGTCTTCCTAGAGTTCGCGGACAATGGCGGCAATTATCCGACTCTCGGTCTAGCTGTCATGGTCGGGCAGGTCGCTGCAATGTATAACGTCTGCGGTACGTGAGAATCACCCCTTATGCCGAACGATCCTGAAGACCACAGTCACCGTCACAGTGCGCTAATAATTATACAGCATCTGATGCGGTAGCCCATATTTCGGAGGAGGTAAAGGACGCCAGCATCATCGCCCCACGCGCAATGTTCTGGTCCTTCGCGCTAAACATACCAATCGCCTTCGCTATTATGTTGATGTCGCTATACACGATCCCGGACGTCACCATCGCAACAACGGAATACACCTTCCCCTTTCTAGCGATTCTGGACAGCAGCAGCCTGTCGCCAGCGGGTGCCCAGGCCATCGCTTCCCTCATGGTGGTGCTTCTCTTCATGATCGCCGTGTCGACGTTTGCCTCCACCTCGCGGCAATGCTTCGCCTTCGCGCGCGACCAGGGGCTTCCAGCATCCGACTGGCTGCGCCGCGTCGACCCTGCCCTCAACGTCCCGCGCAACTCATGCATCATGACCTTGGGCTTCACTATCGTCATGTGCCTCGTCTACCTCGGCAGTACCGTCGCTTTCAACGCCATCCTGTCCATAGGGGTTGTCGCTCTCATGGGCACGTACGGGCTGTCTACGGGTTGTGTCTTATACCGCCGGCTGCGTTGGCCCGAGACGTTGCCGCCAGCGCGCTGGAGTCTGGGCCGCTGGGGTGCCCTGGTCAATGGGATCGGGGTGAGCTATGCCTCGTTTGCCTTTTTTTGGTCATTCTGGCCCATTTACTACTCTCCCACGCCGGAAACGATGAACTGGGCGGTTGTCATGTTCGGTGGTGTTATGTTACTGGCTGTGGTGGCATATTTTGTAAGGGGTCGAAAAATGTACGAAGGCCCAGTAGCCACGTGTGATGGCAGGCGGATAGACTGAGACGCAGAAGGGAATTGAAACTAATAGGAATGGGGATCAAGTAGAGGTAAGGCAGATACACAGGGCATGTTACTAGTGTTATTAAGGATGTCACGACAGCAGGCAGGTAGTTGGCAGGTGGGTTGAGCAGGCGGTACGGGAGTCGTTATAGTTCTATTTGCTACGGGCAGGCTCTATCCTCAGTAGGCACAGGCTCTGTTGACAAGACGTAGCTCGAAAAGCTACGAAACAGGATTCAGGATAGGTTCCAGAATTTTGTCAGAGCTAGCAGCTCACGTGATCAGACCCCAACCCTCTGGGTTGGGCGCCCTAGGGGCTCGGTTCGCCCAGGGCCGTGACATAAAGATCCGAGCAGCCTGACGTGCACTTAAGGGTTTCTTCCGAATTTTCTTTTGGAATTCTTAATGGCCTGAAGTGCTAATTGGACTTTGTCTTCTTTTGATTAGATTAGCATGGTGGTTGTTGATTTCTAGCGTGTTGAATATTAAAATATGTAAAGTAATGCGAGACTAACGCGAAAAATGAGGACGCGATCTGCACTAAAAACAAACCTGTCCACTAAAACTTTAAATTATCAGACTAGCACTGCAGCCCCACTACACATTCAAATGAACTAATTCCATTAGAAATAGGTAATAGGACCAGTTAGCACCAATTAGTGCCAATTTTCATTAATTCTTCTGCAATGGGTTGGTGCCGGGGTTGACTAAAGTTAATAGATTTAGTAAAACTATCGGCTGGGTGATAAACCACGTTATGTAAATTAAAAATGTTAAAAATGTTAAAAATGTTAAAAATGTTAAAAATGTTAAAAATGTTAGAAATGTTAAAAATGTTAAAAATGTTAAAAATGTTAAAAATGTTAAAAATGTTAAAAATGTTAAAAATGTTAAAAATGTTAAAAATGTTAAAAATGTTACAAAATATTAAAAAATTGATGTTTTAAAAAATTCTAAAAATGGCTATTTTAACTTATAATTAATTACTATTGCTAATTAAAATTGTTATTATAATTAGTATTAAAAATTATTACTATAGTTAGTAAAAGTTAGTACAAGTTACTAAAGTACTTTTTCCAAACCCTGTGCATCCTGCACTCTTGAACTCTACACAATGCTCCAAACTCCCCGCGGGGAGATGAGAAACCCTTGTGCCCGCTGGACAGAGGAGATGATTCATGCACCCCTTATCAGTGACGAAAACTTGATTGGCCATCGGCTTCGCCAACCCCTGGTTCCGAAGTCGCATGGCAGTTGATTGCAAGCTCCGAAGACTTTCCCCAACCCTCGAACCAGCTGCCAAACGGCTTGGGACCGCCCTGGCACGCATATCATCATCTCCCTGGACCCTTGTGCTCGTCCTCCGTTTGGGCAGAAACGTTTCACGGTGCATTTTGACTTCTTTGTCAGGCACGATCGTCCGGGGTCAGGGGCGTCCTGATTGCCCGCCTGTGACGTGGCTGGTTGGTTTGCTCACACGGTACGCAAGGCGGGTCAGACTGGCACACCGCGCATTCGTTGAAGCTTACATTGGCCCCTGGATTGTCACGGTTCTTGGCCGCTCATGACTAGAACTACATCATGGCCTCATTGCTCACCCCGATTCATACATCATGGCACCGTAGCAGTATAAAAAAGTCCTCTCTCTTGAGAGGACTGCTTTCCCGACCAGCTCGGTGCTGGAGCATTGAACACATCACAGCCATTACACACGTCAGGACGCAATCGAGCACAGCTAAATCAAACAACATGGGATCAGTTCCGGACACCAAAGCAAATGTCCTCTTGGTTGGTTCAGGCGGAGTCGGTACAATGGCAGCCTACGCGCTGGAGAAGGGAGGTCATGCAAGCGTCACGGCAATCCTGAGATCCAATTACAAGGTTGTCAAGAACAAGGGCTTTGATATTGATTCCATCCAACATGGACAGATCCAGAAGTGGCGGCCAAGAAACAGTGGGGTTTGCCTGACTTCTGCTAGATGTAAGGAATTTGGAACTGGGGCTGATAGGAATCTACACAGTTCGAGACACCGTCCCAAACGTGACGGAGGAGAGCCTGCACTACAACTACGTAGTCATAACGACCAAGAACATCGCCGATATCCCTCCCGCCATGTCAGAGATCATCGCGCCAGCCATCACGCCCGGGCTCACCAACATCGTTCTCTTGCAGAACGGCTTGAACATCGAGCGACCTTTCATCAAAGCCTTTCCAACCAATCCCGTCCTCTCAGGCATTACAATGACCGGCGCGTCAGAATCGCCTCATGGTACCATCAAGCATGACAACTACGATATATCCTTCATCGGCGCATTCGACAATCCAAACGTCAACCAAGAAGTATCTGAGGCCGCGGCCCGGTCATTCGTGGAGATGTACGACGCCTGCCCGGCTGTCAGATGCACCTACGACAGCGACGTCATGTTCAGCCGTTGGAGGAAGCTACTGTACAACGCGAGCTTCAACTCGGTGGCAACCATTTTACGCATGGACGTGTCGACCATGCGTGCCACCGAGCATGTCGTCGACGACCTAATTCGGCCGCTCATGCTGGAGGTTGTTGCGATTGCCGCGGCGAAAGGGGTTGTGCTGCCGCTGGAGGACGTGGAGAAGATTATCACAGTGGACCTGTACGAGAGCTTCTTCCTGCCTAGCATGGCCCAAGACATCAACAAGGGCAACTTCATTGAGTTTGAGAATATCGTCGGGGAGCCGCTGCGGGAGGCAGAGGAGCTGGGGGTGCCGACGCCAACGCTGAGGGTTGTCTATGGCCTGCTGAAAGGCTTGCAATTCCAGACTAAGGAGGCGAAGGGCTTGGTCACGGTGCCGAAAGTGACCACACCTGACATGAAGTATGGCGATAAGAATCAGACTTGGTGATCCATTCCGAGTGGCCGTTTTGGTAGGACTTAGACTTCACGATAGCTCAGCGATGAATGTCAGTGCATGCACATGAACATTTGAAAACTGCTTGCGAATGGGCATTGAATTATCAGGCTTCAAACAACATAATATCATGGCGTACGAAGCGCAAATTTCTAGGCGAAACACAATTTCGGTAAGTCTACATACTTATGTAGCATAGAGGCTTTTTTCCTCCACCCAAGAAATAAAAGGGACCAGGCCTTTCCCCGGAGCAACCTGGTTAACTGGCTGGAGACTGTTCTGCCCACTCAGGAGGTGATGCAAGCTCGTGTGATGTTTTTCTCATGCAATTCGTCCGTCCAGTTCAGAAAGTCAACGTCCGAAGTTTTCGTATTTGCGAATCAGTTGCTCGAGCATCTCATCGGAAAGCGACTGGGAGAATGGGAACAGAGGCGTCCCATCGTCTTCATATGTCATACATAGCCTTGGCGGCATCGTGGTCAAACAGGTGATCTATCTATATTCTTAGCAGCACAATGACTTACTAATACCTTCGGTAGGGTAGGCACTGAACAGGGCGGCAGAGAATACTCGTTACAAAAATGCACTCCTGAGTCAAGTGATGGGAATATTCTTCTTTGGAACGCCGCACCGTGGTTCTGAACTCTCGTCACTGGGCTCTATTGTGAGCCGAGCTTTGAAAGCCTGAGCTATGGGTACTCACACGAACTCCCAACTGATTGAAGACTTGGAATATAATTCTCATACACTTGGCCAAATATCAAAATCTTTTGTCGAGCATGGCCATCGGCTCAAGATTGTGAGCTTTGTGGAGACAGAAAAGATGGACTGGCTAAATTGCTTGGTAGGTCTAGGCAGGGCAACATTGTTCCGCTCCATTACTGTTTCCACTGAGTATCTGCTGACAGTGGGTCACCAAAGGTAGTGGATCAAGATTCGGCGACTCTGGCTGGCCTGAAGAAATAATCGTGCCTATTGATGGGAAACACCGCGATATTTGCAGGTTCACCAGTGAAAGGGATCCCAGAATTGCACCTATTTTGTCAAATATCAAACAAATGTTCAGTGAACTTCATCTGGAAAGAATTCTAAGTAGCAAGATCAGACATAGCACTGCCAACGGTCAGTTGAGCAACCCGACATCAAGGATGAATGCCTTATTATTTGTCTCTGTAGCCTTCACCACTCTGTCACGACAGGAGGTCATGACGGCCCTCAGGAGCAACTACAAGTATCACAAGGCTCGGAACCCCACTGTAGTTCAAAGAACTTGTTCCTGGATCCTCGAACATGAGAAACTCAGAGCATGGGAAACTCCACTGACCGTGCGCTTCTGTGGGTTTCAGCCGATGCCGGTTGCGGGAAATCTGCGTTGACGTCTTACCTGATTGATCATTACACAAACAATTGTGAGGAAGAAACCGAGATGTGCTACTTCTTCTTCAGGGACGACAACGTTGAACAGAGTGACGCCGTCGTTGGCTTATCTGCAGTTCTGTACCAACTATATTCGGCCAATCGAGAAATTCTCGATGTGGCAGTTGAGTATTTTATTTTACCTGGTACCGGCCTGAAACACGTCGAACATCTTTGGAAGATTCTCGAAGAGTCTCTCAAGTCCGCCGCCGCACCACCGACAACGATATGTCTTTTCGATGGCCAATATGAGTGCAAAGAGCAATCGAGAAAGCAACTGCTCGAATGCATTGAGAAGTACTTCACGAAGAGTATTGACAACAAGGATACTCAACAAAAGCTGAAAATGCTGGTGCTCAGCAGACCAGACAATTCTATCAAGATCAAGTTCGACAGACACGTTCCGCAAGGCAAGGCGACAGGCTCTTATGCCGGATATCCTAGCTGTGCCGTAGTTAGGCTCAGGGGTGAGGATGAGTCCGAGGCAATCAATAAAGACATCGAGCTCGTGGTGAAAGATGCGATAGGCGATTTAGCTGGTGGAGGCCTTCCATTGGATCTTTTGGAGGATGTGGAGCGAGGCCTTATTTCGTGTGCGGACCGGACATTTCTGCGGATAACTCTGATTATTCAACTACTGAAAGACCGGGCAATACAAGGGGCATCGAGGAAAGAGATGGATGCGATACTCCGAAGCCGCGACATCTACTCGATATACACAGCCCCTCTCAAGTCGAAACCTGGCGCCAATCCCGCTTCCAAGGCTAAAGCCAGGGAGATGATAAGTCTGATACTTGGAGCCATGAGGACGCTCACGGTTGACGAGCTGAATGTTGCCCTCGCGATCAAGCCAGACCATGACACCTTTGCCGAGTCACTATCCGGGCGCAGACCCAGCAGTCGCACGTTCCACTCAATTGAGTACAAGATAGTGTATGCTTCTGAGAACCATGTCAAGTCTATCTGTGGCGATTTTGTCAGGATAATCCACCAGAGGGTCTACCTCGTCCACCAGAACGCCAGGGAATTCTTACTTGACGAAGCCTCATGGAAGGATCTGGACATAGCACCGCTCAGCATCAAGGCAGACGAGGAATTATGGAATCTTTCAGATTACGACTCAGACGATGAACAAGACTATAGCACGAGTGGATTTGACTCTACAGGTAGTGCCAACTCTATGGTATTGGCAAGCGAGGTAGGACAAGGCTGACAGCACACATTCTCCTTGGAATGCTGCCACGCTGTTCTTCTGGAAGCTTGCACGACTTATCTCTATATGCTTGGCAAACCTTGCAAGCGCGCGGCGCTGGGGCATCCGATAGAAGAGGTTGCTTGCTTTCTCAGATATGCGGCAAAATACTGGGCGTCTCACTTCCATAGGGCCTGCGAGAAGACTCCGCCCGCCGATCTCCCGTACTACCACGGCCTATGCCACCCTCGCTTCCCAGGATTCGCTACGTGGCTAAGAGTCAAAGATGCGGAGAACTGCGAGGCATTCTTCATTGTAGGGTCTGTGCAGGAACAACAAGATTTGCTGATGGAGAAACTTGCATTGGAACCAGGGCAGCCGGGCTTTGGCCGCAAAGTCATGACCAAGTTGGAGTTTTCAAACATCCTTGAAGCTGGGACCTCCAACTTGCACGTTTTTTCGAGCAATCCTTCCCGGTCGCAGAACATTGTGTTCCCGGTCAAGGCCGATGAAGCTGGGATTGTATCACTGGACTTCCAGCTGGCCGCTAGGGGCGGAGTTACTGGGCACACAGAACACAAATCTCGGTCCGTGTTAGCATACGGCCCTCGACTTCCTGAGAATTGGGCATTCTTGCGCTGAATTCTCTGTCATTTTCTCTAAATAATCAATGGTCCGCATTAGGACCATGTAGAGAGCAGTAATGTCTGTGAGAATTAAAGTAATCGTGATATAGCCATCATCTTGACATAAAAAGTAATCAAAGTCTTCTCGTAGCTGGGAAGAGGCGTATCGGGTGTGTGGCTACTGGCGTGATGACTCCAGATTATACTCACAAAAGGGAGACCTTTTTTGGGAGAACTTATTGATAAGTCCCGAGAGAAAAGCCTTCACTTAGTCTATAGAAGTTCAATGTTGTATGTTTTATGCTGTACTTCAAATCTTGCTCGTAATATACGCAACATCTTTAATTACACTGCCCTCCCAGTTTGTTCGTTGTGGCATTGAGTGTCTTGATATATGTTCTGCCTTTGGTATGCATCTTGGTTGGAGAAGTTGAGATGGCCATTGTAATCCATATTCTGCTGATGGTGACTCTGTTGGTCTGAAAAGTGTGAATCCTCATTGTTGTCCATAGTTTGTGGCATTGGATGCTGGGCGGCAGGGTCCTCCAGCAGCTCAAACTCATCGTTGCTGTAGTCTGCATGGGATCTTTGGTGACTCGAAACTAAGGTTGCAGTTCCACGAGTCGAGAAAACATCCGTGAACCCATGCCATCGATCTCGTGATCCTTTCTTTTTGCTTTGGTTGCCCGAGCTTAGACCTGATGACAAGTTTCCTGGTGTGGGAGATGTACCCGGTGTACCAGATGAGCCTTTAGTGGTTTCTCTCTTGCCCATAAGCCGACGGACCAAAGAGACGATCGCAGGAATTGATGCGCTTATCTATTTTGACGGCATCAGTACTCGCTTATGGGACGGTGACAGGCTTCAAACAGGCATGGTTTGGAAGGAAAACGTGGAAACTTACTATCGCGATATTGAGTTCTGCCGTTGATAGAATACTCACGTCGATATAAGTATCTCATTGAGCGGTGATATTAGCCACTTGGATCGTGGTACGCACGGCAGAGACCCAGGACTCACAAGTGAAATTTGTCTCTGAGGCCTGCTCGAAGACTATGAAGCGTGCGATGCTAATCCCCGTTACAACAAATCCCGCGAGGAAAATGAAGCTAATTACGAGTTTCTTCTTTTGAGTCATTTTTAGCTTCAGACTGTATTCATATGGATCAGCGCCTTCAGAAATCCGCGACGAGTGTGGCTTGGGAAGGTGGGTGGACTCACATTTGTGTCGTCGGCAAGAGCGTAATAATGCCGTCAAGAATGATGTTAATCACAGCCGAAGCGTAGATCTCACGAGTAATATTGATGCAAGTCCCATCATACTCTGCCTGCCATCTGTGAAAGTTGTACGTGAGGGGTCTACAGCCCGCCAGCGTTGCTATGATGAACGAGGCTCCATAGCTGGTGGATATAGCCATGAGAATGTATACCCAAATTCGGAAGTTGAATATGCGAAGATATTGAAGCAAGACAGATATTTTTAGAACAGTCATTCCCAGGAGATATACGAGTTCACCGGCAAAGTACAACTGATCATGCGGCGTGTTAGTACCATAACCAGACCTTGCACATGCCAAGTCAGGGTGCCCACCTTGAAGACCGTGACGATCTCATACTCCTCCAGCATCCAGATGTCCCGACCGAGACCGAAGTGGACCAGATATTGATCTATGATGTTAAGCGGTAATAGCAACAGGGCCAAAAGGATGAGTATCGTCCAGTCGTCCCAGCCCAAGCGGCCGCCGAAATAAGGAGTCCGTGAAACAAAACGTAGGACGACGGAGATGAGGGCAAATGGAAACATGGTCCACACGGCGATAATAAATCGTTGCGAGTCGTCTCGAACGGGAGCCCCGCATACTACTTCCGCATATCGCTGGGTGTGGAGTACATCTATCGTTCGACAGCTTGTGAGAAGGCAGGGTGTCATGGCGGCCGATATTGTGTCGCTATGAAGACATATGCAGCTGACGTCCGTTGCAGTACATTGTGACTCAGAAATCGCGGTTAGGAAACATGATGTCTGCCATTAGACAGCGGTCAGCACTCATGCACGATGGGAACACTGCAATTTGGAGTACGCAAGCATACCGCACAGGTAGGCAGCTGGATCGAGCTGGGATCCAAGGCTCTTGGTTTGGAGCCATTGGTGATAGGCGACGATAAGGCAGATGATGTGTGCAGGCTAGATGCCACGAGTCCAAGATACATTGGTCTCATAGCTTCGGTGTTGTGGAGCAGTGTCTGATACAGTCAGGCAACACACACGCTGGGGTAAGAGAACATTTCCAAATCGCTGCGGCATCGATCCTGGGTTGCAGGCTTACCTATGTAAATGAGTGGCGATGGACCTTTGCGAAAAGGGAATGGCTATTTTGCCCTGTAAGCATACTTGGCACATCGAGTTGGTGGGTGCCACAGCAGAATCCCACCCAAGAACCCTCGGCAGCGAGGGAAGTCCGGCGAGGGAAGTACGGCTCGTTTAGCCTCAGGGGGCTCATAGGGAATCCCACGGTCGAGGGTTCCTAGCCGGTAGAAATGACTCTGAGGAGCGGTCCAGCCGAGCTTGCAGTGTGAGGATGTATCTAGGGATTTGGGCACTGTAATGTAATACCTTCCGTCTCCGAGTGTGTCTGACGTGGTCCTCGGGCTTGGCGCGAATCCCGCCCCAATAAGTTACTAGAAGCATGATCCTCCGGTAGAAGAAGCCCCCAAAATGTCTCAGTCAGCTTCCTGTCAACCTTTCCTGGCTCGGCAGAAGTCTCATATGCGCGGAAGAAAGAAAACACCATCGCCCGGAACGGCCTGGGGTTTTTTGAGGAAGGGCGCCTAGCGTTAGCCTTACAAATACTGGCAACTTCCCGCGGTGTTGCACAAGATCCTGCACAATACGAACAACATTGCAATGGTCGAAAGCGGGAAGGCTTGGTTACTCAACGTCAAATGGTCACGCACGCATCCATTGACGGATGACATGATAGAGCATGCATATACACGGCGCTGACCAACCGGGTCAAACTACAGCCTTCTTTGTTCGGTAATTACTTATTTCAGCCGAACTGCTAGCAGAGTTCACTAATACTATTTTCTGTCTTGCTGGTCTAGCGAGTTCTGAGATTCCATCATTCACTCTATTCTGCCATTCGCTCAATCTTTCACGCCCGTTCTACCTGCCTTGGGAGCTAGCTGGCCAGAGCCTCTGAAATCCAGTGTGGTATAGCGAAAACAAAACACACACATTTCCGTCCAAAAGCCCGCCACGTACGACAAAATTGCTCATTCATATGCGGTATCCGGACATTCCACCACACTATGAATCTCCAGCTCGAATTGAGACCTGTTATCATTGGCGTGGGCCTACATTTGTTTCTCTTTCGACACGGAGAATGGCACCTCATTGAATACAATTTCAAGTTCATGCACATAGTCCTCATTCAACTACTGATCGTCCTCATTGTTCATCTTACTGATCCGGAAAACGGATGGTCAAAAGATGTGAGCACTGTCTAATACTTGGTGGCAAGTGTTGTGGTAGGACTTTTCTCGAGCACAATCGTGTATCGCACATTTTTCCACCGCCTTACTCGACATGGGTTTCCGGGGCCATTCGTGGCTCGGATTTCACAACTCTACCAGACTGCCCTGACTTGCAAGAAACTACGGCTTTGTGTTGAGGTCGAGGCTCTCCACATGGAATATGGTGACTTCGTAAGAACCGGACCCACCGAGATATCTATTGCAGACCCCAAAGCTATGGTTGCCACTCATGGTGCAGACACGAAGCCCGGAGTATGCACGAAAGGGCCATAGTATGACATGATGTATCCGAAAGTCACCCCTGCAAGCGACACGGGATCGTCAGCTTTACCCACAACGACGAAAGCTATGGGATCAGGCCTTAAGTAGCAAAGTTTAGTGTTTACATAATGGGAAGTGAGTTTACGCATTCAAGGAATGGAGACTAAATGGCCGCTGAAGTACTTCGCTCCTATGAGGACCGAGTGAACCGCCTCATCGCACAGCTGCTTGGAGGAATTCGGGCCAAGGAGGGGCGTCCATTCAATGTTACAAGATGGTTCGGTTGTGGGGCTTCGATCTAATGGGCGAAATAGCTTTCGGTGAGGGTTTCAAGTTGATGGACAGGAACGAGGAAGACTACTACTACAAGACAACAGCCCGATTCTTGCCCATGCTTTCGGTGTTCTCTCCTATACCTTGGGTCTTTCCCATAATCAAGCGCATCCCAATTTTGAACCGCGAGTCTAATGAGTTCGACGACTTCGAGGATGCGTTGTTCTGGAAGCGCTTCCGGAATGAGCCGAGAGAACCGGACGTGTTTGAGTGGATCGAGTCTGAGTATCGACAGAAGTCAAACCCGACACAGCAGGAGACGACCGACATGAAGTCGGATGTAGAATTGATCGTTATCGCCGGGAGTGAAACAACAAGGTTGTCTTTAACGATTCTCTTGTTCAACCTGGTATGCCACCCACAAGTCTACCGCAAGCTCCAGCAAGAGGTGGACAGCTTCATGAAGCAACAAGACGTCCCAGACCCTGGGACCGTCGACAATGCCGGGCTAGCAAAGCTGGACTACCTACAGGGATGCATCGATGAATCTTTTTGGTTCATAAACTCCAACCCGTCCGGTCTCCAGCGCCAGACACCCCGCGAGGGTCTCTGGGTCGGTGAACGCTGGATTCCGGGCAATATCAACGTGCGGACTGCGAACAACCTCATCATGCGCGACCCGCGTGCATTGGTGAGGCCGGACGAGTTCATCCCGGAGAGGTGAACCACGCGACGCGAAGAGCTCATCATCGACGGATCTGTCCATATGCCGTTTTGAATTGGTCGCTTCTCGTGCCCAGGCAAACAGTTCGCTCTCATTAACATCAAACGTGCGGCAGCGCTGATTGCCTACAAGTATGATGTTGTGTTTGCGCCAGGACAGCAGCCTGAGGAGTTTACTAGGGGGATGTTGGACCATTTAACGCAAGGTGTGCCGAAGCTGGATCTTATCTTCACGCCAAGGGCGGAGTAGAGAGTAGGGAAGTCCAGGTGGCTGTCCCGAAAGAACCCCATGAACCTCATAAACCTCATGAAATTGTTTCACTAGCATTGTTCCGGGTCGATATTTCAGATTATGGTTAAAATCAACAAAGCCATTTAAGGTCTAGTGGCCAGCATTATACCAGCCTAGAGGTATATCTCACTATAATTGCTACATAAGTACTTTGATCAGGTGCTATAAAATGGAGTTTTCCTGAAAGCGCCTCGGCTTACAGCGAACTACGTGATGGCCATCTCTTGGTATCGGAAAGCTTGGGACCTGCTAACGAGAAGAAGGCATCGCGAGGTTGTTTTTGAGGGCGGTCACTTTGTAATAATGCTGAATACGGGCGGAGTTCATGACCGTGTGTCTAATGCTCTACACTCTCATCCGGCCACAAGACGGAGGACTATTTGCAGTGGCTCAGATTTACTGCTTCTTGGGAAGCTGGTCTCGTCTTACTTCAATCATTATACCCTTCGAGGAAAAAGAAAAGAGATAGAGGCAGTCAATTTATAATTGTGAATATCTAAAGACTCCGCAGCGAATAGTGGATTCTAGATAAAACACCAACAGTAATTGTTGAGTGGGCTTTCTGTACGTACGTACGTGTTGGTGGTGATCAACTCTTCTGGTTGATTCTGCGCATGTCTTTCTGTCGAGAGTCTCTGGGGAAGATGCTAGGCAAATGGTTGTTTCGGGCAGATCAGGATCTGAACATTCTGTGATATGTTGTTGATGATGCCTAGCTACATTGTGATTCCAGTGCGTCTAGCCACCTGCCTTATAACCTAACCTGCCCATTCCCTTATGGATTTCGATGCACGCTAGCCTGAGCGAGGCTCAGCCCTGAGTTGTGCGCCGTATGGGCCCGAGCGGTGCTGCGGTGCCTTTCGCCGATACTACGGTGTCATCACCGGGCCTCCGACGGGCCCGAAGTGCTGCCTTCCAACACTTTCTATGAAACTACGAAAGGGGTGCTCGTGCGGAGAACACATAAGGTCCTCCCTTCGCCAAGCCGAGCAGCATACCTAAGCCACCAAGGTTGATGAAGGAACCATATGGCCCCAACGACCATTATTCCCCCAGTAACAGTTTCGCAATATAATAAGCTAAAAATAATAATGATAGCCTCATGATGAGGCTAGTTGAGACTAGCCTTGAGCTGCGGGAAGATGGTAAGTATGAGTAGCGTAAGGCCATACAGCGCAAAACAGGCTAGTCTCTTCTATAAAAGGTCCCTAGTCACACCTAAGGCTTCCATATCTTACTTTCCACACCTGGAGAAAAAATCGCTTTCCAAGTGTTTTCTGAAAAGATCACAAGATTACAGATTCGCAAAATAAGCCCTAACAAAAATAATCCTACGAATAATCTTCAGAGCCAGACGCTGAATTTACAACCGCTAACTCAATTAGGTAAACCAATATATGGTATATAAGAAATCAGTTGACGAAATAACTTTGCTCATTGAGGCAAACAGAATGCCTTCACGAGGTAGCCCGTCTCGCACGGCTCGATCTACTCGACGCCGCTGAAGCCACAGTTCCCCCACCGTACTGGGAAGATGTTCTCTTCCTCAACTCAATAAAAGTGTTATTATTGATCATAATCACCATATTCTCTGAAGCTGGAGTGGCAGTATGCTTAGCTCTCGGTCTACCCGCCGTCTTCGCTATGGCGGCGGTCGCACTGTATGGTGATTAGCATTGTCGTAGGAGCATCTATGTGTTATGAACCAACACGAGGGCACCTAGGGAACCCGTTTCGAAGACCCAGGTAATCAGAAACAGATGCCACGATACGCACTAGGTAACGGTGTCCGAACACACACAGGGTTAGGGTCAGGGACCCACCCACGAACCAGTGGATCACTGGATCACCGGATCACCAGGTGAGCCACAGAGCCAACTGAAGAGTCGGAACATATAAGGACGTGGTTATCACCACAATAGGTAGCTTTTATAGAACAGACTCTTCAGTCGTCAATCTAAGTATTCAGTCTCACAACTGAATAGCCTCACAGCTAGTGATCATTACCGCTTAAGAAGAGAACAGTGTCTTCGTATTACGAACAGTCAAGTATCACCTCTACGCCGCTCTGCTAATATAAACCCTACAGGTTACCTACTAGACCCTACAAAGGTTTGGTGTGATTATTACACTACTGTAATGTCCCGAAGCCAGCCGGCACTGGGTGGCCGGTACAGCCTATAAAGGGGGCTAGCCGGCCCGCCCACGAACCGGCTGGAAGAGGGGAAAGAATCAGTCTTGCACCTACGGTACCCCTAATGTTGTCATACTCTCTTCCCAAGACCCTCAGTGACTATTGCGCCTAGCGTTGCCGCACGTTGTGACTACGGTGATTTCCAGCGACTTGCACTCAGGAAAAGTGAGATCAAGGAACGGTATTAGCGTTTATTAATTAAAAGTATTATAAAAACTAATAAACCTTTTGCAATTGATTTTTTAAATAAATTAATATTATATTATCTTAGCTATTTCTTCGAGATAAAAGTTGTTAAAAATTTTAGAATTATTTTCCTTAAATTAAATTTAAAGCTTTTATTACTCATTAATATTTAAATTTTAACATGATTTTTAATTCAAATGAAACTATGTAATTAATATATTTAATGAATCCTAAACATTCAATATATATATATTGAATTAACTTGTCACGGCCCTAGGCAAACTGAGTCCCTAGGGCGCCCAACCTAGAGGGTTGGGGTCTGATCACGTGAGCTGCTAGCTCTGACAAAACTCTGGAACCTATCCTGAATCCTGTTTCGTAGCTCTTCGAGCTACGTCTTGTCAATAGAGCCTGTGCCTACTGAGGATAGAGCCTGCCCGTAGCAAATAGAACTATAACGACTTCCGTGCCGCCTGCTCAACGCCAACCTGCCGACTACCTGCCTGCTGTCGTGACATAAATTTAGATTTATAATTATAATTTTAGTAATTAATATAATAAATTAAATAATTACTTTCTAATGATTGTAAGACAATAATTATAAAAACCTTGATAGATAATAAGGAAAAAGTTTTATAATATTTAATAATATTCAATCAATTAATAATCAAAAATAATTTTAATTTTGTAGTTGAATTCGCGGTTTCTTGCACGGGGGACCCAAAAGCCACTATTTCTGTGGGTATAAGCCGTATCGTGGGTGCGACGCACGCTGAGGGATGTACGGTAGATAGCCAAAATGCTAACGGTCCGCCCGCCAGCTGCGTACCAGCTGGCAGCGCTCCGACCACTGCAGCCAAACCATAGCTGCAATGGGAAGGCCGAAGCCTTCGGCCACCCCTTCCCCTCAACAACAACAACCAACAAAGAGATGAATATAACCGTACGGAGCAACAAGCGTGTGTACACATGAAGACCGACCAACAATTTCACCATCACTGGTGGCGCTGCGGCGGCCTGGCAGCTTGGGGAATTTAGGACAGGGGTGGCCCCCGCAGGTGCATCGTCAACTTCTGTGCTTCTTCTGTCTTGGCCGTGATGCAGCGTTTCCGCTGCCTCCTCAGACGTTATGCGCTCGACGCTCATCAGCCATGGCAAAGATCGAATTCCCTCCCGGCTGGAGCAGTGAGCGCCTCAACACCATCTCTGCCGAGGTCTTCGTCCAGGTGCCTGAGGATGTAAGCCTACCGTAGTGCTTTAGTACAATTAACTAACTCGAGCGTCGCCACAACCTCTATCTTGTTGATTGATCAACCCACATCCCGAACTGACACTTACTGCGGTAAATGCGCAGGAACGAGCAGCCTTGAAGCAGGCATTGAGGCGACATGCCTTTTCTCCAGAGTACGCAAAGCTGCAGAAGCTCAACAAAGCCCTGCCGGCAGGCCCCACGAGGCAGCCTACGCCACCCTCGTGCGTGCCTCCTGGGTGGACCATCGAGCAGGCGAGGGGTCTTGACATGAGGCTCGTTGACAACTTGTCTCCCGAGGTACGTTGCCTCTATGCAATAGGCAGCCACCCAACCACCTTTGGGCCTCACTCCACCCCCGTGTTGCCGCCTGCGCCGTCATGTTGTCTCCCTCGTCCACCTCTTCGTGTCACTTACAAAAACACAGAACCAACGACTTTGGGCAGCGGGCAAGTGCGCCGACACAGTGCGCCAGGCTCTCAAGGCCGGCAGGGGCCAATTGGTCGAGCCACCTTCCTACATACCTACTGGCTGGTCGCCCGAGCAAGCTATGATGCCCACGTTTGACATACTGTCGCGGCTCCCGCACGATGAGCTCACACGGTACATGCAATCACGCAACGATAAGACCACATCTCCGGGCCGTCGCCCAGGCCCAGGCCGGGGATCCGAGCCGCGGCCCTCGCCCCTGATCCAGGCGCTCCAAGAAAAGAACTTCCCTCCATGGGGCTTTGTGCTGGTGCGCACGTATTACCGGTCTGAGCCGCGCTGGGAGGCCTTTCAAGCGAGGCTCGACGCGCTATGCGACGAGCAGCTTGACCAGGAGGCGGGCGAGGGGCTGCAGAGGGCCAGGGAGTCTCTTGAGTTCAAGATGATTGAAGATCCGAGGCTGGCGGGCGTTGGCCACGCCGAGGCAAGGAGGTAGGTTCGCCACCATGTCATTCGTTATTTTGCTCGTCATCACGGTCCAGTCCGGGCCGGAACCCCCAATATGGGCTAACCCGTCGATTCAGGCACTTCCATACCGCCCGAGCGATGGGCGGCGTCGCGGCCGGACTGGACCTGGCCGTGCTGCTGCTTGTTGACGAGGACGTCGTGAACTCGGTGCTCGGCGACAGAACGCGGTCATCCTCCTCCGAGAGCGCCGTTGCCCTTACGCCTCATTTGGTCGCTGTGGATGTCAGCGAGTCATCCACAGAAGACGAGTATCCTGACTTCTTCCGCGTGTCTGCGGACGCGCTTCTTTCGGAATTTTATCCCAAGCTCTGCATGGGTCTGTCCGCTGGGGACCTGTGGGCCATGCTTGGGGATGGCCAAACGGTGTGGACTGGGGATGATAAGTAACTTAGAAAGCCAGCTTCAGGTCATATCTCAGAACTTGCGTGAGTTAATGGTTTGCGTGGCCCTCGTACTGGTTGTTGACCTACCTAACATTGTCACCTATTGGGAAACCCCATTGACTACGTTTAATATCTAGAGTCTGAATAGATGTTAGTTGACGATATTGATTAAGTGAGAGCTAATTGTGATGTGTCGAGGGCTAAGAAATTCCCTATATAATTTAGCTTCTGAGAAGCTGCATTTTGTTGCGCTGCCGTCGGTGAAAGAAGTAAGAGAAGTAGGTTAGAATACTTGTCCCCTCCCCATTTTTCCGAATCATACTATTAGCTGGCTCTAGATAATGGCTTCCCTACAAGAACTAAGCCCTTAATCCCGCAACTTAATAGCTATACTAAAGGTAAAGGCTTTGTTATAAATAGAGTATAATAATGTACCTATTTATTTATGTATTTAACTATATCATCTATACTATTAATTACAAATATTATTAATATTGTTGGTACGGCCCTGACGGCGAGGGTCAAGGGGTCTTTGCACGTACAAATGGGTTGAAGCAGACCGTACGTGTTTGGGTACGGGTTCTGATTTCTGCTTATCGAGAAGGAAGAAGCTATCGCTAATCTCGTCGCCCTGACGGTTGGTGTAGTAGTCGGCCCTCTGGCTGACTAACTCCAAACCGTGTCATTTGATTGGCTATAGCCCGTAGGGGCATGGGCACTTGACAGTCGCTCAGAAATCCACAAATATTGAATTTATATAATTTTATTTTTAATATTTTGTAGAAATTAATATGAATTAATGTTGGAAGGCAGCACTTCGGGCCCGTCGAAGGCCCGGTGATGACACCGTAGTATCGGCGAGAGGCACCGCAGCACCGCTCGGGCCTATAAGGCGCACAACTCAGGGCTGAGCCTCGCTCAGGCTAGTGTGCATCGAGATCCACAAGGGAATGGGCAGGTTAGGTTATAAGGCAGGTGGCTAGACGCACTGGAACCACAATGTAGTTAGGAATTATCATCAACATAGCACAGAATGTTCAGATCCTGATCTGCCCCAAGCAACCATTTGCCTAGCATCTTCCCCAGAGACTCTCGACAATTAATATAAAAAAATTGTGTATTGTCCCGAAGGCAACCGGCACTGGGTGGCCGGTACAGCCTGTAAAAGGGGCGTGCCTTTCCGGGGAGTGTACATTTGTAATGTCCCGAAGCCAGCCAGCACTGCGTGGCCGATACAGCCTATACAGGGGGCTAGCCGGCCCGCCTACGAACCGGCTGGAAGAGGGACAAGAATCAATCTTGCACCTACAGTACCCCTAATATCATACTCTCTTCCCAAGACCCTCAGTGACTATTGCGCCTAGCGTTGTCGCACGTTACAAATTGGAATATTGTTTATAATATTTTAATATGTTGAATGGGCTTTCTGTACGTACGTACGGGTATCGCGTAAACGATGGGTTGGATTCTGTGCTGATGTCTTGTTGTTGTTAACTAATAGGAAAGGGAGCCCTTGAGGTGCGATGGGCACGATAAGCATGCCTACCGCCCAGGGGCTGGCTTAGTCATCTGACCAAGCCGTGTGTATCAGCGTACGGTCCATGCCGAGTGATATTCCAACATAATAACTATTTTTTATAATATTTTAATGACTAAGTCTTTTCATTCTTAGGGAAGCTTTTTAAATTTAAAGGGGATAAGTATAGATTCAAACTATACAAGTACAGAGATAAAAGGTACCCAAGAAATGCATTGATCCGCGGTTAACTTAATCCGACTTGCTAATCTGGATATAGTGCTAATTTCCAACGCAGATGTTTGTGTTACGAGGGGCCATACCGGTACCTTTTAGACGAACAGGGACTCAGAACTACTTGAGGATAATTATTGGGGACTTAAAAGAGCAGATACACGTGAGCAAAGCTTCGCACCGAGTATCTCCTGGCAGAGAACGGATACTCTGATGATGGCTTGGACTTACTCGCATTTCTGTACAAAAGATTAAATTATACCACCACCCGAGGCATAATATACCTGCCATGAATAGGAACTTGCAGGGACTCGTGAGTGTACTTCTTTTCACCAGGAATGCATTCAACCCTACCAATTATTCTAGCGGGTAAGATTTAATTGTCAAGTGAAACGAGGTCTGCATATGCATGCATGGCGCCTGCTTGCCCCACTCAACATGGTCATGTGCTTGGTTCAAAACATATGCAGTCAGCTTGCAGTCAGCTTACCCGGAGAGGGGCTCTGTCCCTCCCTATACCACGAGTCCTTACCACTCAAGGATTTGAGAGCCCTGATCTCCGCAAGTCATAATTCTTTCGCCGCCTGAAATGCTCCAATCTTCCCCCCAAACATATCTGAACCTTACCAAGATACGCCAATTTTCACATCTAGCCACAAAACACTTTAAGAGCCGACATAGCCTAACCTTCTTATAGGATCCCTTTCTTCTACATTGCCTGTCCACATTAGTCTTTGTATCAGCAAACTATGTGTGTTTCAGCCCCCAGCATCATCACATTAGGAGTGTGTTGTGGCTTACAGAGCGTCAAGTTACATAAGATTACGCATCGAGTGAGGTAGGGAAGCAAACAGTGCACTATTGCCTTGACCAATTGAGTCTTTACTAACGCGGGAAGAAGCATTTGACCTGAAAGATAATACAAAGTAGTCGCTGAATCACCACTACCGGTCTTTCTTTTATTCACTTCTTACGGTGCAGTTCTCACTGCAGCGCTGCGCCTCGGCGCTTCTAAAAGCTGCTGTTCGCAGCTCGACAACCGGGGGAACCCTTGAAATGAGCGCTCCGGCGCCACCGGCATAGCCGGGTCAGACCACACCAGGCACTGCTCGCATAAGTAGGCGAGGGATGGACCGATATGGCTTCTGCCGCTTCGCATTCTGCTAGAATTGGCTGTCTAATTAACTATGAGGGATGGAAATGGGGGTCTTCTACTCTATTCCACCTCGTATATAGCGCAGCCCGCCCAATGCCCCTAGGGAGGCGCATAGGCTGGCCCTACTATGTAGGCCGCCTCACGGCGTTAAACACACAAACAAACAAACAAACAAACAAACCACTACGGATCTGGTGCGGCTATATACAATATGGAACCCCTCTCAGTGGTGTCGGTGTTTTGCAACACACTCGATTTGGCAGAAAAAGCGATCAAAGCCGTTACTCTTTTTCGGGATCTATATGCTTCTTCTGAAGGAAGAACCGAGAGAGACAAAGCCGTTCTAAAGTTCAATTCGGAACTGAAACAGATTCTTGACTCACTCTCTGTCAGCCATGTTCCAGCGCGGACTTCTGCAGGGCCCGATAACGCGTTGCTAATCACAGTAACACAAAATTGCAAGCAGCTCGCCTCTGAAGTCCAGAAAGCTCTACAAGACGTTCGGGTCAAAAGGCCAAGGCACCTCTTCGCTGTTCTGAGGGCCATGGGCTTTGCATTATTCAATAGCAAGAAGTTGGAGGATCGCTTGCGAGAAATGAAGACGTACCGAGACCAGCTCAATTTTCCAATGGTCAAGATTACACAGTAGGTTCTACCCCAGTGTCTCTTTGGCCTACGGACTGACACCACAATACAGTGACAATATAATACGTACCGTGGAAGCCCAAGAGGAGATAGTTGCAAATTCGAGCGAAGATGACATCTATGGCCGACAAAAGGATAAGGCGGTGGAGAAACTAGAAGTGCTTCTGAAAAGTCAGGGCGATGCGAGGGTAGTGCTGGAAGACCTCAAAAACATGTTCAGAAGTGCTGAAGAGCACGACCGACGAGCATGTGAGCATCTGAATCACCAACTCATTCTTAGGTGCATCGGTCGCATGACAAATCGCTGAGACAGTATTCATGAGGCAGGCTCACAAACATTCGGTTGGAACTTTCACAATCCAGATATTGTGTTCCAGAGGGAGCCAAATTTGACCATATCATTCCCACGTTGGCTTGAAACCGGCTGCGGGGTCTTTCACATAGCTGGAAAGCCAGGTTCAGGCAAGTCGACACTCATAAAATACCTCGTTCAGCACCAGGAGACAGCAGCCCTCCTCGGAAATTGGTCTCGCTCATATGGCACTCGGAATGTAGTGCACGCTTCTTTATTCTTTTGGAAGCGTGGGAACTGGATTGAGCACAGCACCGAAGGCTTGGTACGAGGTCTCCTATGGGAGATCTTGAATCACTTTCCCATACTTATGCCGACATTATTTCCATAGCATTGGCACCCAGACTCAATGGACTCGGATACGTCATCGAATAACGTCGCTATTACGGAATCAGACATCTCCGATGCCTTCAGACGCCTTGTTATGTCTTCAGACGAGCCCCGAGACGTTTCAATATGCTTGTTTATTGACGGACTTGATGAGTACAGCGGAAATAGTCAGGGTCTCAGTCATTCAGATTTTGTCCGGCTTCTATTGACGTAGGTGGAAAGATCCTCGGGTAGAGTAAAAGCCTGCGTATCAAGTCGAGATTGAGTAGAGTTTGATGCGTTTTCCAACACCCAACGGATCACACTATAGAATCTTACCTGAGTCGACATGCAGGTCTACATAAGGAACCGTCTCTCCACACTTCCGGGATATATGAAGATGGTCGAAACAGACCGCAAAAGCATCTTTGACCTTAAAAAAGATCTCATTAACAAGGCAGATGGTATCTTTCTCTGGATTACGTTGATCGTCAAGTCGTTGGAGAGGGGAATCCTTCGTGGTGATTCAGTTGGGAAGCTTCAGATAAGAGTCAGAGAAGTTCCCAAAGACATGCGACATTTTCTGACAGAGCTGCTCGACTCGATCGAAGATTGTTACATAGAAGTCTTCCTACTTCTTGGGATTGCTATGAGAGCTACCGGGTCTGTGTTGGTTCCCAACCAACGTGGCATAAAAGACCCAAGTACCGTCCTGGGTCAAAAAGCGGTTGATCAAGGGGGAGATTTTTTTTACAGTAGCCTGTGCAGTCTTTTGTTCCAAGCGATCGATTGCAAAAGATACATCAGGACAGACCCCGGAAGAGTCAGACGATCATCGTCCCAGCAGAGATCCGAAAACGAGAAGGACGCAACAGAGAAGGTTCATGGCAGATGTTATGGTCTTTTGGAAGCCAGGAAGGGTTATGTGAGATTCACTCATCAATCAATCCCAGAAATGCTGCAGGAAAATTACCTGAGAGGGCACGGCAGTTAGGAATAACCGATTCATGAGTTGGAGAGGCGATGTCTTGGATGGTATTGTCTGAAGCTGTTGGTCGGTCTTCATGTGCACACGAGTGTTGCTCGGTACGGTTGTATTCATCTCTTGTTGGTTTGTTGTTGTTCGAGGGAAGGGGTAGCCGAAGGCTTCAACCTTCCCATCGCAGCTATGGTTTGGCTGCAGTGGTCTGTGCACCGCCAGCTGGAACCAGCTGGCGGACGGACCGTCAGCAGTGTGGCTATCTACTGTACATCCCTCAGCGTGCGTCGCACCCACGATACGGCTTATACCCACAGAAGCTAAACACCGCAGCTTCGAACTTCGGGTAACTTCTTTCCAGCCCCATGGAGTTGTGGAGTACAACAAGTGGCGGTTACGAACGCTCATGTGCACGCTGCCACTGGGCTCCTTGGACGGTCAAGTCAAAACGTTCAGATTGTTGTAGTCACTGGATCGGCAGCTCCTCGAAAGTAATTTTGGAATGGACGCATTCACTGAGGACCACTGGAAGTACGTAAGGCCGGAGGTTCTGACTAAATGCGGTAATATCGGCCACGAAATGAACAAGCATGAGGGTCTTTCCGGTGTTTGCATACCACGTATACCATTCATCACGAACTTGGCATGCCTTTATGGTATGTATAAATTCCTGTCATGGCGGCTGAGACAGGGTTCTTCGGAAATTATGTGTGGCTGTTTCGCCCGCCACATGCTGTTCCATTGCGTTGAAGGCATTGCTGCTGGAGTCTCAATTGTATGGGAAGAGACATTGAAAGTTCTGTTCGACAGCGGCGTGTCTGCCCTTTGTGCAATGGAATTGGGAGCGGCTGTCAGCGATGCTCCAATCCTTCACTCCTTTGTGAGATTGGTTCTCGATGGATCGTATTCAGAGCTACAGACCGCAGGTCGGTACCAATCTCGTCAGTGTCGAAGTTACTGATCAATACTTCGGAACTGGGCAGCTGCGATTGGTCCAGGCCAGATTTTGATCTATAGCGAGAAGCCTGGCTTTGCTACGATCGAGACGAATAGAGGCTGCCACAAGTATGTCTCCGTTGATGGTCTTGATGGATGGTGGAAACTGTTAAGCACTGGCAAGAACACAGTGTATGAGCTTGCAAAAATGCTCGAACTAGATGATGTGGAAGACGAAAGAAGGTTTCGACTGAGCCTATGGGCAACGGCACCGAGAAAGATTGGGACCATGCCCGACATCGTGGTTATTCTCAACCAAAACCACCAGCAATTTCATTGTTCATGAATTCAACATTGGCGGAGGCTAGGGAGCGACGAGCTAGGTCTAGCATTCACCATCCGCAAACACCCAAGGCTGCGAAATCATTCCAACCTCAACTTCCAGGGTATCTACCTAGGTGGCCAGGACAGCAGGAGGTAGTTACTGGCTTGTAGAATGAGACCGCTGAATCAGACAAGGCAATCTTGGCAGTACCCAGGTGGCATGCAGAGTAAGTAACCTAGGAAGATGCAAATGCCGGAGTGGCTACGAGCTTGGTGAGACTCCGCAGTAATCCACCTACCTATCTAGATAGCAAGTGAGCATCTGAATACAAATGGAGAACCAGAATATTGTTTCCAGGTGTTCTCCAGATGCTTCTCACACTCCTATCCCGTCTTATTCATCAATCTCGCCACACCAGCAGACCTTTGGCATAAAGCCCAGCGACAATCCCCATACCTCTCTCCTTATCCCTCACAACCGACGCACTCGTTGGATACTCCCAACCAGCATAAATGTGCCTCACCCCACCCTCAGGCGTCCACTCGCTCGCCCAAGACCCACCACCAGTCTCCGCACACATGGCCTTCACATCATCGCCCTGCGATTCAAGGGCCTCCGGCCGGTGGCAAATACGTCGCGACCGTGCGAAATTGGTCAAGCTCGGGAAATGCGGATGGCCCGCGACAAGCAAGGCACCGTCGCCCTTCGAGACTGCCAGATTATCCGGCATAAACGGCAGCCAGAAGCTCGAGGCCTGCTCCAGGGTCGGATGCTGCTGTGTCTGCGAAGCCGCGCCCGCTGCGCGGGAGATGGTGTACAGTTCAACAGTGCGCTTGTTCGTTGCCGCGACGGCGAGGGTCGTCTCGTTGAGTAGCACGATGCCATTGGGGTAGGCCTGACGGGCCACGACCGCGGCATCGATGGTCCCGTTTTCCAGGATGTGCGCGTGCACCACCGTCCCGATCGGCAACCCGACGTACGTCTCGACGGCCCAAAGGAGCGGGTGCTCACGGGCGGTAAAGTAATGCTGGTTGGTGACATAGAACTCAGACTCGCTGACGGCGGCAATGGAGTTCGGGATAGTGATCAGGGGGTGGACGATGGAGCGGACGTGTGTGGCCGTTAGGGTGTCGAGGTCCAGACGGAACTGCTCGATGCGGGAGCCCTGACGGCCGTGGTTTGTGACCAAAAGCATGGAGCTGGCCTCATGGTATTCAAATCCTATGGTGCGGAGCTCCGCATCGAAGCCCACGACCTTGATCCGCTTGAGGCTCTCCTCTTCAGGCACGGTAGAGTCCGCGTACTCCCAGGCGTAGAGCTCAGCATTGGGGTCGGGTTCGGCGCTATCAACAAAGTCCCCCTACATCCGGTCAGACTTGACAGCGCAGGAACTACTGAGACTTTGGGTGAGCACTTACCATAACCGTGTTCCAGGTCTCCCGGCCCGGATCGCACGCCAATAATGCTACGCCACTGTCTTCAACAAGAACCGCATCCTCGCAATTCCGGATGCGGTCTGCGAACTTGACCTCGTAGGAAATGAAGTTGGCATGTTTGGGCATCCGCTCGGGGGCATTATAGTAAGCCACCGAGAACACACGAGCTCGCGCAGCCAGAAATGCCGCGAGAGGTGCGAACAGAACCACGAGCTATGAATCATATCAGCCGCCAGATATTGTTGAAGAAATCGTACAGCCTGTGGTGGTATTTAGAAATCCGAGTCTTACAACGCTTGTCCTTATGTTGACACCCATTGCGAAAGAACTTGTGTTTCACTAGCAAGAATTGAGTAGGGGGAAAGGACACACCAGCTCTTGTTGAGCTCGGCGACCTGTAGATCAAGAATGACGTTGGGGCCCAGGGGCAGGCCAAGGCCCGACGTCTCCGAGAAGCCCATGAATTAAGCTTCGAAGGCCCGATAGTGACCCGGCCAACAGCGAATCAGCTACCGACAAAGCGGGGAACCAACCAAATGACTTAGCACAAGCTGACATGTGTGCTTCCACGAGAAGTCAGCAATGTCGTCCGAAATCCACAAAACTCCACAGTTTAAATGTTCGGCATTACTGCGATTGACACACCGGCACAGCAAAATCGCCGAACCCTTGAATACATGGTCAATGCCAAACATCAGCGACTGATTGCCGAGCGTCTCCCTTTCCTTTATCGGCAACTGCGACTTATTTTTCTGCACATGCATGCATTTTCCCAGCTGGGGACGTCGTGCTCATTGTTCTGTGTGCCAGCCCAAGCCGACAAATCAGGTCTAACAAGTGATGGCCGTGAGATATTACACAAGCGAGTAGTTATGATTAGATAGTAAACTTTCAACCTTGATATATCACGCCAGTTGAAACTCACCACGATACTTCCCCAGTCGTACGTGCAGCGCGGATTTCACATTTGACGAATAAGGTTCCTGAGCATTCAAGGCTCCCGTTTTGTAACGAGCAGCGTGCCCTCACGCTCATCTGAGCCAATCTCTTCAGCGCCGACGGAGACTCTCATTTCATACAAAGTACAAAAATTACACCTGGGGATGGGAATTCAATCTTTTCTACTATGGCTCCACTTGGACAGCATTGCTACAAGTGGAAGGCCACCCACGCTTGCCTAATCCCCTCTATTTCTCGGATCAACCATTGGCGTAGCTGCTTCACATACTTAGGTAACTAAGTACTCGGGTAATTCCAATACATGACTGCAAGTCCTTCCTGTGTTCTGACAATCAAGACGACAACACTGACTGGAGTTTACATAGACCTAATTCTCTACACCCTTCCCCTTCCAACCGCAATCCTAAGCCACGATATATGGTGTTTTAGGGCTTACGAGTAAGTGAAGTACAATCGTAGGATTTTGTAAAGTGAGGACTGTTTAAGGTCCTAGAAAATTCATCCCTCTCCACGATTGAACAATAGATATCCAGACCAACGACAGCTGGATTCGCTGAGGTGACATGAGATGAGATCCAAATCGATGTCAGCAGCTTTTATCGGTCCGTTTATCGAGGGCCGTAAGGTTTCCGTGGTTGTGAGGCTCGTCTTGCTTGGGGCGCTGCGTGACAGGGTCCTCATCACTACTTGATTTCGTCTTTAATCCGGTCACAGTGCTTTTTTTTTTTTTTTAAAAAAAAAAAAGGCCTGGGGGTGGTTCCCTCATACAGTCGTAAGCGCTCTAAGACCCAGTGCTAGATATAAACACAATATCGATAACAGTAGGTTCAAATACAATAGCCATCCTCATCACTAGTTAGTGCCAGGAGGGTAAGAAACATAAATTCGTTTGCATCAGCGGTCCAACAGAGAGCCACATGTACTTAAGTCGTCACCAATATTAAATTATATTCTGTAGAAATGGCCTCTATTTGAGACCAGAGACAAGATCGCAAACAGGATTTCAATGTTTCAAAACCTAAGGCAACAGGGTACATAGCATGCTCAATTTGCTTGTGGGCCTCAGGTAAATATCACCCAGGAAAGCTGCTGCTTCTCATGGCGGGGATAAATCATATAAAGGCTTCACAATGCAGATACAGTTTGTGTTGGTGAAATGGTTTCTCGAACAAGAACTCGACATTGACGCGAAAGTATGCATCTCCACTGTAAGGAAGCAAGACTACTGCTTTGTCCTGGTCCTGAAAGCCAGACACTTTGAACAAAACTATGAGCCATGACATTGAAAAGATCATAGAATTCAATGACAGCCACGAAGCAGTCCAAATATGGGCTCCCACAGCCTGATCACAGGTAGCTCTGTGAGGGTGGTTGCGCTAGGTTTCTAGATCGCCAGGGGTCCTGATCCCATGAACCGATGAATTATTGCTGTGGTAATTGTGTGCTTTCGGGCTTACTCGTCTGTATGGTTGCCATTCCGAGATGTAATATCGATGGTACCCAACAAAACCGAAACGGGGGTGGCCAAATGGATCCAAGATAAGGGGCTGTTGCGCGACAGCCGTAGTTGACCAGCAAAGAATATATTTCCCCCTTCTTTCTAAATATATATTGCAGCGGACATGTTTCTTCTTTTCGCACCGGATTGGTTGTTCGAACGGATGTAAACTTACCAAGCTGTCCAGGTGTCACTATTCGCCAGACTGGAAACCAGCCAGGATGCTTATGCACACTCCGCATTCGATCTCGCTTGCAGCTGAGCTGAGGATCTCGCCCCCAATGTGTCGTCGGCGTGGTGGCGATCTTCATCTGGCGGAATTGCCTACGTAGAGGCACCATGCATTGCATCGATAGCATTCCGTATCACTTGACTATTCCTATAAAGAGACTGATCCCAGTCGAATGTACCGATTGAACATCTCAAAATGGTGGACTTGAGCGAAAGCCGTGTGAGGTCCTCAACATTGATATCAGTTTGTTCGGTGCTGATTGGAGTGGGCATCATGCTGACATGTCTCCGATTCTGGGTTCGCATATATCACACAACCGGCGGTCTAGGTGCTGATGAGATTTTTATCGTCATGGGAGTCATCGTAGTGGTAGCCTGCACGGCGATCCAGATCTACAATGCCGTCCATGGCACCGGAGGGGAAGCCGTCAGCGTGGACGACGAAAAATCCCGGGCTCTCATTGCGCACAAGTTCAACTACACCATGGCCATCATTGAGAAGGTGGCCTTCGGCGCCATCAAGCTCTAACTTCCGTTATTCTACCGCCGCATATTCGACGTTTGGCCCAGCTTCCGGCGGCTGAACACAATCCTTATAGTCTTCATATCCGTCTGGGCTATCATGTTCATCCTCGGCGACCTGCTATCTGCGGGAAGGACCTTGAGGCTGGGCTGGCCATGGACCAGACCAAGGCAATACATGCGTGCGGGGACAAGGGTATTTTGCTCATTGCGTTTGCCGCGTCGAATATCCTGACCGATGTTTTGGTCCTGGGCCTTCCATTGTTTTATATACGTCGGCTACAAATGACACGGCGCAAGAAGGCCGCCAAAGGCCTTGCATTTTTCTTGGGAACAGTGTAACTCTACCCAGAACCTCTTCATACTCCGCTTTAATAATTCAGTGCTGTCTGCAACTGACGAAAGTACTATGGTACAGGTCCACCCTGGAATTCTTTGCCTCATTTTTCCGTGCATAACCTATCCGCTGGACAGATACAAGTACGGATACACGGCTCAGGCGGGTCAGAAGACACCTTTAGTCCTGGATATATTCAACCCTACATTTCGGGTGATGGTGGAAATGTGTCTGGGAGTCTGGGCCGCCAACTTGCCGACCCTGCGTCCGTTACTGAGGGAATGGAACATCATATCCGTATTTGGCAATACTTGAAGGAAGATCTCTGGCACAGTGTGGACCAAGAAAAGGGATATTACGGTTGAAAAGATACCATCACAGGATGATTCCTCACAGGAGAGAAATGGTGATCTCGACAACACCGGGAATTATCGATCCGGCGGTACAACATTTGTTGGTGTTTGATACCGTCAGTACGTATCGATTGGCCATGTGCACGATGAGCCTCTTGGCAAGGTGAACCTTCAAGCATTCGAAGGGGATGACGCTACACGTGGGCAACCATGACACAGATGACAATCCAATTTTCTTGCATCTCGGCTCGTTCATCTGTATTATTTGCACAGTCAAAATTTAGGACTACAACGCACGGGATTACGCATGCATGCACTCACCATGCCATATCGTGACTGTGTTTACTATGCTGGAATACGATGCCAACGGCCAAGTGTCCCAGGCGATGCACAAACGACCGCTTTGCGGGGAGATGACACGGGTTACTACCTGGGTGCATTGCGTACAAAGAACTACATTGCCTGGTCACCAACTCCCTCGAACCTTTGCCTGCATATGATCTATGCCCTTCCTTGAGTATCAGGGGGCCCCGTGCCCCGGCTCACCCCAAGCCTGCAGCAGCATCTCCAGCTTGATCCGGACGCCCATCGACAACCACGTGCACTTCTGTCCCGCATCAAGAAATGAAACACAAGCCCAGAGCACTCTCTGCGGCTCCCGATCCACACGCACCACCGATGCGCCACCACCATCACCATTCAGGAGCACCGGCACGCCCCGCCCCTGGCGTATGAATTTCGCTACCGCCGGATCCCCCGGAAGCACCGTATCGATCGCGATAAGCACCGGCTCGCTGCTGCTGGCCGCCTCGGCCGGCGACGTTGACGACAAAACACACTGCCGCATGCTCGCCTACGCCCACAGTACCAGCGCGGACCGGTACACGGCCTCGGCCCACCAGGGCGGACGCTGGACGAAGGGCCGTCGCGCGCACGAGGCGAAAGACTTGTCCGGCGTGGTAGAGGCCCTCGGGCGGTGCGAAGACACACCTGGCGGCGAGGAGGCGGTGGCGGGCGTGGAGAGAGGCGGTTGTGGTGTCCTTGGCACTGCTGCCGCTGCCATAGCACTCCGCATCATCATCATGGCCAGTATTGCTTCCTTGTGATGAACACGTCTTCGCCGCGGGCGAAGCTTTCGATGGTTTGGATATCAGTGTACAATTGGAGGCTGATCAAGTGGAAGAGCAGAAGGTTGGCACGCCTGAGGACCTGATCCGAGTTTAACGCGGGCGGTTCCTGGGCATCCATGTGGTCACGTGTGGAGTTGGAGGCCTCGTCCTGGTGCCCCGGCTGTGTGAGGGCCCACCAGGTCTGTAGCAGGCTCTGAAGCTCCTCAAGGCGCAGGAGGGGTGAGGTGCGGGTTGTTGTCGTAAAGCTTGACCAGGCGGGGATTTAACTGTCAGGTACGGCGTCCAGCAGCTGGGTATGGTGGAAGACGAGGATTTGGATGGGATATAGTAGCAGCCGCAGGCGGATGGGGTTGAGCCGGTAGGCGACCGAGTCGATGTCATTTGCGAGGCAGAGCTGGAAGAGGTGGCATAGCGAATACTGGTGTCTGGATGTTTTATAACGGTCTTACAGGGCTCCCCATTCGGCCGCGTTCCTGGTATACCAGAAGGCATCTACGTCGGACGGGGGGGCACGTAGCTCGGTGATGGTGAAGGTAGGGGGTTGGTCGTAGAAGAGACTAAGCTCTTGGTCAAGCATGACCCAGTCGTATGCAAGCCTGATTCCATATTCTGCTGTTAGTGGTGTATATATGTACTTACAGATTTGGTAGACTATTTGTCTGTATGAACACATGTGTGTATATCTGATGTCACTTGCCTTCGCCTGCCTTCCTGCTCCACCCAGTTCCGCCAGCAGCGGTGGACGCTCAGGTTTCTGTCAGCGTCGACTCTGGCGTGGAGACGCTTTGGGGTCACATTTTGAAAGGGCCCGGAGTTCCGAAGCATCTAGTAATGGTGGCATAAGTCAGCTCAACTTTAGCCGGGCCCTACTTTTGTAATAGACCTGTAAACTGCGTCAGAGAAAGAAGCCGAGGCTGACCGCAGTGTACATGAAGCGATGGCCCGCGCCGATATCCATCTACCACTTCTCCCCGCCCCAGCATGACTGGATCGTCAGAAGCAAGCTGCACTGCAGGATCAACGGGACTGTCGAGTACTGGTTGTCCTTTTCCACCAAATCTGTCAGCGCAATACGACACACCTCCGCCACACCCGCGCCTAGCCGCCTCGCACCAGGTGCAGGGTTGTACGACGCCCCGATGGCCATCATGAGCAGCAGCAACAGCGTCGCACCCTTCTCATTGTCGCTGCCGCCCAGGAGCTCGTTGGGGTCAAGGGTCCGCGTGGGCACCAGCGGGTAGAACCACTCCACACAGCCGAGATAGGTCTCGAAGAACACGTCGATGTCCGCCGTGGGCGGCACCAGGATGAAGCCCGACGAGCCGAATCACTCCGAGGCACGGCAGTGCGGGGACGGCGCCGAGGTAGAGGTCGAGCCCAGGCCGTATGTCCCGAGCGCGTTGGGGAATAAGCTCTGCGTGATGGGAGAGAGCCGCTCGCGCGCAGCTACCGACAAAGATACCTTACCGCGGCCGCATGTCACCATAAGTTGCGTGCGCTAGCTGCAGGGTCCGACTGGACGGCGCGAGCAGGAGCTTTCTTCGAGGAAGGACAGATGGGCTGTTGCTCGGCCAGGACATACGGACGACGGGATGGGGCAGCACTGGAGCATGGTCCAGCGCTCGACATCCTTGGGGACGGCCCATTCGTCATTCCTCTCGTCTCTGGTGAAGGATGGCTCTTGTGCTACTGGCTCTGACTCGGGTCGAGTATGAAGTTCTGAGGTGGTCGCACGCACCTGTGCAACTGGCTCCGGCTCCCGCATAATGGCGTCCTCATTGCCTGCATTTGTGACAATGGATGCTTGTGAATTGGGACGGGCTAGCGAAGGGCAGAAAAGGGCCAAATATGCCTAATGCCGGGTCGAATAATTACTCAGGTTCATCTTGTAAGTTTCCAAAATCCCACGACGGACCAAAGACGACGGCTGTTCCAGCACCAGGGACAGAACCCATTGATGAGAAGAGGTCCTCACCAACAACGTCCTGAGATAAAATCATGGTGGCTGGCTGTGGAGGCTCCGTCTGCTCCTGATGCGTTGGAGCAAGAACTTGAAACGCTGGGGGCATGGGGTGAGGAGGATGCTCCGCCATTATGCCCTGAGTATGCCACAAGGAGGATGAGGCCACAGTCCTGGATGGACCAGGGTCTGGTTCTTGTTCTGTTTCTTCCTCTGCATCGCCGCTGGCACTATATGCAGCAGAGGACCGTGTGTCCTTGTCTCCACTGCAGGTCGAGCGAGTGGTGATGAGTGAGTTTGCTGCAGAGCACGAGAGCGAAATCTCTGGCTGTATGCCCAGCTGGTTATGCATCTGTTTCTGTTCGGGACGTGGCCCTTGAGGGCGATCTTTACGGGCGGCACAGGTCAGGCTTTTGGATAGGCAGCGTGTGCAGGGCTGTCTGGTGTCGTTGTCGCATTTTGTCTTCGTGCGAGCACAGTTTGAGCAAGCCGCGCTGGTGCGGACCTTGGCCAAGAGGGCGCGAGCAGACTCACTATCTTGCGCGCTGAGAGGAGTGGTGTCTTTGGTGAGGGAATCGTTGGCGTGTTGAGAAAGGAAGTGCATTTTCATCAAGTGCCTGCCGTATGTGTCAGGCCGGCTGAATAGAAAGTAAGAAGAAAAAGAAATAAAGGCCGTTACTCACTTGCGTTTAAAGGTCAAGTGGCATATTGGACAGTCAAAAGGTCGCAGATCACTATCTAAACAACCCACGTTGGTTACTCGTTCGTTCCGACTTAGTAGACTCGGACGACATTATGGAGAGACTTAGGAGCAGCAAATTCCCACGTACGAGTAAGGACGGGTCGTTGCAAGTGCTCACTTCTCGCGAAGCCCTGTCCGCAGTATGTGCAATAGATGATCATGCAGTTATCAATGGGGAATATCGTTGAGGTCTGATGTTGCTATGAAGAAATCCGAGAACTGGAGGAAGGCCTTAGATACAGAATGAGGTACTTTGAGGGTTTGACATGGCGGGATTTGAGGTATCGGGAAAGGATCTGCGGAAAGTCTGGGGAAAGGACTGGGGTAGAACCTTATTCTGGGATGTTGGCAGGGAGGCATGAATTGTACTAATTATTTGCACAAGTAGACCAAGTAACTGGATACCGGAGCGGGGACCTGTGGGTGCTGGGAACAGTTGCTCTTGGGGGCCAATAGATCCCTCAGAATTAACAGTTCTATAGCTAACAACGGTTCCTCCTCTAGCAATGGATAATCTCTGGCTTATGATTAGCCTTTTTATAATGAGGAAGGAGAAAATACCAGGATACACAGAAAGAGAAAAAAAGCACACCACGAGATCTTTAAATCATCACCCAAAAGGAAGGGAAAGAGATCAAAGTTTCAAAAAAAATACTAAAGAGCCTTGAAAAAAAGCATTCTTTTAATAAAAAACTTATCCATATACAAGAAAAATCAGTATTCGATTCTTTCTCGGCTAAACTTCATCCCGAAGCCTTTAGGAGAGAATTTATCTGGCCAATCATAAGCTAAGGATAATCTATTGCTGCTAAAGGGACCGTTGCTACTTATAAAACCGTCAAATTCTGGTCAGAATCATTACCGACCCCTATAGATTCCCTGTACGGTACCTCGGCGCATATGTACTGAAGTACCTTGACTGGAACGCCCAGTCCTAGCAGTTTGGGCTCAGAAGTTTGGGACCAGTATTCCATGTATATCCAGCCCTCGGCGTCTGATATGTTTAACAAATGACTTAGTGTACCTAGGTAGATAATTCGGTACATGCTTCATCTCTTCCAGACTATGGTAGGAAAGCCTTGAAGCGATCTAGACCATATTCATATCATTCCACACAAAATATGGCAGACCAAACCCTCGCACAGGGTACTGCCCGCGTCCCCTTTGGCCCAGCCATGCGCAACAGGTACTTTCTCCTTGATCCGGCTTATACAAACTTCAACCACAGATCCTTCGGAAGTACAGTGCGCCCGGTCCTCGACACCCTGCGCGCCTACCAAGACTCCTCGGAACGCGCACCGGACCGCTACATCCGGTATGAGTACCCACGCCTCCTCGACGCCTCGCGTGAGGCCGCCGCGGCCCACCTGTGCGTTGATCCGGACGAACTGGTGCTCGTCGCCAAAGCCACAACGGCCGTCAACGCAGTGCTGCGTAATCTCGCCCCGGAGCGGGGTCCAGGCGATATTATCCTATTCCCGGACACCGTCTACGGTGCCACGCGCAAGAACATCGATTGGGTGGTTGACACTTCGACGGTCGGGAGCATGTGTGTCTCCTTTGCGCTGCCGGCATCCCACTCCGCGATCCTGGATGCCTTCATGGAAGCATTTGCAGAGTGCACGCGGCAGGGCAGGAGGTGGAGGGTTTCGTCAATGGCTTGGTTGATGTATGGCTTGATGTAGGAGTAGCACAGGTCAGTATCTAGTCTCGATTAACAGATGAACTGCAATACTACCAATGAGGTATGCTTCCGAAGTACTTACCAAGTTTTGTATGTTTTCAAAGCGGGGGACTGCCGTGGCGTCTGATGCGCACGCAGGCTTCTCGGATCTCCTTGACCAGCTTTTCTCGCACAGCGGGATGCCTGTCCAACTCGTAGAGAAGATACAACATGGAGGTCATGGATGTTTCGCTGCCCGCCTGGATAAATACAATGTCATTCTCCATCAGCTCCAGGTCTGTAAACGGCTGCGTGGGCTCATGCCCGTGCTCTCCGTCGTCGACCAGACCGACATCTGTCTCCACCACCCGCTTCAATAACGATCCTTCCCTCACCATTCCCTTTGCCAGGCGCACCCGAAACGCCTCGATTAGCTTCCGCGCAAACTGTATCGTTCGTGGCCGCGCCATAACTGCTTCCTGAACAAGCTTCGCGGGCAGCCACTCGATGATTGGCACCATACCCACAAGCTCAGATAATTTCTGCTGCTGGTCCGCCCATCCAGCATCCTCAAGGAAATGCCCGTCAAGCGTGTCAAACGAGTGATCGAAACTGAGCTCACTGATTATATCCACAAACAGTCGAGACATAGGCTCGTACAGATCCACCGGCTCAGGGCCATCGTCCGGCTCTCGCTGTTGCTGCTGGGCCACCTCGAGCCCGTCCAGACACTTGCCCAGGATCGGCGCCACGCGCTCTTGCAACTTGCGCACCTCGATCATCGAGAACGCATGGGCAAACCGCCGCCTAGTGCGCGCGTGCTCGGCGCGCTCGAAGCTGTTGAAGACGTTGCGGGCGCCGCACACGGTGAAGGGCCCATAGAAGGCCGGGTCCTTGAGGCAAGGCCGCGACGACTGGCCGTAGATGTCCTGGACAGAGGCCAGCTCGCTGAAGAGCAGCTCGTTGGGCCCGATGCGCACGGGGGCAGGCCCGTAGCGCTGGCACCAGGCGTGCCGGCTGCGCGTCGACTCACCGCCCAGGGACGCGAGGATGGTGTTCCATTCCGTGATCCTGCCGAGCCAGGGGCCGGGGTCGGGGTCGGGGTGAAAATAGAGACGGTAGAGCAAGAGGGAGATAATGAAGAGGAGGCAAAAGGCGAGGATTGCGATGGCAACGGTGGTGATGGTAGCGATCGAGGCGGCCCACCCCGCCTTGACAAGGAAATCTGCTAGATGAATCGGCATGGCTCTGATGAGAAAGAGTATATTGACTGTCGACCAAGTGGAGCATTAGTGCACTCAGAGGAGACATCTCTAAGTACGTTTCTCTCGTGTCCTTGCAGCGCTCGCTCAGTTCTTCACCCCCTACTTCCCGTTTCCGTATACACTTGGTCCCAGGATTCATCACCGCAGCCCGCACTGGAGACAGCCATCGAGGGCGTTGGCCTCGGCACGTGCACCTCTTGCGTAGCATGGCCGGATCCAAATTCCGCAAAAGTCCGTGGTCGTTCGTGATGGAGTTCCGCATCCCTGGCTTCTAGTGAAACAGAAATCTAGATGTGGAGGCATTGGGGTCACGCAGGCGCCCCATGGACAACCTCCGCTTGCCGGGGGGAGTGGTGCGCTTTTAGAGTTGTCCGTCGTGGAAGACGAAGTTGTAAAGGGAATCAGACTGCCCAGGTGGGTATCTAGGTTTGTAAACATCACACATGCCCTGTAACACACACTCTATGATACATCACTGGAAACGAGTGTAGCTCGGGAACAGGAAATCAGAACTGCCCCATATCGGAAGGACGTTTGGTAACAATTTCTATCATGCCTAGCACAACGCTTAAGAACGGGGAAACGGACAAGGTGGTCACCCAGGCGCTTTTCGAGGTGAATGCAACAGCTCAGCGGTGGAGCGACGCCGTAGCCCAGGACCAGAATGGCGACGACGCAACAGCGGAAGTGGCTCAGACCAGGCTCCGGTTGGCAGAGCAGGTCTGGCGACTCTATTCAGCCGTCAAGGGGCCTGCGGACATGATTCATGGTCATCTGGAGAAGGTATGCTTGTACAGGTGTTATTCAGGTGCCGAGATAAATACATCTGTTTCCGGAGGTACGGTGTCAAGAGAAACTGACGAGGACACTAGTTCAAATATACTGGCGCAGTGCGCACGCTTACTGTCCATGGGCATCTTCAACGAGCTTCCAGTGAATGGGGACATCAGAACAGCTCAGCAACTAAGCGATGCGCTTGGTGTTGAGAAGTTGTTGTTAGGTAAGTCTAAGAATCACCTCATGCCCATGGAGCCTTAGTCGGCTTTACTTCACGGTTTTCGGAGTGCAGAAAGATGGAATTTAAGCTCACTGTTCCGCTCATGCCAAGTTCGCCTGATGAGAATCACTACAGCGCTTGGTCTTTTTACTGAAGTCAACAAGGAAGAGTATGCCCATGCGACTCTATCAAGAGTGTATCTCAATTCTGGACTCAGAGGCTTCTTTCAGATGGCGTCAGTCCTCTAAGTCACACGGCCGCCGAAACCTTTTGCTACCTGGATGCATTGTTGACCATGGAACCAGCGTCGACGAGCACATGGCCGTCTCCGCCAATTTCCACGACTACTTCCAGAAAACCGGCAGCAAAATGCCGCCCTCAGCCCATGACAACCCCTACACATTCCACTTCCAGACCGGCGGCGTGCCAATTTTCGAGTGGATGGCACGCTTCCCCGCCCGCATCGCCAACTTCAACATGGCCATCACCACGGCATCCACGCAGGGCACCGCGTCCGTCACCCTGTTCCCCTGGCGCAAGGCTATAGAATAGAATCCGGGTAACAGCGCTGCCACTGTCCCTACTGCAGCCGAGACCCCATTGGTCGTCGATGTCGGGGGCGGCCGCGGCCACGTAGCACAGGCCCATTCGCGAACAGCTCGGCGGCGTGCCAGGACGCGTCATTGTGCAGGACTTGCCTGGGACTATCGAGGGGGCGCGGAACGAGAATCCTGATGTAGAGATGATGGAGCATATTTTTTCGAGGCACAGCCTGTAAAGGTACGTTCAGCTCCCGCTGCTGATGACCCCCTCTTACCCCCCCGCTTCATTGGCTGGTCCGTGTCGTGAGTTCTCTGGCATTTATCTCAACTACATCAGCGAAGCTTACTCGATGTGTTCTTCTTGTCAAGGTCCTCTTGTCTACTTCATCCGCCGGGTCCTCCACGACTGGACAGATGACATCAGCGTGGGCATTTAAAAGAACGTGGCAGGGGCCATGGCAACCGAGTCAGACGTGGTCATCAATGAGTTTCTGGTCCCGGAAGTTGGCGCAGATGCTGAGGCGTGCTTGGTGGAATTGATCATGATGACGTGTTTACCCTGCATCTCCAAGCGACTCGCTTCCCAAAACCCAAGTCTGCCAGCCTGCTTCAAGGCAATTGCCACGGCTTCTGGGGGCTCACACTGCTGTAGCAGATACGCGTATGGGCGGCGGCGACATACTGTATGAGATGCGGGGGCCCTATAAGCCACCCAACACGCCAACCTGTACAATAAAACATCTTGCCCGCAGATCCGACAGTCATAGTGAGCCGTTCTATCTCAGGGGAGAGTGTAGAGAGGCGTGGTTCATTCACATAGATGAGACTATCATAGACCTTGCATTGCGAAGATTACATTTTCAGTTAGCGATACTGCCTTCTATTGCCTAATCTACCTAAGTACCCTGTATGTCGCGGTGGAACTCAACTCGTCGGAAAGCATGATGACGTTGTGCTTCACACAAAGGATCCCGGTAGCAAGCAGCTCATCTCGCGTAAATACCTTTCCAATAGGATGGTGCTTGTACATGTATTGCATTTACACGTCAGCATTTATCTTAGCCAACTCAGTTCTTTTTGGTGGACCTCCAAAGCTGATGATCGAAGGACCTCAGTATTGACGATCATGACAAAACTCACGGAGAATTGAGTACAAACATCTTTGTGTGTGGAGTGACCAATCTCTGTAACTGGTCCATGTCAACAGCCCAATCCTGCGCTAACGTCCTTTCCACATCATCAGTAGATGGAGGTACGAGTGAGACATAGACGACTTTTGCTCCCGGAATTTGTATGTTGCTAATGTATCTGATGTGATTTATGTCAAATACGCTGCCTGATATATAGTATAAAAGGCTGGATGACAAAGAGGGGATGTTTGGCCGTCCAAGTATTGGAACACTCAGCAAACGTACTGGTCGAAAAAGGGTTCATAGACAATGACTTCGTCTTCTTGGTCAAGAAATGCCATGAATACGCTCATCATTCCTATTAAAGTGTTCGCCTTAGTAACCGCTCCTGTTATGAAAGAAAGAAACGGGGGATCTTCACAATACCTTCGTTAGCGCCGGTCGTGATGGTCACTTCTGTGTCTGGATTTTTGTGCCGGTTGAAGGACTCCGAGTATACATTCGCGATAGCCCTCTTCAAACTGATTCTTCCATATACAACATTTTAGTTTTCCCGTTCTTTTGCGACTCCAGCATGGTTTGCTGGCTTCCCGTATAGACACCCCATGACCATTGGTGTTTGAGGAGAATGCTTGGTTGGGGAAGGGGGCATAAAGGTTCCCTACCTTTGTCGGGGGATATTGGTTGCAATGCACACGGTCGAGAACGATTTTTGCTACATCTATCACGAAATGAGGAGGATTGTACCCGCTGTTGAGAGGCGGGTGTTGGTTACCAGGGGTGGACCATGGAAGGGTTCCGGCTTGGACAAGCGGGGAGTCAGTGCTCACAACAAACCTTGGCCCAAATTGATGACGGGTTGGTGAGAGCTAGAATGAGCCGCATCTTTCACGATAGACCTGGATAATGATGAGTCAGCCATATCTTCATTTGATTTTTCGTTCTGTGACCAAATCGTTCTCCATCACTGCATGTACCATATGTCTCGGAGTGTTCTAGATGCCCTCGCCCCGTGCTTAGGTAATTCACAGGTGTCACAACCTGCCAACGTATTCAATTCATTTTTCTGAAGACGTGCCATTTTTTCCGATCTCTAAAGCAGCCTATAGTTCTTTCGTGGTATAGGGGATGAGAAAAGCACCCGACCTGCCGGAGACATCATCATCTAAGAACAACTTGAAGCGACCGGAAGTATGACGGGCTGGATTGTGTTATCAACGTTCGTAGAAACTCTCACGTGGCAAAGTTGTACCCAGCACATATACAACAAGACTTAATTTACGTCCCTAGCAACAAACAAAAAAGGCCATGAATTGGTTGCAGGTCTGGTACAGGCTGCTGCGCTGCTCAGAGCTTAAACTCGGTACCCCATTCTTCCGGAATTCCCGAACTCCCGGCCCTGCACGAGAAGCCTAGGTTATTCGTATGGGCTTCCATAAAGAGTTGAATTTGAGTTTGATGGTATGTGGCAGCATCAAAACATGAGCAAATATTGAGAAAGTTTTTCATAAATACACAGCTTTGCCTTCATCGGCTCTAAGACTCCCAGTCGTGCAAAAATTACGCGTTCAATACTTCTTTCATCATGGCAGGACAGCCGTTCACTAACCTGGTCCGATTTGAGGATAAAGCTGGGAAACCCCAGTAGGGAGGAGATGCGTCACCAGACAGACTTGAGAGCCTAGTTGGTTAGACCGCAAGGTTACTCGATGGTCATCCTCTGGACGGTGGCCTGAAGGTCACAGGCAAGACGGCGACCATCAAGAAGGTTTGTTTATGTGCATGAGAACCCATGAATGACACCCATGATTATGGCTTTTAACAAGACAAAACAATCAGGTCCTGGCCCCTCTCGAAACAACACCCGTGATCCCTTGGGTCGGGATGAATTACCTCGCGCATATAGTCGACGAAAAACGAAATCCCACCAAGCCCTGTCGTCTTCGTCAAGCCCGCCGACGCGCTCTGCGGGCCCTACGACATCATCAAAATTCCCGCGCACGCCCTCCTCATGGATCATGAGGTCGAGCTGTGCCTCATTATCGCCAAAGACTGCAAGAATGTACAAGCCAATGAGCCAAGGAGTATATCTTTGGCTACACAGGCGGCAGCGACCTATCGTCGCGGCACTGGCAACTTCCACCGCACTCGGGGGGCCAGTACTGCTATGGCAAGGGGTTTGATGCCTTTGCGCCCATTGGGCCGACGATCCTGAATGCGCATGCACCAGGGGTGGATCCTTCACAAATTGACCCGACGTTGTGGGTGAATGAAGAGCAAAGACAGCACACGAACACCAGTGACATGGTATTCGATGTGTTCAAAATTATCGAGTTTCTAAGTAATGGTATACACTGCGCAAAGGAACAGTCATTATGACAGGGACGCCAAGTGGTATTGCAAGCAGACGGTTGCCGCTGCCTTGGTTGAAAAAGGGCGATGTGGTCATGATCATGACGAGCCAAATTGGGACCATTGAGAATGAGCTTGTTGGATTTTGAAAATGTTTCCATTGGCAACTGTTCAAATGCCGTGCTCTGTGGTAGAGCAACTACATAGTGCGTGCAAGTACCTAGGTAGATTTTGACCAATTCAGTATCATAGCTAGCCATAGTCTAGGCCAACCTCCCTAATTTGGCCGTTAGCCAAAGGCAGGATAGCATTCGGGAAATCAAACGGTTTCATGCTAAATAATCACATAGTCTCTTAACGCACATAGCTGCAGAGTTATTACAAAGTGTATCGGCCTACTGTCATAAACTGGTTTCGCAGCAAATGAGTGAATGACTGCTTTCAGACCAGGGGATGGCTCGCCCACTCAGTAGAAACATGACAAGTAGCTACAAAGTGCCGTGCGGTTATGACCGCAGTGGGCCCAACTTTATTTGTTGGTTCACAGGCCACGTCAACTGTGACGAATGGAAAGCTCATCTGCCATTTGAACCCCGTAAGCAATTTTCTCATGCAAAGTCAAAGGGCTTGTCTTTAGCCATGCGGGATCGCCCGAAGTAGCGTCGAGAACTTCCAATATCCGTTTGTGTTGACAGATCTGTAGCTAAGTCCGACGTCCTACCCTAAGCCCCCACAATTTTAACTACTGAATCATCTCACAGCATTGCTCTACACAATGCCTTTGTAGTTTGATACGAGAATTGCAGCAATGAGCGAGAAATTGCGCAGGAGAATCAGAAAGGAGTTGGGGGACAAGCGTCATTTGAGAAGGATTCATATAATATCTAGTGTCGCGCACTGAGAGACAGTCTCTGGATCCCCTCATTTTTACTACTTTCAATTCCGCTGCAAGGCCGATCACTCGTTTATCGTCTGCATCCATTCATTTCTTCTATGCTTTTTGTTTATCTGGTTATCTATACGAAACTGCTGTTGGAAAAGAAACAGAAATGGCCTAGTTCAACCAGTTTCTAGTGGCAGCTGTGTTCGGTCTATTTGGAGTGACTTCAGCTCTGCCGCAGTCCAATCCCTGTTCACCTTCGAAGCGCGACACCACCTCTTGCACTGACCCAGTTCAACGCAAACCGTGGTCACGACTCACTTCAGAAGAGCAGTCAGGCTATTTGAATGCTACTCTGTGTCTCATGAGCCTTCCTGCCACGCTCAGCATCGACGCCTGGGAGGAGAGCCGGTGGGACGAGCTCCATTGGGCTCAAATCCTGCAAACCAACTAGATGCACAGCAATGTGCATTTTCTTCCCTGGCACCGTTACTATGTGACTGTTCACGCTCACATGCTGCGCGACGAGTGTGGATATACCGGATCAATACCCTACTGGGATGAACCTGCCGACGCACGCTTACAGATCTCAATGAGAGCGTCATATTTCAGCCTGATGCATTCGGAGGCGATGGCGAGCTCTTGGACGGGGACACAGATATCACCGATAAATGCATACGCGACGGGCCCTTTGTCAACCAGACCCTACGCCTGTGGTACAACACCTCCGATACAACCGAATACTGCATCTACCGCAACCTGTCCAATGCGGCACTGGCTAGCGGCACAACTCAGGCTGATGTCGACGCCTGCATGGCCTATGACAACTACACCGCGGCCTGGACATGCTTCGCTGGCACAATATACGGGCAGGGCCACAGTGCCGTTCGAGGAGTAATGGGTCATGTTGCCAACACTCCCGGTGACCCAATGTTCTTTCTGCATCACTTTTGGCTAGATGCCGTGTGGTAGAAGTGGCAGTCGCTAAATCTGACTTCACGACTGACAGATATGGGTGGGCCAGTGATGCCATCGGCCTCTTTTCTCTCGGGGAATACAGCGATGCCCACACCGGGCGCGGAGTATTTGGATTACGATGGCGATGATGGAAATGTCACGACGCTGAATCACGTGCTATGGATGATGGGTATTGCGGAAAATGTTACTGTTGCAGAGTTTATGGACGTGAGGGGAGATGTCGTTTGTGCCGAGTACGTGTACTAAGGAGGGAATTATCAGGGGCCTAATCGTCCGCCTTTTCCTTGTTCTAAAATACTAGATCTTATGATAGATAGTGTGTGCCATAGGCGAGTAATTAGTAATCATTAGTGGCTAGCATTCGATTGCATGTGCAAAAAGGCTGCGCGTCTCACGTTCGTATGGTATTCAAACTTCATGTCAGGATAACCTCCGTGGGAATCAAGTCATCCAATAACACCAAATCTTGTTCGTTATATCTCCTGACCAAACCCAAAGTACCCCAATCCTTTGAAAGACCTCAGCTCCCTCACAAACAAGAAGCAGTAGTCCAGCTTTACCTAGTTGACCCTGTGAGTTGTCATCAAAGGTCCAACGCGAAACAGAATGGTGCAAGAAAAGGTGGACGCGGCGCTGTTGTTCAGAAGTCAGACGATAATCGCTACCCCCGAGGAGGTACTCTCGATCGACTTCAGACGACCAACAGGCCAAAGATGCGAGTTTCGCTCGAAGGGTGAGTGTCCCACCATAGACTTCCCCAAATGGCACATTTGGATGCGCAAGATGCATAGAGTGGTCGACGAGAGTCGCAATCACATCCCCGCGTCCACCAAGCTACTTTAGGAGTTGAAGAGGGTATGTTATGAAGCTCGCGTGCTCTGATGGCGGCCTTGAGATATCCAGAACGGAGAGCCAGGACCCCACCCAGGTGATCGATACTGGTTCAGCTCAAAACTTCCCAGCCCGACCATTCCGGGTTGACTTTGCCACATCAAGTCGTCAATTATCTGGCTTTTCCACAGTCCCGCGAGGTATTCGTCGTCTGGGGCAGCAATCGCCTTCGCGTAACCGGCCAAAGCGGGGGTCTGTCGCAGCCGAATGAGAGTTGCCGCTGTGCATACTCTTGTACTATCAAACACCATTCCTCCAAAACATTTGGCACTCTGGACCCATCTAAATCTAGTTTCATTGATGTACTTGGCAATGTGCGTGAGTTCCCGCAACTATGCTCGAACACCATGGAGGACACACTCAAGAAACTTCCTTATCTCCTATACGAGAATCTGCGCCACTGAAGATCTCCTTGGACCTCTCTCTCGTGCGAATCGTTGCATTACAGGTGGGCATCATGTCGTCCATCCCGATATCGTAAACCCCTCACGACAATCCAACGTGACAGTTGGTAAATGCATCAATTCATAATCTTCTCATATAATTGGAACAGTGAATCATTCTGGCTCATGCCGATCCTTCCTATATGGGAAACCTGGCAAATTCATGGAAACACTCAACATGACGATGCAGAGCCGGCCGATGCGGGCTGGCGACTAATTACATACCACTGCGCAGGAAAGGTCTATACTCACTTTGGAGCGAGGATTTAGAGAATATATGGAGTCAATTTTCTGCTGGAATAAAATACCGACACCCATAAATGCCGGCGTTCCACGATGTCTGTTGTGGATGGAGGCACTGAGACTGTGTGACGTCAAATCCGGTTCCATGTAGGCACCGCCGCTTGGCTTCCTCAAATCTCGGTCAATATTGGTTGGCGGAGGATTGACAGACCCTCATAACAAACACGAAGCGGCTGTTGTTAGTCGCAGGCCACATGGGTGCTAACAGTAGTGCTATGAAGCGACTTCGGCTCTCATGATGGCCCGTTCATCCAATACATTAGGTCCAATCCGAAGTAGTTGATCTCATGAACCACATCCTGTTTCCGTCATTCTGTCTACATGGAGGAGAAATCGACTCAAAGCGCCACCAAGCCTTGATTATCAATTGATTCATTCAGATTGAAACGTTATCAGACAATCTACTTCTGCAGATTCGGAAGAGTGAGGCGTCTACAATGGCCCCGCAAGCAAAGGACAGCTGGGTTCACCGCGCTCGCAGCCATCCGCATGTGAAGGGCGGGAACATCAGTGTTCTTGGGAGCCATTTCGTCGCTGCATCTGGCGAGTTTGTGGGCACGTTTCTCTTCCTCTGGCTCGGCTACGGGGGACAGCTGATGGTGCTCAAACAAGCCGCGGCCCCGGCCGGGAAGGGAGAAGGTGCCAGCAGTGAAACAGTTGTATTCATCGCCCTCATCTACGGCTTCTCGCTGCTTGTCAATGCCTGGGCGTTCTACCGGATCAGTGGGGGTCTTTTCAATCCCGCTGTGAGTGTCTTCCCCGAGACTCACGTCTTGAGAATCCTAAAAATTTACATACTCACGCCGTTTCTGCGTGAAGGTATCCTTAGGGCTCAGCCTTGCTGGGCAACTACCCTGGGCGCGGACGGCATTCCTCATACCGGCGCAGCTACTCGCATCCATGTGTGCTGGTGGTCTAGCCGCGGCAATGTTCGATAACGAAATCTCCGGCGTCAACACTTTATTATCAGCAGAGACATCAACGGCCAAGGGACTATTTATAGAAATGTTCATGACGGCTGAGCTGGTCTTCGTTATTCTCATGCTCGCGGCCGAGAAGTCAAAAGACACGTTTCTTGCTCCGATCGGAATCGGACTGGCTCTCTTTATATGTGAACTTGCTGGTAAGTTCAGTTTTCACTAATCTCAGTGGTCACACAAACCTTTGCCGTGGAGATCACCGCAGAGTATAGGAGAGATATTGAATTTTTGAGCAGGGATTTTCTATACGGGTGGTTCCTTGAATCCCGCACGTAGCTTTGGCTGTGCCGTGGCTGGACGAAGTTTCCCTGGATATCATTGGATATACTGGCTTGGGCCCGCTACGGGTGCATCGCTTGCAGCTCTCTATTACCGCTTCGTCAAGTGGGCTCATTATGAAGAAGTCAATCCCGGGCAAGATAGTGCCGGCACTCAGGAGGATTTCAACCCAGAGGCTGGTTGAGTGGAGATCAGGCGGTGTTACTACGAACATCTGTAGAAATCTTGAACGAAGCAAAGTGGGGCATTGTGAGCACAAATTTGAAAGTACCTAGGTATGAAATCACAGTTCTAAATGTAGCATGTGGTCTCATGTGGTCTGATAATACTATCCTTCTTTGCCGTTTAAGAAACAGTGAGAATTGTCTTTCCAACGCCTTTGATGAGTTTACTCATGTTCTCTATCGCACCGAAACACAGGTTACCACATTCATACCCGGAGTTGGACATCACACCCGCCGTATCTCTCCTAGTTCAGTTAGCGGTCCGCTAAAAGCTCACGTCATACCGAGCTGTAGAAGAAGCCACTGAAGTAGAGAGAGATCGTGATTGAGAACCCCCAACCCCCGGGCTCACCATTCCCGTGGACAAGCCACTGCCCAGGTGTGCAGCAGGGCTGCTAGCCAGATTATTTGGTTTGTGGCTTTCTAAAACTGCATAACTTTTCCAAGTGCCCGCGGACATCGCCCCAAGAAATGCGTTTTTTGAGCGTCCATTTTGGCGCCAGGGGTGCGAAGAGGTGGTCTCGGTACCGAAGCTGATATGCACGTTGGGCACGTAGTAATCTCTAATGCATGTTGTGTCACCCCTCTTTTCCACATCCAACACAGGGACTATTGAGAACGTGCATTTACCCTGCCCGGCCTTATCATTATAGCCGGGAAGCCAAAGCTCTGATGAGGACCGGTAGAATCGAACGCTTAATGAGGCTCAGCTGCATGCAGGTGGACACCAACGGGTAATTCTCCGCGAGACAGTCGTATAAGAGATGCGACACCCCTGATCTAGGTCACGTCCGTGTCTCAGATCTTACATGATGAGTGGACAAGATCGGTACCATTTCATGTGCACTCTTGCGACAATGTCGGATCTTTTGGCCCTTGCTTCCTCGTTGCCTCAGTGTGCTGTGAGTTCATACCCACCGTAATCGACTGAGGGAATCTCTTGAGTGTTGAACCCCCACCGACAGATATCATGCTTGATCAATGCAGTTGAGAGCTCAGGGTGTGCGATCTCGGACCAAGCCTGCGTCTGCCACGATGAGGGACTCAACTTGCAAGCTTCGGCCTGCATCAAGCAGAGCTGCACCATACGGGAGGCCCTCTCGACGAAGAACTTTACCTCCACATCCTGTGGGATAGCGCCTGTCACCGGTCCATCATACATCCCTGTCTTCATGGCCTTGACCGCCCTCTGTGCGCTTTCTGTCTTCCTACGGGTCCTCGCGAGGCTGAAGACGGGGTTTTCGGTCTGGTGGGACGATTTTGTCATCACTTTGTCCTTTGTAGGTTGACCCTTCCTCTGGCACCCCAACTTAGAAACCCTAAATACTGACAATGATCATTCAATCCTTGCAGTTAGGCTGTATAGCATTCACAGTAATAGCGTGCAAAAGCAAGTATATATTAACTTGATCGCTCACCCCTACCACATTAAAACATCACGCCAAGCTGACCACGTCTCTGTAGTACGGCCCTTCGGCCTAGGAACCGACATCTGGGCAGTCCCATTCGGCAACATCACCACGATTTTCAAGGCGCTTTACGGCGGATACACGGTATATATCACGAGCCGGCATCTCGTACGGCTGTCAATTTTGCTCTTCTACTACCGATTATTTGGCCATATGCTGTGGGCACGGCGGCTGATATGGCTCACCTCCGCACTGATTATAGTCTTTTGCATCGCCTTCGATTTCTCAGTCCTTTTTGGCTGCACGCCTATTAAACACTTCTGGGAGTCCTGGGACGGTGCACATAGAGGCCACTGCGTTAGCATTCATGATATCTTCTGGGCCGGCGCGATAATTGATATTTCCACTGATATTTGGATCATGCTCATACCGGTTCCATTTATGATGAAGCTGAAGCTTCCTTTACGGAAGAGGATCTTGTCCGGCATTATGTTCGCGTTTGGAATCTTGTAAGTGCTACCAAGATCAGGCTATAGGGGCTCGAAACTGATTGCTTCGGTCGGGCTTTAGTGTCCTCATTGTTAGCCTATACCGCCTTACAACGATCGACCGATTCACTTTGTCAACAAATCCAACAGGTCAGTCGCAGCCTCATACTTCGACCCATACTGAAATCCTCAAGTTTGCTCATTATGCACCCGTTCAATGAACTAACTGTCCCTTATAAAGCCGACTTTCTCGACGTTGGAACCTGGTCCGGCCTCGAGCTCTACGTTGGCATCATATGTGCCTGCCTTCCAAATTTCAATACTCTGCTCAAGCCTGTCTATGCGTGGATGGGCTCCCGAGAACAGTCTCCGCGGCCCATTGGCACGGAATCTGGCGGCAGCGGTTGGGGCCACCAACGCGGGTACAAAGAGGAGCCATTTGGAATCCGTGCGACTACCGTGATCGATATCGAGGAGCATAGTTCCAATAGAGAGAGCATGGAAATTCATCGCGGTGGGCTCCCAAGCCAGGACGGGGCTGTATTCCGCATGCAACAGATCGAAGTGGGCACGACTACGGTTAGCACATCATGTGGAAGGGCTTGGCCATGAGAGAACGTCATAATCAATACATTGTAAACATTACAGGTTGTTAGAAAATATTGTTCTCTCTGAAGCCGGCGACAATTTCTCAAACGAAAGCTAAAAAATAATCTTACTACTGATGCCTTGGCCCCCATTACGCTTGTGCCCGAAGTCATTACTTTTCGTAGCGCATGAAATTAAGGCTCACACGCAACCAATATCCTCATCCCCGGCTAGCACGTAACTTACATCGCCACCTCGGCCATAGGCCGAAAATCGATTTCCTTCTGAGTGTCGAGGAACAATCAGGGGACGCTTAGAGACAGCCTCTGGTATTGGGGAATGAGCGACACGCCTCCATTGTCCGACTGAGCCTTGTAGGTGATACTAAATATGTACATAGAAAAACGACTTTCCTCCAAATTCTCAATTGACGGTGTCAAGGGTTCGATAAGAGAGGGGTCGATGGGATACTGCCTCACCCTTGCATCCTTGGCCATTCCGACGAGGACTCGCATGTGTGCCAACGTGTAGCTAGGGCCATAGCAATGGTCGAACAAGCCGTGGAGTTCCAAGTTTTGGGTACAAGCGCTATATTCCGAGTCAGAGAGTGTGTAAACATTGGTTGCTGCGTTTCAAGTCTGTGAGAGATTGATCTATCAGCGAAGCCATGCATGGCAAACGGACATTTCTACAAGCACACAGGGAGCAGCTAGTGGGTCATTACATATCAATGAAACAACAATCTAAGCAAGCAGCCTAACCGGAAGATCTCCCAACTGTCAAGTTTCTTTGACTAAAGTCTATTGCGCCACTCGCGCCGCGACTTTGTATGTCCACATAACGCGATCTGCTGTATACTGGTGGGCAGATATCAAAGACAATGCAACAGAGAGGTGGTTGAACACAAGGTCATCCGAGTTCTCTGTAAGAGAATATTCAGTAAAGTCTCAAATGTAAAGACCCATGTATGCTCACATCTTTCCACCTGATCCAGTAGACGACCAGATCGTCCTTAAACGTCCCGATGGGAAGGGGTGAGTCTAAATCTAGAGGCCGAACTTCGGGCGATTCAAACCGTGGATGCTCGCCAGTGCCAATTCAGCCTCAATATCACTATTGTTGTCGAAAATTCGTGCGTACCGTTATTTTTGGCAAGTAGTTGTTCCAGCTGGTCGTAGTTCGCAGGTTTGACTTGGCGAATGAAGTCCTCGGATGAGATAATGTAAGACATATTCATTGGGAATTGAAGACGTTCCGGCTCGTCTTCGAATTCTGAAGAGAACTCCGAGTAACTTTCTTCCCAGACTTCGCCGTCCGATTCTCCCACCGACGTTTTGGATCTCAGCAAGATGGAGCAATTGGAGTCAACACCAGTCTCCAAGAAAAGTTCCAGGATTAAGTGCAGCTCGGCGACCTCAAGCTGTAAAGGAGTTAGAGAGTTTATCTCAAGGGTAAAGGGTGTCTTGCTGCTCGATCCTTAAACTTTCTGGCTTCCAGTTCAGACTTAAAGTAGTACAGACACCATGCTTGCCAAACAGTCGACACCATCATCCTATGTTTGGGCCATTGCACCCGGCATTGTACGTGATGGTGGAGGTCAAAACCAAGTGCTAGTATTTTTTTCACCCTTTGTAATCGAGGAAAGTTGACCTCTAATGTTTCAATGTAGCACGCGGCTGAAAGAAGCAATGACAGATCGCCCTGGGGTTGCAGAAGAGCTGGGAGAATCTGAACCCGATTGGAAAGATACTGAGTGCCGTAAGCGGCCTCCACTTCATTTGCTACCCAGTGATCGAGGGATAGGTATCGATTAGGAGCAGATTGATATGCGAAAGACCTTTGAAAAGTATCAGTCCAGACGTCGTGCCATCCGCCATACTGTGCATGGTGTTCTAAGCCAGACCTGTATCCCTGAATCAGGGAGTGACTTGGATTTGGAGCACAGAGATACTTCCTTAGGATCATAGTGTATGTTTCAAATCAGGTATTTGGTCTTCCGAAGTGCAGCTCGGCCAGATACAGCCGAGTATAGAACTCAAGATTGAAGAAGTTCGGCGACGATGACATTACATCTTGGGCGAAGCGACTGGCAGCCACATACTCCAAAGCCGATTTATGGAAGAACTGAATCGTGTGTTCCAGGTACGAGGGCCATACTCTCTCAGTGATTCGGCGGCTATGGCTTATGACTTCGAGGAGTCCTTCGGTGTAACCATTTACCTGAGATTTCGCAAATTGCCGCCTGTCTTCAACTTCGTCCTCAGTATATGCCAGGTATGGTTGATTCATGGGAAAGTCTGGATCTTCGAGGCATTCTAACCAGGAGATAGCCATTGCACTGACGCCCCCAGGGCGACATAATAGCCCAAGGTGATTACGCTCTTCAGAAACAAGGAGCATCATCTTCATGGCCTCGTGTCGCTCAGTTTCATCGATTGCCAGGAACATCTTCTCGTATACAACCTTCAGTTCACGAGCAGTGGCTTCCAACTATTTGTCCAGTGAGACGAATGGATCACATTTTGCCAGAGAAGCCAGTAATCGCTGAATGGTGAGTCCGGTCCAGAGGATCACACCTCCAGAAGCGTCCACAACCCTCTCTACAAGAGACTTGTAGCGTGGCTTCACACCAGGCAGGTGAAAGGCCCGATGCCTTTCGAAAAGATGATGACCGAAATTAAACATGTCGTCGCGTGTTAATTGGCGCAGTTGGATAGGTTGATCTTCGAAGAAGGCACCCGTAAACTCTGGATAGGTGCAAGAGCTGGCCAAGACTTTAACCTAGTCGTTGCTTGCCCACTCAACTAGACTTTGTGCTAAGGACTGCCTCTCAGTTTTTGGCAGGGATCCCGAGCGATATTTTGCACTTTATTCGTTTAATCTGTCGATTAGAAGATACACTCGATATCTAGGGTCGGCCGGAAGAAGCAAAAGTTGCTCGAGGGCTTTTTGAATACGATTAGTTGTGAAGAATCGAGAATGGAGGGGGCTATCCCAAGTGCTATCTGCAACAATCAGATACGCTTCAGTAAACACCTCTTTGACCAGATCAGGCCAGTGGAGGAGGATCTCGAAGAGAATAGAGCGCTGAAGACCTTCTAGGGAGTTCTGTATCTTGTTGCCGCCAGCCCAGAAGTAGAAGCGGGCAAAAAGGAGTCGTTTGTCGGCAGCCCATTCCCTGAGAAGCTCATGGGTGCGCTCTGTTGACGCGATTAGCTTCATCAGGGTCGACTTTCCAGAGCCGGCCTTTCCAGAAATATGGAAAACGTCGCTGCCGGAACGTAGCGAGTCCTGGAATCTGGAAGCAACTTGTTGCTTGAGTTCTCTTTCATATGTGTCTCGAGGAGCCTATGCTTGATTTATTCTTTCCGAGTGGGGGGCCGCGCTGCTATCACTTTCACTGGCACTCCCGCCGTCTGACCATGGAACACCATCAAATATCCACCGGAAAGTAGCCTCATCTGCTGGCTTGAGCGTTTCCTCTCTCTGAAACAAGGGTTCCGAAGTAGACATGTTCCAGAATTAGCGTCTCAGGTGTTTTCTCAGTGCGGCCGGCTGCCAAACGGTCGATGGCCTCCTTGACATCTTGGAGTTGCGTTGAAAGCTGGTCTGACAACGGATTCTGTTCTGGCAACAATTCATCGGTATCTGCAGTCTGTGGAATTGTGGATAGCTGCAGATGGTCCATCCGGTCTTGCTCTAGGTTGCCAAGCACAGTCCTGACGTCGCCCAAGGCGTCTTTAATGCCTTGCAGATCCGAACGAGCCTCTCCCACGGAATCGCCGGTTTGGGCCTGACTGGCTATCTGACGATCGCTTGCCTCGATTATCAGCTCGAGCTCACATCGCCCGATTGCTTCAGGCATAGAATTTGTTACATACTTGAGGATTGTGACTAGATGAACTAGAATTTGAGAGCGGTATTCGGCAAGATTCTTTTGTAGTTCTTGCACCTTAGCATGCTACGTATCCGTCGTAATACAACCTTGAACTTGTCCCAAGATACGCCAGGATTTGTAGTCTGAGCCCTGAAACGTCCGAGAAGCGACAGCAACTCCGCAGAAAGAGTCTGGCATCTCGAAGGGACCTAGAGTGTATGGGAAGACTGTTGAGAGAGGTCATGCTAATGAGAGCGGGGTCGCTGGCCACAATGGGAATCTCTGGTTACAGAGGTTTACGGCTTAATGATAACCCGTCGTGATTCCATTCGCGACTGATTCTGCATGTCTTTGGAGCTCCGATTGGCTAAGACCTGGTTCTCATGGGAATGGAAAAGCTGCAATTCATTTGTTTACACAATCAGGGGTGGTAGCAAAGCTGAAATTCAGTACACAGGCAGGTTCCACTTCCTGCATCTCAGCGTAATTTTCTTTGTGCCCCCTTTAACATGAGCTTCCAGTTTACTGCTCAGATGCTGCAAACTTTGCACTTTGTTCATCTTCGACCTTCCACACATCACGGGCACATAAGAAACGCTGTCGTTGCCCATAATATAGAGGATCAGCACAGCTTCCGCCTGGCTCAGCCAAGGACGCTGAATGGCCCAGGATCACTTTGCTACAGTTCACCTTCTCCACCTCACAGCTGCCATGGCAAATACAATCCATACCTCCGTCGGACTTGACCTTCATTCTGTGCTGGTTTGAAGGTGAAACACTCCTTGTTTGCCACCGGCATGAAATTTGTCCGGGTTAGTTCACGCACTTCGTCGCCGCGTTTGGACTGCTCAAGCTGTCGTGGTATATAGCACCTGGCTCGTCGATATCGATGTCCGGAGCTAGTACGTCGACTTGGCTGCTCTTCCGGACAACCCAGCCGGCACAAACTCTCCGATCACAACTCATCGTGCTCAAACCCGCCAGGGTCCACGGCCTGTGCAACATCCTCGCCCCTGGCTACAAGCGCGAACTCCGCAACAGTCGACCCAGCCCCGTCCCCAGCCCAGCAACCCTCCACATCCAGTCTCGCATAACGCCCACTCCACACACCACTGGGTAACTCGACCACCGTGTTGTTGCTCGCGTATTGTTCCTCCGCGGATTCAGCGTACCAGGGACGGCTGATGGCGACTGGGATCCACTGACCCAGGGGTGGCTGCTGCTGTTCAGGCGGCTCGGCGAAACTCGAGTCGTTGGAGACGAGGACGCGGATCTTGCTCGGCGGCCGCTTGGCAAAGTCCAGCAGGACGCGGTCCAGCTCGACCGCTGTTTGCTGGGCGGCAGATATCAAATCCACGACCAGGTATGCAGTCGAGTCTGACTCGGGCTGCCAGCTGGTGCCTAGGAAACCGTCCGTGGCTGCGAGCGGGAACTGCCCAGGGATGTGAGCATCGTCAGATGACGACGATTTGCACTGTAGGATGTTGCCCGGCGTGGTGAGCTCGTCGCTATATTGCCTGTTGACGATCACAATGGTCACTCCTATATTGAGATGGACCTTGTATCCGTCCGGATCCTCTGTGCTGAGTCCGATGGCGATAGGCATGGCGCTGTCACCGTACTGGTCCGCTACCAGGCCACCAAATTCGGCTGGGTCCCGGCGGGTGATGGTGGTGTGCGTCCTGTTCATCCTACACTCAACCACAGCGCCGTTGAAGGCCTGCACAGGCGACTTGAAGTGCTCCAGCTGCGGCGGAAGGGTCGGGTTGAGCACCAAGATGTCGTCGGTGGCTCGTACGCCCAGGAAGCTCTCAGTCAGAACCTGTAGCAAGCCGGCATGACCCGTCATGGACGGGAAAGTCGTATCAGTGCCTGCGGAAAAGGAAATGGGCTCCGTGTTACTGAGCGGGTCGGACCCCTGGTGGGCGTTGAGGTCATCTTTCTGCGGCGCCGATATCTGGTACCACGGCGCTTGGACAAAGCGCAGAAAGGACTTGAGGAGAACCGTCCAGACGGCGCATCCCGACTCCATCAACGAGCTGTCCGACAGGGCGGTGTCCGATTCATCGTAGGGCAAGACGCTCGTATAGAGATAATACGCGGAGGCAATGGCGGTTATCTGAAGCGAGCGTGCGCCACTATCTTCTGGTAGAGCGCCTGTGGCAGGATCTCGGAAGTCAACTAGAAAGTCGCTGCTCATCAACGCGGCGACATGTGCACTGTGCGCCGAGCGGAGAGCATCCCATCCGGCTGTGGCAACTTGATCGACTGTCTTGATCATCAGGGCTTTGGCGTCCGTGAAGTGTTCCGTTGAGATGACCCCGACATACTTGTCGAATGTCGCTGTGCCGGCCCTCACTTCGGGATCAAGCTTTATGCTGTAAGTCTGAGAGATTGACTTGGTCTCAGGGTCGGACGAGAGGCCCTTCTGGAACTGTGGGAGGTCTCCCCGTACTCTTGAGTAGATGTACGTGGCGACATCGTCGACGCCGGTGGGCTTGACAGATGTCAGGATAGCCTGTTTGGGCGGGAAGAACCTGGGCTCGGCGTCTGAAGTCCGGTCGGCGCTGCGGCCATCCAGCAAGTCTGTGAGGAGAATCTCGACGACGGAGTCACTGCTGACAGACAGTTTCACAGCTCCAATCTGACGCTCGTCTAAGGACAAGAAAGCCTCGTATGAAATCCTCAATGCGACGTTGTCTAAGCATGTTGATGGCGACCAAACATAATCCCAAGTCGCGATGCCTGTGGAACTGTGGAGGGATGAGTCCCTGGTTGTGGAAAAAGGTAGAGATTGGGTAGACTCACAATGAAAAAGTCGATTTGAAGTCAGTTATCTCCGATACATCAGTAGTTCCATTGAGCGTGTTCCCACATGCACCGACTACAAGATCGGTGAAGTGGGGTATCCCAGAACTGACGCTCTCACCGTCTGCCTCATTGCCCCCGAAGCCGGTGACGGTGGCGAACGTCTGCCGAGGACCGCTAGACAACGGCCAGCTCGCGCTCTGTTTACTCCTGCTCGCCTCTAGGAACGGACCGAGGGTGCCCTGGGTCAGACCGATGTACCTGCATGACGATGGCTGCGTTAGCGTACCCAGCTACTAAAGAATATCGTGTATGTCCCGTGGTGTCTACCCACCCGTTCGACTGGAGTAACCAGGCCTGGTACGCCCCTGGATGAGGGCGGCTTGAAGTGAGCGTGTACGTCTTGTCGTCCCATGCCACGTCGCTGCTGGCGACATCGAACGCGCCGCTGCCGACAGTACTGCGGCTGAATAGCGAGAGCGCCACAAGGAACACCTGGCTAGCCACCATTGCTTGGGGATCGGCGTGGATTGTAGGTGATGGGACAGTTCGAGGGCCTGATAGGGTCCAAGTGTGCTGTATGTCCCGACGGAATACCAGATGCGCCAGCGCACCAATTCAGCGTGGTCTTTTGCTAATGACACGGATCCTGAAATGGCCCCACTAGCCCCTGTGACACCCCCCCCCCCCCCACACATGCCCCAGATAAAGTTTCACTCCACGACCCCTGGTGGACTGCTGGAACCGTATGTTCCAACAATTCACTGGGTTACATTTAGTTGCATTGACAATGGACTAGACTTTGGATCGCAACATGAGATTCAGCACACGCTACGAGTTTCAGATTAAAGTGGGCAGCAAATCGGTCAGATGCACATGTGGCCTGGGATCAAAAGTCAGACCTCGGCGGATCCTGGCATAGGGGCAGGGAGTTATGCGGCGGAGGATGGCGCTCCTGAGGTATATCATTGATCAAGCACAAAGGTCTTGAACCTAGGCTCCAAACTGATGCTATAATGAGGTGACTAATCTTGAAAGATGTGTGTTCGTTGTGTTGACGGCCGCGGCTCGGGTACTACGTGATGTAGTTAGGTCTGTCCCGGGACCAGACAGAAAAACAATCAAGTCTGTCACCTGAGAAAAACATGGGACCGATATCAATAAGGACGGAGCACACGATATCCAATAAATTAAAAAGCCTACGACTTTACATCCATTTGGACTGCGAGTATCAGTTTGCTCTGTTCACATCGTAAGGGCATCGAGGCGCTCAGTCCCGCTATCGCTTTGAGCAGTCGCTTGGTTCGCTTTTGTAAGGACGAGGCGAAGGCCGAATGATCGCCATGAAAATTGACTCTATCTCGGATAGGCAAAGCACAAACAGGAGAATTACATGTAAAAATACCCTGTTTTGTGGCACTGCATGAACTACAAGATAGGCTCAAGTATTGTGTAGAGATACGTAAATAGCCGCGCCGTAATATTGGTATTAATAACCACAGCGAAGAGCGAGAGGTGGGGTGTGTCAGACGGGTGTCATGTGAGAATGCAAGTGGGATGACCTCCGTGGCTTGATCTCAACTGCGCGTGGTTGGTTGATCTGCCAGTGCAGGATTCGGCACGACTTCAATGATATAACATGTTGGATATGTCCAATCAAGAGGTGTGGTCTGTGATAAAAAAGATATAAAGACATGTTGTCTCGCGAGTACCCCAGACTGTTTCATCACGAAACCAATTTATGTCTGCTTCACTTTTGCCACAGCCAAGTTTACCACCTCATTCATTGACGAAAAAAGACATTTTTCTAAAGAGAATAACCAACCCGGAAACATTTTGGCGCTGTGGAGGCTTTATACGATACTTCAGTCCCTTGGTACTCCCGCGAGCCGCCAAACCCTAGCCCGAGTTCCGCGAGCTGATTACGAACTACGTCAAAGTACCGGCTGAAGATGTAGAGAGGCACGTCCAGGCCATTAGAGACGAGGCATCGAAGATGATAAGCCAACCCCCTCCTCTTCGCAGTCCCAGGGTGTTCCCCTTACAAGCGACTGACACCCTTCCCTCAAGGCCCCCTCCCCTGCGTGGGCTCATACCTCTTTGCCGAGCTCACCCTGAAAAAGCACCCCGCCTACCCAGTTATCCTCAACCGAATCAAGTCCGACCCTTTCAGCGTCTACCTCGAGGTAGGCTGCGGGCTGGCACAGGACATCTGCAAGCTCATCGCCGACGGCGCACCAGTCACCCAGCTGCGCGGGACGGACCTGCAGGCGGGGATTATAGCCTGCGGCCACGATCTCTTCCGCGACGCCGAGACGCTCCCCCTGGCCGGCAGCAGCGGCGATGTTCAGAGCAAGACGTTCGTGGCGGCGGACTTCCTGGACGAGTCGGACGGGTCCCCCCTCAGGACGTGGGAGGGCGGCGTGGACGTCGTGCACACGAGCATGTTCCTGCACTGCTTTGAGCTGCCCGTGCACGTGCGCGCGTGCAAGCGCATGGTGGCTCTCTTGCGTCCGCGGCCTGGGGGTTTGCTGGTTGGTCGGTTGGGCTGTGTTAGCTCGGCTGCCGGGGGAACCAGGGACGAGGAGGTGAAGGGGCCGCTGGAGCATTTGGGGGGGGGGGGGTTGAAGCTGAGACACTATCTGCATGACGCCGCCAGCTTTCAGGAGATGTGGGAACAGGTTAGGAGTGAGACTTGGACGCGATGGGAGGTTAGCGCTGTCGAGGAGGGGATTCATGATGCTGGGGGAAGCTACTTTGCTGGTGACGAGCATCGGTGGATTAGATCTGAGGTTGTGAGGTTATGAGTTTGTTATTTGAGTTCATTAGGAAGTATCTTAATTATGTGCTTAATGTAGACAGGCTTTTAAAAACTGGTGCCAGAATAACTGCTTTTCGAAATCAACCCTTTCAAGCGTGAATGTCTAACATATTGTCAATGGTGGCCTGATGTATAGCAGCTGGGATATTGCATGTCGTTTCCTAATGTTAATCTGGTGAAATGCTGGTTTTTAGATATGAACATGTTGGGATACGAAGTTTGATTGAAGCTTGACAGAAGTGCTGCGGTTTAAAGTCTTGAACACTTTGTCTTCCTATAGACTATAATACCCTCCTCCTGAGTACAAGGGTTACTAAAGACCTATATTTGTTTTCCTTTTATACTAATTGTAATTTAACTTGAGTTTGCTTTAAAACAAATTTCAACTTTTTTTTAATTATTTTATTTTGTCGAGAATCTTTGGGGAAGATGCTGGGCAAAAGATTGCTAGTGGGCAGATGAGGACCTGAACATTCTGTACTATGTTTCGATACCTAACTAATTGTTGTGATTGCAGCACGTCTGGTCACGCATTATATAGCTTGCCCATTTCCTATGGATGACAGTGCTCGCAGCTCATCTCTAGCCATAGCTAGGGATGCTTATCCCTTGCCATAGCCAGGGCTGCTCATCCCTTGCTGGGGCGCCCTAGCCTGAGCCCTGACAGGCCCGAAGTGGTGCCTTCCAACAAATAATTAATATTATATCGTATTATTTTGAATAGTAATATTAGTTCTTATTCTTACAAATTAATATTAACTTGAAACTCATTATTTTATTTAAGGGTCTTGGTATATATCTGCTCTTAAACTGTCCCCAGTGTGCTTTGTGGTAGCACCGTTAAGCTTGCCACTTGATCAGCGTCTATCAAGGCCGAAGGCGTCCTTAGACATCGGCCAAGCTGGCACCATCAAGCACTATATGCAAGTTTCCTTCCCATTGTGCTGAGGCCAATCTGGTCTCACCAAGGACAAGGTGTCGTGTTGATAACATAAAAAGCGCCTGCGCGTTGCTAGAGTTCAAGCTACCGTAGCGTTCAGAATAGGTCTCGTCATGGCGGGCTATTACCCATGTCCCGTCGCTCAACAAACACAACAAAGGGTATGGGCTTTCCTCTTAGCGGGTCTTGGGAGGGGCAACAATTTGCAGAGGGGTTAGTCCTCCACTCTTAGATTCTAAGCTCATGGTTCAGCATGAAAACTAGCCAACATAGATTTGTTCTCGCCCGCCTGGAAGCGATTGGATGTACCCTTGTGGACTTCCCACATCTATACACATGTGTACCCCCCCCCACAATGTTCAACGATTCTCAAGCTAAAGAACCCGATCCATCTAACCTCACTCATTCCAGAGTTGATTCCAATCTATATCAGACATTCAAGTCCTCGTCTTCAAAAAGCAACTGCTATCTCATGGCTCCTAAACAAGCAAAGAAGCGCACCACCTCTCAACGAGTAAAGAAACACCCCACCCGCAAACGCGCAAAGAAGCGCACGGCCGAGGATGAAGGCCCTACATTTTCCCGCTTCAGCCTCCCACCATTGGAGTTACGACGTATGGTCTGGGGACAACCCTTCCCGCCGCCATTTTCTCAAGTTCTGATCTACAAGCCCACGATGTTCCCCAAGTGAGACCCAATAACCAACAATCGGGACGCCACCGACGGGCCTCCATTGATAGCTATCCCTCCGCCTGCCGTCCTCCACATAACCCGGGATTCCCGCGCCTTCGCCCTCGACCGCGTAACCGTCCATAAGGAGAGGAAGGTCCCGGAGCGGTCTGCGGCGCCGAGTGCATACCACCACATCGTCAGCCGCCCCTTTGACGGCGAAATTGATGCCCTGTTCGTCCACGAGACGCACTTCACGCGTTCGTGGCTGCGCACACGAGAACCATGCCCTGGGCCGCGGGCCACATCATCTTCGACACCCACCTCCCGCGTCGCGGCACGTTGATGCAGGCCTGGGGGAGAATCCGGTGGGAGCACGACCTGTACCAGGCAGCGGATAAGTGGTGCCCCAGCCTGCGCTCGGTCGCAGTCGTGCAAGCGCCCATGTGCAGACCCAGCCTGGACCGCGAGGCCGCGGGTGACCACGTCCCCAGGGGGTATCACCGTGCGTTGCCACCCTCCGGATTCGTGAACTATGTCCAGTTCATGGATCACTTCTTGCGGGGATTGGGAAATGGACTTAGGAGAGATCATTGTCCGTTTGGGACCCCTTGGGGGATTAGGACTGGCAGCGACGGTGCTTTCTGCGGGGAGGAAGAGGACGAGTGGCTCGTGGAGTGCTCGGATGCAAGATTCCAGCCGTTTACGGCTCGGCCTTGTGTGGATTATGAGATTTAGAAGGTCACGGGCACAAAGAATGGGTGGCACATTGGCCCTGTGGTAAGTCAGCCTTGAGTGGGAAGAGGTCTGGAACGACGATCGCAATGAGATGTGGGTGGCAATACCCGTCAGACACAAACAAGTCCAGCACATTTTCATGATTATTGGTGCGTCGAACAAGGGAGTGCAGATGTTTTTGGGACTTTTACACAGATTGAACCAATGCCAAAGAATAACTATTCAACTCCAAGCTTCTCGCCGATGACAGTAATGGTTAGGGATTCACATGCACGCACTCCCAAATCCGATCGGCATACAAACAGCGCTGACAGTCAGCTTGATGGAATGATACATATGTACAATCTCACCCAAATTGGTTTGCTTTAGTCACGAACCACCACTATATGGCCGTGTAGGCCCTTTCGAAATATCTGCCATATCATGTCTTAGCCAAAGAGTACGAATTGAGCGATATCGAGAGACCTTGGGAAACTAGAACTGGATTCCTTCAGAACGTAACGGGAACGCGGACGTCCGATGAATCCACAGAGCAGGACGTATGCATTGTCAGCCGTTCCTCATAGCCCCCTCCCCCTCCGAGAGCCAGCTCGGCTCTGGGGCTCGAGCGGCTTTATGCCTCGCTGCACAAACATGCTGAACACAGCAATGTGTAGTCCATGACAGCGGCATTGTTGTCATTCATGTATTGGACTGAAGTTTCCGAGGGCTGAAACATAGGCAAGGCAAGTTTGACGGTCCCTGTTGTTGTCAATGTGGGGAGTAGACCTTCCAAAAGATGGAGTGACGAGAGCTGGATGGCCGGGCGGCCTGCTAAAGCAGATCTTGGTGGGCCTGGGCTTATCGATAAAGCTTTCTGCCTAACGTCATTTCACTGCTTGTACCCAGCAATACTTCCTGCATCTTTCTCCCACTCTTTTCCCACTGCCCACCTCATCACGGTCGGCCCCAACCCACACCAGGTCGACCACAGAACTACAGATCATGTCAGACCGTGACTCTGCTCCGCCCGCCACAGACGCCAAGCCGCCGTCCCCGTCCCGGCGCTCGAGGTCGCGATCGCCGACTCGCAAGAGCAAGAAGGGCAGCAGCGGCTTCAAATGGAAGCAGAAGCCCTCCGCCGGCGACAGCGCCAACGACTCCCGCCGCGACGACAGGCGCTCGAGGTACGACGATGACCCGCGTGGCTCCTCGTCGAGGCCGAGCAGCTACCGCGACGACCACCGTCCGCCGCCGCCGCGCGACAGCAGGGACGCAGACCGCGACAGGAACCGCGACACGCGGCGCCGCAGCCGCTCCCCACGCCGCGAACGGGACGACCGCCCCAGAGACAGGGACAGGGATAGGGATAGGAACAGGGACGACCGGCCGCCGCGGCGCGACAAGAAGGACAAGCCCGTGGCCGCACCCGCAGCACCCGTGGCGGCGGGAGGCGGCGAGGAGATGATCATCGTGCACGTCAACGACCGGCTGGGGACCAAGGCGGCGATCCCGTGCTTCGGGTCCGACCTGGTGGGTCAGTTCAAGGTGATGGTGGCCGGCCGCATCGGGCGGGAGCCGCACGAGATACTGCTCAAGCGGCAGGGGGAGAGGCCGTTCAAGGACCACATATCGCTCGCGGACTACGGCGTCAGCAACGGGGTGCAGCTGGACCTGGAGGTCGACACGGGTGACTGATTGATTTGTGCTGGGCGCTGTGGCCGGGTGGGAGAGGCCTGGAGATGGGATAGTGGTGGAGGGCCGCGTCTCGCTGCAACTGGTTTGGGTTTTTCTGGTGTTGAACTTGCATGATACACAGGCTTCAGGCTTCGCCTATCATGCACCTGAAAGGGCAAGGTGGTACGCCCCGGAATGGTATTAACGGAAATGGCCTGCTAGCTGGTACCGTTTTCGATAGGCTTAACAAGCCAGCCAAAGCAAGACCTGAAACCCAGACGCGCAGAGTGTGCTTCCCATGACCATTACCGTCAGCAAGGATCGACTTGATTGTGGTGCTAGTGTATCTACACTAACATGTCTTCCATGGCTGAGCAGGTAGTCTACACAGGACGCCATGTCGAAAGACCCCCATAACAATGCGATAGACTTACAGGGTCGACTGTGGCATGCGCCGAATAAATGACCTCCGTTGAATCACGCGTTTATCGCCCTTCTATCCTGCCTAGGACACCATTCTACCGGCCAAGCTGTGAGATTTAATGCACCTCCCAGCACAATGCCGCCACTACAATGTCTGGTGCCAGGCCAATACTTCCTAAACCGAATTTCATGGCCAGCTGGTTCTCTCGTGCCTGCGTTCATAGAGGAATTTGATGTGTAGACATAGCTTAGACCGAAGGCCTCTGCCTTTTCCCCCTATACTCGTCACCCGCATTGAACCATCTGCCTAGGTAAATGCTGCTACTCAGAGAATAGTAACTTGCTTGCATCCTCCACCCAACCCGGTTCTTATGGGTGAAATATTAACTAGCTCTCATTGCTGGTTTCATTATTGCAGGGCTAAGAATACTTATGGCCAATAGTTCGCAGCCGCTGAATACCTGCAGGTGGCCGTCGAACGGTGACTGCTCAGCCAGCGATGCACCACCACATATAGTCCATAAAGCGTAAGTGGATGTCGACTTTGCTTTGTACTTTGTGTTCTTCCTTTTGTTTTTTCCTTCCTCTAATTTCTTGCTTCTTTTGGTCTTCCACATTTCGCTTCCGTTGCTTCTCCACCTATGGTGCTGAAATCCCAGTAGAGGATCTTCCATGTAGTTCTCCACAGCATCCGACAGTGTGTTCACGTTGGTCTGGGTCTCCCTTTGCAACGTGAGCACTTGAGTAGGAAACATACAAGCTGAAAAGCGAGGGGAGACGGTACCGGTAATAGAATGAAGCCAAGAGTGCTCATCCTTCTTCTCTTCTCCTCCTTCCCTTTCTTTCTCGCTACTCTCACCATGGACGTCACCATTCCCAAGGCAGTAGAGGACAGGTTTTAGGCGCAGCGGGGCTATGCTCAGACCCAGTACGAATGTCTGTGATGAGGAAAGTCAGCGATGGATATACGCCTCAACAGTGGAGTGGATTTTCTAGAGAGAGTATACGTAGTATACTTGCTTACAAGAAGACATTTCTAATGGTTTTGATGAGGGATAGGAATCCGTGGAGAGTTTATGTGCCTTGGAGACCGATGATGGGGGCTACTGCTCCTGCTCCTGCTCCTGCTCCTGCTGCTGCTGCCGCTCTTCCTGGCCTTGAATATGTACGGGGGCTAACCCCGCCACGAAGATTAAGTATTTTTACGGGCTCAAGCTCTCCTTTGGGTGAACACAGGCATACATTCTGGAGGAAGATTGCACTATTGGTCCCAAAGAGATATCTGTGAAGGTGTGATGGTTATCCAGCTTCAAGATCCTCCTCGTAGCTGGTTGCCAGGTATTGACCTGTCGCTAGAGACACATAGCCTATTTCAAAGTAAACGTAGGCTCACAAGGGTGATCAAACCCAAGAAGTCGACGCATTAGAGGGGCTGCACCCGAAAGTTATGAAAATTTTCCGGCCACTCTGGGCGAAATGTAATTTCTCCCTTCCCATCCAGTAACCAGCCCTGCTCCCATACCCCTCTCCAAAATCCATAACGCCCAAAGCAACAAACCGCCCACCCTACACAAACCCCCCAAAAGGCGTCCCCAACACCCTCCCAGCACCATCCAGTCTCACCCCCTCCCCGCGCAGCAGCATCCTCTTCTCGTCGAGCGTGATGCCCTCGCCGTCCCGCGGCCACTGGCCCTTGAACCCGCCCAACCCGCCGCCCGTCGCGACGCACCGGTGGCAGGGGACCTCCGGGGCGAAGGGGTTGCGGCGCATCGCGTTGCCGACGGCGCGCGGGGACGAGCCGAGGTGCCTCGCCATGAGGGCGTAGGTCGTCACGTGGCCGCGGGGCACCTGGCAGAGCAGTGCGAGGACGCGCTTCTGGAAGGGCGTCTTGGCGCTGGATGCTATACGGTCTAGCTGGGGCTGCATTTCTCTTGGGGTGGTGGTGGCCTTGATGGTTGTTGGGGTGTAGGAGGCGGTGGATGGAGCTCGCTTGGCAGTCGTGTTGTCGCGGTAGGCCTTTTGGACCTTTGTGGTCTTTTTGGGTACCGGGATTGGGCCGGTTTCTCGGGCCTTGAGCTTCGTGGCGATGGCCATGCTTGGTGGATGGTCTTGCCGGCGCCTGTTTGATGCTTGAAGGGGACGCTCCGCGAAAGCTTGCTGCGTCAGGTTGCGAGGAGGACTGCGTTGGGTGGAAGAAAAGAAATGACAGTGTCCGGCAGGTTTCAAGATGTAGCGGCAGACGCGGTACCCTAGATGACTGTGTGGTGTGAATCACGTCGGCATGTCGTGGCAAGGGCGCGTTTCAGGGATGCAGGTTGTGTCGCGCCGGCTTAGCCATCTTGGACGCGAACGCCAAGTCAGGTGACCTCAAAAACTGGCCCCCAACCATGAAATATAACCATACTCCAAGGGCCGTCATTTTTATTTATTGACCAGAAACTGCATCAAAACAAGATCTCTTATCCCGTGGCTTAACTTGGGCCTGGGTTTTGGGGCCTCCTAAGTCGTCCCCAGGGTCTCGGTTTCCATGCTCCCGGGAAGACATCAATTGATGCAAGACCCTCCGAGACGAGACGGAGAAAGAAAGGGGCAAGAAATTGGCGAAAAAGTATGAACATTTTGTTTGATGACTGATTAACCTAAAACTTGATGCCACAGCAAGCTGTGCCGTGAACCATGTGTGGAAGCCGGTCGCATAGACATCTCACAACCTCATTAATTGTTCGTGGTGCAAGTGCCGACGTCTTACAGCGTAAACAAAGATGCTCAGAGGCTTCAGAATAAACAAGTTGAAACTGTGACTGGTGCATCGGACTGCTTTTGCTTCATGTTCAAACAGATCATGCCGCATTCTGGACAGGAGCAGAATAATATTCCGCGTAATTAGTCCGACTTGCAGAAAACGTAACCATCAGCCTCCGCCTGAGCCTCCTCATCGTCCGCTACATTGAGAACTGGCATTGACTTATCCAGCTTTTCCCGCACCTCGTCAAGCGTCGGCAAACGGTCACCATCGTCGGGCACCATCGAAGCCAACCGGTCCTGCGCCCAGGCAGCCAGGTCCCGGGTCCCATCACGCGCAAGCCGCAGGACAACGATCCCGCCCTCGACAGCCCGCCCCCAGACGTGGCGGCCGTGGCCGCCGTGCCTTACCGCCCCGCAGTTGTACGGTTCCTCGGAGAGGTAGACAAGCCCGATGACGGCGCCGATGGACACGGCACCCCAGAGTGACGTGTTCTCGAACCTCGCGCGCCAGGGCCTATTGATCCACATTCTGTATAGGCTGTGCGCTGTGAAGGCCCACTGCAGGCGCAGCTGCGTCTCGCATACCTTGCACGGCCTCGGGGCCGGCGGCTGCTGCGCAGCATTGTTGGTCTCGACAGCTCTGTCTGGAATGTTAGGCATGTCTTGTGTTATTTGTCAGTACGGGTCGAGAAATTTCAGTTATCACAGAATGAGGTTCATTAGCCACGAAGAGAACAACAGGCTTACTTGATGTCTTGTTGAGCAGCAAATGACTTTGCTTTGGAGATTGGTATGATCGCTGCGCAAATGCGTCGACAGCTTCAGATCCGAGGTTGGAAGCAAGATGTCGGATTCTGATATTTGATCAGGCAGGAAAATATCTGTGGGAAGCAAACTTATTACATCAGATGGGATGTGTAAATGGGAACTCGTACACACAGAGCGCATAGCGTGCGGGTACTAGGAATTAATTCACTTAGCCCAAGGCCAAGTAAGCCAAAGCAAGTCCTCCTCGAGAGCATTAGCTGGCCCGCCAAAGGACCCGTCCCCTGAGCCATTTGCTGGGGGTAACGAAGGCCATCACTGATAGTTCTAGACACGACAGCGGCGATATACTAACTCATGGGCGGAAGGAATTAGATTGCGCCATTCAGAAGCTTAACTAGTGTCTAGTTTTAGAAACCTCTTACGATCCAGCGGCCCGAACCCGTGGTGGCATTATTTAGTTAGTGGTGGATCCATTGCAAGGTCTCATGCTGCCAACCCACCACCTGCCCAGACCTTATCAGAGGCTCCTAGTTCATGTACATTTGTCTGGCCAATTGTGGGAAAGAACCTCTTCCGGCACGGCCTGCCGTTAGATTAGCTCCCGTAGCAAGACATTGCGAGACAAATCGTTCATGTACACCGTGTGTAGCACACCGAAAAGCACTTTCACTTTCCCCGCATCTCTGGTGCCTCTCCCGGCCAATCTTGAGTCCCGGGGAGACATGCAGCAAGGAGTGGAACGGGATTGTTTGACAAGGGTGTAAGAGGGAGCGCCGCATAATACACGGGTCCTTCCCGCCCTGATAAGTGGGGCCGGTCTGTGCAGGGTTAGGCGCCGCCCGCAAAAAATTGTCGCCGATGACAGCATCGGCGAGGCATTGCTGCAGTAACCCCCTCCATAAATTCCGCCCCTCCTTCTGCCCGATGCCAATCCACCCGCCTGGAACAACTCCACTGCTTCTGACTTCCTACCCGCACGCCGAAAGTTACCCTCACAACCGGCACGAATCATCGAGCGAGGATGTCGAGTCGTCAGCTGAAAAAGCTGCAGAAGCAGAAGGAACTCCTCAAGCTGCAGGAGCTCGCCGGCAAGGACGAGGAGGAATCATCCGGAGAGGAGGTCGCGCCGCCCAAGCCTCGCACTAACGCGTTCGCCGGATTCGCAGCGCTAGCGGGTGACGATGACGACGCAGACGAAGACGAGTCGGGCGACGAAGGGGAGGGACAAGAACAGGAGGCAGTAGAAGAGGAGGGGGAATCCTCAAAGCCGGCGCCGGCGAAGAAGAACAAGAAGAAGAAGGCAAAGAAGGTAAAGAAGGTCGAAAACGCGCCACCAGGGGAAAATGAAGACAAGAGCCAGGGTGGGCTGGACGAGATCGACCTCGCCCTCAAGGAACTGAGCCTGAAGCCGCAGCCGCAGCCCACGGCAGGGGACGAGACACACGCAAACTATGACGTCGGCCTGGCGCGCCTCCTGAGCGTGAGCTTCAGCCACCTCAAGGTCATCAACGAGCTGCGGGCCATGTTCGGGCAGGAGACGATCGACTCGGTGCGCAGCCAGGAGGAGGCGCAGGCGCGGGACGACCGGCGGCGGAACCAGCGGCGTGGGCGCACCGACGCCAACATGGAGATGTTCCTGAAGGGCAAGCCCGGCGAGAAGATCTCCGAGGTGGTGCTGAGGAATAACCCCTTCATACAGGGCAAGGACTTTTGGCCGCGGGCGTCCGCGGGCGGGCTCAAGATGGAGGCCGTGACGGACGAGAGAGTGGAGCCGACCGAGTACAGGTTCACGCACGACCGGACCTACGGCCTGCTCGATATGCAGTTCTACAACCTCGTCGACATGATGGACCCGATGCGGATCGTACACTTTCTGCACGACAACCCGTACCACGTGCACTCGCTCGTGACGGTGAATAAGGTGGCGATTAATGACTCTAACGCAGCGCTTGCAGCGGACCTTTTGGAGAGGGCTTTGTTCACGTTCGGGCGGGCCACCTTGTCCTCGTTCAGGAAGAAGCTGTCGAGAGGTGTGGCCCGGATGGACTTCAGGCGGCCGGAAAACAGGCAGTTCTGGCTCGCTGGGTATCACTACATCAAGAGTCTCACGCAAAAGGGGACCTACAACACGGCGCTGGAATGGACGAAACTCTTCCTCGCCCTCTCGCCGAAGGACGAATACGGCATGCTGAACTTTACTCACGTCCTTGCCATCTACGCGTACGAGCCCGAATGGCTCATCGAGCTCTGCAACTCCTCCTACTTCAACAGCGACGAATACGACCTGCCCATGAAGGAGTACTACAGGCAGAGCTGCGTCCTGGCGAAGCTACTGAATGACGACCGGGATGGCGCGCTCAAGGACCTCGTCCACGGCATGGAGACGCTGCCCTGGCTGTACTCGTCGCTCTGCAGCGCGATCAACATCGACACGCCCAAGGCGGTCTGGGGCATCCAGCCGCGCAACGACGACGACGCGCTGTACACGGAGCTGTACATCCACATGGCCAAGGACCTGTGGAAGAAGGAGCGCGGCGCGATCCCGCTGCTCAAGGAGGCGGGCGGCATAGCGAAGAAGCCCGACGTGAGCTCCCTGCCGCAGGCGCGCGAGGTTCCGCTCAGCATCGGGCGCTTCATCTACCTGGACAACACGCGGGCGCTGATGGGCCTCGTGCCGCCGGACATGCTGCACGCATCTCCCAACTTCGACTACGACCCGCTCCCGCCGGCAGATAAGGACAACATCTTCTCCAGCGAGTGGCAGGAGTACCCGTGGCGCAGCGTGGAGCGGCCGGAGCGGCACACGGAGTCGGGAGGGATCGAGGCGCTGATGCGCGAGGCCCAGCGGATGGTGCAGGAGCAGCGGGATTCGGCGGAGGGGCTGCCGGCCGAGGGAATGATTCCCCTGCACCACGACGATGGTACGCGCATCGGACCGGATGAGGGGGGGTTCCTGGGCAGGCTGGCGTATATGCTGAGGCCGATGTGGACGGCGGGGGGAGGGGAGGGCCAGGCGGGCGGCGGGGCGGTCGCCGGGGACGTTGTGAGGGAGATTGGGGTCGAGCAGAGGAACTCGTGGGCGGAGTTGCCGCAGGAGGAGGCTGAGGCTGAGGGTGATGATGACATGCCTGACTTGATCCCTGGGGCCTTCCCTGAGGACTCGCCCGAGGCGCGCCCACGGCGCGGCCGAGACGACGACGATGAGGACGACATGCCGCCGTTGGAGCCGGCAGGGCGGGGTTGAAAAGTAGGCAGTACATTATCAAAACATGGCAAGGAAGCGTGAGGTGGATCCATACACGAAAGGCGTTAGGTCAGGGCTGAAGTATTTCATCTTGCATGCGTAGCACATGCACACGTGGAGATCGGTCGGGGCGATCCCAAATCTGCTGGGCAGAGAAGCCGTCTCGGGAGCCGGCAAGGCTAGTAAGGATCCGTCCTGCAAGGCACAGAATGAGAACTGTGGGACAGAGAGGACATTGTTTCAAGCCGGACTACAGGACAGCAAGATCCTGTATTACATGATTAAAGAGCACCAACCTGATAAATTGGCGGGGACGCAGGAGTACTCTTGTGCTCCCGTGCCCAACTCAGTCGTATACGCAACCCAGCCGGGTATTACTGATACAAGATATAGCCAGCCAGCGTTTGTTTCTCGACATGATACGTAGCTACTACGTTGTACGGTGTGTCTCTGAATACTTGCTCATCAAGCGAGATTACCTTGCACACGCCAGTTTCTCCCCGCAGACATCCTGATATCTACCGTAGGTGAGTGAGAGACGTAGAGGCGACAGAATGACTGACTGACTGACTGACTGACCCTGGTATAGTTTCGAGACTGAGCATGTTTTACCCGCCCTGATCCCCCTGGCCGTCCCGTTGGGCGCGCGATGGCCCGGCCACCCGTCTCGAGCAGGGGTTTTTGCAGCTCGCTCGCTCCTCTCACCTATTGTCGCGATGGCGTAATCTGCTTGGCCGGCAAGATGTGATCGTTTAGGCGAGTCGGTGACTGGTTGGTTCGTTCTGTGTGTTCCTGGTGGTGACTTGATTGGGACAGGTGTACATTCGGAGAGAGAGGGTAGACGACATTTCTAATCAACCGCGGCCCCCTTCCGTCGCTGGCCACCCCTGGCGTCAGCGTCTCATCTCGGACGGTGACAAAGCCACGTTGATGGGGAGAGGATATATATAATCAAAGGAGCTTCCCATTTATTCCTGCCCTCCCTCCTGCCGTCGAGTATTTGAACAGCAACCAACCCCCTGAAGAATAATTGAAGAGCCAAGTGCAGCGACAACTTGTTTGCAAACGTTAATATCCACACACACACGCACACACGGCACCTACCCCGCGACCCCACCAGAAGCTGCCGCCCCCCGAAACATAAACTCCAGGAACCCCCGAGACACAAGACGACAGCTCTCACCTTTTGACTGCTGCGACATCACTTCTCACTTCCTCCGACGACCTGCGATACCACCCACAATCGACCAACTTTCCACCTCACAAACACACATAGAGACAAACGTCAACACATAAAACCATCGCAATGGCCGACACACACACCTACAAGTTCAACGTCAGCATGAGCTGCTCCGGCTGCTCCGGCGCCGTCGATAGGGTGCTCAAGAAGCTCGATGGTAAGCCAGCCCCCGTCCCCGGGGTCCCAGCCCTGGTCCCTCGGTCCCATGCACTCAGTAGTAGTGCAGCCGACTCCCAATCCACACATCCATCCACCTCTGCCCACCTCCCCCATTGCAGAGGATGGGCAGGTGAACCAAAGGGGAGGGCGGAGGCCGAGAACCAAGGACCTGGGCACGTATGAGCCGGGGAGGCAGGCGCGCACACACAGATAGCTAACCCAACACACCAAAACAGGCGTCGAGTCGTACGAGGTCTCCCTCGAGAGCCAGACCGCCACCGTCGTGGCCAAGGACGACCTGCCCTACGAGAAGGTCCTCGCCACCATCGCCAAGACGGGCAAGAAGGTCAACACGGGCGAGGCCGACGGCGTCGCCCAGAGCGTCGAGGTCGCTGCTGCTACTTGAAGAGAGGGAGAGAGACCGGATTGCTGAAGGTGACTCGGAGCAGTGGATAGACAGACGAACATACCTTTCTTGGGTGAATTGGGATGGCGATGCGGATCATCGTGGTCAGGGACGCCGCGCGCAGACGAGCGATGCGGTGGAGGGCTGAGAGCATGGTGGGAATCAAGAACAAGAAAAGAAGATTTGATAATGACTACAACCGGGTTACATTCCATTCTGGGCCAGATCTTCCCTACCTGGGTGACGTTCCCTCCCCGAGCGCGTAGTGATACACTTATGGATGTAGACGTGGCTATCCGGCAACGTTGCGGCGCGCGTAATGGGGGATCTGGGTCCGGTCTCTTGCGGCGACGACGAGACCGCGGCAGGGTTCGGGGCCGGCCTCGGTATCGGCGCTGCCGCTATGGCGGATGACTGTGACTACATAACAACCCCGGGGCAGGGGCACGGGACTGAACACCCTCCCCCCTTCCCCCCCCCTCGAGCGCGACAAGATTGCCGCCGGTCACCCGGTGTGCTCGGAGCCAGCCAGCAGCGTGCGGAGGGAGGTTAGAGCTGCCGCTGGAGGGCATGCGGGGTTGCGGGCACACCGTCAAGCGCCGTGGACAACGCGTCTCCTCGGAGCTACACACTCCGGGGACCCGGACGGCCGCCACGGCCACGGCTTCAGCTGTAGTAGGCAGCTAAGGTCAGCTGGTGGGTTTTCCCTTCCCGCGCGCTCATTGTCCGTAGGAATATGCCGGGCCAAGTCAGACCGAGCCCAACAAGCAGTGAGCCGCCTGAGTGTCTGTGCCACACGATGCTTCCAGCCCGGCAGTGAACACCCCTCCCCTCATGGCGAGCCGCTGCGGCTCTTCGGCTTCATGGGCACCGTGTAGAGCCTGCAAGCGGTCCAATGACGACACGGAGAAAGCTGGGCATGTCTCGGCCTCACAGATAGTCGCTGGAATTTTGTGTGGCAAGGCACGTAGAGCCGTAAAGCGCACGCGGCACGCCATCCCCTCACCCAGAGGTAGAAACAGTAAACTAGCTTAGCTCCCCAGGGCAGCTGCTCAGAATGATGCAAGTGATATTGATCCCGAGGCGAGCCCGAGAGATGCGCACGGGTGATCGACACTGGCGCGAAGCAACAGGAACAGAGAGGAGGGAGGGAAACTCCGCTGTGAGCAGGAAGCGGGAAGCGCACGGGGCCCAACAGCAACGTCAGGAGGGGCAAATGAGTGAACCGGACCCGGCATCACCGGCCCCAAGCCCACCCGTTCCTCGGCGCCTAGGCCGGCCCCGGGACGCCGAGGGAGGCGCGAGGTCCGAAGGAAGGAAGGAGAATGCTTTCGACTCAGCTTTCTACGGGGGACTTCTACGCACTGAGTGGTTCGTCTCTAGCCGCGGAAGACCAAGGAAGTGGGCTGGCTGGCCATTCAAGCTGTTGCTCATATCCGGACTCAACGCCCAACCTCCATCAGACGGGCGGGAACAAGAACATCCCCCGCGCGAGCAATGATGCGCCGCGGCTCTCCCGTCGTCGTCTTCGTCGCGTCCGTACCCCACCCCCCGCCCTAGCAGATCAAATCAGGCCAGGCTCATTTACCGGACAGGTCTTGTGGCTAGTCCCAAGCGAGGGCGGGCGGGCGCAAAGCTGAGGCGATGATGTGCCGACCGGGTCCGTGATTCTACGATACAACTCATCACCTCCCTCCCCCATCTAAGAGAGTGGGCGCGGAGGTGAGTGGATGCGGACGTTGGTGGACGGGCGCCAAGTAACCAAGTTAAAGTGGGCACGCGTGTTTGGTGATCAGAGAGGCGCACCGACCACCTAACCTACCTAACCTGCCTACCCATTTTACTTACCTGCCTTCTATCATATTTCCAAGGGCGTTTGTCGTGGTCTGAGCTGGCTGATCTCTGTCGCAATATCTCGGTTCCGATGATCTTAATCCTCCGCGAGATCATCCCGGGTGCCCCGTGCAGCAAAGCAAAGCAGCCAGCCAGCCCAGCCAGCCCAGCCAGCCCAGCCAGCCAGCATCTGTCTTCTTGTTGCTGTTGTATGTTTTTATTGCCCGCTCGCTTCGGTCACTTCTGGGCCGGCCCCACCACCCACGGGATTGACATCAGCCTTGTCGGCCTTGCAACGCGCGCGCGCGCGCTGCTCCCATACTCGTTGATCAGCGCTTTACCTGACCCACCCACCCAAACCGAGTGCCTTGTTTGTTGGGCGGGCGGGGAGCAGCAGCTCTGCGGGCGGTCCGGGTCCCGGGGGGGGGGGGAGGTGCGGGCTTGTTGGCTGGTTGGTTTGGTTCCCAACGCAGCAGCACGTCAGCGTCGCTGGGGACAGTTGGTCGGTGCGGACGAGGAATGAATGGAGTAGGAAAATCATCCCCAAACCTTCTGCCCGTCATCTTCCGCTCGAGCCAACCACAACCAGCTCAGCTGGTGTTGTTTTCCGGCTGGGAAATCATCCACGGCCGGGAGTGGGGAGGGGAGAAACTCCTCCTGCTCCTTGGGGCCTCATTTGTGAACGCACGGCGCTAACGTCTGAAATATCCAGTCCCTCGCCCTCGTCCGCTCGGAGCCTGGGCGATGGGCCTGGGTGGTTCATCGGCTAGCCCATGGATTTCTCCTTTGGGCTGTTGGTCAGGCCTGGTTGGGAGGGGGGCGCCGAAGGGTTCGAAGGGTCAACATGTGGGTTGGAGTGATGCCATGTGGAAAACAAGGGCCCACACGTGATCCGGATCTTTGTATGGCGGAACGGGATCACCTAGCGGAGAGGAATGGAGGTATGGCAAGATTTGGTAATATACGATTATCTTGGTCATTGACAGGGGGCCTTTTGGCGAGAGAGAAAGAGATGAGATGAGATGAGATGTGCTATGGGGTCTGGTCTGTGTGCCTGTCCGTGTGCGCGTGAGGGACGTGGGAAATGGCAGATTGGTCCGTGTGTCTGTGTGCTTGTGTTTCCGTGCCCACGGGCCCTGCCGACCGTTGATTGACGAGATAGCTGGGGACGACAGACGAGAGAAGTGACCCTGAGGTGAGGTCGAATGCACCGCATATCAGAGTGCCGAGGCGAGGTGCCGTTACTCGTCCGCTGGTCCGTACGCGGGTCGGGGGCATATGTGTGGCGTGTGCCTAGTGTTATATGTTTCATGATTTCTTAAGGCTATGGAAAAGAACGCATAGAATAAACGAGCGACGTTCTTTTGGCCCAAGCTTACGTGCCGTGGGGGTGGTGTGGTGGCGTTGGCCCTGCTCGGTGAAATAATGCAGGCCAGACTAGGAGAACCCCCCAACATGTAACACACACACACACACACACACTTGAGGGCGTGGGTTGTTGGTGGTGGTGTTGGTGTGGATTTGGGGGTCCAGTCCAGAGGGGCGGGACACCTTCCGCCCACTCAGTCTCCGTCATGTCGTGTCCTGTCTGATCTGTCTGATGTGAGTGATGCAACGGTAATTTTTAGCGTCCGTCTTTTTCTCGGGGGCGAAGATTTGGGTATTGTGTTGCATCGCTTAGACTAGTCTGTATTCCCGTCGGGTGCCACTGCGCACTCGTTACGCCAGAGGCTTGAAGAGAGAGAGAGAGAGAGAGTGTGTGTGTGTGCTGGGGCTGGGGTCAAGCTCCCAGGCTAGGCATGGCTACACCACATACGGCAACAACACCAAGAAACTCTAGAATGATAAGTTTTTTTTCTTCTCTGCCGCAGGCAATCATGTAGCGGCCGATATGTTCGCAGGCTCGGCCGAGGGCGCCAGCATCAACTCTGCCGCGACTTAGAAGGTGGTTGCGAAACCGGGGCCGTGGCGGACGAGTATTCCCATCCGGGAAGGCCATGGACGGGAAGTGCGACAGCCGAACCGAGTGCCCGGTACATCGGTACAACCGTAGCACACACCTAAGCCTGGGCTTTTAAGCATATCTGGCGTGAATCTGGCGCATTTGTGCGATGGAGATGCCCATCTAGATGTGCCTGCTACGCTGCGTGTGTCTTGTTCAACCTGTGGTGGCGTCGGTGGCGGTGACGAGATACGACAGTGGTTGGCCCGTGGTTGTTAGTGTGTGCCCTCTCTTTGGGTGCGTGTGCGCGCGTTTGATTGATTGATTTGAGCACAGGGCAGAACAAGGACCCCAGTCGGCCAGCCCAACAGAAGCAAAAGCAAAAGGAAGAAGTAAGGAAAATGACATGACATTCCCGAGCCGAAGCCCCATCTTCCTGTGTAACACGTGGGGGCCTGTTTCCACCGGGGGGAGCCAGGCCTTCGAGGAAGAAATGCCGCGCCGGGAGGCCATTATGGACTACGAGGGCAAATCCTGATTCTGGGTCCCGGCTTGTTCGTTGCGCTGCTGATCACGGACGGGCGGATCACCACCCCCCGCTTCGACCTGCCCGGCCTGTCCTGTCCTGCCCTGCCAGACTGCCAGATTGCCTCGTCGCTTTCCTCTGCCCTTGTCATGGTGGGCTTGCCGTCCGGAGGTTCCCAGCCTGTCAGTGTCAGTCATGATTTGGGTCACTTCCTGCGCGACCCCTCTCTCGGCCGTGCGAGAGGCGCTGATCATTCGGGCCGGAGGGGGGAACAAGGAGCGGGTTGACAAGCCATTGCCCTTCAGGGGCACGCTGCGACGTTTGACCATTTTAGGTGGCCGCCTTGCACAGGTCGGGACACGACGCGACAGGACCAGTCCCTGCATGCAGTGGGCTTGGGGCTGGAACCTCTCTGGAGGGGGGGGGTGGTCGGCTCCGTGGCCGCAGCGAGCAGGACGACGCACGACCTCCCGAACACCCCCCCAAGCTCCGTTGGGCCTTGTTCCTGGGCAGCGTGGTATTCTGGGGTTCCGGCGGCAGGGTCTATGATGTGATCTAGTGCAGCGTGCTGTGGTACATCGCATTGCTTTGTGGTACAGCGTCGAAACAGCACGAGGACCACAATAGCGGTCCTGGCTGACTGGCTGTAGGAGACACCGAGGGAAAGAGATTTTCCATATATCCCACTGCTTACATGAGCAGGAAGGATCGGGACCGGCAGGGAGGGGGGAGGCCACCGATGCAACCTCAGTTGAGCGTGTTTTGGGTGGAGGATCGCGTGCATTATGCTGATTGGTCCTGGTAAGCTGCCATGAACGACTCAATACAACGTGGGGACCCTTGGACATTCCAATGAGGCCGTAGCATCAGCGACGTGCTCCCGCAAAAACTGTAGCTCATGACAGATCTGCGCGCGGAGTAAGCACTGAGTAAAGCCCGAGCTGCTGAGCACGTCAAAACTCCATCCCGAACCCATCAGCCCGGAGAGATGAGCGAGTGGGCGTAGCAAGGTGGGCACGCACTCGGCGGCAAGCACGGGTCAGAGTGGGCATTTCCGGTGATGCCTTTGGTGGGTGCTGGCTGGGCTTGCGCGCAGGGAAAAGGCGGGATTGCCAGAATTGCTTGATTCAACCCGGCGATGCGAGATGGGGCGAACGGTGGGAACGTGCTTGATGCCTGCGATTCGGGCGGGCGTGGGCGTGGGCGTGGGCGTGGGCGTGGGCGTGGGTGCTCGAGCTCGTGCTCACTGCTCACGCCTGCTTGGCCACGAGTTGTGGGGATGGTGAGATGGGCCGAAGATGGGCAGCTGCAGGCCCGCAGACCGAAAGCGACGGGGCATGAGATTGCCTCATACCCTCGGTCAGGCCTTCTCGTCCACCCTGTGCACAGCCTTTCAGGCCTGTTCGAGCGTCTCCGCGTGAGTGCTGGCTCAATGCAACTAAGGACAGCCCGATTTGATAATTACAGCGTGGTTTCATCATGGTGGAGATAGCTCGGGGTGTTCCAAGGCTGGCAGGCTGGTTGGCAGGCTGGGGGGCGACGCTGCAACGCTGCGAGGGGCGCCAGGCTCGAGGGTAGAATATTCCCGCAGGTCCAGAGGCTAGCAGAACTAGCCATGTGGTTGGCAGGCATTGGAAGCCACCTGAGAATAATTATCAGATTATCGGCCAGCACGCAGGAGATTTCCGGGCTCGAGGGCGGCGTGCCAAGGCGAGTCAGAAGGTGGTTAAAAGTCCAGGGCCCCAGAGAAATCGTAATCCCGGCCCGTCCAGCGTCGCACCGAGACTGAACTTTTATGGGGCCACGGAGCGGACTCTTGAACTGTGGGCTCGAACTGGGATACTCTAAGAGGAAGTGTGTATATGCGAGAGGTGGGGGGGGGGGTAAACGAGAGCCGGGAGAAGGTTTGTGTGGGTGCGTTTGAGTGAGGGCCGGGGAGAGAGGGGGTAGACCAGGAGAAGAGAGAACAAGCAAGAGGATAGACTATACACCAGGTTCTAGATACAACAGACCAGCAGAAAGAAAGACCGACTGACTGACTGGCTGGTCGACTGACTTGACTGCCCTCTTTGCGGACAAAAGTCTGGGACTCTGGGCTGGGCCGCAGATGTGGAGCCCGATATCCTGGAAGCAGCAGCATTTACACTCACGACATCGATACCTCTTTCGCCGACTTCTCGCACCCTCACTCTCGAATAGGATGTAGACTACAGTATGTGAGAACGGAGTATCTACCCGCAAACGCTCCTTCTCGACTAAAACACAGACGGGACCAGGGCCAGGGCCAGGGACAGGGACAAGGACGGGCTTGCAGGGCAGGTTGTTGGGCATCCCCATCTCCTCACCCTTCTCGCCTTCTCATATTCGCCCCGGGACCGACGGTCCACAATCCAATCCAATCCAGTAACAGTCCGATGCTGGGACCTGCAGAAGCTTGATGGCCACCCGCCCAGCCATCGTAGAAAGGATCAGCGCTCGAAGAAAAATCATGCTCCATTCCACTGGGCACGACAACAAGACGTAGGGTATACATGCAGATACGCAGGCACACACACACACAAACGTATACACACACAAACACACGCACGCCACTCCGGATTCACACAAAACCACCATTCCTCGCCTACCAAGCAGGCAGACCAGGACCAAGACAGGGCAGGACTATTACAGTTCAACAGGCCAATAGATACGTACCTAGGCATATACAGCACAGCACAGGCCCAGCTCGACTTGACTGGACCTGACTTGGCCTGACCCGACCCGACTCGACTCGACTCGGCACACGACACGACCGGGGAACGGGTTGCCAGCACCGGCCGATCCAGCCAGGGATCTTTTTTTTTTTTACTCTCCTGGTTGCTCGAGTCTGTCTGACTCTGCCTGGGCCATTGAGGCCTCAATCTTCAGTCCTTGGCTCACACTGTTCGACTCCCGGTTCCGTTCCAGTCCCAGTCCCGGAAGAGGGTCGCAGGGACAACAGACAGACACACACACATAGAGAGAGAGTCTCATCGTCTCATCTTGCCGACTCGACACTCAAACCTCCATCTCATCTCCCTTGTGCATGTCCAATCTCCAACCACAGCTTGCCCTTCGTGAGCATCGCGGGCGTCAAATCATCACAACCTCCACAGCACAATTTCTAATTCAAGCATGATCGGCGCGCGCACAACACCCACGCGGCGCACAAGAGATTACGTGCTGATTTAAACGTCTCCGCCGCGGGCTAGGCGCTCAACGGCCACCACGGCCTGCACAGCTGCAACGCCTGCTTTGGTCCTCGAACGGCTTTCTCCGTCGCCTACACAGGATACCGCACCACCACCACCGGGGACTGGGTACCACTTACTACCACTGCTACCCTTTTTTTAGCCTCCCTTACGTGCCTCTCGGAGCCGAACTGGGGCAGCAGGGAAAGACTCGCATGCTGGTACCGTCACACAAGCATTCACACTCCCACGCACACGCAACGCAGAGCCAGATCCAGAGCCCAGAGCCCAGAGCCGGCGCCAAAAGCCAAGCCAGGCCCCAGACGGCAGCGCCAGACCCAAAGGCGGGAGAGCATCAGATATCCATCATATTATTCCACGCACATCTGCACATCTCTTGCCTGCGTGTACTTACACACACACACCACACACATCACCTGTCAGAGATATCTTCATCCTCGCCTTCCCTCCCTACCTCTCTCTATATCACTCACCCTCACACGCACATCCGGAACCATATACACCATCTTCGCGCCATCTAAACTCCGACCACGACCACATATACATCCTCTCCCACACACACGACGGTACGAATATTTAACAGGTATCATCTCGCCTCGCCATAATCCGTCAAACCGTCTTGTCTTCCATTGCCTTGGGTTGTGTCGCAGGGTGCAGGACCTGATTAATCGACCAGGGCCTCCGCCATCGAGCGGCTGAAGCATAACATTCCTGCGCCTTGTTGTGCCTCGGCCGGCACTGCACCGTACCGCATTACACTTGCACCGCATAGATCTCTGCACTGCATTGACTGCACACCTTCGGGATTGTGCTTCTTGGCGCCCACCTCTCCCGACTCCCCGTCACCTCATCTCCTCGGTGAACCAGCTCTCACGTATCTGCTGTTGCTCTAATATCGAACCACTTCCAAGAGCCCACCAGCTGGGATCTCGGCCGACCGAATTTTGGCGATCAATTGAGACTGCGCTGAGGCTCGAGAGGCGCTGCCCGTCGCACACGAGTGCAGCTCGGGTTCGACTCAGTGTCCGTCCCGCGCCCGTTGGTTGGTATCGGCGCCCGACGCGCATGATTCCGGCGAGTCTAGCAACCCAAGCCCCCAGTTGCCCACAGCAGCAGCAGCAGCAGACGCCTCGCGGCTTGATGCTCCCTCGCCACACACAAGCATGGCAACACCCATACCTGGAGTCCAGGTCCAGGTCCAGGACAATGGATCCGGCTCCGCGTCTACCACCACTCCCACCTCGACAACGGCAGCCAGCGCACCTGGCTTCCCCGTCCAGATAACCGAGCGCCCGGCACCGGTCGCCAACATGGCGTCCAACATGACCACCATGGTCTTCGACGGCCCGGGCTCGACGGGCAAGGCGGTAAAACGGCCCCGGCCCGTCAAGAGCTGCAACTCCTGCCGCCAGCGCAAGCTGCGCTGCGACCGAACCTGCCCCTGCTCGCAGTGCCAAAAGTCCAACCGCGTCTGCAAGTACGCAAACGAGCACGAGGTCGGCCCAGGATCCGAGGGCTCCGACGTCGAGGCATCCCCGAGGCCCGCCAAGCGCCAGTACCGGCCGGCCCCACCATACCCACTGGACGCGCCATCACCACAGCTGCAGGCAGGCCCCGGGTCCATGGGCCTGGGGCTGGCGCCTGGCGCGGCGACGGGGCTGGGGGGCGTTGGCGAGCACCAGCCTCGTGGCGTGCCAGGTTCAGTGCTCGAGCAGTTCGGCAGCCGGCTGGATCGCCTGGAGAAGTTCGTCTTCAGCTCGAGCCCCGCTTCCACCGCCAGGGGAGCCGCACATGCAGCGGAATGGGGCCCCTCGCGGAACCCCTACGCGGCTTATGCCGCAGTCATGGGATCGCCGACAACAATCCGTAGCCTGAGCGTCAAGGGCAACCTGCGAACCCGGTTTTTCGGACAGAACAGCACGAGGGTGCTGCTGAACCTCTTCGACGAGGCCAGGGAGTTTATCTTCAGCAAGTCGAGGGGCGGAGACATCCGGATTCTGTTCGAGCAACTTCACAAGATCCACCGCGCCCTGCAGGAGGAGAGCAAGCGGGCGCTGGCGCCCATCTCGGTCTTCACCGACTCGATGCTGCCGGTGCAGAAGAGGATGGCCGATATCCTGCCGGGGCGGGCGACATGCGACCGGCTTCTGGACGCGTACATCTCAATGTCGGAGGGCATCTACCGCATCGTGCACGTGCCGTCCTTCATGGCAGAGTACGAGGCCTTCTGGGCGCAGGCGGGTGTCTCAGACGGCTTCCTCCCGCGGCTCATGTGCATGCTGTCCCTCGGCGCGCGATTCGAGACGGAGATGAAGGGGCTCAGCCACGACCGGGCAGACGGCATCAACGCGCCCACGGCGTGCGCCCTCACGCGGGCGTGGCTCGACGGGCTCCGGGGCAAGCAGCTGGTGGACATGGACACGCTGCAGTGCGAGGTGCTGCACCTGCATGCGTCGCGCATGATGCTGTCGCGCAACCAGGAGTCGTGGGCGCAGCTGGGCTTCATCGTGCGCATGGCCATGACCATGGGCCTGCACCGCGACCCGGACGAGTTCCCGCAGATCCGGCCCTTCTACGCCGAGCTGCGCCGCCGCCTGTGGTACACGATCGTCGACATGGACCTGCACCTCGCGCTGGCCTGCAACCTGCCGGGCGCCGTCCGCGAGGGCGAGTACACGTGCCGCCCGCCGAGCAATCTCGACGACACCGACATCTTCCCGGACATGAAGGCCCTCCCACCGTCCAGGCCCATCGACGAGTACACCAACACGCAGCTCCAGGCGTACGCCTCACGGACGCTGGCGCACCGCATCCGCGTGTCGACTATCATCAACCGCCTCGACACGATCCGGGACTTCCACGAGGTGGTCGACTGCGGCACCAAGCTGGAGCAGCTGCTCGACGACGTCAACCACCTGTTCCCGCGGCGCAACCAGACGCTGGACCCGCGGGCCAAGTTCAAGGACTGGCGCATGCGCGCCCTGCTGGACATGCACGTGCGCCGGCCCCTCCTGGCGCTGTACCGGCCCTTCGCCCTCAGCACCGTCGAGTGCCCCGCCCACATCACCACCAGCTACCTCAAGTCCTCCATGACCATGCTGACGTACATGGACGAGCTGGACCCGCGCACGCCGGGCTTCGGCGACGTCAGCCACATGTACCACGTGGTCCTCAAGCACGACATCATGCAGGCCGCCTTCAGCGTTTGCTACTTCATCAAGCTGGCCAGCGAGGAGCAGCAGCAGCAGCAGCACCTTGCCCGCCAGCAACACCAGCAGCACCAGCAACACCAGCACTTCACGAAGCAGCAGCCGCAGCACCCCCACGCGCAGAACACCGCGAGGTCGCCCACGGCCACGCTGAACGGCCAGCTCCCGAGCCCCGACGCGACGCACGCGAACGCGCACGACGGCAGCGGCGGCATCAGCAGCGGGGGTATCGCCTTCACCAACGCCCTGGACAACGGCATGGTGTGGTCGACGCAGGGCATGACGCGGGCGGTGCAGGCGACGCTGGACAGCTTCGCGGCCATGATCAAGGACGACCCGGCGTGCGACCTGCTCAAGGACACGGTCGTCCTGGCGGTGGTGCTCGGCACCGTGGCGGGCACGACGGCCGATGAGCGCGCGCGCCGCGTCGCGGGCGGTGTCGCGCGCATCGTCGACGCCGGCTCTGCCGCGCTCAACGCTAGCCCCGAGGCCATCGCCAGCATGCCTGGCCCCCCCGGCAGCGGGGGCTCCGGTTCCGCCGGGGGTGTCGGCGGCGCTGGGCTGCTTGACGGCGGGGCGTACGGGCCTGGTGGTGGTGGTGGTGGTGGTGGGGCGACGGGCTATAGTCCTACCACTGTGAGTGTTGCTTCCCTGCTGAGTCCTACCTCCTTCTGCGGCGCGGCTGTTGCTTGATGAGAAAAGAGGCCGGGCTTTTGCTAATCTGGCTTTTTTTTGTTACGGCAGTTTTTCGAAGACTTCTCCTACTGGGACATGGACCAGTGGGACCTCGCCACTGTCCCCGTCGGCCTGAACTAGACAACCCCGTTCGAAGATGCCCGCCCCGCCATCTTGAACGAAGTAATGATAAGAGGAGGAGGAGGCAAATAATCGGGGTCAGGGCAGTCTTGTTGGATTGACACGATGCTTTGCGGCTGAGGTGACCGAAAAGCTACGTCGGCGCTGCGAGGCTGGCGTTACATCGAAAGCGACGCGAAGCGACGCAAAACCTACCGAAAACACACGAGAAACAGAAGCTGGGAAAACGCCGCGGAGGATATCGAATCACGAGCGACGCTATCATACACACAATACTACGGAACAACGTTGAAGGGACGGACACGAGGCCTTCTTTCTGGGGGAATTGGGTCTGTCGACACCTCGAATAACCAAACCAACTTCTCCCCTCTTGAGACTATGTCTCTTGCGCCTGGGGATTTCGTGTCACAAAAACGGACGATTCGACCAAAGAGAAATGAGGGCGGAGCCCGAGATGCAAAGCTTCTTGAAGCAAACCTGCTGGGAGGGGAAAAGAGCCGCCGACGGGCACGCGCCGTGGCCAGGCACAAACTCCAACGAGTACTGCTGGCCACACACACTTGAACATTTCGATCATTTAAACTGTCTTTCTTGCTTACGTTTTTTACTTCTTGGATTTTTCTTCATTTGATACCCCAACTTTAACGCCTTTTTTTTTTCTTCCTCATCCTTCTCCGAGACCAAATTTGTCTTCTACTTCTCAACCTTTTCTTCTTCCCACAAAAAAAGATTTATTCCCACCCCAAGGTGGTGGCCGGTCGGGTCTGGTTGGGCTGGCATATGGGCGTGCATATCAGTGTTGATTGTTGTTCGGCGGTAGGGGAGAAAGAAGAACTTTAGATATCCACTGTGTTTTGTTTCCGACGCTTGTTCATAGACCTCTCTGTCTGTCTTTATCATTACTCCATATACCCATTTTCGAACCTTTACTATCATCCTTTTGTACCATCTAGAAGAGAGACCAAAAAAAAATGACCGTATCAAGTCAACCATTGCTCATAACCCTGTTGTGCTCCTCCAACGGTTCAAAGTCCAATTCTTGCCCATGTGCGATATCCCGAGATAAAAAGAAAGCAAGTGCTGATACCAGGAAACAGCCAGCGAAGAAGCAATCAGCCCACAATAATAGGCGCCTCCCCATCCCAGTCCCCCCTCTCGGCAGCATCAACAAGGAACTTAGCCACCGCGCCCCGCGAGATGGTCTCCATCATGCCGACGGCCCCACCCCTCGTCTGATCAAACACCCTCGCGGCAGCCCCGCCCTCCTCAACCAGCCGGGTCGGCCGCACGAGCACGTAATGAAGGCCGGTCTCACCGCGCTGCTGCTGGTAACGCACGAGCTCCTCCTCGACCGCGTCGTGGTCCTCGTACGTGTACCTCATGTTGCTGTGCCGGAAGAGCAGCCGCAGGAGCCAGTGGGTTCGGGCGGCCGAGGACCCCGCGCCGAGGGCGCTGAGGGCGACGATCTTGACGGCCCTCTCGCTGCTGGCCTGTCTGCTGTCCCCCTCCCCCTCCCCCTCCCCCTCGAGCGCGGCCAGCACCCCGGCCATGCTGTCCGCCATCATCCGCGGCGGCGAGTCCCTCACCAAATACACGGCCGCGAAGGGGCTGTCGGACGCGCGCCGCGGGTTGAGGGTCGTTATCACCACGTCCACGGGGGACGGGGTGGCTGCGAGGGCGGCGGCGATGTCGGATTTGTTGAGGGGGGACCCGAGGACGGTGGTCAGGTTGGTGGAGCGGTCGGGGTGGTTGGCGGGGATAATGACCTTCTCGAGGGATTCTGGGGAGCGGACTAGGGCTGTGACGTGGTGATTGCGGGAGAGGGATTCTTGGAGGACTAGGAGGCCTGTGCGGCCTGTTGCGCCTAGGAGGAGGATTTGCATTTTTAAGGTGGGAGGGGTTGTTGATTGGGTTTATTTGGGTTATCGGGGCGAGAGGGTTGTGGTGTTATTGGGTGTTTGAGGTGGTGTTGGCGGTGGTGGCGATTGGTGATGTATGTCCAATAACGAGCAGCAAAACTTTATTGCGACGGCTTGCAAACGAGATACTCGGTATATGTAAGTGTAAGTAATATCAGTATCCTGGAGGTGAATGAATTGAAAAGTTACTTGAAATTTTTCCGATTACACCTTCAACTGCTTCCCACGGCCTATAATGTACTCGTCCCAAAGTCCGCAATACCATCCGGGTCCGAACACTCACCCTGCCAGTCTCGGCCGAGACTTATAAATTCACGCCTTGGTTGGCCAGTTGAGTACGTCCTGTCCTGGCCACTCTCGCACGACAGGATCCGCTAACAACACAAAAGGATCTAGGTGCACGTCTAGCTGGGCGCCTCGTCCTGGCTAGGCCATCAGGAACTGTCAGCAATTTCTAGGCACCCATTTAAGCATTCACTAGGTAGATGCGCGATGCGTGTGGCCCGATCTGTAACTGATTTGTGACATGATAGCGGGCGAATCAACTGAGATGCAAGCCCGGATCCGAACGCTTTCGGCCGAGTCCTCGCTTCCAGGCATGGACTTCAGCCAAGCGACGAGGATGAATTTGTAATGCGGACAACCACAGAGCAAGTGGAGGGACCAATGTTGTTATTAATTAAGGAAATATCAGTATGTCCTCTCCTTATCCGCATCCCGTTCAGATTCACCGAAGGGTGCCTTGGGAAACGAGGCCAGCTCAGTCTCGCCGACCATGCAACCGGCCTCTTAGTCATCGGGCTATAAGAGACAATAAGTTACAAGCTATCGGCCCATCACACACCGCTTCAGTTCGTCTCTATTTGTACCAAGTATTTGAGTCGAGCTTTGATCAATCCTAGCCCAATCGATCGACTTTTCATTTGCCGAACCCGACATAATGCCGATTCGCACCCCAAAACTGAGAATACAGGAAGCGGGGAGCCAGGAGAAGATCCCAGTGCACCCATCCCCTCGCACTTGCTGCCGTGACTCTGCCCACCTCTGTCACATTTTACGCGAAAGTATCGTGCCGTTTGAAATGATGCATTGGCAGGGATAATACAGCCTGTAAAGCCAAATGCATACGTAGCCCGTGACAGTATGCATGGGTACAGAGGGATTAGTAGAATCTGGGCTAAATACATATGTACTAACTGAGTAACTGACAATTCTATCTTTGGACATATAATCTTGGAAATCGGGAAATCCAAAGGCGAAATAAGCCTGGGAAAACTCGTGGTGCTTTAACACATCTTACCCGGCGCGCTGCTCCGGCATAAGCCAGTGCCACAAGAATATGATCCATGATTGACGCGCTGGAGACTACTAATTGTGCGAATTACGGAGACAGAGTATGCGAGTGCTTTGAGAAGTACCTAGGTATTGAATAGGGGTGGCAGTCAGAATAGAGCATGGGGATAATCAAATTTCACGGAGCTTGGCGCTGAGTATCTTAGAACAATGCCCGGGCTTGAATAGCGAATGCAGGAGAAGATCCCTTAGTCAACCGGACATTAAGGATAGAGAGAGTCAGTGCCTCGAAGCATATCAAGTGGAGATGTCGGAAAGACAATACTATATGAATGGCATAGTTAGCGTGAGAAGAGCACGCATGTTCCCCTCACTTCTGAACTGTTTCTATATCAGACTTGAGCCATTATAAGCCAAATACGAAGGATTCTGGGTCTACTGTGCGGACGCACAGCCCGGATTCAGATGGCCCCGAGGATTTACTGAAGTCTGCAGACTACGAGAGCGAGGAAGACCTCCACTAGTCTTCAAAATCTCCCAGCTATGCGCAAACTGCAAGCAGGATCATCCGGAATCCCCTCGTTATCGCCAATATTCTCCGTTTTCTACTGTCCGCTCGCGGTTATTGGCTCTGGTGGCAGCATGACCGGCACAGTAACACTATCCTGAAAGAATCCTCACTTTATTGCAATCAACGTCGGACAACCTTGCACTATTTTCGTATGGGAGTCTAACATATTCCAGCTCCTATTCTTAACAAGACCGGCGAAATACCACTAGTCGATCGAAAGGCGCACGTCGAGTACGGCGATGGCCCTGGCGACGGAGGCGAGGGCATCTGGCGCGACCTGCCCAACGACGCACTCGACGAGGCATGGGAGAGACTCATCGATGAGCACACCCTCCCTGTCACCAAGGAGGACATTCTTTCAAGGAAAAAAGATCCTTAAGTCGTCTCAAAGCTGCCTGAGGAGTTCTGGGTCGATGGGGAGGAGAGATACGTCGCCAAGGGGGCTGCGTTCCACAACCTGCACTGCCTCGACTACCTCCGCAAGACCGTTTGCAAGGATCACTACTGGCCGAATGGCACGGATAGCGTGACATTCCATGATACGCAAGTTTCGCATTGCGTCATGGTGTTGATGGAGCATCTCACTTGTGCGCCGGATCCTGGAGTCTTCCGTAAGTGCTGCCAAATTAGGCCTCTACCCCTCCTGTGCGGCGTCCTATGGCAACAGATAGTACTCATTCCAGGGCTTATGACTAAATATGTGACCACGATAGTGTTTCGATGATTGGAAGAATTCCAAATCCCGATTTCTGATGTCCACATCTGGCGCAAGTGCTGGGACTTCGACGCTGCCCTCGACGGGTATAAGATATTTCGCTGCACGACGTGAGCGAGATTGACCTCAAGAAGCCGGCGGGGGTCAAGTCCCGCTCCGCTCCTGAGTACATGCTTAAGGTTGGAAATGAGTTCCATAAGAATAATCCTGAGTGGCCGCCTGAGGGCTGGGTGGATGATGGGCACCGCGACACCTACGACCTCGATCTCTAACTCATGCGTCAATTCACCGTCTTGAGAATGAGACCCCCGACAGGAGTTTTCTACGAATGGCCTAAAGACAAAGAGTAGCCATAAAATCTCAATAGCAAATACTAGTTCGGACAACCGGTGATCAGTTTGTAGCATCAATTTTGCATAGTTGGTTTCTTCACTTGCACAGTGTAGTACCGGTATACGAGAGTTATACGTGTGGCCAGTTTACTTGCCGACCCATCGTCAAGAATGCTTCGTCTGTTTTCATAGACAGAAATTCCAGTCTATAACTACAATAGAGAATGCCAACAGCTTACCAAATGACGCAAATTCCGTTGGTGTTTCTAGTCATACTTCGTGGCGTCCACTACCTGTCCCAATCAACCCGATCGACTCAATGCCAGTGCCCTGCTCCATAGACCTGCGCCGTTCCTGGAGTCTTCAAAGCACTGTCCACTGGTTTGAATCCCTCTAAAGACAGCTCACTATCGCTTGTAGGCTCCCTAGGGATGCCTCTGCTCCAGTTGTCGTCATCGTTGAAGTCCACCGTCAAGAGGCCCGACGGCACTGCTGGGAGACTACGTAGGCCGAGAGACGACTCGCTACTCGACCAGCCTTCGAGCGACCTGCACGTATCGAGCAGACTGTTGTGCAGCTGACGCGCTTTGGCGCGCCACCCCCTACGCATCGCATTCTGATAAGCCGCCTCCCGCCGTAGTTTCTCTTGGCGTTCATCACCGGCTTTTTTGTTCCTCTGGACGAAGAGCTTGCGGAATGATACTATGCAAGCGACGATGAAAGCTAATAGTACCAGTCACCCGAGTTAGCCTCATTCGGTGAACATTTATTTCCAGCGTCATTCCCTTGCTGGAACACGATCGCAATGTGTGGAAGAAGTTGGGCTGTTCTTACCGACACTGAACTCGCAGTAGAACCAGAACCACGTGAATTTTGCGCTTTGCATCTTTGACTCCGACCCTACTCCGACCCTGTAGCGGCGTACGTCGAATGGAATACACTCCCCCGGACGATCGTGATGGCTATGGTGAGGAATACCAAGCTGAACACGAATGTGAGGATGAGCTTCTTCCGCATGCTGATGCGGCTCTTCCACAGGATTGCCACTGGGAACACAATAACTTTCAACATGACTTATATTAACACTCTAGCCATGACAGGTCATTATTTGTGAAGAATGGGTTGAGGGCGGCTGAGCCAAATGGCGACGGAGATTGCAATATGGGTGAATTGGCTTACTGAAGAAGTCGGATACGGCATCCACGGCAGATGAAAATATGGCGTTGAAAAAGATTCTTTGCTCTGAGTTATCAGTACAGGCCGCGCCAAAAATGTACTCAATACTACCGAAGAAGCAACCGAATTGCTGCATTCCAATCTGCGCAACGGCGCCGGCCACGGTGAACGTTAACACAGCCCACCACAAAACGGTGATGATCTTGTGCGATTAATCGCCAAGACGGCGAAAGAATATCAAGAAATTGAGTTTGATGATCAACACGCCGACAATAGTCAGGTTGATGTAGTTCCAATGGCAACGAAGCTTTTCTTGGTGTTGGTGAGGAAGTCAGGACTGGCCATCTTGGAAAGATCGCCCATCTCGACGGCTTCGATGTCATAGGCATATCGGACGTAGAGCTGTATCAGCACCGCTTCAGCACTGTGCATGGACAGTCCTATGAGCATGAGACAATCCTCAACTAGCAGCCTATGAAAGCAGGCGTAGCGAACATATGCCCGCGCGAGGAACGCAATGTTGCAAATTGTGAAGAAAAGCCATGTTAGGACCTGTTTATTCCATCATATTCCATCAGTATGTAGTGCCAGCTTCTGCGTATTTACAGGTGACATGGAACAGCCAAAAAAAGGGAAAATCTGAACAGTACTGACATAGAATTCCCTTGCTGAGATATCATTATTACTGGTTGGAACCAAAGCAGGACTTCCAGGACTCTGCTGCAGAGGATTCATCGCTGCCAGGCCAACCCCGAACGTGTCGCATACCTAGGTACAATGTTCCGTGTATAACACGAGGAAAGAAGAACTGAAGAATGATGCCAAACAAGCAGTTAGTCAAGGCAAACGGTGAGGTGAATTTGTACGTAGCATCGACGCAGACCGTAACGGGAAATGTGTGACATCACTTTCAGTCGCGATATAAGTCTTTCAAATCATATATTGGTTCCATGTATCTCTATTCTGGAAATCCTGGTTGAGCATCCATTGACTAGCATGTACAAGGCTTCAGGTTGCTTAAGCAGGAAGAGAATTCAGCACTCCCATGGAAATAAAATGTTTGGGCTCTCGATATCGGAGCAGCTGATCCGTGTCCGGCTAATGTCTGCTTGTAAGCCAAACTTTCACGGAAAACGGACCTTCACTAATTGATCACACAGCCTAAGGAATAATCAATTATGAAATATGATGTTCGTCTAAGTAATCGACTCTTGAAAAGCTTTTATATTGATTATTCCAGTCTTACCATTTACTAGTAGTTATCATCTAACGCTGAGTCTTTGAGCATTTACGACTGCATAAACTGACTCACTGTAGCTCTTTTCTTTTGTCAGGGTCATTGCGATCAGAATAAGAGCGAGAGCTTTAACCCTCTAAGGACCTGTTTGCAAAATCTTGGATGGTCACTGAAGTATCCTCGCCATTAACTCAAGATGATCTTCCAACCGAGAGCATCATGTCTGTTGAGAATATCCGAGGGGCCACATACACATCATACAAAATGTACCTATAGACATATGCATGTGAGGGTCTTCGATCATATTCTGAATTGTGACAGGCTTCCTGGGGAGTGTGACATGTACCTACCATACAGAATTAAACCGTATTGGATCATGGAAGCCTACCAGGAGACATTTTCCACCTGAAGTTTTAGACATGACACTGTACCTCCTTACGTGCGAAACAACTGGAAGTCCGAGGTCACCTGGGGCACCCCTAAGGAGGTCCAGCATAATTATACAAGATGCGCGGCTTGTCGTTTTGTCAGACACTCTCTTGGTCGATCAGACACATTGATCGGCCGCCCTGGGTGACACTCACTGGATCCTGGCGGCTCTGAAGAAACGCCGCTGATTTGCGTGTATGACTTGGCGGGACACTGGTTGTTGCATGATGCTGCAGCGCCCAGGCCATGCAATGCATCACACTACGCTTGGCGGGCATGGGCTCTTTTGCTCCAGCACGTAAGCAGGCCGCATCGAGAATAGGTACCTGCGTGTGCTATCCCACATCGCCCTACTATCATTCAATCATCCGGTGTGAAGTTATCCGACTTGATATGGAGCTAGGGAATTGGGACGAAGGCCTCGAACTGCACCGTCCACCGAGATATTGGACTGTCGGCAGAAGAACAATGAACGTGCCCACTTGCGCAATAGTAATCTTCATGAAGAATAGATAGTTTCAGTGGTAGTGACTGACTTCTCTAACAACTACTATTAAGAATTGTGGCTCGCTTTAACTTGATCAACAGCCCGCCTCAGCTCTAGTTTGCCTCATCTCCTCCCGCGGCAGCCTCAACAATGTCGTTGGCCTCAATCTGCTCCGGTGCGTTGAGCGACCCATCACCATTGACGTCAGCCTCCTCGGCGGCAGCTTGCTCCTGTGCATCCACGTCTCCGCTCTCGTCTAGGTCCGAGTTGGCAATCTCCTCGCCATTGGCGGCGTCCTGGTTGTCCTGGTTATTCTGGTTGTCCTGCTGGTTATCCTGCTGATTGTCCTGCTGGTTGTTCTGGTTGCCCTGCTGGTTTCCTTGCTGGTTGTCCTGCTGATCGGCCTCGTCCTGCGCCGCAGCATCGTCCGCCGCGGCATCATCAGCCGCGGCATCATCAGCCGCGGCATCATCAGCCGCGGCATCATCGGCCTGGGCATCATCGGCCTGGGCATCATCGGCCTGAGCGTCATCTTGCTGGTTGTCCTGCTGGTTGTTGTTCTGGTTACCCTGCTGGTTTCCTTGCTGGTTGTCCTGCTGATCGGCCTCGTCCTGCGCCGCGGCATCATCCGCCGCGGCATCATCGGCCTGGGCATCATCTTGCTGGTTACCCTGCTGGTTGCCCTGCTGGTTGCCCTGCGCCGCATTGGCCTGTGCGCCTTCGTTGGCATTGTTTTGGCCACCACCACCACCACCACCACCACCACGCTTAAGTGCTCTGAGGTCTGAAGCCTTGGTTAATAAATGCCTTGGGATAGTTCAGGATCACATGCTACATACCTCGGCGTGTGACAGCAACGCCTGTGTTTCCGCCATGTTGAGCAAAAATGGGTCCGGCGCTGGCGGTAACAGCCAGAAGGGCTGACAGCAATGTGATACTGAACTTCATCTTGAAAGATTATGATATGTTAAATCAACTTTTTGAGTTAAGTAAACGATAGTGGGCCAGCACTAGTTAGAGAAAGAAAATAAGGTCAAAGGATGTGTGGAACTGTGTGATGAGCATGAATATCATAATGCGGGTGCTTTTCCAGCAGAGACGGTCGCCTTTTAATACTCGAGGTTCTCTGCTCTGTGTCACTTCGCCGTGGCCATTGCGACATCTGCACTCCTGGCAAGGCTGAATATTTTCTAACTCACCCCTCCCTCCCTGTCGTCGCAGAGTTTGTGCTTAACTCCATTGGCAGTTTTGGGGTTGTCTTGAATGGGGTCGTGGCCGTGATCTCCATTTGGGAGATGGATGTGTGCCAAGAAAGCCTTCCAGGCGCCTAGGGAGATTTACCCGTCCCATGCCACACATTTGGTTTCACCCCGGATGACAAGACTTTCTTGACTGCCGTCAGCCCAAAGTTTAGTTGAGATCTGGCACATCAGATGGCTTGGCTGTTTGGACGAGTCAAGAGCCCTACGGGCCAAGAGTAACACTGAATCTAGACCTAGTCACTCTCCCATGTCAGGTACCGAGGTACTTAAATGGCGCCTTGTCTCCTAATGATGCTGTTTCCAAGTGCCAGGCCTTCTACCAAGCATTGCATCATGCACCACTGTGGGAGCCTAATAGGATGTATGTTTTGATCGGCGTCTCCGATCCTCGAGCAGTCCCGCGGCAAATGACTTGAAGGTAGCCAAATAGTCACGTTTATTTAGTCATAGGTCGGCGCCTAGGCATTTGAGCCAAGTGTGGAATTGAAAGAGAGTAGAACGACGGACGAGTAGTTCACGATTGGTATTGCAGACGATTTCACGAATCAAAAAACGAGTTACCCAGTACAATCAATTTGGACAGGTATGCAAAAAATCTATTGAGTGATGGATGTTCCTCTGCAAAGAGATGGCTATTATCTGGGCCTACTTGGGCCTACTCACGTTTAGCCCTTCCGGCCCGAAGCGAAGTCGATGTCAGCACTTTAGTTGACTAGCGCTTGGGGAAAAAGCGGACAACCAAGACGCTAACCACTGGTAGAACCAGTAAGCTGGCCGTGATGATGGAAGAGACCTTGTAAGTTGGCGCGTACTTGGCCTGAAACACCTGCCCAGCTATGACACTCCCCACGTTCGCAAATCCGTTGATGCCCATCACGACGGATCGGACGCGGGCGTTGGGCGACATGTTTGCGAGATGGGCTGCACTGAGCATCGGTGGCGCGAACACACCGCCTGAACAGACAATGAGGAAGATGTAACGCAGGTTATGGTTGTCTGAGATGGCCACCACAACGAGGCCCGCGATCGCTACTAGCACTGAGGCTATGGCGAACAGGGGACGCTCCTCTGCCCGGTTGCTCAAGTACAGTATTAGGATCACCGTGACGGTGGCCACGACAAAAGGCGGTATTGACATGAGGTTCACTTGAGATTCCGAGTGCCCCAAGCCCTTAATGAAGGGAACGGAGAAGTTAAGGAGTCCTGTGACAGGGATTAGGAGGCAGATGTTGGAGGCTATGAGAAGTATGATTCGCCAGTCCTTCAACACGGTTAGAATTTCCTCCTTTGACACAGGCTCCTGGTCCGTTGGGCCTTCATTCCCTATGCGCCCCATAGAAACGTCCTGTCTCTGCTCGTCATTCAGGAACCAGGCCGTCTCGAGCTCCTTGGGCAGGACCACAAGGATAAGAAGCCCAAGAATGATGGTCAACAAGCCTTCAAAAATGAACACTATCTGCCAGCTTGCAAGACCTGACCACTGAACACTCAGCAGCCCCCAGGAGAGAAGCCCTCCGAAGGCTCCTCCTAAAGTGAAGGCACCTTGGAAAATCCCAAGGCGTAATCCAAGCGAGAACTTTGGGTAGTAGCTGGCCAACAGAGTCAAGGCGCTTCCGGAAAATCCTGCCTCTGTCATTCCCATCAAAATACGCAGTGCAATCAGAGTGCCACGGTTCCGGATGGCAGCATGGGCAGCGCAGATGCCTCCAGTCAGAGTCACCTGAGCTGCGAGATAATACTTGATGCTGGTTCTCTGAGAAATGACGGTTACGAAGGAAAAGATGACCCATGAGGCGGAGGAGAACGATACCGAGTTTGTAATATCCTCCAGGGTGAGATTTGCCTGCTGCATGAACTCTTCGGAACCAGCAGCGACCGAAGTCAGGCTGGTCTCATTCAAGGCAATAAATGTATAGGAAAATCCCAGGAGCAAGAGGACGGTGAAGTCAATCCGGGTGTTGAATGAGTGTGCGGGAGTTGCAAAACGGCAACGCTCGGGGTCCCGGGATCGAGCCATTGGCCGTAGCTCAATGGAATCGAAGTTGTGCCGCGTCAAACGCCCCATCCTTTTTATGCTTTTGGTGAGAATAGAATCTGCGGGTATGTAGAGCATTCAAAAATTTGATGGCGCGCTCCTGTATGGGCTGCTACCTTTCAAGTTCGTTTGGTCGAGGAAAGGTAAATGCAGACTGGTGTGGGCTCCGGCAGCGTGTGTTTGCCGCGCAAATCTATCTGTCTGGGCCGTAGTGGAATAGGTAGCAATAAAATTAAGCCGTACAGTATCTCTTCAGTGCCTGTTTGCATTGTCACCGACTTTAGTTTCGGAGGTGACAAAAGAAACTACTGACAAGCGACATAAGCAAAATTCACAACGGCATTGTTGTGCTGGACTCCGCGGGAATGTTTCGGGGAGATGTTTGGGAGAGACAACAAAGAGAAAGCAGTTCTTAAATTGACTAGTAAAAGGGACCAAGACAAATCTACGACAAGAGTCTCAGTGACGAAGCAGTCAGATGTTCTGGATCTATTCGATGTACACATTGGGAAGTTTCCCTACCTCAATGGAATACTTCAATAATTATAAAATAAAACAAGAGGCTTCCAGCACTCACACGTGGACTATAATTTCTAACTTTGGTACTGAAGGACAGGAATCGGTCGCAAAGAGTCAAGAAATGCTGTCATAGTCTATGCAGGCTTCAATGTGCACTATGTTCAGTAACCATTTTTGTCAGCTCAATTATACCTAGTCATTAATTAATCGCGTCCCGTGACGCATGTACACAACATCGATTACAATATATCAACCTCATTGGAGCGTCCAGAGCCATCGACGTGGACGCCATTATCAACTACACTGTGTTAGCGGGCCCCAAACTCAAGTATTTAGCGCGGAGCTGCTGGCGGATGTTTTATCTGAATGTCCAAAGCCGAAAAATGCAAGGCTTGCGCCATTGGGTGCCTCGTCGTTTAAATGCGCGGAGGTCTCCAAGTGACTTACACTTGGTGGATTTGTAACTACACGGCATTGATATCCACCTTATGCGACCGAATCCCCATATTTTGTTCCCATCGGATTGAGCCAATGTGCTCACAAGACGGAGGTATTGAATGATGAGGCAGCCTCCCGGGTCACGAACTGCTCCATATAATCTTCCGTTGCGGAGACAACCCTGAGCCTACAGGCAATTTGTGATCAGGCAGAATTCAATTTCGAGACCCGACGAGAGGATCGCCCAGGGCGTCCGGAAGATTCTTAGTGATAAGAAGTGGCCTCGGTCGTTTGGGCTTCACCGCAAAGTCAATCTGGCCTGCTTCTCTGGTGTGCTCCAGAAGTAGGACAACTACACACCCCGCCTGTCTCTTCCACAAGAGTTCATACATCACCAATTGGAATCTCCAGGCTCCCTGGGACCCTACCTCTCGTAGCCACCACTCCCACAGATTCCTTACCCACAAACATGGATAGAGACGGAAAGGGCACAATGAAGCAGAAAGAGTGCATAAGTACAGATATCTGTAATTCTAATAGTCTTCACGAGTAGTGCAATGGGTTAAAGGGGATGCGGGGCTTTCCCACGCACTGTAGTTATCTTCATGTTGAAGAGCACATGACTTTCCCGTCAAATTGTAAGATTTCCGAACATTTGCCTTTGCTGCGAGTGAAACTTACGTAGGGGCATCGCAAGTAACTCGGAAATTAGCCTTACATTCTGAGAAATTGACGTGCCAAGATGTCGGCGTTTGTCGAGCAGTCAAAGGTTCATTGTCATCGAAAACACAGGAAATCGATTGCAAGTGGCTCTGCCACATGGAAGTTGAAGTCACAACTGCGGAAAAAAGTCAGAGACTCTGAGCAGCCAGCAATGATTACAATATTAACATCAAATTGTCCTCCATCTCCATACTTTTAGTACATATTCTTGTGCATTATTGCAATTGATATGTCTTGCTGAAGACTTTCTAGGCTTTGATTGAAAATTTTAGTGGCTAACCCTATCGCCGTTCGTTGAGTACTGATTGATCGTGAAACCTTGTCACAGCCAGCTTCTTGCCCCAACCCTCTTTGGCCCCTCTTCTTTCCCATGCTCCAATGTTCTGCACACAGGTGTTCTGACCTAGATCAACTCTGAGACTCTTCCTTAGCAGCCGCGCCTTGTTCAGATTCAACACCCGATTCGTGTACTTTTCAGCCTCTACCCTTGCGCCCGCTGCCGCCTTTAGTACTGCCCCCTTTAGTTGTGCCTCCAGTTGCGCCTCCTTTAGTCGCGCCTCCAGTAGTGCCCCCTTTAGTCGCTCCTCCGGTCGTCCCACCTTTACTGGTGCCTCCTTTACCCTTGCCACCTTTGGTCTTGCCTCCGCATGCTTGGCCTTTTCCTGTACCACCGGAAATGACGTCAAGGGGAAGGAGGATGTTCTGACGCTCGACTGGGTCAGAGCTGTCGAATAGTTCTATTTGGCTGGGGTCGATGATGGTGCCCAGAGTAAGGTTCTCAGCGGCACTACTAAACATGAAGAATGTGTCTGCAGATTGTTCTATATTGTTGTCGCAAGCGCTGAAATCTACGACCTTGTTGTCCAGGTCGGCACAGTAGGCGGTCTGGCCCTTGGCGATTCGGGCGAGCAAGAAGGCAATTGCGATGGCTCGCAAGCCGGGCAGAGGAACGGATTTTCTGGTCATGATTGTGGTAATAACGAGTGTATTGGTAAGGAGTGTGGTTGAAGAACGGACAATGTGCTGATGATTGAAAAGAGGACAGGGAAACGTCAATCAATGGCACAGCCCGCATTTATGTTGTTGAAGTGGTAACAAGTGAGTGGGCCTTGCGATCCCCGACGCCTTGCTGAATCTTCGAGAATGCCATCCACTGAGCTACTCCTTTTCGCGCATCATATCATCCCAAAGTTTGGATACTTATTAATAACTTTCTAAAGATACCTCGTGGATGTTTTTCATGCGGCTCACGCACGGAGCCTCCGGGGGGCAGTGGTCAATGGGATGACTATTCTAGACTCTCGGCAATTGGAGAGAAACGCCAAGATCACGCATCGCTCATCCATGGGACGAACTCACGTCAACCCTATCAACATAAATACTGAGGCTCGTTGCAATAAAACAAAGACCTGATATTCAGACATCATCAACGCTCAACTCAACTCAGTCATTCATTTCCTACACTCAGTCATTCATTTCCTACACTCAGTCATTCATTAAGACACCCAGTCGTTCATTCACCACATTCTTTCCAGCGGTCTTTACTGCAGTGCAACTTCTACAATGTGGGAAATCCACCATCTTGACTGAGCCGTGATTTACATTGCTAACATTTTTCCAGATGCAATTTTCCTCAATCATATTTGCTGCGGCGCTTTTCGTCTCGGCTCACGCCATTGGCACATGCGCAGAAACACAAGTCACTGGAGATGCCATCACAGGTTTCACATTGAACAACTCATGCACCGCCTGGCAGTGGACGTCTCGCGACGCGGGCACCTCCGTCACACTCAACACGGATTGCAAACTGAGGCAGGCAATGCTAAACGGCCAGGCAGTAACGTCCGTCTGCATTCGCGACACATCAGGGCAGAACAAATGCTTCGGTGCTCCGGGGCTGACCGACTTGGGATCGTGCGGGCTGCCGGCGGAATGGTGCAACAATATTGAAAACTTGTGGGGTTGGTAGACTCGATTACATAGAATTCACGCATTGCAATTCAATCAGCAATTGCTGTTTTACCCCGACATGGCGATCGCGTGGCATATTCCTCCGAATTCACAAAGGCTTCAAATTGAACAATAATGCTTACTAGCTCTGGCCGCATTATGGGCTTCATTTCGGCTATATCATAAGCCAGGGACATATAAAATAATAACTGATTTCATCTTTAATCCGATTTTAATGCTTTCAAAAAAAACTTAAAAAGGATTCCTTTATATAATTATAAACGCTTTCAACATTAACACTAAAAATAAATATAATTGTTGGTACGGCCCTGACGGCGAGGGTCAAGGGGTCTTTGCACGTGCAAATGGGTTGAAGCAGACCGTACGTGTTTGGGTACGGGTTCTGATTTCTGCTTATCGAGAAGGAAGGAGCTATCGCTAATCTAGTCGCCCTGACGGTTGGTGTAGTAGTCGGCCCTCTGGCTGACTAACTCCAAACCGTGTCATTTGATTGGCTATGGCCCGTAGGGGCATGGGCACTTGACAGTCGCTCAGAAATCCACAATAATATTAATGATAATTTATAATAAAATTGATTAAAACTATATATAAAACGAATAAAGAATTTAAAATAATAAAACTTAAAGAATTAATATTAAAAGCTTTAACTTACGAATAAAATTTCTGTTTTAAACAAAAAAGATTCGTTTTAAATTAAAAATGTATTCAAATTAATTATCTTTATGTTAAACTATCAAAACCATTCTCTTTTAATTTGAATATTGTATTTTATTTTTAATAAAAAAAAGCTTTTAAATATTGAATTTATTGAATATTAAAAAACATAATAAAAAATAATATATAAAATTATTATTAAGTTTATATATAAGTTTTTAAAAAAGAGGTTGAAAACTTTAATAAATAGCGAATAGATAAAATAACGGAAAAAGATTAAAGCTTTATTTAAATAGTATAATACATAATGTGGCCGACGCTTATAAAGTAATAGGCTAGCTTTTAGAAATCAAATAAGCATCACCGTTTGGGTCGCGTTTGAAACAAGATGAACATTATGCTTACCAAAAAGGGTGGTGTTTATCGGGTACGTATTTACTGGGAATAAGGTTGACGGACCCACTGTGCCCACTCAACACTTCGGAACATTTCCGTCAAGTGCTTGTTTCGCGCGGTTGTTGCCGTGCGCCTGCCCACGTGGCGACGTAACACACTGAGGCAGACGCCCAACATTGAACTGTAGACGGGATGTCCTCAACAAGCCTTCAAAACGCTTAAAGGAAAGTTCTACTAAGTGTCAGTTGCTCAAAAGTATCTAGTTCAGTCTATTGAAATGAGAAATTCAGCCATAGTCCGCAAAGTGGCCATATTTTCCAGGGAGAATCTTAACTTAGTCACAGCTTCATCTCCTCTCGCCCTCGCTTCGATGGGCGAAGTCACCAGCAAGCTACAAGGATAACATAGAAACCATTTACCTCTCATTTCTCTCAAGTAACCTCCATACTACTTGCATAAGTCTTCATTCTACATCTGATACCAATAGAATCAAATAATAGAAGCCCTGGCAAGCTTCCAGATGGTGAGTGGGTCATACCGTATTAGAATTAAGGAAGCACAGACAATCTCAAGTGATCGGAAAATCAAGACAACAACCGCGCGTCAAGTTATCGGACATAGACTTGAATCCGTCCTGCCGTTGCTCTGAAATGTGCTGATATGGTTATCGTGCCGTCTGAAGACCGCTGCCACCCCCTGTTTGATCGCCGTGGCACTGAGTCGTTCGTTGCCTGATGAGAAAGTCTAAGGCCACAAATCAGGCAGCGTATGGATCCCATTTCCATCAACGATGGCCGCATTTGTATGGTCAACCAGAAATGAAGTATTCTGCTGATTCGTGGGATGTTCTATAGAGAGTTTGCATTGATGGGAGCGCCTTGGGTTTTCATGCCTACCAAACTTCCTCTCTAGGCATCGTCAAGTAATCTCGAGTCAAAATCTCCCAGACTTGCTTCTTCAAACCCACGAAATTCCCACTGACAGATGGATACAGTCAGCGCCTACTAGCTAAGACTGTAATTGGCAGCGCGACCAACCATGCTTCGTGTATCAATAAAGAAGGCGCCCGACACCATGCGCATTGTGCAAAGCCAAGGCTTCAATTTCGCTGATCTCATCAGTCCCGGCGCGACTAAGGACTGTGGAAGATGCTTCCTCATCCCGAACCTTTCGGTTATTCTCGCCCGCCGCCGAACTACACATCCCCTAATGCGATCCTAAGAGCTGCCAGAGCGCGCTCGTACCAGCAATCAAAGGCATGGGAGTTGTACGGTCAAGTGACAACATCTCTGCCGCTAAAATAACATTTTAATGAAATATTTAAATCTTTAAGTACGGTATTAAATTATCATCTTTATTTATTTAATTATTGTCTTATTAAAACTTATATTTAAATATTATTTTATTAAAACCTTTATTGAAATATTTCATATTAACCCTAACTCTAAGTTAGCCTTAAGCTCACCCTAACATTAAATACTAACCCTAACCGTATCATAAACCTTTAAAATATTAAATTATGTCGAGAATCTTTGGGGAAGATGATGGGCAAAAGATTGCTAGTGGGCAGATCAGGATCTGGACATTCTGTACTATGTTTCGATACCTAACTAATCGTTGTGATTGCAGCACGTCTGGTCACGTATTATATAGCCTGCCCATTTCCTCTGGATGACAGTGATCGCAGCTCATCCCTAGCCATAGCTAGGGATGCTTATTCCTTGCCATAGCCTGAGCCCTGACAGGCCCGAAGTGGTGCCTTCCAACAAATTATAATATTTAAATAAAAGTTTTAATAAGATAACATTTTAATATACTTGTCAGATTATACGTAATCACCGATGTTATCAAGATAGTTTGATGGGTCTTGATGTGACTTGATTGTTGTTTGTCTTGTCTATGTTCGGCTGACCCCCTCCTTTCGAGTGGTTGGGTCTTTTCTACCGATGCTAGTGTTGATGCCTGAGGCACCCCTTTGTGGGTGCGACCCCGGGGGCGGTCCGCAATGCGCCAATAATCTGACAATAGTGTTAAATGTTATCTTGGCGGCAGGGTTGTTTGTTACTTAACCACATCCCTCAAGGCATGGCAACGCGGAATTTATTGTGCTGGATCCAGCGTAATCTTCAGCTCCAGAAATGTCGGCCTTGCTAGCTTCGGGACTATTTAAGTTTTCGAGTTTGTTGTTCAGCCACTGCATGTCCGCAGCGGAGTGAATCACTGTCACGAGATGACACAGAGACGAGAGCGCATAGAGCATCCAGTCAGCGAGCCCGCGTCCGCAACCACGAGCCACCCAGGCCGTATATGCGTATCCGACGAGCCCGATTGCGCTTATTGCTTGAAGAGACCGTGTCCGATGGCCCCAAGACGGGCCACTGCCGCCCCGGCAGTCTCACACGAGTTGTATGGTCTGGCGATGAGTTCGATGGGAAGTCGGCCAGTAAGGCTGGTACATTCATGAATGTTTGAGTGATTGCATTGCCTTGTCGAAGTCATCGTCAGTACATGTAACGTTCGCTGGCTGAAGTAGATGCTGACCCACTAGTGTGAATGAGAAGGCAATGCTAACGCCGGCTATGGCTTGAAGAGAGATGGCTATTGTGTGGGTCTCAGTGTGCGTGCTTCCTTCTCCCTTGTCTGATCTACGTGAGCACGAGTAGCACTCTTGATGTTCGTATGTGTGCCAACTGTGGTTGTGTCTTGCCAGAGTTCAGAGACAGGCCCGGCCAAAAAGCATGACTGACTGGAATGCTACTGGCCGACAGTTGCATTCACTTTACCCCTCTGCAAATTGATGAGTTTTATGACGGTTCGGGTTTAGTGTGATAACAATCTGACGGTCTCGGACATCCGATGGGGCACCCTGGATCTTGTGTAACAAGGGCCTGCTTGTTTTAGGGATTGGTTGACCTGTAACAGTTTCCATCACATCTGGAAGCCTTGAGGAACCTTTGGTCGAATTGTATCTACAACCTGCATGGGATCAGTGTGTTGAATGTTGCTGTGATGGGCCGAAGCCCGTGAGCAGGATATTGGGTATCAAGGTAGCGCAATGCAAGCACAATGCCCAGAAGAATGAACACTTACTCTTCAATTTGTTGAAAGGACTAATGGCCCAGTATGGTTGTGGGAAGAGTGGCGCTAGATGCCATTGCTTCCTGGGCCACGCCACCAGCTTCCATTATATACATACCGTCGTCTGGCCGTTGAGCCACCTTCCGTGAGAGCTAGCGACAAGAATTTGCAGCATAAGCGATTCGGAGACTCTTTCTACTCGTCCTAAATTTGATCTCCTCCACTTTTGCAGGCCAAGGCTACACAGTCTCTGCTGGAGCTCAGCAACCTTCTCTCAGAGCAGAACCCGTCTTGCCTTCGTCACCCAAGTCATAACAAGACCCATTCACCGCGTTTTGTCCTCTGCATGACCTCCGCCCACTCCACCTGGTCCTCAAGAACCTTCGAGAACATGCCCACACTTTCCCAGTAGTCAGGCAAGAACCCGGCCATCTCCCAATCTATCAGACTCGAAATCTTGCCCTCATCATCCACGATGATGTTCTTCGGCTTGATGTCCCCATGGGTGAGGACAGAAGTTGTACTGCGTGGAAACCTGTCTAGCACCTCTTGGCCATCTGCGTAGGAGAGCCCGTTACGCTCGACGTAATTCCGCTGGATGATCTGCCTGAAGTCATCATCGTTCTCGATGAGCGGTACCGCCTCGTTGGAATAGCCTGTGAAAGGGGGTAGATAGAGCTCTGAGCCGTCGACTGCAGTGTAACAGCTGGGCAACCCTTCTGGCCGTAGGACTGCCCGAAGGGTGTGAATGATCTCCCATATATCTCTGCATACGCGCTCCTTGCGTTCGGTTGACAGTATGGGCCAGATTTCGTGTAGCGTCTTTCCTGGTACGTACTCCATTATAATTCGACCCAGCTTTCCTGGGAGGTCCCATTGAGCAAAGTGTGTAGTGGGAAGGGGCACCGAGGGGGCGTGCTTGGCAACGAATCTCATCGCGGCAAATTCGCCGCGATGACAGCGCGGGCTGGTTTTCATCAGTACGTTGCTGTCGATGCGCATGATTTTGGAGCCTCACGGGGTATCAGAGATGATGCAAGGTCTGAAGTCTTGGTCACGGGTTCGAGGTCGTCTTCGGCGGGCTCCACTTTGTCGTCAACAGACTCCATCTCGGCGAGACTTAGATCGCAAGTGATTTCGATGTGGCTTTCTCACTTGCTGTGGACGGATCGATTGAGAATAGCCTGGCAGATTGAGTTGCGCAGCAAGCAGGTACTTGGGCGAGGTGTGTTTGGACCGGGAGGATGACCAACGCTTCCTTACCCTACCTAGGTAGCAGTCACAAATTTCCAGGTAGCTATGAGAAGAGACCAGAATCCCCGCCCACAGAAATGGAGGGCACACTGGCATCTCACCCAACGCCCACGCCTACCAACACCCACTCCCATAAGAACCCGGTCTCACAACACCCACATCTCCCACTTGCTCCTACGACAGCCAATCCAACATTACGCACGATATACATATATGAAACCCTGTCATATTGAGTTAGCCTTGTTCATGTGCGTGAATTTGCGAGCTGGATGGATGTGTATGGTACTCTCTTCGAGTTTTTTGCTATGATAGAAAATGTTTTACCGAAGTAGACCCTTCATTTCTCCGGGTGCAGTCCTTTGCACTCTCTGACAATACGGTCCTTCTAAATCCAAAAGCCCCTCAAAGAATAGGCGAGTAGAGGTAGATTCACGCTTGATGAGTCGCGAAATCTCAATGCTGAGCGATCTTCTCCATATGATCACCGGAATATAGTATACTATCTTGTGGCTCGCAGAAATGACTGGGGCCACCCCGTGGTGCGCTGGTCATGATACTTAGTCAAACACCCAGTCACCAACAATATCCACACGTATCCGTGGCTTTTGTTGCAGGCTTTTGGGTTTGTTTCTACCCTATCCGGGCAGTTGTATAAAGATATCTTGTTACCTGCTGGTCAAGATCATCACATTCTTCTTTCTTTCTGCCTCTTACACTTTACTTGGTAACGCTTAAGACTGATAATGACTCTCATCGCGCTTTGCATAGTCATTATTGTGCTTAGGCCAGAGACTCACCGAAGATGAGCTGCTACTTACGTGTGGCGCACTAGCTTGGTGTTTCAACTTGAAGCATAAGAAGAACCCGGCAACTGGTCAGGATATCCCCGTGCCGATAGGCAACCCCAACTCGCTGCTCATCATCCAGCCGTAGCAATGCCAGATGGCATTCGAGCCGCGGAGCAAAGCGCAAGCGCGAAGCTCTTCGACTCTGGAAGGAGTCCGAGGCCAAGGATCTCCATCATAGAGCGCTCTTTCTGAAGGCAGCGATAGGAATACGGACAATATGATTAATCTTCTTGATGTTTATCTCCCTCCGGACGGTTTGAGATCAGTAGTCGTTGCTAAGGCACTCGTGACAAATGCCTCTGAAGGGAGACTAGGCAAAAGAACAATGAATCAGACCACAGTAGCTTTCGGGAAATTTTGTAGAGGCTTAATATTCGTTAACAGCATGACCCTTCGGACACTTGAAGTAAACTATTCTCATTTACAGTGAGTGATGTTTGGTCGATGTGAACGAGATATGTTTTGGGTTCCCCACGTTCCTGGACGAGCGGTTCGCTTTTGCTAGCTTCTTGGTGCTATCAATTATGCACGACATGGACGGTTTATCACGTCCTTGGAAATGTCAAAGTTCCGAAAACTGCGCCGTTTTTATAGCCTAGACATCTGGATCGACCCCAGTATTACCAGCCCGGTTACAGTTTAGTTGTCAGCTTCTCTCATACTCTACAGACGCATCACGTATTATTTTCTATCTCACGTAAGCACGTCGTACATTTCATTTCCAATGGCCATAGGTTAAGTAGATTGGGGTGGTCTGACAGCCCGGATGTAGGTTGGCTACGAGGACAGGAAGTGCCCAGCGCGTACGACCAAATGCTTGCTCACCACCGGCCAACCGCAGGTGCTCATAGCTAGCTAGCCACCTCAGCCGTCGTTACATTTCACTTGTCCGCCTCTAATTGTTTCAGAATCTCTGTGAGCGCGTATTTAATGCACTCTGGTCATACATAATCTGAAGACTTCTCGATTTCTCGAAGCCCGACCCCCCAGGAGTCTTGCTTCGCACTTGACCCATCGCCCCAAGCGATCAAAACCCCTCATATATCAAGTAAATCCGCTTGAGAAGCCATCATGTCTTTTTCCACGGATCCGAAGCCCATGGGCTCGTATCCACCAACAGGTATCGACGTCCTCATCGTCGGCACGGGGCTCGCCGGCCTGACAGCAGCGATCGAGTGCACCCGCAAGGGGCACAGCGTGCGCGTGCTAGAGCGAAACAGGGGTATTAGCACTGAGGGTACGCACAAATGAAAAATTAAACACGACCTCATCGGCCCCCCCCCCCACTTACCTCCTGAATACAAATAGATGTCTGTGTTGCTCACCTGTTCCTCAGGAGACATGTACTTCATGGGCCTAAGCGCCACGAGGTTCTTCAAGCACTGGCCCTACATGGGGAAGGAATATGACCGCATCTCCCTCCACAACGCCTGGATCGAGACGTACAAGCACGACGGGACGCCCATGGTCCCGCCGCTGAAGGTCTCGGACCGCCTCCGCGACTCGGGGCTCGACCCAGATACTCCCCCGGGGACGTTCCAGATGCGGCCGTTGGTCTATAAGATGTTAATGGCGCAGGTTGAGCGGCTTAGGGTGGATGTCCAGTTCGGAAGAAGAGTTGTCGAGTACTTTGAGGACGCGGAGCGCCAACGGGCCGGGGTGGTTACGGCCGGCGGCGAGAGAATCGAGGCGGATGTAGTTTTTGCTGCTGATGGGGTTGGCTCAAAGAGCCATGGACTGGTCGGCGGGCAGGTCAGGGCCGTGAGCTCGGGGAGGGCGATGTGGCGCGCTGCGTTCCCGAGGAGCCATCTGGATAAGGATCCTGATGTGAAGAAGTTCTTCGGGATGGTTGATGGGGAGACTGGCGAGGAGCCTATCATCAGGACTTGGCTGGCGTAAGTAGTGGAGGAGTCGAGTTTCTTCAGCCAGGGTAACTGATGGCGGGCAGTCCAGGAGCGTACGGCCTGACGTTGACTCGCCCCGACGCAATCGTCTGGACCATAAACCACGACGTAAGTAAAGTATACGGAGCCACGCCAGTACTACTTGCTTGTCGCATACCAAGGTACTGACCTCGGCGCAGGTAACCGGCACTGAGAGAGAATCCTGGCGCAACACCATCGAGTCCCCCGAGGTCCTCTCCAACATCGACAAAAACGTCGGCCCAGCCCCCTGGGCGCCGTTATTCAAGCGCCTCATCGCCCTGACCCCACCAAAGACAATAACAGACCTCGACCTCGTCTGGCGCGACCCAAAGCCGAACTGGTCCTCCCCGGGTGGGCGAGTTGTCCAGATCGGCGACGCGGCGCATAGCTACCTCCCCGCTTCAGGCAACGGCGCCACGCAGGCCATAGAGGACGCCATCTCGCTGGCGTCATGTCTGCAACTCGGGGCCGAGAGCCAGGGGAATAATACAATCCCGCAGTCCGTCCGCGCTCACGTCCGGCTGCGATTCGTGCGCAACGCGTGTGCGCAGAAGCTCGGATTCGCCAACGCAGAGCTGCTGCAGGACACGGACTGGGGCAAGGTCAAGCTGGACCCGCGGCGGGCGCAGCCGAGGCTGCCGCTGTGGGTTTCCAGCCATGATTCGGAGCGGTATGCGCACGAGAACTATGGGAAGGTTGTTGAGAGTATGAACAGGGGAATCCCGTTTGACCAGGACGATGGCATCCCGCCTAATTACCCACCCGGGTACAAGTATGAGCCGTGGAGCATTGAGCAGATCATGCAGAGCATTCGTCAGGGGAAGCCAGTGGATCTTGGCTCTGGGGACTGGAGATGATGTCTTTCTAGATTGGGAAGACATGCCCAATGTGCGGGACAGCTTGTTTCTTCCGTCTTTCTTCCTTATATTCATATCTAGCGACGCATAACCAACACAACGACTTCTTCCCGTCATCCTTCTTAATTGGACTTGGTATTACTTGTTTGACTTTGGAGGATAACTCCATTCAAACTACTGAAACGTCTCTTAGAGCCTTTAAAATGGGCAGGGAAGTCTGTGATGTTGCAATGGAGGAGACCACTCGGGGAAATTTCGACCAATAGATAGGATGTAGACAACTGTTGCGTAGCGGGGCAATTAACACGTAAGTATTGGAGTCATGGCAGTTTCAGAACGGGTGTATTCACGTCTCTTTCCGGCGGCCTACAGTTGAGGGCCCCACGAACTCGTGTGTTCCACCATTCCACCTCAGCAACACATGGCAAAGTGGCCACTGGGGCCGCCCCACGGATGTGGGTCGTTCCACGTATAACATCCTCTTCTCAAGCCAGACTGCCAGACTCATCGTCTCCCCCATCAGTCCATATTTTGTCTTCCAAACGTGACCGTGAATGCCCGCATTACTGACCCTATCAAATAGCTCCAGCCATGGGCAAATATGAAAAGCAGGCAGCCAACGAGGGCTGTCTTTTTTGTTTCACAAGGTCTTGGAAGAGTCTTTGTGCGAAAGCTCGAGGGAAATCCCAAAATCACCCTTGCGCGAGTCCAAGCGGAAGGCAGAATGCTATTACCATCGCTACTATCACTTCACCCAGTTCGTCACCGAATACATTGGATCCATATCCTAATGCGTCGTGGACGGCGCAAAGAAATCAAGTGATGGAATTTGAAAATTCAGAGCACAATGAGAGCGCGCTCCATCAGCTCTGCACAAGCCATAGGGTAGTCGAAAGTGTTGTTACCACGGCGACCATCGCCTTATCCAGATCATCAAGGAATAAACTGCATCTTTTCCCTATTACACCTTGGACAACACAAGGAATCCAGGCTGGAAACCCTAGAAAACCACAACACAACAAGCCTGCACATTCCAGAAGTCCTCTGCCCGAGATCAAGGAGCAGACCCGGGCAGTGGTGGGGCTTTGGGCACAAGCAGCAGAAAGGCTTGATTCGACAGAAAGCGGCAAGCTCAAAGCACTCATGGGTTCCGCGGAAATAGTCGCCAGCGACCATGTGAATTCTGTTCTCTCAGAAGCACGAAAGCTGAAGAAGGGGGAGGAAAACCATCGCTGGCAGTGTGTACGCGCGCTCGATCTGAATTTCATACCTCACTCGAAACCGTTTCTCACAAGCTGACATCCTACACAGATCCTGGACAAGATCATCAAAGCAGCCATGGTCTTCAAGGATGTCGGTGATAAGGCAGTGGCATTTGACCAGTCAGGCTACGCAGGCCTAGGTTGGTCGGTCGTGTCTTTCGGCTTGCAGTTTACCGCCAACGCGAGAGATACTCGCGAGTTCGCACTCTCAAGCTCAGAATACGTGGCGGATTTACTTGTTCGCTACAAGGAGTATGAACGGTTTAGAGACCCGCAGGGAGATCAGCAATTCGATGAGCTCCTCGTGAGGGTGTACAAGGCAATCCTGGTCTACGTTATTGATGTGAAGCACTACCTACAGCAGGGAAGCACAGGTGTGTTATCAAGACTTACCCTTGTCAAATCTTAAAATTGCTGATATAGATTCTTGAGAACGCACCATGCGGTTGGCAGTCCCGGTTGACAGGCATTCCATCTCGACGAGCAAGCAAGCCATAGACGCTGCAGACGTCCAAGTTAAAGATTTTGTAAGTTGACTTTTTCATACATATTAAGCATGCATAGACTAACATGGACTACTTTAGATCATCCCTCTACTGTTCAGAAATGTAAAACAGTATCTTCTGAGTCAATCGACACGGCAGTCAGGTGACTCACGAGACTGTTTGAAATCACTTGCTTTCGACGAAATGAAAGACCGCTTTGAAATCGTCAGTCCCGCATTGGAAGGGACATGCAAGTGGCTGCTCAGAAACAACGAGTACAGAGAATGGACTCAACGTGATCAAGGACTCCTTTGGATCAAGGGAAAGCCCGGCTCCGGAAAGTCGACACTAGTTCGATACGCTCTTGGACATGGTCTCCTAGAATCCGACACTCGAGATAGAGCATATGCGCATGGAAGCGTGTGCCAAGTAAACGCCACACCTGGGGAACCCTCGTGCAATGACCGGAGCGTCATTGTGCTATCTTTTTTCTTCCACGGCCGCGGTGCAGAGCTCCAGAAAACGCCACTCGGGCTCTACCGTTCCATTCTCCATCAACTGCTCTGCCACGTCCAGCTCCCCGATGGGTTCCCCAACGGCCTCCTCGCCACCTTCTTGGCCAATCGCGAGAGCAATGATCGGTGGCACTGGTCTCTATCTCAACTCAAGTCCTCCTTCGAGAATGCACTGCGGAAGGCGCTAACCACTCGACCTGTTTGGCTTTTCGTGGACGCCCTTGACGAAGCGGGCGAGGACAACGCGATAGAGTTAGTGAGGTGGTTTGCCTCGCTGATCCAGAAGTGCTCACCCGATGACCGTTTCCGCATCTGCATCAGCTGTCGCCACCACCCCATAGTGGACGATGACGCCCCGAAAGACGCAAACGAGATCTGCGTGGAGAAGTTTAACAACCAGGACATTGCGGCCTTTGTTGAGTCCGAGCTGGAATCATTGGACGATGCAACGCCTGAGGACTTGGAATCGATACGCGGGGCAATAACAAGCCGCGCCAACGGCGTTTTTATGTGGGCACACCTCGTGGCTAAACAAGTCCGGACCCTCAAGCGTCAGGGGGCGACGCCGAGGAAGATCAAGAATGAGATCACTGCCATACCCGACGAGCTCCACCAACTGTACCGCAGTCTTGTCGAGAAGATGACCTGCAAGCCAGAATCCTTGAAAGTATTTCTATGGGTTGCCTTTTCGCGACGTCCCTTGTCTCCCCAACAGTTCGGATGGGCTATGATGGTCGATACCGATCACGACACCTCGAAAGACTCATTTAAAGAGTACGAGAGCACTGCTGACTGGGACTGGACCGGAGCCTTTGAGCGGAATCTTAAGACTCATAGCTACGGTCTCGTGGAAGTGGCCCAGTCATCATCCCGCCAACCTATTGTGCAGTTCATCCACCAGTCTGTCAGAGATTTCTTCCTCGTGGAAGGATTCTCCAGCCTGCAAAACAGCCTCGGCATGTCCGCAAGCGGCGGGAGCATGGAAGGCATGGCCAATCACCGGCTGTCCAAAGCCTGCATACGGTACCTGAGAGTTGAAGACTTCGCACGGTACGAGAACGACGACCGAACAACCCAGGCACGGAGAAAGCTCCGGAGCCGGATACGAGCCGGAAAGCTCCCCCTCTTGATATACGCGATATTTTCCTGGGTGTTTCACGAGCAAGAGAGCGAAAAGCGAGGGGCGTCTCAGGACGGCCTGCTGGGCTGTCTGGGCTGGCCATCGGAGGCTGTCGTCCAGCGCTGGAAGTGGCTGTACAAGGCGATACGGCCCGACGAGCCCGGTGACATTTCATCGTGCGACACCGTCCTGCACGTGGCATCGGTGTACAGGCTCACGAGCACTCTGCGCACGGCTCTGCAGGGCTCCTGTCGAACCCGGCTTGACGCGCTGAACTTCATCGCGGAGACGCCGCTATACTGCGCCGCCAGAGCAGGGCACGAAGACGTCGTGACGTTACTCCTCCATGCGGGGGCCGATGTGGACGCCCAGTGTAGAGAGTACGGCAACGCGCTCCAGGCGGCCTCGCTGCACGGATACCTGTCGATCGCCGAGTTACTCCTCAACAAGGGGGCCAGCGTGAATGCCCAGGCCGGGCTTTACGGGACTGCGCTCCAGGCGGCTTCGGCGCAAGGCCACTTGTCGGTCGCCGAGCTGCTACTCGAGAATGGGTCTGATGTAAACGTCCAGGGTGGGATTTACGGGAACGCCCTGCAAGCGGCCGCACACAGCGGCTCTCTGCCGGTTGTCGAGTTACTTCTCAGCAAGGGGGCCGATGTGGACTCCCAGGGTGGGTATTACGGAAACGCCCTCCAGGCGGCGGCCTCGTGCGGAGACTCGCTGCCGGTCGTCGAGCTACTCCTCAGCAAGGGGGCCGACGTGAATGCCCGCGGTGGAGAGTACGGCAATGCCCTACAAGCAGCCATAATCGGAGCCGGTGGGGACTCTCTCCCGATTATTGACTCACTGCTTCAGCAGGGGGCTGATCCAATCGCCAGGGGCAAGTACCGCACTGCCTTCAGGGCGGCCGGGCGCAAGGCTGCCGAGGTGGAGGGGCCGATCGTCGATTTACTCCTCCGTGGAAGGACCCGAAATGAGTGTCAGGGTTGCCCAAGGTGATGACGGCAGCGCCCAGTCTGAACGGCCTGGTCACGCAGCTACCTGATTCCACCGTGGGTCATTGGGCCCGCGTCTACGACGGGAGTGCGCGGGGGACAGGGGAGAGAGATAAATACGCGGCTTGGGACCAAACGCAGTTTTTGCTATTCGTGAGCGGGGGTTTGGCGGGGTGGAGCACGAGGCTGTGCCTCTGAGAGGACGATAGGAACAGTAGTACGAGTATGACTCTTTAGAGGCGGTTCAGAAAGCTATGTGCTGTTGGAAGTGAGGTTATCGTGATTTGGAGGGAATGAAGAGGGAACCTTGAAATCATGCAACATTTTGCAGATATGGCCTACTTTCTGACGCATAAGTCCGAACAAAGGCATCTTGACGGGCTCTGATACTGCAACCTCGAAATCCCGAAGTTAGTGAAGGGGGACTAGACAGCACGTGATCATGGCTATGGATTGGGTGAGGGTAATGGGTACAGTCAATAGAAGGCACGCACTGTGAGACTGGATACAGCTAGCACACACATAATATTCCTACCTATCTACACACTCCGAATATAAACAAACAAAGTATTGCCAGATATATCCGTGTGACAGCCACTAGAGCACCTTGACTTTAGCGTGAGAGCAAATCAAGGGCGCTGCATTTGATCACAGCCTATACAAATAGGGTGGTTCCAGTTAGTTAGGCTGCGAAACCGTCAATATTGTACCAGCTGTTGACTATGTTACAAGATGCGTCCGCCGTGAGAGTGTGAGTTTGTCGGTTGTCCTTGGGGTTAAACACGGAAAGATGGGATGTGGCAACTCATGCTGCTCTAGTGGCCGTCAGAGGGGATGTTGTACTGACACAGCAGAGGAAGGCGGCACACAATGTATTAGAGCAAGTATCTAGTAGTCTATGGATATAGGCTACTGGTAACTCCCTTGCTCACGTACGCGTGATCCCGCAGTGCGGGAGTCGCCGTGTCCTCGTCGCCCAGCGGGCCCTGCCTTGCCTAGTTAGGCATCTAACCGAGGCAGTATCCCAAGGCCATCCAGACCCCAGTGTCGTCGGAGAAAAGGGACTTTCTCTGCCCAGGCTAGGGAAATACCAAGAAATTTGGGTGCTACACTATAGTGTTGGACAGGCCAGGCACCGGGAAATGACTCTCGACAGCCGGGCCAGGGCGGCCGGATCTGCAAGAAACAAGCACCCTCGCCAGGGCGGGCTGATGGTACCGAACCCAGGGTGGTGAGGAGCAGAGTAGCTACCGCGGCGACAGGTCCATCTACACTAGGCAGGACGACGCGGTGCGCGCCTAAGCAGGATGGATCTACTACAACAGGACCTGGCTTGTTGGGCTGGGCATGTAGTCAGTTAGTCTAGTTGGTCCCATAAAGTGCGGCCCCCGAGACCCGGATCCGCACTCTGCCACACCATTTTAGCCCAGCCGCAGATGGCACCAGGCCAAGTCCCCAAATCTAGCGTCACAGCTTTCCCCGGATCCGAGTGGACCAGACCCGATGGGGACGGTGGCAGTAGATAGACTACATCCCTACAGAGAGAGTCGGGGACGTGCGCTACATGAGTTCTTCCCACCACGTCGGATCTGGGGCGAGGAGGCAGAAGGAAGGAGGGGGAAAACCAAAAGTCTGGGGAATGGCCTGATGGTTGCGTCTGATCACTCGCGCGAGGACCCTTGAACCCCGCCTTGTTCGGCGCTTCTCTGGACCTGTGTGCCCGGGTTGCTGGGTGTCGCACGCAAAAACGCGGTGTTTTTGTTCGTTCGTTAGCCTGCATGTCAATCGTTGTCCCCTTTCCCCCGGCGGAGCCGCACCCGGGCGCCAATCTCCCCCCGCCAGGGCGGAAGCAACAGGCGGAGGGAGACGGGAAGACGTTCCAAGGCGTGCGTATGCATGCATGATGTCGCCTGTGGGGCCCTGGGACGTGTCGAATAGCTACTCAGCTGCTGCCACGGGTTTCCGCTCGCCCTTGATCCGCGTATCCTTTGCTCCAGGGAGCCGCAGCAGCGGCAGGGACGTCCATGTGCCTGTGAGGCGGTTCGGTGGGGCAGAAGTGTGAGATGTGGGCACGGTTGGGGAAGAGGGTTTTGTTCTGTTTCCCCGTGGGGTGGAACCAGCATGCCCTGGCTAGCCAGTGCAGCGCTCGCTCCGAACCGTGCAGGCCTCTCTCGGTGAACACCCGAGGCCCTCTCGCCAGTATATCAGCCAATACTTATCATGTGAAATAGTTCCTCGCCGGAATTGAAGAACCAGCCAGATGGTTCTCCATCGACTTTGGCAGTCTTTGCAGTCTTGGAAGCAGTAATCGACGATCGATGATGCAGAATAGGCAACACTAGCCAGACTGGCCACGTAAGAGCAGGTCGGCCCCATATTAATTCGGTTGGATCTGCCAGAATGCAGCAAGGCCATCTAGTTGGCAGCAAGGTGTATACTTGATACTGTGATGATCGCTGATGTGCTTGCGTGCCTGCGTGCCTGCCATGGCAATATGCCAAACACGAGTAAGTCGGCCGTCGGGGGATGCTTTATCATCCTGCCGCTATGCCTATGCTGTTGGCTCGCTTAGATCAGGCAGATGGCGCATGGGAGCTCGAGGTGGCTATCTGTCGTTCGAGGTAACAGCTCCAGGAGAGGGGCAGAGGCATGGAGGGGTAGCTCCCTCTCTCAGCTCCTTCGACGCAAGCCCCTGAGAGAATGCAGCTCCGACACAGGAACCAGCAGGGAGCCCCGGGCCCCCGGTTATGGAGTTCTTTTGGAATGATGCAGCTTCGCCACCACACCACGGACACGTTGCCCGCCCAGGTCGCGGCTGGCTGACTGACTCTTGGGTGAAAAGGTGAGGAAATCCCTCAAGCGAGGAAAGCAGCGAGAGCAGTCGACGCTTTGATTGAGGAAAGGATCGCGATGGGGGGCCGAGGAGAAAATATGTGCTGGGAAACCACGCCACGGCTGCGGCCGTTATCCGGTTGTTGTGCTTTGCTCTCCTTCTTTCTCCCTGCAGCCTGGCGTGACTGATCTCAGCAAGACCAGGAGTAGGAGCCATCAAGCCACATCCCACAGTTAACCACGCTGCCCACCTTCCTTCCCTCTGTCATTCTAAAACAGGCTGGGGCAGGGGTGTGTGATTGGCCCCTCTGGTCAATGACAGCGGGGCTCTGGGCCCTGGCTCCTCCCTCTCCCGAAGCATCCACACTGTTCCCAGCCCTTCTCTCCTAAAACATCCGCCCCTCGTCCGAATGGGATGGGCGGGCGATTGTAGCGTCACGCTGCTAGTCTCAGAGCCTTCGGAGCCGCAACGCAACGTCCACCGTCTTCATCACCAGCAGCAGCTCAATCTACTGCCCACCGCATCAGTCAGATCTGTCATGTCACTTTAGTCAGTACCGTCACAGCTCCTCTGCGGCTCCGCCAGTCCGGCTCGCAACGCCGCCTCCCGCGCTAGGACAACCGCCTTTGCCTGCGCCTGCAAGTCTTGTTACAGTCAGTCCCAGTCAGTCCCACGGCAACACGTTCGTGTCAAATCTGCATACAGTGCACAGTACCCGTCTCATAGAGTGCAACTCAATGCTGCCACGCGCAGGGCCGGCTGCGGGGCCGCACCTCTGCAGTTGGCCTTGTCGTTATGCTTGCCCGTGTATTTGGGTTGCGGCAGGCCGTTTGAGCTGAAAGCTTCCGCCAACATCGGACAGATGGCATTCCCAGCCAGTCTTCATACGTGGCTCCAGACTATGTGACAAGGTTGATGATCAAGGTGAGAGAGTCACGTTGACTGCGAGCCTTTTGCCCGGACCTGAGCTGGCATGTCAGCACGTGTGTGCATGCTGCACCAACAGAGGTGACAGGCCGATGGGGTCAACGGATGCAACCAAATGGACGTTACCCACGTACCGTAGGGCCTTTGTCCATTCGTCCACTGTTCTAGAATCCCGCCATGATGGGACGTACGCCAGTTTTAGTACACGTCGAATTCCAGCGAGAGACGCCCTGGACAGCATCCGCGGGTATGGCCTGACCAGACCACGCCGGGACATGCCACGAGCCCCGCCTCCTCGTGGCCCCTGTATGTATGTGTGTGCATAGGGAGCACCGTGGGTTGGGTATCGTAGACTGACTGCAAGGGAACAGGACACGACGTGATACGACGCGGCATGACAGCAGGGCTGGTTCCGGGCCTGCGGGTTGCTGGGGGGGGGGGAGGCTGAGTGAGGTGACATCTGACGCCCCACATATCAGGCGTGGGAATCGTACGACACCCGCCGTGCGATGACCGGCCTCGAGCCTCGTCGCGGCCACCACCATCACCAGATGGAACGGGCGTGCCAGAGGAATTTCTCCGACCTGGCAATGTTTAGTACGTCGCTTGCCCCCCGGCGAGCGCCACCTCGTCGGGCCCCTCCACCTCTCTTCCTAGCCCTCAATCAATGTTGCATGTTGCATGTCGTTGCACCTCGCCGTCCGTCGTCGTACAGTGAGTGAGCTTTGAACCGAACATTCAGGCTTTGTCCCTTGTCGTTTCCGCCAGTGTTCCACAGCAGCAGCAACAGCAGCAGCATCCAGATCGTCGGACAATATTGCATACGGCACCGTACAGTATCTGGTCCTGTACACGATACGTGGTGGTACCGGGTTCTGCTGTGTGTGTGTCGTGTAGTATTGCATCCACTGCACATACCTGACCTCTGTTGCATGCAACCACCCGCCCACGAACCAGGGACGCCCCTACGCTAGACCGATACCCAGCGGAGAAGCACACGGAAACGAGACCCAGAGTTCAGAGCCCAGAACCCAGAACCCGGACTGAGGATCGTCATACCTAGGGTGGTGGTGTACATACGGTACCGTGCCTAGGTACCCCAAGAGCCGTCTCCAACTAAAGAGGGACAAGAGAGGTGTGTGTGTGTGTGTGTGTGTGTGTCTGAGAAGAGACAGAGAACAGAGAGAAAGGTGGATAGTGTAGTGACACGGTCCAACCCAGGCCCAAGCTCAAGCCCAGCCTGGCTCCAGGTGGTACGACAAAGATACCTCCACTCGGCCGCACCCGCTCACCCGCAACCATGTATTCCATGTGTCGAGCTAGAGCTTCCCGTCTGCCGTCTCGCCTGCCAACCCTGTCGTCGTCCATCACCTCGTCCTCCTTGTCATCACCTCTGGCCACCACCACTAACACCACAACCACAACTCCGATCTTTACAGCGCGCCTTCCCCACCTGGCTCTTGGACAGAAGAGATATAAATCTGTCCAGGCCCTCCGACCTCATCTTTTGCCCTCGACCTCTTCAGTCATTCATCATCATCAACATCATCCTCTTAACCCTAAGAATACCAACCCCTTCCTCAACCAAAGGAAACATTCAGCCTGTGCACACCAGCACCACACCACTTCAGACATCACCGTCACCTTGTCAACCCACGAGCTTTACACCTCACCACACATAAACAACATGGGCGTCGAGATTCCAACTGAGCAGTGGGCGCAGGTCTGCAAGCAGGTCGGCGGACGTAAGTTTGACCTCATTACCACCATCACCCCCACCACACCACCAACACCACAATCCCCAATTAGACTTCCCCTCCATCCCGGCCACACTGGCTGCCCCTCCACGAGCCAGTTCTCCACACTTTGTGTGTAGATCTCCAAACCCACAATTCCCTCGCTCCCACCTCACCAATCCAGTTGTTCTGACGCTAACACCCAATTTACAGCTCTTGAGTACAAGAAGATCCCTGTCCCCAAGCCCGGCCCCGATGAGGTCCTGGTCAACGTCAAGTTCTCGGGCGTGTGCCACACCGACCTGCACGCCATGAAGGGCGACTGGCCCCTCCCCGTCAAGATGCCCCTCGTCGGCGGCCACGAGGGCGCGGGCGTCGTCGTCGCCCGCGGCGAGCTGGTCAAGGACCTCAAGGAGGGCGACGAGGTCGGCATCAAGTGGCTCAACGGCTCGTGCCTGAGCTGCTCGTACTGCATGACCGCCGACGAGCCCCTGTGCGCCGAGGCCCAGCTGTCGGGTTACACCGTCGACGGCTCCTTCCAGCAGTACGCCGTCGCCAAGGCCGCCCACGTAGCCCGCATCCCCAAGGGCGTCAGCCTCGAGGCCGTGGCCCCCGTCCTGTGCGCGGGAATCACCGTCTACAAGGGCATCAAGGAGTCCGGGGTCCGCCCGGGCCAGTGGATCGCCATTGCGGGCGCTGGCGGCGGCCTCGGCAACATGGCCCTGCAGTACTGCAAGGCCATGGGCATCCACACCATCGCCATCGACGGCGGCGAGGAGAAGGGCAAGGCCTGCAAGGAGCTCGGCGCGTCGGGCTACGTCGACTTCTTCACCTCCAAGGACCTCGTCGCCGACGTCAAGGCCGCCACCCCGGACGGCCTGGGTCCCCACGCCTCCATCCTGCTCGCCGTCTCCGAGAAGCCCTTCCAGCAGGCCGCCGACTACGTGCGACCCCGCGGCGTGGTGATCTGCATCGGCCTCCCCGCCGGCGCCCGCATCTCGGCCCCCGTGTTTGAGAGCGTCGTCCGCATGATCTCCATCAAGGGCAGCTACGTCGGCAACCGCCAGGACACGCAGGAGGCGCTCGACTTCTTCGCGCGCGGGCTCGTCAACGCACCCTTCAAGACTGTGGGTCTTAGCGAGCTGCAGAGCATATTCGACAAGATGGCCGACGGGACTATTGTCGGACGGTATGTTGTCGACAACAGCCGATAAAGCGTCTGCATGCCTGCTGCAAGCATCTACCATACAGCCCATCACAATATGGTAGGACTGCAGAAGTAAAAAAAGCTGGGAGTTTAGAATTGGGAGTTGGGCGGGTTATTTTCTTTTTTCTGGTAGGGCGGTCGTCTTGTTTTGTTTGATATGTACATAAATACCAAGAAAAGGGCGGGCCGTTGTGTGATGGTCTGGCGATGACATCTCTGAGCAAATTTGATAAATAATGAATGATTGGGAATGAGAGAATAGTAAATCACAGAAATCTCCACGTTACGTCTATCCTTTTCAATGAGGTGAGATGGGCTGCTGTGGAGAACAGGCGTACTATTTCTCTCGCAATGACATTGCCTGGTTGAATCACATATATCGCTTACTACCTGACTATATACCACCTCTAGCAGGTTTAATCTAGGATATACATATATCAAGACTTGACAATCGTTTGGCTATTTACAAAGCCGCACAACCACTAGCGGCATTCTGGTGTTTTATACTTCATGCCTCCACACCTCCCCATTAGTGGACGTCTCCTGCGAAGTATTTCTGTGGTTTCGGGTCCACTTCATAGTGCTTAAAGGGAATAATCCGAGGCCCTAGCCGCCAATTCATACCACCTAGCTCCTCTCTTTCTATCAACCCGCCGGGAATTTGTGGCACAGCGATTTCGCCACGTCTGCAACGAATTCTGCTGGCTCCGAATGGCGGTCCAGATGGATGTTGCTACTGTCATCGACCTTCCTCCCGAAGATGTCCCATACTGCGGGGTATTTTCCCGTGCTGCTCCCGGAACAAATGATCTTGAAAGCTTCCTTCATGTTGCTATGCTGGCGCAGCAGGTTGAAGTGACTCTTAGCAGTGTCCCTCTCTTGATCGTCACTGGCTCGAGCGACGCGGACTTCTGAGACACAGAGAACAAGGAAGATTATTAGTCTTGGCTGACGTCTTCGCAAGCAGACAACCACACAAGAGGGGAAACACATACGTGCAAAGTATAGAATCAAGGCGGCCAGCCCAGCGGCAAGCGCGGTGGCAACCGAGCTGCCACCCGAGTGATTCGGTTCACTGGGCTCCGAATACTCCAGATATTCACTGGCGACCTCCTTGCCTGGTAGGATGAAGTCCACCGCCGAGATACCGCCCACGTGGTCGTACAGCCCACAGTTGGCATCGGCTCCGCCAATCTTGAGCATCTGATTACGGTGTCCCTTGGAGCGGTATGTGGCTGTCTGGTTCGCCCCTCTGTCCGACGCCGAGCAGAACATGAGGATCCCGGTCTCCGAAGCGTCCAAGATCGCTGGATCGAGCTCGTCTATTTCTTGCTGCTCGCTTTCTGTCGCGTGGGATGGCGGGGTGATGGTCCAGCTGGTGATCTGCGTCTTGTTCGACTGCGGATCGCACGAGTCGTCAAGCTTCAGAAAACACAGGTCGGTATTGGGCGCTACGCGATGGATCTAGCTGGCCATGTTGGTGCCGTGGCCGTTGCTCGATAGGTACCAAGGTAAGGAGGTGTTCTTGTCCGAGGCCGTCTCTGGCATCTTGGGGTGGAAGCTCTCGCCCGTTTTCACGATTGACTTGTCGAGGCGTATCTTATAGAGATCAATACCATCGTCGATGATCGCGACTGTGATCGGGCCGCCTGTTTCATCCACGACCTTGTTCAACAGGCCGACATTCTCATTGCTCTTATCACAGAAGCTCTTCTCGGACTGGTACAGCAACTTTCGAACTTCGGTCATGCATTGGATCCACTCGTGTTCCTGAGGGTCTTCCGGATGAGTATCTTCTGATTGAGCCAGTGCTGCGTGGTTGTACGTGCGTGGGTAGTACACCATGATTCCGAGGTCAGAGAATGGCGCAGCCATGTTGTTTGCGATCTCTCTGGCCAGCATGTCGGCTTCCAGCTTCTCCTGTGCCATCAAAACGCCCGTCGCCGTCAAAATTTATGTTCCTCAGCATGAACGCAAACATCCTGATACTTTGCAATGCCGTGTCCATCGCCGCCTTCTTCTCCTCGTATGTCGGATGCTTCGCTCTCTGGGTGTTTGCGCGTGAGACACAGGCAATCGAATTGGCTAACTCAGCATTCAATGCATCTATGTTCCCCGCAGAGCGCTTTCTCGATAGCCTAGTCACTGTGGGCCTGATCACCAAGATCATCGACGGTGACCTGCAGAATGGTCCTGATGCCCGTCTCTCTTAACAAGGCGAAGATTTTTTGGACATGTTTGCGCCCACAGTCGACTTTCTGATCAGCCTATCGTGCTCGGGGGGCGTTGGAGATAGGCTGTGCAGCTTGATCTGGTGAAATCAGGGGAATATCCACGTATTGGAGTACGCTCTCAAAATCAAGGATCGAGATGTACTCTTCGGTTTCTTTCGTTTTCATTGTTCCATTCCCGCCAAGGTCGAATGACATATCTTATTCTTGCGGCCCAACTGTCAGCTGCATGTATGAGAGAAATCTGTGCTCGCTCATAGCCATCACATACCGGACTTTCGGTTCTTGCCGTATAATATTTTCAATGCAGCGTCCCGGCTTCTCGAACGTAGATAGTGCTTCTTCAAGAACTCCCTGATTTCGATCGCGTGATTCTCGTTGGTATTCACCGTCTTTGATGTCACATACGAGTCTGGAATATGGTGGCTAGTCACTAAGCCGCCCTTGAGATGCGACACCACGTCAACATTCGCCATTTCGTCCTCCGGACTGTCTGGAACGGCGCCCATCATAGGGGCAGCAATGTTCGCTTTCTGCAGCTGTGGCTGCGAACCTTACTCTGGGTGTCTTGGTAGTTGCTTGGTCGTCGCAAAGGACTCTTCTGTGGCGAGAAGGTGCATAAAGGGCGAATGATCCGCTTTATTGAAATCGCTTTGTGCATTGTTTCGGATGAAATGGTCCAACTTCTCCACGATCGCATCGATGATGTTGAGTTGGCCATCCTTGCGTCTTCTATATTCGACGGCCAGTGACAGTGACGTGTTGCCTTCCTCATCTTTGTCAGCGAGTGTCTCGGCCGAGGCCAAATCAACTAGGCTCCTTGCTGTCTCATCCTTGCCAGTCTCTGCATGGTCGATGGCATGGCGCACACAGTTCCGCTTCAGTTTCGTGTCCTCTATCCTCAGTACTGCGTCGATGTCTCTGCAGGTCCCACAAATCCACTTGATCATCGGCCTGTTCCTCCGATGAATCGCAAGGTGCAAAGGAGTATAGCCAGTATTGTCTCGGACTTGCAGCAAGTCCTCATCAGACTTTACCAGATATTTAACCAGGTACATGAATTTGTCTGTCTCAGGTAGCTCGGTGCCAGCTAGAATGTGCAGCGCTGTGGGGCCTGAAGGGTGTGTGGTTCTTGCTGTCAGACCCTTTCTCTCGGAAGCAGTGATGTCCCTCCACGTTTTGTCCCTGGCTTCCAACCGTTTGATTACACTCTTTAGACGATTGTTAACGGCCTGCCCCTCCCCTGAGTCTACCCCATTACTGCAGGTGTCATCGTGAGTCTTTTCTTGTTCTAGACCTTGTTCTGCTCCATGCACATGGTCGTCCTCTGTGGGTGGCATGATTCAATGTTCAATTGGACAAAGTGTGTTCTGGAGAAAAGGGCCTTGGACGTTTCTGAACGAGCTGCCAGCGTCATCATTCAGTGCTGCGACTAGTCGGTTTCGTTCATAATCCGATCACAGTACTCATAGTATTTAGAAAGGGAAAAAGACTGGAAACGGTCCCTCTATACAGCTGTAAACGCTCAAAGATCCAGCCTTAGATAATGAATAAAATACCGATAATGCTACCTTCAAAATACGAGTGCTGCGCCTAGTGACAGGATTGTTGGTTCTTTCAAGAGCAAAGATGGGAGCTGAGCCCTCCCCCCCCCCCCCTGGGCCATGATCACCTAGCTCAGTTGCGCCCACATCTGACAAGGCCAATTCTCTGTCAACCTCCGTGCACGAGTACCCAATACTACCAAAACAAGCTCTCTTTTTAGTCAAGCAGTGCACAACAAGCTGAAACCCATGAATTAGCGCCAATATGCAACCGTTGGATCGCATGGAATCTGCCTAACAGGATCCTTGCTAAATCGTGGTGAACTCTGGACCAAGGCGTTTTAGCAGGAGTAGGTAAGACTGGATTTGCACTGAACTGGATCAATCAGAGTCAACTGTTGCGATGCCATCCAGCTCAGCGATCACATTTAAATTAATTGTAATTCTGTCATTCACAAGTTTCTGCGGGATCATTTCTTCCATTCTTCCCTGTGCACATCCGTACAATTTCGCCATTAAAACCCCACGACATTCAGCAACGCAGTAATGGCTGACTTCCAATAGCGGCGCTTTGAAAATAAGATACATCAACCAGATTGTCCCCATAAATCTGACGGAGATGAAGACACATCATTTAAACTAGGTTTTGAAGCCACTGGACAACCCGGCAACTATCACACGGCCAATGACCCAAAGCATCTCTTCCAGCGGGCAATCGTCACTGATCGCAGAGGCCCTGTGGACATCCGATGTCCGCGGAATGTTCAACATCATTATTCATGGCAGCCTGAGTTCAGGATCAGATGATGCTGCTTCACTGCTCATCTACGATTTTACTTTCATCCCTACCGAGCACCTTCGCAGAGTTACTTCAGCCGTCATCATATTTCAATTTGCAAGCAGCGTATGTAATTCGCCCGGACAGGAAGTGCAAGATGTCACACCGTCAGGCTCTTGGTTGCTACCGGAGACCACGCAGATGGAGCACATCGAGAGAAGCGGTGATTCCAACCTGAACCTTTGGTACGAAGCCCTGGGCCTCGGGGAGGTCAGAGCTGGACGAAGAGCATCGATTGGGAGAAGAAAGATTTCACCAGAATCATGGGTGAAACAATTTGCGATGAGTACAGCAAGCTGACAGGGGCAAAATTTGTCCTCCGGGAAAACGACTCGGCCAGCCTCAAGACTGGAATCCGTCTTTCTTCCGAGTGGGAATCCTTCTCAAGCGCGAGAAAATGACCTGTTCCAGTGCACGGTCAACGTTGACATCCGGGCGGACTGGCAATGGCAAATCAGAAAGTGGTTTGCAGCGACGCCACGAGACAATCCCATCTACTTTGACCCGGGATTAAGCCCTGTGAACAGACTCAGGGGCACGGAGCTGAAGTTTGATGCTGGAAACCTTGGATCCACCAATCTGGAAGCGATATTCGACACAACCATGCATACCAGATTCAGGGAAGCTGTCAAAGAACAGCCTTATGTGACACCAGGCAACCACTTCGGCTCCCGTTGGCGTGGCGCTTGCAGGACAGCAGGTTTTCTCGAAGAGGGTCCTCGCGAAAATTCCTTCATTTGGGAGTAAATTTGACACATCAGAAACAATTGGGACATTTGAAAATCCTGTGATGAACTGGATGAGCGGGCCAGCATGATGATGTGAAGCAATCTGTAAATGGTTTCAAGCTTATTGTTCACCTTGGTATTAAATTGGCTGCTTGGAAATTCAATCCCGCACTTAACACGTATTGAGATACTTCCCAAAAAGTCTTGCACAGCGGATAAACCTAAAATGGCAAACAGAATCTGTTTGTGTGATTCCTGGCTTCATAGAGACTGGACTTTTCCACCAAGCTCGTTAGTCCTCCGAGAATTCCTTGCTCTTCAATGTTAGACATGGAATGCAAATTGTGAAGTTTTGGATCGTGCGGAGACATGATGCCCATGGGATAATAGTCTAGGTACTCGATTTGGGCAAGCTAAGGCTTAGTAATAGAGAAGATCATGTCATCATTCACGTTTCTGGTCATATGGACAATGCACATGCATAAGTACGGCTTTGTATACAAAGAGTAACAGTGCCAATGAAGTCTATTAAAGCTGTTTTGGGTACTTTCTTAAATCCAGCTGACATTCCACAAGGTCGACCTTGGTTTCAAAGTCGTCACCTCATTCTCCCACCTGGCCCAAAGTGCTCTCTCAGTCCAGTTCCATAGCATCGAAACAAACCTGGTCAGCGCCATAGATTGGTAGAAGATGAAATTTGCCGACTCGAGCCCATCAAAGTCCGGCAGCTCCTCCAGCCACGAGAAGTCCCCGACACCAAAGCAGCCAACCGATGGCCTATTTGCGGTTTCAGATGAAACGTCCAAAATGGCGACGAAGCCGCCATTGGAAGAAAATTCGAGACATCAAATGGAATTGTCAAAGTGAAATGGACGTCTTATGTAGGCCCTAATAGCCAACCTACCTATTCTTCCATCATCGAGTACGTCATATCTTCGTGTCCCGGCGCGGCCAAGACTGACCCTGGACATAAGTATCGCGATAATCCATGGGTTAGATGGTAGCGGCCGAGAGCTGGCCGAAATAAAAACCAAAAGCTGGACCCACAGATACTTGAGGTCGTTCCCTTCAAGCTGCAGGCTGATACTATTCGAATGGAAGAGCCATAGTCTCTTTTCTGGATCTAAGACCAGCCATGTGGCGAGGACTCTGTCTCCGAGTCTCCCCCAGGGCCTGGCAAGCGTTGGAGGGGTAACAGAATGGTTTGTGCCTCAAGGAGCCCCAAATGTCGAGTAGAGAATAACAGAAGAGTGTTTCAGACGCGATCTCTCATGCTTGTTGCTGATGAGCTTGGATCGTTGATCCTGAAAAATTTAAGTAGTTGGTCTTTAACGTGGATGATTTCAAAACGGAGCAAGTCACAATTGGAAAACATGATAGAGCTCATTTGCCGACGTGCAGGCTCTGGTGACCGCAGTCGAATCGAAAGAACGATCTTGGCTGGATCTCGTGGATAGGACGCGAGCCTTGGTGAGCCAAAGCTTCCCTAGCCTCATAACAGTCAAAATCATACTAGTACCGAGTGACGACTTTAGATCTTTCGTGGATGCCAACATCGAAGCGTTTATCAGCGAGAGATGGAAAACAGAATGGCCCGGTTCGTGTCGGTAACCGAAGACAGTACCACGTCCCGTGCCATTCAGCCAACAACGGATTTCGTGCCAGATTTAGCCGAAGCAGCAATCCAGATCAATGGGCTGTTCATACTGGCCAATATCCATGAGAAATGTCACCTAATTAGTGTGTATCAGGGCGGTCGGTGCAGCTCTTGGGGACCTGACGGCGTAAGTCATCTGAAAGTTAGGTCTTTCGTCTAGAGTTTGGGATAAATCGGCTGACGATAGTTAACAGATCTTTGATGGGTTTGTCGGAACATTTGGTCTTCCTTTTGAACGCAGGATTGACAGCACAGCGATGTCAAGTGCCAGTGAAGAGCAGCTATCTCCGATTCTACCAACACTTGAATCCTTGGGCGACGCCACGATATGTGCGTACGATTCCACGAAAACTTTTCGCTCGCTGAGTACTAATTGTTTTCTTGCAGGGCAGGAAGCTATAGGGACTTATTGGGTGGAATGTCGATTCGAACGAACGCTTGTACGGCTCTCTTCGTAAATCAGCACACTCAAGCAGCCGCCATTTGAGCAAGGGTCTTTACTCCACAAGTTCAAAGTCTTTGGAGAATGGCTTAATGCAACTGAATCAGACTTTCTATATGTGCATGAAGACGCCCACATGATGGAGACCAGCGAGCAGCTCTTCTATATCCTCAATCAGCAATCAGTACGGGGGAGAATAAGTGAATCGGTGTTGTATTTCTCCTTCGATCGCCACGACGCCACACGCGACAGCCTCAAAGCTATGCTGGTTACATTTCTCTCCCAGATGTTTTGTCATGACGCCAACCGCTTGAACTCGTCGGGCGACCTCATGTTCGTCCAATTGAGTGAGGAGTATGGCTGGACAGATCAAGATTGGCTTCAATGGCTCAGCTATTATAGCAGCACCTATTTCTGGACATGTGCTTACATTGTCATCGAACGGTTCGATGAGTGCCCGGTAGAAGCCCGTGACTCCTTTTTGGAGTTGCTCTATGAGAGAGCGGCTGCTCAAGAGACAACCTGGAAGGTGGCCGTCACTAGTCGCAGAGAGATTAGTCTTCCACGGAGACCAGATGGCTGGAAACAAATTGACCTGTGCGTTACCATGGACATGGGAGAAGGTCAGGATAAAGATGTCCAGCTTATGAGAGCCAAGGAAATGAACAGTCTTTTATGGAGATAACGACCGGATTTCTCATATGATGAATCTTGGCTGCAGTCTATCCATCGGCTCTCACGCGGCGATCCACTGGCAAACAAAATCATTCTCAAACATTCACTATCAATACCAGATTGGCCTCACAAGAGTTCCCTGGAAGAACTGTTTTCTCTTGTGGATAACGAGCAATCCGGCGGCGAGCTCCTCCTAAAACTCCTGGACTGCATTTTCCAGAGGGTCCCAAGCCGTTTCCGACTCCGGACCATGTTGGAATAGCTCTTGCACAGCGCGAGACCTCTCTCCATGTGGGATTTTACCTCAATCATGTACCCGGACTGCCTGGATAGTCCACATGCGAGCCCTGAACCGAAGAGCGTGCGGGACTTCGTGCAGATATGTGAGACTTATCTCCGGGGGGTAATTGAAATAAGGGATACGACAGTTCGCCTTTCCGACCCAGACCTGAGATTGCTGCTCACCAGAACACCATCCACATCTTTTGTACAATCGTGGAACGACATTGATATCTGTCGAGCCGCTCACAACATCACCGAATACTGCCTGCAATTCCTTGGCAGACCTAATGTTAAGCCAGTAATTGAGTCTATGTTTGACGGAACTACTTGGCAAGAACGTCAATATGGGCCTGTTTCGGGTTACGTGAATCTGTGCTCACACGCAGTCTACTACTGGCTTCGGCATGCCGCCTCAATTTCGGAACATATGATGCTATCTTCTCTGATGGACGAACACAGCCAGACAGTGAGAGATGCTTATTGGGTTCTGGAGAACCAAATCACAAGGAGTGAAAAGCCGATAGAATCTGCGGACGTTCTTCTTGCTAGCTTTGGCCTGCCGCATGCAAAGATAGGAACATGGGATCTACGAAGCATCTGGAATTTACGAAGCACCGAAGTTGCTATCCGGAGAGCAGCTTCCTATGGTCAGCACGAGACGGTTGAGGCTCTGCTGCATCGGCGCAAGCTATCCTGCTCGTCGCTCATGGAAACTCTCAAAGCTGCCACCTCCAGTGGACAAGAAGCATTGGTGTTGCACATTCTGAATCGCCTGCAAAACACTGAGGGTGAAAATTCAAAACCAATTGAATGGCCGCCGAGCCTGCTTTATGGACCCGCGCGGTTGGGAATGGATAGATTTGCGAGACGACTGTTCGGAGTCGGGTGTTCTCCAGAACCAGGCGGTCCAATGGACACATTCGGGAGGCCTTGTGTGTCGCCATTGTACCAGGCCACGCGCCATGGCCATGTTGCTACCATGGAAACATTGCTGTCGCACGGAGCAGACCCTAATTTCAAGCCTGCCTTCGGTCGCAATGTTCTGAATACTGCAGCGTTTTGTGGACAGCACAAAGTCTTCGAGATTTTGATGGAGACACGCAGGATCAATGTGATGCACGTCGACAAGGACCAATTGACGCCTCTTTCAAATGCGGCAAGTCGGGGAATTATTCTGCTATAGCATCTCTTCTTCGAATCGCGGCGGATCCACATAAAGATAAAACCCTCACCTCATTCGATATTGGGTGGTTGCCTCTGGTCTGTTGTTCTTCCGAAGGGCGTTCAAACACCGCTCGCATTCTTCTCGATAGCGGTGCAGACCGAATCAGCCAGGTCCCAAAGGCGTCAAAACTGCACATTGGTATGCGGTCAAAACAACTTCCCACGAACTGTGCGTGTTCTCCTGGAAAAAGGCGCAGATCCCAACCATCAATTGCTACATGCTCCAATACTAGTGTGTGTGGTGAAATATGCAACGAATGTTACATCCACAGCGAAACTGGAACTAATAAAATTGCTGGTTGCCTACGGCGCACGCATCGACGCTACCGACAGAGATGGGCAGACAGCGCTGTCGTGGGCCATTTGGAGTGGCCTGGAAAGCGTCGTCGCACAATTGCTGGAACTTGGAGCCAGCGTGGATACACAGCGCAACGAACAACAGTTGAGTCCTGCACATTTGGCTGCCAAAAAGGGCTATGAGAATATTCTCAATCTCATCTTGGCCAAGAAACCTAATCTGGATTGCCTGGATTCGTCGGGGCGCACAGCTTTGGCGCGCTCTGTCAAGTTTCCGAATCTGGTACGAATACTCCTAGCAAACGGAGCAAACCCCGATTTGACTGAGTTCGGAGGATTCAAACCTTTTGCTATCGCAGCTGCGGGCAACTATCCATTGACGGTCGAGGTGCTTCTGAAACATGGTGCTCAAGTCGACCTGCAGACCGACAAGGGCGATGGCAGCCCCGGAAGATGGACTGCTGTGAGCATAGCAGCAGCGAATGACCACCCAGGCATAGTTAAGCTTCTAGTCGACGCGAAAGCGCTGCTTTCACCCAAAACTGAATCCGGCTCAACCGCTCTTCGTGTGGCAACACCTTCAACGGCTCGCGTCTTGCTACAGCATCGAGAACGATTGAATGTTGACGAGCCCAACAATGACAAAATGACTCCCCTAAATTTTGCCATTAAGCGGCACCAGAGCAGCGACCTCGTCAAGCTGCTGATCGACAACCGAGCTAATCTCAATGCGCGGGACAATGATGGAGACACGCCCGATGGAGACACGCCCCTCGGGCTTGCTGCTCACCTGGGAATCAGCGAGATCGTTGAGCTACTTCTGCAGAAAAATGATTGTGAACTGAATTTGGCGTCGAATGACGGGAAGAGCCCCCTTCACCAAGCTACAGAAAACAACGATAGTTTGGAAACCATCAAACTACTCATTGAGAACGGGGCGGATGTGAACCAAGTTGGGAGAAGGGATGTTGGCTCACCACTACACACAGCTTGCCGGAACCGAAAGTGGGGCATAGGGATGATTGCGTATTTGCTTGAACATGGAAGCTTATATGGCGGGCGGGATCCAAAATTTGCGAGACAAATACAAGTTGCGGCGTACTTTGTTGCACCGGGCAGCTCAGCATGGGCTATACATGATCATCGAGGGTCTGATTGCGGAACTGGGAACCGAATCGATCAACGAGCCAGATATTGATGGTTGGACGCCCTTGATGAGCGAGTGTTGGCCTGGGCCCCTATGCTATGAACCGCCGTGTGATTCATGGCCAGACAAAAGCGACAATGAGAGGCTGGAAAACCGACAAGGGCACACTTTCAAGATTCTGCTTCGGAATGGTGCCAGGGCCGACATTACGGGCAAGATTGGAGATTCCATATGGTCACTCTACGATGTCGCTTTGTTCAACAGGATCGGGCGGAGCTGCCTTCAGCAGTTGGAAGATCACCTCGGTTCTACGAAAGCAGAATCAACAGTGAATCCGGAGCGGGTGAAACCAATGAAAGGATAAATTTAAAATTTTAATTTAAGAATAATTGATTTAAATATATATTTTTAGACGTTTTAATATAAGGGTTTTTAAATATATTTTTTTAAAAATTTCCATTTAAATTTAATGATTATATATTGAATTTTGAGTTTAAATAAACTCATATTATTAAAAGATTTTATCTTATAATATATATGTTAGAATATCATTAAGCATGGACCGTACGCTGATACTCACGGCTTGGTCAGATGACTAAGCCAGCCCCTGGGCGGTAGGCCTGCTTGTCGTGCCCTTCGCACGGAAGGGCTCCCTTTCCAGTTAGTTAGAAGAAACAAGTAATCAGCACCGAATCCAACCCATCGTTTACGCGATACCAGTACGTACGTACAGAAAGCCCATTCAACATTATATATAATTTTAATCAATTTTAATTAATTTTATTATGAAAATATCATTATTATTTTAATAATCATTATATTTCAATTTATTATTGTTAATATTATAGTTAGTTATATATATTTAGTATTAAATTTTGAATTGTTTATAATTGTATGAAGAATTTATTTTTAGGCTAAAAAGTATTATAATCAGATTAAAAACAAACCCATCTATTATTCGGGGTATAATTCCCATTATAAGAAGTTAGAATTCATCAAGGATTTCTGCTTGATGTTGCCTTATACCGTCAACGGCTTGTTGGCTCAGGTTCTCTGCTCTCTTCGAGACTTACCCAGTAACTATAAGCCATATACGTATAGGATCAACCTTTTCAGAACTATTATGCAATAAAACTGTTTCTTGATATCCGAGGCGTCTATGAATGAAACAAAGTGCTTTGGAGCTTATCTCAAAATATCACCTTATCTTCTGCTCGGAAAGGACGCAGTAGACCACAAACATTACTGTCTTGTAACAACAACAATTATGCGGACACAAAAGTATGATAGATTTCGTTGTTCTGAAATTAAAATAGCGTTTCATTCTTGGTAGGAGGATCACTAACTGGAAGTGAATAGCACCTGTGCCAGTGCCGGGAGTACGTGGACAGTGTTCATTACTGTGAAACCAGGCTTAGAGCTGCTCAATAATCCTCACAACTGAGAGCCCATCGCTTCCTCCCCTCACGTTCACCTGATTGGGCGGCATTCACCAGTGGCAACGGCGCATCTCTTGCCGGTTGTCGAAGTCAAATCGGCTGCGGAAGCAGGTGAAATCTATCAGCAACAGTTTAAAAGCTCGAGGCATGATATGAACGAGAAGACGGAAGAGAGTAGTTGCAGAAAATAAGAGCCAAAATCCCCACCACCCCCCCCCCCCACAAAAAAAAAGATGCACGTACTCTTTCAGAACAGTGGTGTGCGTCCATCACTGCCACATCTGATACAGTGCCTATCATCTCTACATTCACATATGGAACTTAGTCGTCGGCACAGACTACGTGCTTAGTCGCAGTGCTCACTGCTTGGGAAACCTGTCTCTTGAAGTCTGAGGAATCGTGTGCTCATACCTCCCACTCCTCGCTGTGCGACTGCCGTGCAGACCAAAACTGACAGCATGGTAATGAATGTAGGGAAATGCATCTTGGTTTTTGCCTTGAAAGACTCTCCGTCAAATATTTCCACCGAACTGATTTGGATAGTTAAAGTTGCGATGCTTCTTTGGCCTCGCCTGACCAACTAGATCGATGCAGATCATGTTCGGGTTCGTGTAGATTATATACACGTGTGTATGAGCCGATAACTATAGCTCTCCTGTGTACTGACTCACGGTGAGATGCGTCTGAGACTCGTCTCCGTCGCCATTGCGGGTACTCACGAGTTGGGTTTCCCCTGAATTCCTTGGCTCAATCAAAACAACGACTCTCGCGAGTGGAAGTAATAGGAAGGGTAAAACGGGATCAAAAATTCACGCCAACTAATTATTATGTCTCCGTATGCCCAGGAGTGTAAACAATACGGCGTCAGCACAAATTTAAGTTGAGAACACGGTCAAAATTGGCATGAGACCCCCCGGCGGTGTGACTTACCTGGGCACAGAATGGGTCCAATGGACGCATATCCGTGACTGCGACTCAGAAGAGCACCTAAGTCAATTGAGCGATAACCAGTCTAGTCGGAACTGCCCGCAGACTCGTGCTATGTGTTCCACGTGCACAAGCAGATTGAATGAGCAAGAAGCTCCCTGAGTAAGATGCTTAGGTACCTGGGTATTTAGCAATCGTGGTCTTCCTTCAATAAAAACACATACTCAAATCCAGTACCATTTAGGACGCTATCATCGGTAGGCATGCGAGAGGATGGTAGCCTCCCGTAATCCATTCCTTACCTAGGTGGCTTATTGGCTGAAAGGAATCAGGAACATGTTGTGGAGAATAGAAGTGCCCAAATGCCATGATCATGGTATGCAATCATCGTGTTACACGAAATCTTTCCCAACATTCCTTTTACAACTAAGTATCTAAATACTTATTATCACACAGGAAAATTATAAAATGAAGTGTTTGTGTGGGTTGGACTCTCAGAAACATTGCCGTCGTGGTTCTTAATGTCTGGCGGTTATGAGTGGTAGAATGAGGGGGACTCCACCTTAGTCGCCATGGGGTTTCACGCGCTAATTGGCTTGGGCATATGTGAAGATGCGGCACAGCTTCCCACAGTTTGCTATGAAACCCACAGGAAAGCCTCACAAACCCCTCACTTCACTCTTTTCAGGTTCAAAAAGAAAGAAGTGCATCGAGACAGCCCTTGCCATCCGATTTCGGCGTAACAGTATCTGTGGGCCTTGACACCGCTCCAGAATCCTACCAAGTCACCGCTTTGGAGCATTCGTAGTGCACAACCGACAGAAATCCTGAACCTGGTTCCAGCAGGCTGGAAGCCCAGACGTATACACCGCTCAAACGTCCCGTGTAACATCAAACAACTGGCTCCGGCCGCCCATACTCTCGGCACAGAATGGCAGACCTGTACCAGTACGGGCCGCTCCCAAACGAAAGGTCTATTCGTGTCCTCCTTCTCGACCCAGGCACGGCGGACGAGCCTTTGTCTGGGACCCTCAAAGTGATCCACCTGAGTAGACGCGTCGAGGAGGTCGTGTCGTCCCTGTGGGGGAAAGTACGACCAAGGAAATCGTCGACTGCCAAGGTGTACAAGTACAAGGCGGAAATACCCTACGAGGCCATCTCCTACGTTTGGGGATCGGACGTGAAGGACCACACCATCCTCCTTGACGGGAAGACGCACCCAATTACGGCCAAACTGAGCGAGTCCCTCTACCAGTGCCGTTGGGAACATGAGGCACGGCCTCTATGGGCAGATTCGATATGCATTAATCAAGGGGACCTAGAGGAGAAGAGCCAGCAGGTGTTCATGATGGACCGCATCTACGCCTCTTGTCAGCGGACAGTCATCTGCCTGGGCACTGATCCAGACCACCAAAGCCACGCTCGAGAAGCATTTGGAGTGATTTCGGACGTCAGTCAGATGATGGACAAGGTGTTCCAGGATCCCGACTTCTGCTGGAAGCCCAATAGTTTTCCTTGGCCCGCCACGGACGATCCGCTCATCCGTGACCCGAGGTGGCAATCAGTGGCTTTCCTGATCAAGCTCCCATGGTTCGGCCGCGGCTGGGTCGTACAGGAAGCAGCGTTAGGCCCTGATGTCCGTATGTTATGGTCCGGCGCTGAGATGCCGTTTATGGACCTGGCCAGAGCCGAGTCGTGGTACAACCTGCGCGCATTCAGTCACAGTTCCGCGGCGACGGGGCTGGCCCTTGTTACGCCGACTCTATTCCGGCAACCGTTCTATCATGATCGGAAGGCAGAGACCGTGGCGCTCTACGTCGATTCACAGGAGCTAGTAAAAGGACCAGAAATCCTTCTAGCTCTGAATCAGTCCCGGGATCTCGGCCTCTACGACCCCCGCGACAGGATCTACGCTCTCCTGAGCCTGCCATTCATCAGAAACCCTATGCCTCCCTTTCGTCCTGACTATCGAAAGCCATATCTGGAACTTTATCGAGACTTTGCCATCCAGTACCTGGAGCAGACGTCGAATTTGAGTCTCTTATGCCAGGTGTTGCATGATGAGGAGAGCCAGGAGCCCCTTCACAGCGATCTCGCGAGCTCGTGGGCTCCGAGGTGGAATAGTCGAAAACGAGGGGTCCTTCATGGAGGTTACTGGGACTCGGGAAAGTTTGGCCAGGCATCCGCAGAACCAGCCAAATTCGAGATCTCGCGCGGAGGTGATGGCGCGCCAGCGTCACTGCAGGTCTCCGCTGTGGTCTTTTACCCTATCACCCAAATCTCGCCCAGGTTCGAGGAAAACATGCCCATTGACGACTTTTTCACTTTCTGGGCAGATTGGTCAAGAAAAGCTAGCTCAGCCACTGGCACCGGACCAGATGAGCCTATCCCTGATTTTCACAGTAAGGCCTTAGTAATGGCCTTGTCTGTTGGGAGATGGACGGGGACTTCTTACGAAGAATGGATGGGCAGGACGAAGTCGTTCGCGAGTTTTCTCCAGAAAAGCACGGCAGGGTCGGACTCCTCGGAGTGGGCCGAACTGACTCCTGACCTGGAGTTTTTCTTTCGACACGTAATGAGAGTTGCCAACTACTCGCATGTCTTCCTGCTAGGGAACGGATATTATGGGATGGGGCCCCTAGCCGCCAGAGAGGGTGACATCTGCGCTCTTGTCTTTGGCGTGGCTCTGCCGCTCATTCTCCGGAAAGTCCCTGGGGCGGAGGATCACCAATACAACGTGATCGGGCCCGCCATCCTTGTCTGCCCGACTCCAGACGGCTGGGGTTTACCGACCTTTTTGCACCAGTTCGGGGTATGGTCCGATTGGGATCAGCTCTGTCAATTTCCAGGATGGAACGATTGTGGGCTTAAAAAAGAACAAATCATCCTTCTGTGAGGAATGGCCTGGCACGAGAGGAAGAGATGTCTTACTTGGTTCTCGTTGTGGGGTGGCGCCTTTTAATTTCTCAGAGAGATAGCTCACTGCATCTGAACACACTGCAGCTGGACTTGATCACTTACTCCCTACTGGAATTATCTATTTCAGTCTAGCTTCTATGTCTCTGAACCATCTCATGGCAACGGTGAAACCGGTCAGTACTTCGAATTTTGTCGGTAATGTAGCTGGAATAGCTGGCAGCTCACGGCGGTCTTCTGGGGTATTTCTGCTTTGAACATTTCTTGAAGCCTGGCAGGACAGGCAAAGCCATCGAACAGCCTGGTCATGCTCGCAGTCAACCCTTCCTCCTTGGTCAACTGCGCCCCTTTGCGGGATTCCTGCTCTGATGCTCGGTGAACATAGAGATGGCCGTGACCTGGTCATACCAATGTCTCTCATGGAACATTGTCGAGGGTTACAAAAATGGGCCACCCGCATTGGCCAGAGGGCACATTCTGCTAGAGTCCTGATTAGAGGCTTGAAACAGGATCAAGAAGTATGGTGTATAGAAGGGCAGAAGGGAGGAGAAGACAGGGGGGTATTCGGAATATTTCGGTCAGAAATGACTGGTAGTATAGGAAGAAAAGAGAAGATTAATTTGGAGCGGACAAATCTCTCGAGCAGTACACTGGCAGACTTTTTATACACACACCCCGAGGAACACAAATATGATACACGACACTTCGAAACACTACCACGCACAGAAGCCATCAACGAGAGTGAGCCACGATAGGAAGCAGCAATTGCCCAAGTGCCTGTTGGTGAGGTTTCTGCTGGATTATTGAAGAGGGGCGTAGTTGACCGTGAGAGGAGCAATTCAGCATTCTGCCTGAAAAAATCATTTGTTCTGATATCTATTCTCCGATGTGTGGGCATCCTCCAAACACACATGCAGACCGACCAGGTGAAACAAAGACTCTAATCCAGACATGACAGAGTATGTGTTCACCCCGAGCCGGACACCAACCTTGGCTGGAGCGCCATGACTTTCTTGTCTTGATGATAGAATAATAAACAGAGAATTAGTGCCTGAAAGTCATCTATAGCAGGTACCATGGGGTGGTGCCAAGTCATGATCTCAACATCAACGTCACGGGCCAGATCCCAGCAGCACGACACACATTCAGAGGCATGGGAAGCCAGATGTAGGGTTTCATACGGGTTTTCATAGCGGGAGAGAGGATCACTACCAACCAAAGTCCATCATGCCAGACTGGTACTAGTCATGTGACATGAATCCGTACTCCTTGCCATGCTGTCCTCCGTCCAAAATGCTGTGCTATGCCATCATGACCCAAAAAAACGACTCGCTTGAAAATGCCAAAGATAGGAGAACAAAGAGACATTTCTTGCTGTGTTGTCAATATTGTATAGGCGTTGGTGCTTACTGCTATGTTGCATGTTAGATAGCCATAGTGCAAAGACAGGAGAGAAGGAGGTTTAAGAAACATACTCTTGGCACGCTGTGCCTATCCGCACCACAGGTCACACCTGGGGACGCTCAGACTTGGGCTTGACTAGCATGGTGGTTGCGATCGCAGAGCCCGCCAAGACTAGGGTGGCACCAAGGCCGTGAACGGGCTTGAGGGAGGCCAGAAGGCTGCGCATATGTCCAATGTCGATGACAGTGCTGACGACATAAGCGCCAGAGATGGCCTGGTGGTACATTGTGACAGGATTGAAAACCATGGAAGTTCCAAATTGGAGAGACCATGGTCCGGCACGAATGCTGGCGGTGATTTCGTTGGTCAGATCTATGATATCATGATCAGCATTGACAGGGGTGGTGTAAAGAGGGGCATGGGGAGGCGGGGCGAGAGGAAGGCTTCAAATATATCACTTACTGCTGATGCCGGCATGAGTAGCAGTGGTACTGCCAGCGCCGCTGTGGTGTTCTGGGTGTTGTTGGGCATGGTCTCTGTGTTGAACAAACGACTGGCTGGGCGGAAAAGCTGAGGAGGAATCAGCTCCTAGTTTGGGTTGTGGGGGACTTGAGCGAGGCGAGCAAGCTCATGCCGAACTGAAAGAAGCCCATGATGTTAGGAGGTTTGTGATGCTTTTTTCAGAGATGTGTTTCTGATGATGGCAATGGTGCTGTTGTCGTGGTGGAGAAAGTCAGTGAGGAAATCAGTCTTGCAAGAAGGGCCTGAAGTACTCAGAAGAACATCACGTGGTATGACATGGAATTCACTCGCCCTGTAACCGAAATTCAATTCAGCCTGTATGCATAACTGAGGACTTGATCACTTGGATAGTGATCCCTGCATTCAATGTCGGCATCAACTGAATGTCTGAGTGAATGTATCGGCGACTGCGCAGGTGACTGTCTACTTGATTGGTATTGTTTGGACGTTATCCCCATACTGCTCAAAATCAAGCTCGTCATGGTCATCGCGGCCCTTGAAGTCCTCAAACATGAGAGCCTCCCACGCCGCACCCAGCTCAGTTACGGCGGCTCCGACCCCGTCCTGCTTGTCAGCCTTCAGGAGGCAGGTCCCTGCAACGCCTGGGCAGTGCCGAGTTTGGGCCAGAGGATGTTATCTTTCCTCCTTTACCAAGTCGGACCGTCGACAACAAGCGTCAAGGACGACGGAAGAGGTGTGCCCTTGGTGTTTGCCCAAGCTGGTGGGCAGAGGAGCAGAGGAAGCTGCAGCCTGGCGTAGGCCCACAGAAGGCCCGCAAATGATGACAATGCCGCCGTTCGAGGAGCCGCAGCCTTCAGGCATTCCAGAAGGCCAGGCCGGCAGGGAACGGTGTCCGAATCACATTCCATCCCCCTTGGTGCTCTTCTTGGTGAATTAGATCCGCAAAACTTCAGTTTCAAACTCATCCACAAGCCACTCGAGGAGAGCAAACGCAGAACCATGTCGGAACACGGACAGACACAAGACCCTTCACAATTAAACAGGCACCATTGCAACACACAAGAAGGGCAGGAAGTGCAAGGGGTACTGAAGTCCCTGCCAAGTTCGGAAGGATCCTCGACGAGGAAAGCCGGCCCAATTCGTTTCCTGGTCGCCGACGACAACAAGGTCATGAGAAAGATCTTCGCCAAGAAGATGGGGCAGCTGGGCCACGGCTGCGACCTGGTTGTGAACGGGGAGGAAGCAGTCGAGGCATACAAGTCCAACCATGCAGCCTATCACTGCGTCCTGATGGACGTCTCGATGCCCGTCATGGGTGGCATCGAGGCCACGAGGCTGATCCGCGCATTCGAGAGTGAGAACGACCTCAGGCCTGGCAACGTCGTGGCCGTCACCGCCCAGATCCGGGAGCTCTTCGCGCGGGAGAGGGACAGGATGCGCGAGCTCGGCTTCACCACGGCGTTACAGAAGCTTTTCCGTACGGAGGATCTGGACAATCTGATAGATGAGCTGGGTCTTGCTCGCGAGGTTTCAGCGGAAGACGTGCCTTGCCAGCCGGAGGGAACAATCCCGGTCCCAACCTTGAACTCTCCGTAGTTAGGGTTGGTGCCTGAGAGGGCGAAAGTCACCAGGTCGGCTGTTCCATGGTTTCGTCCAGGGTGGAAATTAGTTTAATGTTGGAAGGCACCACTTTGGGCCTGTCAGGGCTCAGGCTAAGGCGCCCCAGCAAGGGATGAGCAGCCCTGGCTATGGCAAGGGATAAGCAACCCTAGCTATGGCTAGGGATGAGCTGCGAGCACTGTCATCCAGAGGAAATGGGCAGGCTATATAATACGTGACCAGACGTACTGCAATCACAACGATTAGTTAGGCATCGAAACATAGTACAGAATGTCCAGGTCCTGATCTGCCCACTAGCAATCTTTTGCCCAGCATCTTCCCCAAAGACTCCTGGCATTTAATTAGTTTAATATGGTTAAATTCTTTCTTAATTTTGTAATTTTTTTAAATACAAATATTATACTAGAATTAACGAGTTAAGAGCTTTAATAAATAATATAAAAAAAATATAAAAAGTTAAAAAAATAAGATAAAAAATAAAAAATAAACATAAAAGGAAAATTAGCAAAAGTTTTTTTCTTTTTGGGTTTTATTACTCTTTTTAAAAACAAATTGTAATATTTTAGTAATTATTAATACTAAGGTATTAATTTTCAACCCTGGTTTCGTCCGAATGTGCCTTGGGCTGCTTGTCGAGAGAACTCGGGGGGGGGGGGGTGGATGTTCAAAGTGGCCAATGGTCTGAGTTGTCGAAATGAAAGAGAAAAAAGTCCAAGATCAGCTCTGGGGTTTCAAAGAGGCGCAAAAGACTCTCAAAAATGCCAGGACGTACTCTGGGTGGACCGCTGGCTGAGGTCCATCGATCATTTCTTGCCCCATCGAGGCAACACAACGATAGTCCTCTGGCTATGGTCGCTGCCTGCCTCCAAGTGCATGCTCCTTGCGTTGCATTTTCCCTGGCTTGCAACCCACGCCTTCACATTCATGGTCCGGCCATTCCAGTTCACGAAAGGGGCCTGGTGTCTCCCGACGCCAACCGTCTTTTTATTCCTCTACAAGTCGTCCACAACAAAGCCACGTGTTAATGAGCCCGCTCTCTCATCGTCTTCCAAGGCCATGCATGACCTAGAGGACCAGCCAGGATATCTCCAGACCCACTGGCCCTCTCAACACAGGTCTCTTCAGCATTCTCCATTTAGAATTTCGATCACCCCGGCTGAGCCGAAATCAACGGGTGCTCAGAAACCATTTGCCATCTTGTTTTTCATCGATTTTGTATTGATCTGCTGCTGTCTGCTGAATTCGAATAACCTTCTCTCCGGGCCCCACATTCTGCCGCGGAGGCGCCCCTTCTTAAGAACCACCCGGCCCACCAAGCAGGGCAAATCTTCGCACGATTCCTGGTCCATACTCGTCGTACTATCATCTCATTAGCCGTTGTTTCTCGTATCTCGAGCGAAATTGTACTCACCTCCGCCTTGGTGTGGCAGTACGACCTAAACTCGGGCGTCTGTCCCAGCAGGCTGCCGCCGAACCACGGGCCGTGTCTCTGCCTCTTGTGCGTGATGACCTGCACCTCCAGGCCGCCGCTCCTCGCGCCTCCGCTGCGCACCTCGCTGGCGCGGATGCGGTTATCGACCAGGTGCTTGATGTCACGCTGCAGCCGACGGCCAAAGTCCTTGTACAGCGTGCTGCCGCCCGAGAGCACGATGTTCTTGTAGAGGCCACGACGCACGTCGATGGGGCTGGACTGGATGACGCCGTCGACGACGACGGGCAGGGGCGTCAAGAAGTCGGAGCTGTAGATCTCGGGGTTGAAGAAGATCTCGGGCGCCAGGAAGCGCTCGTAGCCCACGTCGACGGTGACCTGACGTCCGCCGGGCTGGAGGACGGGGTGCGTTGCGAAACGTGTGGGATCGCGGTCGAACCGGCTGAACTCCTTGACGATGTCTGGGCAGACATAGCAGTGCTCCTCCTTGATCTCCTGGGCAGTCTTGAGGGAGGAGTCGGGCTCGCCGCGGTCACGGAGGAGGGACTGGACGAAGTATGTGATGTCTCGACCAGCGATTGGGATCGACTTGATCGAGGAGCCGATGACGTATCCCTCAGCAACGGGGATGACGTGGGTGACACCGTCGCCAGAGTCGATGACAGTTCCGGTCAAGGAACGATCTTGCACCTTGGAGGATGTCCAGGATGCGGCGAGGGCGAGAACGGCCTGCACGGCGATGTAGAGACCGGCGCAGTTGAAGGACTCGAAGAAGATCTCGGCGGTGTTTTCTCGATTCTCTGGAGGGTTCAAGGGCTAGGGAGTACAGGATCAGCCAGCCGACGCGACGGCAGAGGGGTCGGTGCAACACGTACTGGCTCGGTGAGGAGGAAGTGGTGGTCTTCAGGCTCTACTCGCAAGTACTTGAAGATGGAGTTGGACCAGAAGCGCTCCATGTGATCCTGCCCACAGCGTCAGCCAGAGGTCGTCATCTTTCATCCATCAACATGCCAGCTCCTACCCAGTTCTCTATTTGCCCATGACGAATGGGGTAGTGTAGACCGTATCCTGTCTTAGTTAGAACGAATCCAGACCATTAATCGTTCCGTGTTATGCTCACCGGGGCCACCAGATGCTGCTATTGCCTCATCTCCGATGAAGAAGTCCAGATCCTCTGTGCCACGCTTCGAGTTGAGGTGGCCGGATGGGCCAGCACCGCCAGTCAGGAAGGAGGGCTTGTTCGCAACGCCAGGACGACCGGAACCTGAGCCGCCGCCGCCGCCAGCTGGGCCTTTCGTAGCAATCGCGGTCGGGAAGACGAAGGAGGGGGAGTCGTTGCCGGCGAAACCTGTAGAGGGGGCCCAATGTCAACGAGCCGTGGTGAGATTCGGTTGGGCCGTCGGGGAATCAATTGTACCTAGCTTGGAGAAACCCGTGCCGCTGGAGTAGAAATGATGGTTAGCATGATACGTACAGAACAGGGCACGGCGAAACGTCTATGCGCGAATAGCTTCATCAAGGAGGGCGGTGGCTGCTGGACCAAACCCCCTTGTGGAAGTGGGGTCAGGCAGCTCCAGCTATGCCCATGGGGAGCGTTCCAGGGGTTGGGAATTGACGTACTTGTCCATGACAACGGCGGGTGATTGGTTGGCCATGATTGCGAGGTTGGGAGCTGCGCAAGAGTCTGGATGAGTCGGTGGTAGGATGCGCAGCTCTTCTGTCAAATTGGCGGTGGTGATGGGTGGTCGTGATGGGTGGTCGTGATGGTGTCTCGAGGTGGGTAGGCAAGGCAGTCGACTGCTAGGAGAGATGCGGTTGCCGTTACTTGGCTCGGGATACGCAAGTCGTAATGCGGTCAGGCCAAGCAAGCACCGTCTAAGCGAAGACGGTAAGGTTGAGCCCCACCCCTGACCGTTGCCGTGGCGCCGTTTTGTGGCGCAGCCTGTAGTCGTGGCGTTGTCTGCTGTCTATTGGACCACTGCGACTGCTGGCTGAGTCCGGAGTACCTCAACAATACCTTACTAACTTGACACTGGCCGCTTCGACTACAACCCTGCTCAAGCGGTCATTTTGGCGCATTTCTGGCCTCCAAAGCCGCCTTCATTTTCGTTGTACGGGATTCCAGATGACCATATAATCAATGATACTGCTCGAAATAATGACTCTGTGGGGTTCCAGGCCAGCTTCTGCCAATGGAGGGCCATGACAAGATGCTGAATCCTGTTTGTCCATGACAAAGGCCACCCACGCCTGCACTCACACAATACGCGAGACGTGCATCTCACCTGCCTCTTGTAGGAAGTTGGAGGATTCGAGCCACGTTCTGGGCCAGGGTAAGTGACGTCTGGTCTAATGTGCTTGTGTTACAGGCTTTGACTGTGGACATAACAAAACACAGCGTGTGAGTTCCCAATATTTCCTCTGGTTGCTTGCACGACACCATCACCCACAGGAGCAATCATTCCCGGCTCCTGCGGACTCTCCAGTCAAATCTGTCGCTCGCTTCATTACAAAAGTATTGTCAGCCTCAACACACACACCCTTTCGGATGTTTAGGCCTGGGCACAACCCTCCCTTCCACTGCCGAATACAACGTCTCGGCACTTTCTGAGCCCCAAGTATCTCTCCACCACAGACTTAATTCTCAACAAAGATCAACGAGACGCCAAATCACGAGGAGTCATAGGTCTCTTGGTAGGTTGCCTTCGTTGGCTGTTTCATTTCGTCACCCCGGACACGTCTTCTTCCCAGCAGTCTCTTCTTTGCTCTCACCATGATGCGGTGCAGTTGTGCCCTCCCAGCCGAGGCATGCTTCCCAGCATTGTGATGCCCGAGTCTCATGTTCAGTGCCATTGAGACTCTGGCATCGCTGAAAGGGTCGAAACTGTTTGTGAGGGGGATGAGTCCCTTCCCCGGCATGTTATTGTCCTTTAGCGATCTGAACTGCAAAAATTCCCAACAGAATGGGGAAACACTTCATCAAGGCCAGCTGGTGTTCCTGAAGCACCTGAAAATTCCCGGCCGAGAGTTATTCACTGCCCATTGGCTCATCCGAAGTGCTGGCCAAGTCCCGAAATATTCCAGAAGGACGTCTGTTGGAATCAAAACTCCCTTTGCATACAATGGCACTCAATACCCTCAGAGATTGTTTGAGTTGGGGTTTCCATTTTGCTGACAAGAACAATAGAACCTAACAGCATATCTTTTCGGCCGTTTCACTGCCTCTGGTCGTTCGTCTGACGCTTAAAACGACGCTTCTTCGTCCACGACCAGCCAAGCGTTGACCTTCCTCTCATTTCTCCTTCCCTCAACAAATCCCAACTGAGCCAGAATCAAACTCTCTCGACCCCCACAGAATTGCCAGCGATATTGCGAAGCATGGATTCCCCCGATCCCAACCGTCACTTCTTCGGCCCTCTAACCACACCTCAACCATATCCAACACCGCAACTATCTGGAACCAAGCTTGGCGTGGGCTCCGACGGTACTGTTGACCGCCTCATCAAGATGCGAGACTCGTCCGTTGAGCAGCGCCAGTCAATGGCTGTATTCATTCACGCTGGCGCTGGCTACCACAGCGTCCAGAACGAGAATGTCCACCTCACTATGTGTGCAAAGTAAGGCGCCGTCCAACCTCCCCTTCTCCGTGGACCATTTCGTACGCCTTCGTTCGTGCTGACAAACTCCAGGGCTGCCCAAGAGGCCATGAAGTGTCTGAAGGCTGGTGGTTCAGCCACTGACGCCGTAGCTGCCGCCATCGTGGTTCTAGAGAACAACGACATCACCAACGCGGGCTTCGGAAGCAACCTTTCGGTTAATGGCACGGTTGAGTGTGACGCCACCATCGTTGACCACTTTGGGCGTAGCGGTGCCTGTGGCGCCGTTCCCAGTAAGTCATCTGATCAGGACCCGCGGCTTCCTATTCGTCAGCGTCTAATCTGTTCGAACCCTCCAGACATCAAGAACCCCATCTCGCTTGCGAAGCTCATCCTTGATACCAGCCTGAGACCCCTTTCCCTCCGGCGTGTGCCTCCCAACATCCTGGTCGGCGAGGGCGCAAAGAGGTTTGCCATGGAGCACGGAATGCCTCTCGCGCATAACAAGGAGCTCGTTTCCAAGAACGCTGTGGACCGTTTCAGGAAGTGGTGCGATGACCTCCGCAGAGCTCAGGCGCGCCTCCAGCAATCAGCTGCACAGGCGAAGGCTCAGGTGCAAGCGCAGGCGCAGGTGCAGGTGCAGGTGAAGACGGAGACGCAGGCGCAGGTGAAGATGGAGACGGCTTCTCCCGAGGAGGCGAAGTACAACACAATTCGCATGCCCAAGTCTGAGAAGACTGGCCAGAACGAGGCTCTCGCTGGACTGCAGACCTTTGCAGCTGCCATGGCTGATACGGGCCTCACGATACGCGACCACTCGCGGATGTGGAACGAGGGCCAGCCCGACTCGCCTTCGCCATCGGACACGGCCTCACCCAACGTGCCGAACTCTGGCCCTGTCACCCCTACCAGGCCGTCACCGCTGTCACTTCGCCAGAACGGAGTTCAGAGCCCTTCATTACCAACCCGGGGCATTAAAATGACCCGTGCCCTCAACGGTACCGATGACTCGATGCAGCAGCTCCGGGCCAAGCGCCCCAGGACCTCCGAGGAGCCAATGGATACCGCTAACGGCGCGAGTGAGCTCCTGGACGAGTCCTGGAACTGGGCCGACCACACCATGGCCGAGGAGCTCTTCGGCCAGGCGCCCGGCAACATCGACCTCACCGAGCTGACGGCTGAACCCGCCGACGACGCCGACCTCGACCGGATCACGGACACTATTGGCGCCATTGTGATCGACGGCCAGGGCAACATGGCAGCGGGGTCCTCCTCGGGTGGCATCGGCATGAAGCACATGGGCCGCGTGGGCCCCGCGGCGCTCGTGGGTATCGGCACGCACGTGATCCCGCTGGACCCGGATGACGGCGACGCCCGCACGTTGGCGGCGGTCACCAGCGGCACGGGCGAGCACATGGCTACCACCATGGCGGCTCACAAGTGCGCGGACCGGCTGTACCACATGACGCGGGCGGGGGCCGGGGGCGACGACGAGACGGACGTGCCCGACGAGGGCGCTATCATGGCGGACTTTGTGACGCGTGACTTCATGGGCCACCCGGGGGTGCGCAACCAGACGAGCTCGGGCGCGATTGGTGTTCTTGCCGTGAAGGCCACCAGGTCGGGGATCTACATGCACTGGGCGCACAACACGGACTCGTTCGCGCTCGCGCACATGGCGAGCTACCACAAGGAGCCCAAGTGCGTCATGAGCCGGCTGACGCCGGGCAAGGGGCCCGTCAACATTGGCGCGCAGAAGGTCCTGAGGGATCATGCTGCGGGGATGAAGGCGCGCGACTAAAGTGGCCTGTGTGTGGTCTTTTTCTTTCTCGGCTCCTACTTACACCCACGATCGTCACACCCGCGGTACACGGTCATGACTGCATAGGAGGCGTTTTGCGGTCCTTCGGCTTCTTTTATGCTGCATCTTCGGCCTCTTGTTCGATAAAATTTCGGACTTCTGCCCTCTTTGAGTCGCGGTCTAGCATGGACAACCGTGTGCTTCCTCTCGCTCGGGGCATATTCTCGGCGGACGGGCATGGCTTTGCATAAAGGGCATGGGTATGCATGCATGGTACGGCGTTTTTCATCGCATTTCTGGCCGGCGGTACCCTTTACTGCGACTTTTCCCTGAGGCTCTTGGTGGCTCGTCGGCTTCTCTTGTCGACCGTTCACGGTTAGACAGTGTGGCGGCACCATTGCGCATTTTCGGTGGACATCAACCGCCCGAAATCACCTCTCATCCTCGATCGCGGAAAAATCGGCCCGTGGGGATTCGCACCTCATGACTTTTCAGGAACCTGGATTCTCTTTGCTTCTCTTTCATTTTTCATGTCCTACGTCACTTCCTTCTCCATCCTTTGCTGCAGTCTAGCTTGGACGACTGCACCAGGTCGGCACGTGCCTCACTACCTGTCGAAAAACACGGAGATGGGCCTGTTTCTTATCTTCATCCGTCAACCTGAAACGGCCACATCTGGGAAATGGGCCACTGCTCACTAATTGGTAGTGTTTGGGGAACAGGCCGCATATGGCATGGATGGCTCGTCTCTTCTTCATGGGCTTGATGGACGCAGACTTGGCTTGGGTCTGGCTGGTTAGATTGCGCTGGGAGAAAGCTCGCGCTGGGGGATATACCCACTCTCTCGTCTTCCCTCATCGCTATACTCACGTAGCCTAGATTTGTCTTGGTAGAAGGCACAATTACAGATCATTTTTGAGAGCATTGTGAGCGTCCGGGCCGCCTGGCTTGGCTTGTATGCTTCCTGTGCGGGAAGAGAGGTTGCCGTGGTGGGGTGACTTGAGGGGATTCTGCTCGCCTCGCAGGATGTGGCTGTATTGGCTTTTCAGACCATTGATATCTATGATGCTATGCTTCCTGTGCTGCTTCTTCCATTCTCGCGTTTCCGACCCATTCTCTGTCGGCACGCACAAAGGGCGCCGAGCCAACTTGAATTCCAAACATCGTGCCCATGGCTTGCTCACTACCTAGCTACCCGTGTTGGGCTCCCGGATCGCCAGCCAAATTGGTTCTAATTTCCACATAATTGGCATGCTATGCATTTTTCTTTTTTGGCCAGCTGGACCTAATTGCTCGCGATCCTTTTGCCCAGGTGAGCCCGATCCGAGGGTTGATCCGCATGATCAGAGCCCAAGGACCCAATTGGTTTCCACTACTGTCCCTTAAGATGAAATCAATGGGGTCCAACAGGGCCGACTTCAACAGTTTCAACCGCCCTTATACCTCTCTGTCCCTGTCTCGCTGATCCGATCCAAGGTCGGTCAGTCTCTCCAGCTGCCTAAGCGGAATATACGGCTGGGGACCGTCCGCTCAGCGGGCCCGCTGTGCGAAGTCCCGTTTTCTCTCCAGCCAATGGTTCACGCGAATGGCCATGTATCATTCCGCCTTACAGATACCCATGCTCCGTCTCACAGAATATTGGCTTGCCCATGCACGTTTTCACCGCAGCGGAATGCACGACTACCTCGTGGGAGTCAAGAGTCAGGCCATCTCAAAGCTCATATCCAAGTGTGGCTCTACTTCAACACGCCTGCCACCTTCCGATCTCAGCCAGGCCTGGGCGTCCCGACAGCGCTGCCGGGCTGCTCGCTGCCGACGGCCTCCCCGTTGAGCCCCAGCTTCCTCTTCTTCTTCTTCTTGCGCGGCACGACTGCGGGCCGGGCGCCGTACTTACCGAGCGCCAGCTTGTTCCCGCACGTGAGGCACTCCGCGTCCTGGGGCACCTCGCAGAAGATGGACAGGCAGATGCTGCAGACGAAGCCCGTGTCGATGACCCTGCGGTGGCAGAAGCACGCGGCGCGGAAGTCGACGCTGACCGTCGAGGGGCTGACGAGCTGGTTCAGGCCCGCGCCGCCGCCGCCCGCGCCGCGGTGGCCGTCCTCGTCGTCGTGCTTGGTGGCGCCTGCGGAGTTGGAGGTGGTGGTCATGACGGTGGTCGCGGAGGAGATGGAGGAGGCGAAGCCGAAGAGGAGGTAGGTCAGCAGGCCCTGGGGGCTGGCGGCCGCCATGAAGGTGCCGCGGGTGATGTAGCTCGCCTGCTGGAGGAATGTGGCGCTGCCGTGCAGGGAGAGGATGTCGATGGGGATGCCCGCGTGGCTGGCGGCGAAGACGGCGTTCATGGTGGGGATGTACTGCGTCGGGGAGCTCTCGGAGACGGAGACGACGAGGATCCTGGCGTGGAGCCCCGTCAGGACCCCCGCGCGCTGGCCCGTCACGGCGGAGGGGTTGGACGCGGTGGATCCGCCGTTCTTCTTGGCGGCGAGGTTCGAGGCGTCGGCGTTGTCGTTGGCGGAGAGGAGGACGGAGGTCTTGTTGATGTGCGACAGGGCGAGGGTCAGGGCACCCGAGATCTGGGTGGTGGTGGTGGCCAGGTCGGCCTCGGTGGTGGAGGACATGAGCTCGTGCAGAGAGGCGACGATGGAGGACTCGATCTGCGCGAACTGGGGGTACTTGTTGGCAGCGACTGCGTTGCGTTTCTTGGGCGGTGGTATTGACGAGGCATCGGCGTCGGTCATCTCGACATCCCCATCATGCTGGCCGTTCCTCTGCTTCCTTGCCTCCTTGGGCTTTGGGAGTGGCGGGTAGAGCCATACTGCGCGGTTGGTGTGCGAGGCTATCAGGGCGACCTGGTTTGTGCTGCTGAATGCCAGCTGGGAGTTTATAAAGACGAGGATGTTGGCGAGGGCCTTGGATATGGGCAGTTCGTTCTTGAGGGCTGCCCAGGCGCGTGGGTTGGTGTCGATGACGACGGCGCACAGCGAGGGCGTCTCCTCGGTCGCGTAGATCTCGTAGTGATCGGTGGCGTCGACAGCATCCATGATGGATGTGGGCCGAGGGCTGGCGGCCCTGACGCTGTTGACTGAACTCTTGGTGAGTCGAGTTGGTTTGGGCCCAAACTCTTGAGACTGGATATGACTGTTGGTGGTGGTGGCGTTGGTGGTTTGCTGGCTGGGAAGTGTGGTTGCGTCAAGGAGGGACGTTGACGCGGTCGGGGCTGGGCAGGCAGACAGACAAAGCTTCACGAATTGAATTCCGCGCCCAGCATTGAAAGCTGCAGCTGCCGGGTACTACTGTGTGTACTTTACGGGCGTATGTGCAGCCAATCTAATCTGATGTGACAAGGTCGCTCAACGGCAGGAGCCGAATTGCAAGCCCCCAGATCAGATGAGACCTGCAGCTAAGCTGGGTTGGGTGCGCTGATACTTTGTCGCCTGCTATCACTATGTACCAGCATGTACCAGCCCTCCTGCACAAGGATAATACGGTAGGGTTTACGGTGCAGCTTGGTTGAGGATGACACCGTGCGATACGTAACGGTACGATACGGAACCAGCTGTACCTCCAATCTGGGCGTCGCCCATCTCCATCTCCATTCTCCATCTTTTGTCCAGAAGGAGGGGCACATCGGCCGCCAGCAGACTCATGTCCCAGTCCCACGCTCTCACCCACGCCCACGTCAATGGATGCTCCTGTGCGACCAGACAGACCACCCCTGGCCCCAGGTGGTTGAAGCTCTCCCCAGCCTGCGTGCAACTTTGACTCCGGTTTTCCCTCGACACTTCTCATACGCGTCAGCACCATCAGACGAGTGATTTTTCGCACCTCCTCTTGGCCGATGAAGCGACTCTCGTGAAACCCGAGCCAAGATCCCCGCGGCCATTTCGCTCGCGTTCGGAAATAGAATCGCCCCTCCACAACTCGCGCATCCCATACTGTTCGTACTGTATATCAGCCTACCTACTGGTCGATCGGTCGACCAGTCAGTCGATTAATCAATCTAGCCTGCATACCACAGCTTTAGCTGTACCTCCAACTCCCGGCGCGGGGTCCTCGGCTCCTCAACGCTTCTTTTGCCTTCGCCTGTCTTCTCTCAACCAATCTGTAACCTAATCAAACCTGACCTGGTAGAACAGGTCGAGAATTATCCCCCAACCGCGACGAAAGGCTCAAACCACAGGGCCAAGTCGAACACTTCTCTACCTTCTTTCTTCAGCCTCCCTTGCCTCACGATGGAGACAGTCAATGAGTATGCCCAGCAGGACCTCTCCAAGCTGAGCAGGGAGGACCAGACGCTTCTGCTGTTCGCCAAGTTGATGGAGGGCGGCCAGGAGGACAGCGACACCGTCAAGGACTTAGACTCGCTCACGAAGCTCCTGCACGAAGACCTCGAGGCCAGGAAGAAGGAAAAGTCAATATGCGACGTCATCGACTCCGACTGCTTCGACACAATCCTCGGCTACCTCGACTTGCGCCAGCCCGACATCGTCCGCGGCCATGCCACCCTCACCGCGTCCGCCTACCTCAAGGCCTCCGGCGCTGAGGGCTCCAAGACGCTGCGTGACTTCTTCCAGGGGCGTGTCAAGCGTGGCACCTACGATGACTACATCGTCGCATTCTGTGTCGCCGCCGCCATCTTCCCCATCGTCCCCGACCTCATCGCCGAGTTGTTCCTCAGCGAGGGCTTCTTGCCCAGCCTTGGCCCACTGATGCGCAGGAAGTGGAAGAGCCGAAAGGTTGAGACGGCGTGTCTGGAGATGCTGAACGCTGCGTGCATGAACCAGCAGTGCAGGGAGGCCGTCCAGAAATACTGCGTCGAGTGGCTGGAGGAGGTCGTCGACCAGGACCCCGACGAGGTTGTCAAATCCATGTACGTCCGCGGCGCCGACAGCTCACAGAGCGAGGAAGGATCCGTCTCAATGCGCAGACACTCGGAAAACGTCCAGAACTTGGCTGCTGTCATACTTGCCAAATTAAGGGTTAGAGATCCCGCCTCATTGCGACATCCTTCCGTCATCACCGGCGAGCCCGAGGAGCTGGACGTCTAACTGACAGTTGGACATCCAGGCAATACAACCCGCTCGCCCACCAGACGGCAAGGGGAACGACCAGGAGCGAGTCCAGAACGCGACCACCACCATCGAGGAGCTGTCCAACATGTTTACCAACATGCTGGTCAAGGACCCAGAACACTCTCGGAACAACTCCATCGAGGGACTAGCATATGCCTCATTGCGCTCGAACGTGAAGGAGGACCTCTCCAAGAATAATGAATTCCTGAAGCAGCTCGTCAAGACCCTGGAGGACGCGCCGCCGAAATCACCGCTGACTTACGGAGCCCTGACTATATTGGTCAATCTCACTCGTTTCCAGCCCAACAAATCTGAAGAGGAGAAGAAGATGGACCAGCTAAAGGCATACGCCAATGCGGCGGGTAAGATTGGAGATGATCCTCTGAACGATAACGAACACGTCACGGCCCGTTGTAAGGCAGTCTTTGAAGCAGGCGTCACGCCCGTCCTGGTAACGCACAGCAAGAACGGCTCCGTAGCCTCACTCTCCCTCATAATCACAATCATCAACTCTATCTCAATGATCACCAGCATCCGCGGCCACCTGGCTCAGCAAGGAGCCGTTCGCCTTCTCATAGCGGCATGGAACGCACTTCCCTCGTCCGAGGCCCAGCCCAAACGCGTAGCCGCCCAGGCCCTCGCCCGCATCCTCATCTCCACCGACCCAGCCCTAGTCTTTGGCGGCACGCGGCCCACCCCACAGAGCGCAGCCATCCGCCCACTCGTATCCATCATCGCGCCGGACCAGGACGTCGAGACGCGCGACCTCCTGCCGACCTTTGAGTCCCTCATGGCCCTGACCAACCTCGCCTCTACGGACGACGACACGCGCGGCGCCATCGTGCGCCAGGCCTGGCCGGACCTGGAGGAGCAGCTCCTCTCGGCGAACCCGCTGGTGACCAAGGCCGCCGTCGAGCTGGTGTGCAACCTGGTGCAGTGCGTCGAGGCGATCGCGCTGTACGCGGACGGGACCGCCAAGGCCCGCGACAGGCTGCACATCCTCCTGGCACTGGCGGACGCCGAGGACGAGGGCACGCGCAGCGGCGCGGGAGGGGCGCTGGCCACCCTGGCCGGGGTCGAGGAGGTCGTGACGGCGCTGCTGGCGCGCGAGCGAGGCGTCCGCAACATCCTGGGCCTGTGTGCCGACGAGGCGAGCGAGGACGTGCGCCACCGCGGCGTGTTTGTCGTCTATACCCTCGTCACGACCGAGGGGGACGTCGGGGTGCGGGCGAGGGCGACCATCCGTGAGGAGGGCGGCGTCGATGTCCTGCGCGAGTGCGCGCGCCGGACGAGGAGGCCTGAGGTGCTAGACCTTGCTGTGCAGGCTTTGAAGCTGATCATGGAGGGGAATTAGTAATGGTGGTGGGGGGGCTTGTGTGTGCCCTGGAATATCCGAGTGAAGAGCTGTGTGAAGCATATACCTTGTGTGAAATGAGCGTGTTTGGTGTTTTCCAAAATCCAGGACGGTGCAGCAGATGACTTCATGAATCGTGCGTTTTCTTCTTTCATTCGGGGGGAATACTAGCTTGGCTGGAGTTGGTATCTATTTTTGCCCTTTTGTGGCCTCTTAAAGGGATTCTATGTGAGTTTTGCATGGCCCTTGGCCTTCTTCTGAACGAGGCGTCTGCTCAATGACCCAGGTACCAAAGAATGTATTGAGCATTTTTAGGTTTCTGTGCAGGATGTAGCCATCATCGCCCTGCTCTTGGTTCCGTCTCCTGGCGAAGTATGTAACCCATGATGTGACGTGCGCCGCCTCCTCAAGCAGCACCAAGAGGCACACGCATCAAATATGTGCTGCACAAGTCCTCTCATGACGAACCACGCGATACACGCCTAGCCTTATTTCATCACCCTCGTCAATGAGACACTAACAAGTACACATCCTATCTTTGATTTACTGTCGCCGTCGGTGAACTTCATTTTGTTCCTTGCTCGTAGCGACGAGATGCCCCGAGATTAGTGAAACTCTTCCTGACACCGCTGGCTCTTGTAAGCCTTCTTCCAGCTGCACTTCCTGGTTCTCATGCCCCCATCAGTACAAATGATTCGGCGTTTGGGGTGATGAATAAACTTTGGCGTTATAAATGGCTCGTTCGGGAATCTAACTTGGCGACACAACACACATCACCTTCGAATTTGGGAATCGTCCTTCCTAGACTATCATCTTATTTTCTCTTGTGGTCCAAACTGCACATGCAAAGCGTCCAGAACTTTGGCGTTGGCATGGCACAAGAGACACCTGCGCAGTCCGTCATAATCCTGGAAAAACACTACGTCTTAATCTGCACCATTCTCTCACCAGCCAGCAATCATGTTCAAGCTGGGAAGGAGGCCATGAAGACTATAGTACGTCGCAACTTGACTGCCAAGTCAAACAAGCAAACTCTACTTCACATCCACGCATGCATGCCTCTTTTTGCCCGAGAACTGTGTCAATCCATGTCTGGATTATTCATTCTTCCCAAAACTTCATTTCAGCCTGGAAAATTCCTCTCCCAATTTTCTCTTCATCTTCTAACCCCGCTCAGCGCCGCGGTCAGCGTCCCAGGCCGCTACACAATGGGCAAACATGTCTGGGTAAAGGTCCTGCCCGACGCAGGAATACACCCATCTTCGTCAAGGTCCGACTTGTGCCAGTCAGTCTCCAGGACGCCAACCCTGCGGAAGGTTTCCCCTTCCGCCCGCTCCAACAAGAGGCTCTGGCTCCGTAGGGACCTGTCGTAACCCTTTGTGGCGACCCAACAGATGACCACTGCGGTCCACTGGCACCCCCAGTGCCCATACATCTTTGGTTCCCCTTTGTACATGCACTCTATGGTCTGGTCCAATGTGACAATAGAACTTTCCATATCACGGCCTGGAAGATATATATCCAGGTTCGGCGAGAGAAAGGCAGTCACAGTCGTTGACCATGCGGTCACGTAAAGGACAGGTGCTGGGTCCTCCGGGTTGCCAGATTGCAGTCTATAAGTTGTACGGAAATGATCGGAAACATCTATCAGCTGGTCCCCAACCATAAGGTCTATAGATATGTCGCTCGGGCCCCAGACGCGGGTCTGTCGCAGTGGGTGGGCGCAGCTTACCAGCCAGCTGTATGGACCGGGCGGGCTTAGTAATTGGAGGTACCAGTCGACGGGTTTATTCGCAGACCATCCAGTCCAGCCCGCCCAGGTCCAGGATGGCAGCCCTTTGAGCCGTTGGAGCCGTTGCAGTGAACGGCCATGATATCGCCAGAGAAGGCCGTATCCTGGCTGCCTTATGTTCCAATCAGAGCCGAGGAGAAACGGGACGCCCCAGACGTGCATCGCCGGGGGTTGCAGCCTCTCATATGCCCTAAACACCCCAAGAAAGGCATTGAGCAAGTCGGTAGGGTACGTCAAGCTACGTCGGGAGTATTCGTTGATGTGTGCGAATATACCGCTGCTTGCTCTGACTTTGTCTTCTCCCCTGTAGTGTACGATGGCACAGTCATCCGTAAAAATCAGTCGCCGCCGGGATAACAGACCTTCCTGATATGTCCAGCCGCGGGTTGACCAAGTGCACGTCTTTATCTGTTCGAGGCCAAAGTCAGGGACCTTGGCATACACGATACCATCCCAAGCGGGCAAGGAGTTCTCATCTAGTGGCTGGCATGATTTAGAGACATTGGGCAGTCCATGGTCGCCGTTGCTTCCGGATGCTGCAATGATCGTCAAGTAGGCTGACTCGTATATGGCGTCCATATTGCTGATCATGTAATGCTTTGTCCCCGGCTCGGAGCCGTTGATGCAGTACCGATCGACCCACAGGTACTTCTTGCCGAGTACACTGACAACGTTCATAGCGTCTCGGATTGTAAGTGGGAGACGGCGCCCGTGTAAGTCTTCCTGGAACTTCTCACTCTCTCCACCACTCGTAATTGAGCCCCAAACGTAGCTCAAGGCCACATAGTCACAACCCGGGTCTGCAGGAACAACACGTCTCGAGTGGCAGTCGATGACCATAAGCCCTGAAAGGGTTTCCTTGCGCTCTGAATCCCAGGATTGGCCCAATTCTTGATCAGTGTCGTGCAATAGTTGCCGTACATCACGGAGCGTCGAATATAGGCGGCTTGTTGGCGGCAGGCCAATATTTTCTTCGACCTCTACTAGGTACTTCAGAGGTATGGATCGCGACGCACCAGCGGGAAATCTATTTGCGAACTCTCGCATGGACCCAGAGGCGCTGAACAGCTCCTCTGGAGCCTCAGCCGCAATAGCCTCCAAGGCTGAATCGTCTCCCAGATCGCCACATGACGAGGATGCCGTGGCACATTCTTCGTCTACAGAAAATTCTTGGTCGTGATCGAGTTCCCCTGGGCCGTCAAAATTCATGCCTTCGAGGAACTGGTCATCGCCCATGCCTTCAGTGCCAAAAAGAATCCGTCGTGTCAGAGGAGACCCGGGATGGCCGAGCTCTTGGACGCTCTCCGGCGCCTCTGCCACATCCGAAACGGACATGGCCTTGGGAGGCGTGTCGCAGATCAAGGAACGTTGTGGTCACGTAAGCGATGTAAGGCAGGAGGGCTCCGGTAGGTCGCGGTACAAATGTCAATATCGGGTCGCTTGGTTGCCCAGAAGACCATGGTTAGTACAGAACCTCACCACGCAGAACAAAAGGAGCAGGGCTCAATGAGAAAACCCTGTATCAATATCGAGCACCTAGAAAACTTTGGAAACCTGTAGAAGCATGCAACAATGTTAGCCCCGCACCCGCGGACGCGTGCGCTCGGTAATCTTATGGCGGACCGGGGCCCCTGAATATGTGTCCTGGCAAGGCAGACTGCCGTTGCCATGGGCACCCACACGCGCAGTCCAATAAGACTCAGGCATGGAGATCAAGGCGCGTGGAGATCAACATTTCGCTTCGGAAAAGTCGCGTAGATTTGTGATCTTGTGCTTTCTGGACGCGTTCCCTGTCCCCGGTGTCCCTCGCGGCAGAGTATGCTTGCCATCCCAGCTCCCTTTTCTACCACCGTCCAACGAACACATCCTGTCCGGGTTAGTGTGGTAACACAGACGGCGTTCGAACGGGGCTTTATACCAACGACCTCCCGCGATGCTGCAGCCGATAATTCACGGACTTTAGACCGACAGACCACCGCTGTTTTTCTGCCTTGGCTCTCCAACCCCGAGGAACGTGCCATCCCACAGCCTCTGTATCCCCTGCACGGCACTAACTCCCAGGCGCACCCACGTACTGTTGTGCCCCTTCTCGACCATGGCGCCCACCGTGCCGTTATCATAGGTCCACTCAAACTCAGCCTGGTTCGGAATAAGCTGGTCGTGGAAACGCGGCTCCGCCATCGCCTGACGCATATCCATGCCGTGCTCCAGCAGGTGCCAAGCCGTCAGCGTGGTCGACGAGATGATCCTGCTCCCTCCCGCGGCACCCGTCACAAAAAATACCGTCCCGTTGGGGAACTCCACGATGATGGGCGTGATGGAGCTCATGCAGCGCTTCCCCGGGCGGATAAAATTCGCCGGCGAGGGCGCGAACCCAAACACATTGCGGGCCCCCGGGGTGCTAAAGTCCGCCATCTCGTCGTTGAGGATGATCCCGCTGCGGGGCGTCATGATCTGCGCGCCAAAGAGCAGGTTCACCGTCGTCGTCGACGATATGGTCAGCCCGGAGCCGTCTGCCGCGACGATGTGCGAGGTGCCGTGGCTCTCGGGGAGGTACTCGCCGCGCGGGTCGTACTCTTCGAGCGGGAGCGTGCTGCTGTCGTTGATGCGGCCCCGGACGGCCCGGGCGTTCTCCTCGCTTAGGAGCGTGTCCTCTAGCCCCTCGACGTCGGGCAGGTAGGCCGGGTCGCCGAGCTGAAGGCGGGCGCCGTAGGCGAAGCGCATGGCCTCGAGGAAACGGTGGGTGGTCAAGTTCGTGTCCCCGAGGTCCGAAGCAGGGTACTGCTCCATCGTCTTGAGGGTGCTGAGCATCACGGCGCCGGAGCTGGGGGCCCCCGTCGAGTAGAGCTTGAAGCCGCGGAAGTCGATGCTGACGGGCCTCTTGGACAGGGCCTTGTACGACTTGAGGTCGTCCAGCGTGAGGGTGCCGTTGTTGTCTTGGGTTACCTGGACCATTTCCTCTGCGAGCTGGCCCTCGTAGAAGATGTTGACTCCATGCCTGCCGATCTTCTCTAATGTCCTGTGTGACTGTGTGAGCAAAAGTGCTGCTACCATAAACGGATTCAAGCTTACTCAGCATATCGCTTCCTCGTTATTATGTCTCCAAGCTGGAGAAGAGTCCCATTTGGTGCAAAATCCTCAGCCCATATGGGGTCCTCAACCAAGAAGTTGCCCCTGGGACCGTTGATGGCGTTATTCATGTACCGTACCAAGTCCTCGGTCACATTAAACCCATAACGTGCATAATACACTGCAGGTGATGATAAGTACGACCATGGTAATTGTCCGTACTTGTTATGCAGATACTCGAGGCCTTTCAGCTCGCCTGGTACGGCCACGGACAAGCCGCCCCACACGGCGCCCTCGAGGTTTCCCTGGTACATGTCCTCATAGGCAGCGGCGGGTGCGGATTCTCGGTAGTCTATTGTCTCATAATTTCCGTCGGAATCACGGACGAGGGCGAAGCCTCCGCCTCCTATGCCGGAGTGATACATGCCCATGACGCCGACACAGAGGTTGGTGGCCACCAAGGCATCCGCGGCGTTGCCCTGGAGAGTGTGAGCGGGCGGCAGTATGGGGGAACGCAGAGGGGAGCGTAGAAGGTACCTACGCCCTTTTTCAGGACTTCCAGGCCGATCTCTGAACATAACTTGCTTTCGCTAGCTACCGCTCCGCGAGATCCCTGGAGAGGAGCCTGGAAGGGTTCCTGGAAGGGGGTGTTCCCGAAGGACAGGGGTGAAGCTGCTGCAGCATAGTACAGGGCTACTGTTGATAGCAGCTCGGGTTTAAAATTCTCTACGAGTCTGTTAGCCTCTGTGGCATCGCACGCGGGCAGCTCAAAGCAAGCCAGGATGGGAGGGAGAGCCTCACTCATGCTATCGTTCTATGGGCGGTCTGAACCGCAGAGAGACGGAAACGGAGAACACCAAGATAACGCCAAATGACCGCTGAACAACGATGAAAGGAACGACAAATGCCACCCACGGGAATTTGAAAAGAGAGCGAGCCTGTGAGATATAGTATAGTGAGAGAAGAGAACAAATGATTCAGTCTACACCGAAAGACGGTGGACAACGAGCATGACGAGCTCCGGCACGAGACCGGCGTGCTCACGGGAGACGGATCCGCGATTACATAACCGGCGGACGCCGTTTAGACCAGGCCTTGATCCTAGTCATACACGAGCAGGGCTAACCCGATCGGGTAGCAACGAAGGCGGCCAATCAAGCTGCCACTGAAAACAATTTCGAATATCAATTCCATCTCACTTGGTCCCTGCCTTGAGTGTGAGCATTCCCACGAATATTTCACTTGTTTTCATATAATTCCCAGCAAGCTTCAGGAGTGCCTCACTGGTGACCCTCGATGCGTCTCATCCCGACCAAACTTGTCAAGACTTTTGCATCAGCTGCACCCAGGAATCCATTCCCGCCCAGGCCCAACTTCAGCCCGCGACAGCCCAGGATGGCGTCGCCCATCACGGAACCCGGCGCTGAGCCAGCAGTGAAGACAGAGGCTCGCAACCAAACAAATGGCAAGAGGCCGTTCAAGGGGGGTCATGATGGAGCAAGGGGATGGGGAGCCAGCACGAAAAAGAAAATTCCCAAGAAGCAGAAACCCGCCAAGGAGGGTTCGCACGAGGAAGTCCTTGCGCTGGACATCAAAGCCTTGATCGAGGAGACGAGGTCAGCAGAGGACGCTGCCGCTAGGGAGACTGATGCCGAACCTGAGGCCCTCCCAACACAAGGCAGCGAGATCGATGTCGAGGTCCTCAAGCTCTCCTCCACAGGCGACGGCCTGGCAAGGCAGCCAGGCTCAAAACGGATCTACGTCGTGCCCTTCGCAGTGCCAGGCGACACGCTCAAGGTCAAGGCGTACCGCCACCTGCCCAAGGAGAACTACTCAGTCGCTGACTTCATCTCGGTGGTCAAGCCGTCGCCCCTCCGCGACGACACGCGGATCCGGTGCAAGTACTTCACGCGGTGCGGCGGGTGCCAGTTCCAGATGATGGACTACGCGGACCAACTCGCGCACAAGAAGACCATCGTGGAGCGCGCCTTCCGCAACTTCTCGGACCTCCCGCCCGAGCTGGTCCCGGCCGTCCGCGACACCTTCGGCAGCCCGCTGCAGTACGGCTACCGCACCAAGCTGACGCCGCACTTTGACGGCCCGCCGGGGTTCCAGGGGAAACGGCGCGGGGGAGGGCAGAAGGAGAAGAAGACCCTGCAGGAGATGCCGGACATAGGCTTTATGCTCAAGGGCGGGCCGCGCCGCGTCCTGGACATCGAGGACTGCCCGATCGGGACAGACGCCGTGCGCCGCGGGATGGCGAGGGAGCGCGAGCGCATGGGGAATGAGTTTGGGCAGTACGAGCGGGGCGCGACGATCCTGCTGCGCGAGAATACCACCCGCGTGTCCAAGGGCGAGGCCCTGCCGGACCCGCTCCCCGAAGGCGCGGTGGTCGTCGAGGGGGAGCGTCACACGGACGTCAAGACGTGCATCACGGACAACAACGCCACCTCGACGGAATACATTGGCAACTTCACATTCACCAACCGCGCGGGCGACTTCTTCCAGAACAACAACTCCATCCTCCAGCCCTTTACGGACCACATCAGGCAGCAAATCCTCCCCCCACCAGACGCCGCCGGTAACAACCACAACGCGAAGCCCATCAAGTACCTCATAGACGCCTACTCCGGCTCGGGCCTCTTCACCATAACCCTCTCGACGCTCTTCCCGGGCGGTAGCATCGGCATCGACATCGCCGAGAAGTCCATCGCCTTTGCGCGGCGCAACGCCGCGCTCAACGGGCTCGCCGAGGAGAAACAGGCGACCTTCATCGCGGCCGACGCGCCGCGGCTGTTCGAGTCCGTGGCCGGGTTCGACCCGGACGAGACGGCCGTGGTGCTGGACCCGCCGCGCAAGGGCTGCGACGAGAGCTTCCTGCGGCAGCTGCTGGGGTTCGCGCCCAGGAGGGTCGTGTACGTGAGCTGCAACGTGCACACGCAGGCGCGGGACGTCGGGGTGCTTGTGAGGGGGGAGGTTGGGGGATTTATGAAGGGCGGTGGTGAGAAGAAGGGCGAGGGCGTGGGGGACGGGGAGGCTGGGGAGAATGGAGGCGAGCAGAAGAAGAAGACTAGGTATGAGATTGAGAGCCTGAGGGGGTTTGACTTCTTCCCACAGACCGGACACGTCGAGGGCGTGGCAATCCTGAACAGGGCTGACAACTGAGGTGGGCCTTTGTTTTGGACTTGGGCACCGGGCCTGCCAGGAGGCCGTCATACGTGAAAGGAATTTGAACACTCAGGCCGTAGGAAAAGAGAAGGCACCCGCAAGGTCAGGATATTGGGCTGGGTCTATGTCTTGATATCAAAATACAATGCAATATGTGATACCCAGAGTTCAGCAACTTCAAACCCGACATGCATAGACTTAATCAGCATTCAACAGGCCGAAGGCCCGCATACATCATATTTCAATGTTACTCCGCAAACTTCCAATCACTTCCAACCATACAAGGACACCACATCCGCATGTCATCTAACCTCTTCGCAATTCAATATCTAACGCAGTCAAACAAAAGCAACAAGAAAACATGCATTGCGCCCACGATGCATGAGATACACAGAGTGAGAAATAACGGGGGGTATCACCTCATGCACGCCTTTTACTACATCATCCTCTTCCTTCTGTGTCTCTTTCCATTCCCCCGGCACATAACAAATACACGACGACCTCCCCCCAGTCTAAACGATGCAGGCCCCAATGAGCAAAAGAACCAACCATTTGTTCGTCTCTCTCGCTACCCTCTTTACTACGCCTGATATATTCGATAGGCTTTGTTCGGGCCCCTAGTGCTTCGTCATGTTCACCAGCTTGGCGGTCTGCTCAATCCACTTGCGGGCGAACTCACCCTCGCTGAATCTCCATGCCGACTTGCGGGCACGAAGCCGCATCTCGAGCGGGTTCTCCACGGTCAGGGCCTTCTCGAAGGCCGAGGCAAACTCAGCTGCGGTGGTTGCATGGAATCCTAGGTATTCATGTCAGTACACATGATTCCGGAGACAGAATCCAGTATCATCCACAATTCTAGACTCACCCGTTGGCAACCCATCGACCTCCTTGACAATATCCAGCTTGGGCCCGCCCGAGTCATGCACGACGCAGATGAGGCCACTGGCCTGATACTCGACGACGCCGATGCCAAAGTGCTCATTCCACATGCCGTTGACGCCGACGTGCGACCGGCCCAGCCATCCCAGGATGTCCGTCCACGACGCGTCCAGCTGGAAGTCGACCAGGCCGTCGACCCCGAGCTCGCGCAGCAGCAGCCGCAGCTTGTACACGCGCTTCGAGTCCTGGTCGTCGCGCACGCTGCCCACGAGCACCAGGCGTGCGCCCTTGGACGCCTCGCTGCCGGCCTTGATGAACTGCGCGAACGCGTCCAGGACCAGAGGGTGGTTCTTCTCGGGCCGAAATTGCCCGATGTACAGCAGGTTCTTCTGGCGGTTCGCCTCGCTCGCCGCCGACACCTCGACCTCCTCCTCGAGCTCCTCGACGGCGCACGGCGGGTAGACGGTGGCGATGGGCTCGAGCTTGGAGGCCTCCCTGCGGCCGGGCCCCCATATCGAGGTGACGTGCGCCTGGGTCCAGCTCGAGTTGGTCATGACCACGTCGATGGTGGCGCCCATCATGGCGTAGACCTTGGCGAACAGCTGCCAGTACCTGCGCTTCAGGGTGCCCCGGAGGCCCCTGCCCTGGCCTGCGTTGACGCCTTGCGCGCCGAGAGGGTGGTTCGGGTCGAGCGAGTCGAGCATATCGGTCGAGATGGTGGGGTAGTGGACGTACGCGCCGGTTGGGACGTTCTTAAACAGCCATTTACTCAGACCAAGCGAAAACGCATACCCCATGGTGTCGATGAAGATGTCTGGCACGAGCAGGGAGAAGGCATCCCATGCGAGAATCAGAGACCCGAATGACTGGCCGGCTAGGGTCATGCGCGGCCACGTAGATGCCAGGACCCAATGCCTGGTGGACAGGTAGAGGAACTGGATGCTTGGTGGGTGAAGATGTACGTTGAACCGGTCCTGGCAAAGGTTAGTCGGTCTTGAAGATAAGGGAGTAACATCAAATTCAGGCTTCCATCCGCACCTTAACTCGACCCAGAATCTGCTCCTTGGTAGCCTCGTGGTCGCCAGTGTAGACGACAATCTTGGCGTTGGGCCAACGCTTCTGTGTAGCTCGGATGGCAGCCCAGAGCACCCTTTCGCCTCCACCTCCCGCATTACTGCTTCGTGTCAGCACATGTCCAAGGACAGATTCTGGACCCAGGAATGAACGGCCCGTACCAGAAAGGATGGAAGAATCCAATGATGCCGGACCACTCCTTGTCCGCCTTGTCGCCCTGTGGCAGCTTGCCCTGTATTGAAGCCTCGATCTTCTTCCAAATGTCCTTCTTGCCCTTCTCAGCCTCCTCTTCCGGCTCCTCCTTCACCTTGCCGTTGCTCAAATAGCTCTTCTCATCCGCGGCCATGACCTCCAACAGCTGTGCCCTCCGGCCATCGGTCTTGTTTCGCAGGTATGTGCCCCCGACGGAGCCTAGGGCCTGCCATAGCGCGGGTATTCCGAAGAGGACGAAGAATGGGATCAGGCCGAGTGGCAGGGCGAGCAGGGCAACACTCATAGGGCTGAGGCTGAAGGGGCTCCACGGGTCCTGGCCGGAAGGCGCCTTGCAGGATGCGCCTCCGTCCATGGCGTTGGTTGGTCCCTCCCGGTCTGAGAGGCCCTTTCGTACAGACTAAATCGCGCGGGTGAAATAACGGTCAGTTCGTGATGGGATGGTGTGTGTGGTCTTAGTGGTGATGCGTCGTCGCAGCGAGAGAGTCGAGAGGGAAAGGAAGGAAGCTGTGTCACAACTGGTACGACGGCGTGGGTTCGAGAGCGTGATCCATTGAACGGCAGTGAATTAGAACTTGACCATAACAGTGTACGGAATAATAATACGGCTGTCTATCAGTCACAGACAGAGCTGTGGCCTGCAGAACTTTGGCATCTCAACAAGTGAACGGAGGGGCAAGACAAGAGAAGGTACGACGACGACAAGAAGAGACACGACACGACGCAAGTTCCGGGATGCAGGGCAGGGTTGCCAGAGCTCGCCCATGATTAACTGCAGGGAGCCAAAGCAGCTGACAGCGGGGCCCTCTCGCCTCGTACCTCGTGGCTCCGGGCGCGGGACGGACGGACCCCTGCCCAGCCTGCCAGCCTGCCAGCCTGCCAAGCCAGCTAAAAACGGTCGCACACAGTGACCTGGCAGTGAACGGAGTCGTCCGTACGGCGGATACGTGGATAGACCAGGTACCTGCGTATCGAGCCAAGTACCGAAGTACCTCTTCATGCAGGGCAGCAACAACACCTGAGCATCATCCTTGTCACTTGAAGTTGAGGCTTGAGGCTTGAGGATCTCATCATCCGTCACCTGCCTCTCCCAGCATCATATCGCCAATTTCAACTTTATGGATGCGGACAGCCCACCACATGATCTCGAGCCTCTTTTCATGAGCAGTCCCGCGCCTTGAGCTCCCACAATGTCAGGACACGTGGGACACCAGCTGAGGCTCTCCGCCACGAGAATACGTCCTCACTTTTGCCAGCGTCTTCAGCATGAGCCTCACCCCCACTCGCACATCTTCAACTCCAGGATAAGACTATCGGCTGCCAATCAGAGGAGGAACTTCGGGGGCGCAGATGCAGTAGGGTACCTCCTCAAGGGCTCAGAGCTCCTCATAACCGGCGTCCATGAGGTCACGGCGACACCTTGGTTCATCTCACTGCCCCTTGTCGCCGTCGTGGTCAGCGCCATCATCAGGGTGCCCCTGACCCTGTACTCCCAAAACGTTCAGCGCAAGAAGGCAAAGCTGGCGCCCTTGATTTCGGCCCAGTATGCCCAGATCGGCCTCGGTCTGAGGCGGAAGGCGGTGCCGAACCTCAGGGAGCGAGTCACCAAGGCGGTCAAAGCGAGGAGCAAGAAAATGTTTACGACCTTTGCTCTCCACGAGACCAGGTCGATATGGGGAGGGCTGATAAGCCTGCCCGTGTTCCTGAGTAATCTCGAGGTCATCAGGACCATGTGCGGAGGGCCCCGAGGCCTGTTGGGCAGCCTATTATATGGGTGGCCAGGCCGAGACGGCACAACGCCAGCGAGTACGACACCTGCAACCCCTACAGCGTCGACCACGGCACCAAACGGCGTCGTTGAGCCGTATACCGCGGGAATGACACCTCCCACCGACATCGGCGAGCTAGCGTCCTCCGCGGCGAGCCCAGAGGTCCTCAACCCGCTCACCCTGGAACCCACCTTCGCGACGGGCGGCTGCCTCTGGTTCCCGGACCTGCTCGCCCCGGACCCGTACCACATCCTGCCCTTCGCCGTCTCGGGCCTTCTCCTCGCGCACATCATCCCCGAGACCGGGGCCGAGCTGCGCAGCCTCCTCGGTATGCGGCCTGCGGCGGGGTCGTCGGGCGGCCAGAAGGTCGTCGTCATGGGGGAGAGATCGCGCGGGTCGATGATCCTCCGCCGGGTGCTGATGGTCACGGCGCTCGCCATCGGGCCCGTCACCATGGACATGCCTGTCGCGCTGCACCTCTACTGGGCGTCGTCCGTGGGGTGCAGCCTGGTCGTCACCAAAGGGATCAGGAGGCTGCTGCCTATCCCGAAGTTGCCGGTGAAGCCTTGTAGGGGCCTTGAGATCCCCTTGCTACGGCCCGAACCAAATTGAGTTTTCACTCCACTGGCAGCCTGGCCGTCTACTGGATGGATACTATAATGAACAAAATGTATACAAGTGACCCCATGTACGCTGAAAGCTTTGGAGACCTGAAGACTCGAATATCCCGGGCGTCATACGTTCGAGGTTGGAAAATTTATTGTGCTGCAAGTTCACAAACAACAAGTCACTCGAACCTAGACCCGAGGGAGTCCTGAGATGTGTAGAGAGACGGTAAAAAAAGTCAGATACATAAGCCTCCGTGGTAGGATTGGCCTTCTTATGTACACATAGTTGTACAATATGAAAGGACGACCGTCTAGCATTTGAAATAACTCCCTCAACGCCCTGACGTGCTGCGAAAACCCTGCCAAAAGAACGGAGAACGGACCAAGCCAAGCCAAGCCATCAATCATCGCAACATGCCACATCGATACCCCAGAAGCCCTACCCAAGCACCACAGCCAGCACTATGATCGTCAGGATGACAGACAGCACCATCAGCAGGCAGCACGCCTTGCCGCGCGCGTTCTTCTGGTACCTCGCGGCCTGGCGCAGTTCGCGGTCCGCTCCCCGCGTGTCCTCGTGCGTGCGCTCGACGTTCTCGGCGATCCCCCCTATCTGCTCCCCCTGCTCGGTGACGATCTGCGCGACCTGCTGGAACAGCACGTTGAGGTCGCCCACGCCCTGCTCAATGTTCTGGATCTCCGTCTCGCGCTCCGCGATCAGCGCCTCCTGGAAGTCCACCTCGTCCTGCGGGGCCAGCCGCAGGTCCTGCTGGAGGAGCTGTTGCTGCTGCTGCCCTCCCGTCGGGCTGAGCGGCACGCCGCCGCCGCTTTCTTCCTCCTCGTGCGCGGCCGCGCGCGCCGCCGACACCGACGCCCGCTGCTTCTCGAGCGCCTGCCGCTGCAGCGCCTGGAACTCCTCCAGGCTCGACCTGAACTCCCGGAACAGCTTCTGCTGCTTGTACTTCTGGGCGGGCGTGAGCTCATCCCCGCCGCCCTCGCCCCACGTCTGCACCTTTTTCACGCCCTCGCCGACCTGCTTCAGCGTCTCGCTCGACTCGTCGATGAGGTCCCGCACGCGCTCCCGCACGCGCGCCGTGTCCCGCCTGGTGCCCAGGTGGCCGATCTCGGTGCGCAGCCGCGACGTGTTGCCCGAGAGGGTGAAGAGCTTGTTCATCAGGTCCTGAGAGAGGCGGTCGAACTCCGGGTCGTCCGTGTAGGCGGACGGCCGCGCCTGCGACTCCAGCGAGGAGAGCTGGTCGAAGGACATTGTGGGCGGTGTAGGTGCGGGGGAGGTTGTGAGGTGGTTGTTGTTCTTGCACCTGTCTTGTTGTGGTTTCTGAAGTAGGTTACGACGTATGGGTCTCGGTGGGGATGTTTTTGAAGGGACCTGATGCAGGTTGTTTGGATTGTGGTTTGGTTGTCTGGGAGAGTGCACAAGCATGGACGGATCGGCCGACCGACTCGAGGCTGTGACGTCCCTCCGCTTCGAAACTTGGGTGCCTGGGTTACGTAAGTCGCCTTGAACGAAACGCTAACCCCTGCTCGGCCGCCCCCAACCCCCGGCCTCACGGGCTACTTAACCAAGTTCGCGCCGGTCCCTGCTAAAATTAAGTAAATTTTGAAGCGATTTGGACCCTGACTTGCTGCCGGCACTTGCCAACCGCACATGGAATATTTTAGCCAGTGAGAACGCGTGTCATGGTCGTGAGACTCAGGAAGATTGACACACTAACACATCTGCAGACACGTCGGGTCCATGATTGTAACCACTTGAACGAATTGCCGGAGTCTCGTCTCAAACTAATGGGATTTGGTTTCGACAAAGTGCCCATGAACTTCAGTCTCAAGTGGCTTATCACCTAATTACCGATTTTATCATTATCTAGGTAAGCTGCCAGAATTATCACAAGTTTATTTAATTAGGACGGCAGGATCTTATAATATTGTGTCCTGTTGAGATTAAAAGTTTTCGGTTCAATCTCTCTGCCGTCTATCATTTCAGTCGCCCAAAGTCGTTGAAAGCACAACTCAGATGTCCTCCCCGAAAAGCTATACGTCAAATCCCACGCACGTGCGGGGAAGGCAATTGTTTGGCTTTGGATCATAACCACTTTCAATGGATCTTAGGGAGAAAGCTTCGGTTCCCTGGTCTGACATCATGTTGCTCAGGAATTTTCAGGTAGAACATTCATATCCTCTTCTAGCTGGTGGACGGTGAACCGATGCCGCTGTCTCGTCTCCCACTGTCCAAAAGTCTTGTCACATATTCCACAGTGAATTGGAACCTGACAGTAAGTAATTAGCCAGTCCTATGGTACGAGAGCTGCGGAATTTCATCATCGGAACCCAAAGACCGGTCGGTAAAGTAGAAAAGACGAGATTATAAGTACCTTTCGGCGCTCTCTCAGCTCCGCTGGTATGGGTCCTGAGCGATCACTTGTGGCGATGATGTAAAAGCCCATCGAGCCCTCCTCATCCAGGTGAGAAGAGCAATTCAATATCTCGTACATGAGCGACGCAAACCCCAGAGGCGCCCCCTTCTAGAGGTCCTCTGCAGGAATCAGCCGTTGCGAGTAAACAAAGGTGTGGCTGTACGCAACATAGATCCAGGGCGAGCGGTCGTGGGGATGGACTGGCGGCACGACGACAAGGATCCCGCTGGTGTTACCGCCGTTGCGGACTTTGGCCGCCCTGGCGCGGAGGATATCTGAGGCCTTGTCCGAGGCCGCTCCAGTCTCGTCATAGTGGTAGCGGGGTGCGTACTTGCCCTTATCCGTTCCGCGGCTATCACCATGTTTGGCGAGGAAGCTGTCGAGGGTTTCGGGACGGATTTTGAAGCCCTGGAGGGCTATGATCAGAGTCTGACCGGACATAGTTGCGGAGTGGGCGCTTGATTTGAGCTTTGAATTGCCGCGATTAAGTGATAGCCACAAATAGTTCAATAAGCTTGTTAACACATGAAAGTTTGGTTTGGAATCGGGCGGTGGTTTCCTTTGTGAAATAATGTTGGTGCACAAAGGGAGATTGTTGGCGTGCGGGCAAACTCAGCGAACCGTGGACCAACGTGTGCGTTGGGTCCAGAACACAGAGTTACGCGCTGTCCTAGACGCCAGAAAGTATCTTGGAGATTGATTATTATCGGATGTGCCATTCAAACTCTTTTTGCAATTTCCGCAACTTGTATAACTGAGTCGGCAGTGACTCTACATTCCTGACTGTCCGCACTTGAAGTCACGCTGACCACGACACCAAGAATTGGAAGCTTCACCACATCATCATGCATATTATTCTGCAATGGACACATGGGAAAATATTGCTATCATTGGCAAGGACATAGTTAGCAGAGTGTTGCAGGCCCTAGGGGCAAGGCCAAGAAAACAGTTAGCTAGAGCAGTATTAATGTCTAGGATACATTTTGCTGTCCGACAATGAGCAAGGACGAGTGCTACCAGGCAACTGGAGGAAGCCTGTCAAAATCCTGGTACCCAGCTCTGACCTCAATTTTGGTTCGTGGGCCAGAATTTCGGGTAAAAGACTTCCCATATTTCCCATCGACCATTACGTAGGTACTCTGTCGAGGACAGGCTAGGCTTCGAGCTCTCAACAATTACTACTTCTTGGGTACCTGGCACATCCCATTACATCGCCTATTTTATTACCGATCATCAAAGAAACAGCTTGGAGTCAAGGACAAGCCTTTTACAAGAGACAGAACCATTGCTCAAGTAATTCTCCCCTGTCGTGCATGTCCAGAGCCTGCCCATCCATGAGTCCGTGGACGTAGCAATCACCGATGAAAAGATGCTCGCCAGCTTTCTCTGTGGGCCGTATGGCATAAGCTGCCGAACCACCGTAAAGAAAGCATATTTGGTCCCGAGCTTCCATACATGGAGGTCCAATCCCGATATATCCGTTATGAGTGATAAAAAATGTCTTAAAGAGTATTGCCCTTTCATGGGCCCGCCGGAACTGATGAGTGGGCTTGAGGAAATTCACAGAGCGCTGAATGGCCTCTAGCGACATTGAAAGATACTTATCGTTGGTCGTATGACAAAGCTTAAGCTGTCTCTCGAACACCTCCTTGGCTTCTGCGGGTGCGCAACGGAGAATTTCAGTCGACGGTGGATTCTGGGCGTCCTGGGCGAGCTGTATCAGATGGACCTCCTCCTTCCGGGAGGCTGTCCATTGCTCCTCTACCGACATCGACTGGACCAGATGATTGTATAGGTAGCCAATGAGCGCCTCAAGAGATTCGGGACCAGACGCGCGGTACGTGCGTTCGTCATGACCGACACTTGGAGAAGCCATCAAAGTTGCTGCAAACGCCTCGATGATCGGGGCGCCGTAGATTTCTGTGACACTTGCCTCGTGCCCGCCCAGCAGGTTATAAGCAGCCACGAGATCCTCCATGCGTTCGGCTTGGCGCAGTGCCCCTACGGAAATCGCCGTGTCGAAAGCCAGGCCTTGTAAAGTCAGACATTCAAACTTGGACGGTCTCTGACGTACGGGCTTCGTGTCCTGGGTCGTGTTGTAGCCGTGATCGAACCCCCATGGAATATGCTCTTGACTTGTCCATCGTGGTGTCCACAAAGGGCGGTTCGCCCGCTTCAAATCCATGTTGTTCACATCGCTTAGTACATCGAGGGTTTTGGTGACAGAAATCATTTGTGATGCCAGGTCGGCGAACACCTCCGCGTCGCTCTTGGAGTAGTCCGCCTGGACATTGTACCCAGTCCCGTCTACTATGCCCATCATCGCAAAGATTCGGTCTTTCTCCACGGTACACTGAAGTGCCATCGTCCTGTGTAGAACTTGCCTCCAGTTGTAATGACGGGCCTCGCTGATGTGTACCGACAAGTCTCCGATGCGCAGCCTGTCTGATGATGGCGCATGGCCGTGGGGATCCGGCATCTTGAAGCCGCCCTTGGCTGCCATCAGAATGGCAACCTGGAAATCACGCCTTGGAATGACTGTTGTGCCCCACAGGATTTGACAAGCTTTGGCTACAACCATTTCCTGCAGGATCCAGACCCTCGAGAAGTAAGGCTGCTTGACCATTGAGTTGAATGTAGCCCAGACTGGCGAGTCTGCAGCTGGGAGACCGAGTCGCTCTAATATTTCTTTTTCGGGGAACATGTGATTTTGGAGACCCAGCTCCTTAAGTTTCTCCTCGTAAGTAGACGGGTCATTCTGGAAGCCAGTCGAGTTCCACAGTCTCGCCATCTTCTTGATGGTGGCAGCTACGGACTCAGCGTGTTCTGACGCATCGTCGCCCAGCCAACAGATTACCATGACGGCGTCCGAATAGATGCGATCCATTATGTTGACCTGCTGCGAGCGTTCTTCCACCGAATCTTTGCCCTGGTTGATGCAGATCTGATCGATACATATTGTGCGCGGCTTATCTGCTAAGCGCAAGGCTCTCAGCGCTGCGTTGAGATTTGCGGTAATTGGTAGACTCTGGTTGTTGCAGCGGATGTGGTGTTCAATCTGCGGAGAGCCCCAAGCATAGCTCAGAGCCTCGTACGGTGGTGCATCGGCGCGAAGGACAGTTTCGAGTGTGCAGACAAGCTCAGCATCTCTAGGGCCTGGTTTGAGTTTGCATATGCGGAAGTAGTGGTTACTGATCAACGTGTCGTGTTGAAAGAACTTGTCGAGGGCCATCCTAGCAGAAGCATAACGTCTCCTTCAGTAAGATTCAATGCCGCAACGTGAGCCGCTTGTAAGCTTCGGATACGCTGGAATTAATAGAATGTCTGATACGAAGTAGCAACTGTAACGGCTTCAAATTTGAACAAGGAGACCGGGAGCCAGTAGGTAGAGAAAGAGTTCATGGTGAGGACACTGATAATAATATACAGATTTTCCCCCACTGAGCTAGTCTGCAGGCCTCGAAAGGCTTGGAACAACTTCATCTTATTGCGCGTTCAATGATCCAAACCATAGGGCCTCGTTTTACACGGGCGATTTAGCTTCCCGTGAATATATAATACGCTTATATGAGACTTAAAGCTGACAGGCTGCCAAGCGATAGGTTGTCAATGCATGCACGAGTCTGCTTTGAGGCGGATTGCTATCCAATATGCACTGGTTGGCAGATCATTTCTCGTTGCGGCTTTTTTTAAAGGGCAGCTTAATGCTGGGCTGCCATTGGACTTGTAATCCTTTTCCCATTATCTCGCAGGACCACCCCGATCCAAGTTGCTCTAGCTCCGCCTCACCTGTCAGCCCCCAATGCTCTGTTGAACCCACCTCCCGGCTGCTGCCTACCAAATATTTAACGATACAGCACGATTGGGTCGCCCATGTTAAGATTCTGCATATATAATAACGGGGGACGCACAGCAGACGCCCCCGGGGGGCCATTCGTGGTGGGTGGTAGACGATCAGTGGAAAAGTGACGGTGGTATATTATTTGCCACTGTACTTGCTCTTAATCGCCGATTAAGTACACTGTAACCCCCCCCTCTGCGTCTTCACGGCCCTAGCCTGTAATCAGCTTGAGCAGGACTTGAGATCCTATGTCTTCATGGTCTTCCTCAGGCTTTGCTCTTCGCACTCGACAAATACAGATCGAATCGTGGCAGACATATCGGCTGGGTTCGGCGGTGGTATGTTCAGAGAATGTGAGTTCCAGTTGGGCAGGTACTCCAGGGCTAAAAGTCCTGCAAGAGGCGTGTTGGTACTAAAATATGTTTCTCACAAATGTAGAGTAAGTCTCGGGGGGCAGCACGCTGAGAAGCTGTTATTCACTGGCCGTAGTGCAAGAGGATTTGAAGGCTTGGTTATAATACTACTCAGGTGTCTATAATACATACCTAGGTAGCTACGAATCTCCGTGGCTAAAATTTCCTTGTTTGGGTCTATCGGCCTCGATTGGCTCACAACCGGCGGCTTGCTGGCTAAGTCAGCGACAAAAGAACAATAATATCCTACAGAGAACTAATACAATTAGCCATCCTAGCCGCATGACGGACCATGTATTTAAAGTAGCTTCCCTTTTGGATAGAATAAAATAAGGTCGCTGCCCTCTGCAAGCCGTGTTGTATTTCTCCTCTCATTATTTTCAAATGTATCTCCAGCAAGCAACTAATGCGAATCAACAACGAATCTTTGACACAGTCACTTAACAGAAAGCTGCATTTTCAACCCGCAGTCGATTCTAATCCGGTAACAGAATCTCCTTTCCAACCAAACACAAAAATTGCCACTAAGCTCATAATTCACTAGATATTTTGAGCAGTCGCATCACGACTCAAAAATGCCGGCCTGCTCAGTTGGAGGCAACCATGTTGAAGTGGTCTTGCGTGCAGACAAGCCCTGCAGAGTCTGCCAAGCAAGGGCGTTCGGCATATAGATGGACAAGATGTACATCAACATACACTATTTTGGGTCGCCGCGAACAACTAAGGGCAAAACCTTCTTCGGTTTGGTGTGCTTCTACACTACTGCAAAACTAGTACATGAACTCTATTACGAGCCGTATCTTTGCCCGAGCAGGATTCTATTCCACTCCTTGGGGCGCGATGCGTTACGCCGCATGGGCAAAGCATGGCGTGCTATTGAAAATGGGGCTTAGCGCCTGCTTGATTTCATTTACCTCAACGATTGCGAGCCAAACACGGATGGAGAAGGCGATCTGTGACGTGAAAAGATTACTCGAGGGTCACTCTTGATCTACATTGGGCCAGAAGAGTTAGAAGTGGCCGTGGTTTCAAGGACATGTCGTTAGACCTAGTTTCGGGTACAGGCATCAATAGATGAAAGTGTTAGGTATGCCTATATAATAATTGAGTGCGGGTGTAGTCTTCAGTGGGTGTGGGTGACTGGGTATTTGGCAGTGCAAGTGTGGGTGTTATGATGTCGGACATGTGGGTGTAGGAGATGTAAGTCTAGGACCTGTGGGCATTTAGGTCTGGGTCCTATAGGTGTGGGAGTCGTAGGTGTTTGGGAGTGGGTGTTTAGGTGTGGTATGGGTGGGACGGTCTGTGCATGTCTGTACCTACCACCCCTGCTCGAATGGTTGCAGGGATGCACGTCTGCCAGCGAAACGGGCTGCTTGCTTTTTTTGCGGAGCTCTTGTTTACAAGGCAGGCTAGGTTGTCTGGGTGGTCCACCAAAGAAACAGCTTCCTCCAACCTCGACTTCGACCACACTTTTCCCCTCTGCCAACCACCCACCACCCACCACCCACCACCGCGATCGCCTCTCCTCCACCCAATGGTGCCCGACAGCAACCATGGCTACAGTCAGGCGGGCTCCGTATAAGGACTTTCTCCAGCCTGCGCTGCACCGACGCTTCACGAGCACCGCCACAATCCTCCTGGCCATCGCCTTCGTCGAGGCCGTCGTCCTCTCCAGCTGGGACTCTCGTCAGTTTGCACCTCGGCAATGTATTGCCATTGAGCCACGTTGCTGACACTCTACACGCTCTGCAGCTTTCTGGGCCGTCTTCCCCATAGGCCCAACCGGCATCCGAACCTTCTTCGTCTTCCTCTGCGGCCTCGCGATCCTCGTCCTCCGCATCGCGCAACACCACGTCGGCCTCCGAACTTCGAACTCCGGCATCCAGACCTTCCTGAAGTACGCCGTAACTCCTCAGACCCTCGAAGCTATCGTCTCGTACACATGCTCGTCGTGGCTCTTCAGCCACATCTATCTGTGGTCAGCGACGGAGGATCTCGCCTGGGTATCGATCCAGCCCGGCGTCGGCGGCAGGGTACGGCTTAACGAGAAGCCCATCTTCTTTACAGTACACTTCCTGGTGCTGGGAGTCATCCACGGCGCACTACACATCTTCCGCGACGATGACCGCTTGCGCCTCCGCGCAGCGACGCTGCGGGCCGAAGATGCGCCTGCTGTAGAACCAGCGCGGCCCTGGTCCACCCGGCTGATGAGCGAGGTTCCCCTCCTGGCCCACCGCGCTCTCATCCAAACCCTGGCGGTGCTCGTATTCAACATCTTCTTCTACCATGCCTTCTTGCGGAGCTTAGCCTGGCGAGTGGCCCTGATGTTCTTCCGCCCATTTTATACGATGCCAAAGACAAATTTGGCTCCGACAACATTTGGCGGCATAAGCTTCCCACTATGGGCCAAGTGCTCAGGTGCCAGCTTCATGTTGTTGTTCTTGTGGCTGGCGGGTAACAGGATGTTCTCCATGTTCTTGGTCAGGCCACCCTTGAAGAACGGCAACCCACTCACCGCGGAGTCGAAGGACCCGAACGGAAGCCTTTTGAACGGGCTGAAAAGCCAGAAGTTGCCTATCAAAGTAAGTCGATCCCATTTTGTACCATTTTGCTCAGCGCTGACTTCCAGTAGTGTTTCGCAACGTGGGAGCTCGCAATCATCGCCAGGGACTTTCAACCACGGCGTCAGGCCATCTACCAGGACATCGACAGGAAGGACGGCCCGATGTGGTCGCAAGTATACGCATTGTGTCTCCAGTCGGTAAAAGACGTGGAGGCAAGGATCGATGCGCATAACGCCGCTACAGCAGCAGCAGCCGCGCCAGCGAAACCCACCGCTCAAGCCGTGGCCAAGACGCCCACAAAGACCTTCCGAGCCGAGCTGGGCGACATGGTCAACAAGCACGTTGTGTCGTCGCCAGGCCAGCCTTCGCGGCTGAGCCCGTTGGTGCAGAAGGGCGTTTCACAAGCCAAAGTCTACGTGGACGATATTGCCAGGCAGGCCACTGGTACGGATGCCGACGACAACCCATTTCAATACTGGACCAGACAGGTCTTGGCCTCGCCACTTGGCCGGCCGTTCAAGCAAAGCTTTTCGCAAAGAATCACGACGGTGGTCCTCGGAGAGCCCTACGGAGAGCCAGCACTCGCGATCAACGCCATATCGGCCCTGACGAGGCTGGCCGTTCTCAGTTTAGCTGAAGATAGCTACGGAAACGTGCAGCGGGACGTTGCCTCCATCATCCGGACGTTCACGGCGGTCAAGACGAAGCTGGACGCGTTCAAGGTGGCTTTCCCCTTGCACTGGACGGACCGCGACGCGACGAGGGAGTGCAGGGAGGTGGATGCGATACTGGAGTCGCTCAGGGAGGGGCTTGTGCAACTGGTCACGGCCTTTGGCCCGTATGCGAGGGACCTGAGGTTGACGTTTGCGGATATGAGGCAGGCGCGGGAGGCTGCTGGCCTACCTGCCAGGGAAGGGGGAAATGCTGTGAGAGCTGAGGGGGCAAGAGGTGATGCGCCAGAAATGCAACAGGTCCGGTGATGACAGAAAATGGACGTGGAAATATGGTTCTATTGACATGGCGACTGTGCAATTATACCCGAGTGTGCCGCTCAGACCAAAACGGAACAGAGCATGTGTTTATCGGCTGTCCCATTGCCCGTGATATGCTAGCATACTTTGGACCCACAGAGACGGAGGGCACACACCTACTTCCACAACACATGCATCTATGATGCCCACTCCTATGATGCCCACCACAACTTATACCAAACACCAAACACCTACACGGAACAATCCACAACACCCAGACCCACAACACCTATGCCTATGACACCTATGCCTACGACACCCATACCTACACACCCAAAATGACCACGCCTGGACACCAGAGACACCTACATAGAGGACACCCACACCTAGACACCCAGAACACCCACACATACTCTCACAACGCCTACACCTACAACACCCACCACACCGACACCCATAATACCATCAGCTATGGCTCCTATATCTACACTTAAAGCCTTGACAAAATACAAAATTAATCGTTAACTTATAGACAAGGCCTGAGGTAGATTGTCCGCAGGTGTGTAAAATGGATTAGGTCCGGTGGTACTCTCCGTTTTGGTGATAGCTAGCTATGATGCGAGCGACGTTCCGATATACCATTAGCGTATCGCGGGTGCGAATATCCGAGTTCACTTTGGAGAGCTGCGTTGGAGTGGAGGCCAGCTCGGGATTGTCAGGGGTCATGGCGCATGCATGAATGCTCCATACTCCCCGGGCGTCACCAAGATCTCATCGGAGAACGGCAGAGCACTGGCATACTAATCCACAAGTCAAATCTGGAGAGTCTTGAACGTTGAGGTGTGAGGATTCTCCGGATCTTGCTTTTTGATACGGCTTCTCAATGGCTGTGGCTTGCCGAAGCTTGGAAAGGAGACTGTGAAGCGGTGGTACCTCGTGTTTAATTGGGTGTGGGGCCCGGTTCGCATCCAGGCATGCTCTTTGCCTTGTTCGCCTTGTAGGCTGGACTTAGCCTGCCTACTCCTCCCTCCCCGTCGACATCCATTCCTCCTCTACTCCTCTTCAAATGTCTCTCCCACCCAACGTCCACCCGCTGCCGCCGTCATCTCTAGCTCGTACCCAATGCTAGACAGCCGACTCCTGGGCATCCGCTCCCCATAGCCTCCATCATGATCCCGACATCATCATTCTCGAGGTCTTCGATTGCGCGGCAGTTGGCCATCGAACCAGAACCGCCGAGGAGGTCCTCGAATAGATAATAATACCACCACCACTACTACTTCCAGCATCCAACGAACGAACCATCGTGCTGTTTTGTGACAGACATAGCGACAGCACTATCCGCAGCGACCGAGACCGCGACAGCAACAGGGACAACGACATCATCGTCCGAACTCCAGGCTTGGCGGCCCCATCATCATGTCCGCCCTGCACATCATTTTCCGCGTAATCTACGACTCCTTCTACGCCTTCCTCTCCCTCATCGTCCTGCTCCTGCTCCTCGTCACGCCCGCCGACAATGTGCGCCTCGCCCTGAGGAACCACCAAAGCCTCCACGTCCTCACCACCGTCATCTGCCTCTCTGTCACCCTACTCTTCGTCGTGCTGCTCTACTTTGCCCGGTTGTATGTCAACCGCACCGCCCTCGCCAACATACCCAAGCCATGGATCCCCATCGGCAGGGGCGAGGTCAAGAAGAGCGTGCGCAAGATGATCGTCGCCGGGCTGAGCAGGAGTGCCGCCATCGCCTACGAGTCGAAGCCGAGGGTCGCCCCCGCGAGACCGCCCACTGCGATGACGGACCCGGAGGAGAGGGAGGAGGAGCACAAAGCTGGTGAGAAGGGCAGAAAGTCCACGCTGGGGGTGTTCAAACTTAAGAAGGCGCCGACGGTGGAGGACAAGATGGGCATCACCCTGCCCCCACACCGGGCCGTATGGGGCGAGATCGAGCACTACGGCTGGTCCTCGCCCAACTCGCTCGACCTGCCGGACCTGCAGTATAGCACCGTCATATCGGAGCTGCCGAACCTGATCGAGGCCAAGGCCCTGACCCTCGCGCCCCCGGCGCCCGGGACGAACCCCGCAACCGACCCGCCCGCCCTGGACGCGGACGCCATCGGCCTCCTCCAGCGGCCCGACAACCTGGCCCTGCGCCAGTACCTGACCCAGCTGGCCGAGCTGGGCGTCCTGGCGCCCTCGCGCACGACGGCGGATTTTCTTTCTGCCTACGAGTACGCGCGCTATTCGACGCGGCCGGTCTCCAACGCACGCTTCCGCGAGATGATGCACCTCTTCGCGGAGCTGCTGCGCTCCATGGAGCCGCTCGACCCGGCCGTTCTCATCGGGCTGGACGACGATGACGACGACGACTACGGATTCGTGGGAGGCGAGGAGGAGGAGGAGGAGAGCGACATCGACGACGACGCGCCCCGCCGCAGCCCCCCGAGCACCCCGCGCAGCAAGGCCAGCCGCCGCTCCGTCCTCCGCCGGCAGCGCAGCACCGCGTCGCGCGCGACCACGACGACGACCAGCAGCGGGAAGTCTGGCGGGAGCGCCGGGTCGTATATCCGCCGGAGGCCGGGCCAGGGTAGTTACCACCAGCAGCACCAGCACCAGCAGCAACAGTCGACAACGACGAAGAGGCCGCAGAGGGCCGCACGCGTGTCCTCGCAGGGCACGACGTGGGGCGAGGCAACGACCTACGGGACCGCGCCACCGACGCCCAAGACGCAAAAGACGGCCGCCTCCCCGTCCTCCCCGTCCTCCCCGTCCTCCCCGTCCTCTTCGTCCTTCTCGAGCGACGCCAACAGCTTCGCGCAGACGAGGCGGCCGTACCACCACCTGGGGCGCGGCCACGCCGGGACGTCCGGCCTGGCCTCGGCCTCGGCGTCGTCGTCGAGCGTGGCCTCTGTCGCGCGCTCGCGGTCTGGCCGGTCGTCTGTCGCGAGCGGGAGCTGCGGGTCTGTTGTTATCCGGCTGGCTGGGCGGGCTGAAGGGGACGGGGTGCCGTATGTGCTCTCGCTTGGGGGGGACTTGGACCGGTAGGGCGGCCCGCGCGAGAGATGACCGTGAGCTGGGGGATGGGAGAGCATGCTATATTCACCACCACTTATTTTGAGCATCGCGGGAGTGCGTTTTTAGGAGACATGACACATGTCCGGTTCGGCCGCTTCCCTCCTTTTCGATGGGTTGAGAAGGGCTATTCGGTATATATTGCATAATGCTAATGTCTTTACCACCACCTCTGTTTCTCAGCCCGGGCAATTTTTGTTCTTCTTTTGGTCGGTGCAAGATCTTTGGCCTGGGCACGTCCGTCATTTTGTGTGGGAAGGCTGAATGAGCCGAGTTCAACATCGGAGAGCGCGGTGTACAACACAACGGTGAGTGGATCAGTTCACCTGAGCTTGGGTGGTATTGTGCTTCTCACGACTGGACCATCTGGGCGAGTACCGGCATGGTAAGACTGAGTCGATGTTCATTTGTGTACAACTACACCTTTTTCTGTCCGTCCCCTGCCCGGTCCAACCGCTTGATCCTCGCTCGTCTCTTGACATTCCCCCACCACTTCACTCTTGTCCACCGCTTGACAGTCATCAGCAACTCAACTCTCATCCACCACCCAACTTCCACATTACTTGCTACCTGCCCACTACTTTCCCTTTTCTGTCGTCCACCATCTACTCTCATCCGAAGCCCACTGCCCATCCACTACTGGCTTCCGACCAGAGTCTCCCTCCCGGATACATAAGCCCAACCCAGCCAGGGATATGTGAGCAGGGCCACACCAGGTATTCACACCATCATGTCCTTGCCTCACGACGTCTTTTGGGCAGTCGTGGCCATTGCTAAGTTCCCTCGTCATGGGAGTCTGGGACAAGTATGGTTCACCAAACTGTATGGCTGACGGAGCCTCATGGCTGGCTGTGGTTGTGGTCAGTCACGATGGTATTTCGTGAGGACAGGGTACGAAGCCAACGCGATGAGGCCAAGGTAGGGAGGCGAAAGTGATGTACAAGGAGAAGACAGGAAGGGTAGCGAGATAATGCATGACCTACCCTTCAGCGACCAGCGTAGCCCTGGCCGTGGAACCTCTGCCCGACACCATTCAGGGACGCCGCGGTCCCGCCTGATACCGCGTGGCCGCCCTGGCCCTGGCCCTGACATAGGACTTGGACTTGCCGATTGAAGGACGCCACGGTTTAATTTCCCTCCCCACTAGACCTTTGACCTTCTGCTGGCTGGTCATCGGGGGGTCTCATGACCACTGCGGATCTCAAATACTGTTGAACTGGATGAAGCTGATAGCGGCTCGCATCCTTCCTGTTATAAGCCCTTGTCAAACTATCGTCCCAAGCACCCCGGCGCGGAGATATCGTGGAGTTGAGGGAGTGCGGAGAGTTCTCAAGTCACTCGTGAATTCCTTCAGAAGCCGTCACGTTTTGAACTTCGTTTTTCCACCCTCAAGTGCCCTCTCTCGCCCCTCTTCTCTCTATCTACTTAATGTCTTATGCTCAGCGGGTATCGGTAATAGCTGTTAAACGATTCGCAGAATCCAATCCTGTGTGCAATGAGTAGCTGCTCCTATAGAGTCCGAGGTATTTACACAGACTGCATGAGGGTGGCCTTCCAAGCTGGACAGATGTACCTGTGCCGTTAAAGCTGTGTGTCTGATTTCTATTTCGAACCGAAGCTACTAGAAGTGACTCTTAAACGGGCTGCGCATTGCGGGACAAAAGACCTAGATTAGGGGGTAAACTATGCCAGCAGCCCTGACTACTACATACTGGATGGCTGTGATGGATCGGTCCACCAGCACTAATTCATCGGCTCCGAAAACAATTTTCAACAACAATCTGCGACGCGTTAGAGGTGATAACAGGCAGCTTGGGAGGAAGCGAAAGCTTTTACTCACCGGACCGTGGTATACGCCCTTCTTAGACAAGAACCAGAAGGCTACAATGAGCACAGAACATCCAGCGACAATAACAGATAGGTAGTCTTGGAATTCCTTTCGTCAGCGCACCAGGAAACGTAGATGGCAGCATGCAGGGGATAGCCTACTCATATTCCGTGGTGTTGCCGGCAAGGTAAGACGCAGGCAGATTACGAAAGTGAGGAATGAAGCCAGGATGACTGCTAGAATGTTGCAAACTCTGCCAATTCTGCCCAGGTTGAACGGACGTGGTGGGAGATGGTGGCGGCCCCTGATGGCCGATATACCTTGTGGCATCGCTGCAAGACAATCAGCTGCCTGTCTCATGACTGGGAGAACATGGGTGCCTACAATATGTTACGAACAGCATGATTATAGTGGAACCCACTATAGATTGGAAAGTGACACTGGAGCCGACATAAATTGCACCGTATAGGACCGAAAGTGACGACGACAGTACCGTTGCTCGCACAGGCATCTTGGTCCGGCTGTCGATTTGGCTGAAGTACTCCGAAAATGGAAGACCGTTATCGCGAGCAAAGGCCCATGTTGTACGGCCACAGATGAGAATCCCCCTGCCGCCTTTTGTGAGCCACCGGTGCATAATAGCTTTGGGTCTGATCGACTTAGCTGACAACGGAGAACATGAGGCAAGCACACACTATCGTCAGCAGGAACACGTTGATGCCCTTATTGTTGGTGGCTTGGTAGAATATGGCAAGGATAGGGACGCCAGTTAGACTTTGAATAACCTAAACACTATGAGATGCGAGGTCAGTAGTCAGGTGCTTAGGGAACGTACTGCATCAATGTCGGTGACGCAGAAGAGCATGGCGACCAAGAAGCAGACAGAGGTTACATAACCCGTGGCGAGCGCTCCTAACATTGCCTGTGGCACTTTTAATGCAGCATTTTGCATCTGCTGTGTTAAGTATGAGCTTAGTTTAAACAATTTTACAAATGCGGAGGGGGCAGGTCTTACCGACAAGTGGGTGACAGCATCGATACCGATAAACTGTTAACAAAGACAAGTTAGACTTGTTCGGCCCATGCATAGATACTCAAACTACGTTATAGCAAGAAAGCATCCAACCGATGACAAAAGCTGTGCCGTTACTATCCCAGTCGGACAGATTTGACACATTCGTAAAAACTGTGCTAGCATCTTGGTAAGGATGACCCCGATGCATTGCGAGAGGTACCGTGATGCAGATTATGAAGACAATCATGCAGCAATAAACTTGAATAATCATTAGACACCCATAATTGGACCTGGGTGGGGTCGAGATTAGCCCGACTTACGCGAGAGAGATGTGAAGTGGGACATGATCGTGTTGCCGCCAATCACGAAAGCTGTGCCAAGGACCAAGATGAGAATGAAGACTAGATACACTTGCCAAATTGTTGGGACCTTGGGGTCGAGTCAGCACCGGAACTGGCCAAGGCCTCAGCCTACTGTTTGACGTATGAAGTCCTCATGATAGAGTACAGCCATGCCGGTAAAGAATGTGGCCATGAACAGGAGCCCAGATCTGGGGAAACACATCAGCCAAGCTAGTGATGAAGGTCAATATCGGAATAGGGGCTCTTTTACCTGATCATAAACCACCAAGCGATCATGTTACACCATCCGACAAAAGAGCTCTGTTGAAAGCTGTCAGCGGTATGTATAATGTTGCGAGGGCCACAGGCTACAAACCAGAAACTTCCTGTTCTTTTCCTGAGCGAGCATGAAGGTGTAGTGATAAAGCCCACCAGCTGCCGGCACAGCGGAGGCCATCTCTGCCACGGCGACGGACAGGATTGTAGTGAACACGGCGGCGGCAAGGCATCCCCAGATAAACGTAACGTATCCGCCGAGGGAGACGGGGCCGATCAGGCTGCCGGCAGCACCGATCCACGAATTCAAGATGGAGAATGCCACGCCTAAGGTGGCAAGGCCGCCGAACTGCGTCTTAAGCTGGGGTCCTGACTGGTTGTTTGGCACAAAAGGTCAGCACGTTGCAACGCTGGGGGTCGTATCACGTGTGTTTCTTTTTCCTTTTTTGTTTCAGTGTCATCATACATCAAATTCGTGCGTCACTGCCAAGTGGCTCTCGCCAATGCTTTTGACAGCTCCGAGCTGGCATTGCTCAAGTTCACTCGCTGCGCCTTTCTGACTGGAATTAGTATGGCTTTTAGCCTCGCCCACTACCTCCACTGATATCTTCGGCAATACTGTCATTGTTTGTCAGATATCACAGCGGATTGGGCAATAGGGATTGCCATCGATGGGATATCGCTCCGATGGGCCGTAATAGTGAATTTTGTTCATAGTGGCCTTGTCATGTGACCGGCAGAGGTCCCGGAGGTAGAAGGGGTCCGTGACATTTCAGCCGGATGCGGTCCGCCCCGTTCTTGCGTACTAATTCCAACCCTTCCCCGCCTCCCCGTCTCATGCCGATAAAGGGCGGTCTTGTCCGCCACGGGTTAGATACCGGATTGGCCGGCACTAGGGGTCCTCTGATCCCAGGTCTTGGCTAGATAAGGCACTATGCATCCAAATTTGAGAGAAATACAAGTCCATGGCCAAAAGAAGAAGAAAAAGCGACCTCCGTTCCTTCGGTCCTCGAACCCTGTTTGATTTGGTACAAAATTAGCGGCCCGTGGCCACCACCACCATTGTCGAGGCCCATAGTCGTGCTACACGGTGGCCCAGGGTACACGCATGATTACATGCTCCCTCTGGAGGACCTCTGCGCGGAAGACAATTTTACTCTCATCTTCTTTCATCAGCTTGGGTCTGGCAAGTCGACGCATTTCCGAGAGAGGATTTTTGACAGCACATTGTGGACCGAACAGTTCTTCCTCGACCAAGTCACAGCCGTGCTAAGCCACTTCAAGATCTAGGATGACTACGACCTTCTGGGACAATCTTGGGGCGGCATGCTGGCCGCGATTCACGCCGCCAGGCAGCCACAGGATTTAAAGAGGCTGGTTATCAACAACGCCCCAATCGCCAGCAGGTTCTGGCGCGAGAAGTACTGCCAGTTCCGAGATGCCATGCCGGAGCACCAGCGCACTGTCTTGCGGCAGCCCATAACCGTGGACTCTCCGCCCTACGAGAAATACAACGAGGGTCTGGAGGCGTTCTATGCAAAACCTATGATCAGTCTGAACCCGCTGCCTGCGTCCCTAGCCATGACCTGGCTGGAGCTGGAAGCGGATCCTACTCCTGCGTTGAGCGCGTAAGTCTTGTTTACATTCGGTCATAGACCTGTCTTTGCTGCACATCGTCCAGCCCGCCGTGTTAGACTCGATTAGATACGTTAAGGCGTATCGAAGTGAGCACAGTTCATACGAACCCTGGTTAAGTACCAGCTACCTTAGCTAATATCTTGTTAATTCTAGGCTTGGGCTGGACGAGTTCGACATGGGCTCCTTGGCAAACTTTGACGCCGTCAATGAAGTTCGACACATCAGAGCGAAGACCTTGATCATAACTGGGGTCGATGAAGGGTCTGACCATGAAGAGTCAATAAAGTTATGGAAGGAAATATTAGATAATGAATATGTTCAGTTTCAGAACTCAATCCACTTCCCTCATCTTGAGGAGAGACCAGAGTTTATGAACTTGATGCGGAAATTCTTTAGAAAATAGTCCTACTCAGTGTAAGGATACGAAGATGTGCCCGTTGAATTAAACTGTCCTGTATGTCGGCCCGGCGGCACCATAGTTGTTAGCAAAAGGAATGGTGAATTCCGGATGTCTAAATAGACACAGCCATTCAGAAGCAATATAAATACATGTGGACTTAGGTATGGTGATTGACTTATGCGTCTGATTGATTAAACTGTGAACCGCCCCCTATCTTCTCAGCTTATAAATACATGAAACCATCATCCACCATCCTTCATTTTCAGACTTAGGCATAGCTTGCTTCGCATCTAATGAGATCCCTACTTCTACAGGCAGCAGACAAATTTAGCAGATCAGTATAAATATTGAACAGAAAATTTCAATGTACAAGACAACTATAATGAGGCTACCTTATCATTTAAAGCCATGAGGCACACCACTTCAGAAGAATCCGCCAGCAAGTTCTCATACGTGTGCCGTCGGTGACGGACAAAATAAGGAAGAGTTTCCACACCTCCAACACTACTGACGATGATGAGAAGAGGTTTGGCTCGGACAACATCATCAAGCAATCCTCTGGCCACTTGGCCATTGACATGGATGATCATGATGAGGAGCTATTTGGATTGAACTCCATCTTCACGAAATTTGCTGACCATTCGGCCGTAACAAGTTCCCCACCATGGGAAGCCTGGCTTGGAAGATGTATGTGACTGAGGGGAGCCTATTGGCTCCCACAGGGTCGGTGCTGTCAAGGGAGGGGTTAGCAGTCGCGACGTTCAACGAGAACAAGGTAGGAAGACAGGTAGTGAGGCAACGAGGTAACTTTACGTGGCCTACCTTTCAGTGATGAGTGTAGGTGTGGAACTGATGACCGACACCGTTTAGGTCTGCTGTGGCCCCGTCATGATGGGCGCCCTGAGCCTGAGCTGTACTGTGACCGGACCCGGCTGTCGTATGATGGGCTGGGGCTGGGTTGGAAAATTGATGGCTGACAGCTTGGATTGTGCTAGCAACCCTGTCAGCTCTGTCTTGGGCGGTTTCTCTTCCTGGGATATAGGTCCTTCCCTGCTGGGTCGTGTCCCAGAGGAAGGATTGGACTCGGTCCCCAGCGAGATTGGGATTTCCGCTGCATTGTGCCATCAGAAGAATAATGTCGCGGTGGTCATTGATCCTAGGAACGTACCTCGACATGTTGAAGGTGTTGGAGAGCGGAATAACGAGATTTTGTCTTGTGTGTGTGGTAATGCCGATATGGAGGCACTTTTGCGAGGTTATCCCAGGAGAGCAGGAAGAGCGTCGCGATGGGAAACACGGGAGCTGTTGGGATGTTCCGGGGTAGAGTCTTCTAATACATGGGTAGTAAAAGATCGCAAGGAGGAACCGAGTGATGTTGATGTCAATGGTACCAAGTGATGTCGAACACTTGTCCAGACACATCTTGGATGGCGATAGAGCCCGAGTCTTTATAAAAATACCTAGATATGTAGATGGCTCGCCCGAGTGGTTCGCAACCAACTTGGAAGGGCTGGTAAAGGTACATGCGCAGTTGCTCTTGTCTGTGTGGTGGCATTTCAGATCAGCGACGATCGGGCTTTTGCAGATTACAGATTACAGAGCTAGCACATCCGGCCCACCCCCCCTGTCATCCCTCGCGGCGAAATACCGTAATACTCTCATGCGCGTGCATGCTGACCTCGGAATACGGGCCCCTGAGGGGCCGCACACCCTCAGCCCAATGGCACTAGACCAAGACAACAACCAGAAGTCCGCGAGGTCACCCTCTCATCTTGATTGGTCCTGCATCGTGACATCCATACACATTCACATAGAACTTGACGGTGGGAGTCCGTGGCCAGTGCTCGAGCTGGAGGCAGACGTGATATTGTCATACAACGACAGTACAAACGCAGCCGCCGCCGCCGCCTCCTGACAGATCCGGTCCAACAACAACAGGCCTACGGGCAGGCCAAGGTGATTGGAAAGCAGAATGTTGCGTGATGTCAAGCGGCAGGAAAATGAGTGACCGTTGGTATCGCGCCATCCCCGCCGTCATTACTCCGCATGTTTGGGGGAGGTCGTCCGGGTTGTGCATCCCAACGTTGAGCCTGATCTAGGCCACCAAAACCCCTGCAAGGCCTGCAATGCATATTTGCCGTCACAAGTAACTTGGAGGTGCAGCTAACTCATTTTCCCCCCATTCAGCATCTCTGCGCCGCAGGTATCAGATTTCTGTCCTGCAGAATTACAATGGCTAAGTAGGGAGTGGCAATGCGGATTTCGGTAGTCAAGATGGAGCTTGCTACACAAACCCTTGGGATTGGGAGACGAGGGCCACACAGCACTCGAGACAGCCGCTCCTTTACGGTTCGTTGCAGTGCATTTCAAAACGCCAACAGGTTGGCCATGCCACTGAGTCCGGCGCCTTACTGATGGATCTTCCCTTCGGTCCTTCGGTCTACCCAGCTCCAAGGCCCGGCTCGTCGTGCCGGACCGATGCATGAGCCTCAAAACTTCTTGGAAACGGCCTGAGCAGCCGGCTCCGGACGTCTCGGGACCTGGCGTAACAGGTGCTTGGTGGTCGGACATAACCATGGTGGCAATGCGATCAAGTCTTCCATGTGAATGGAGGATTGTAGTTCAGGATATCGCTTCAGGAGCCAATGGTGTCCAGTGCCAGCCTTCGTCATCGCTCAGGCCCCATCATGCACGTGATGGGCCACATGCGATCCTGCGAAAGAGGTCACCAGTTACCACTTAGTTATTAGAGGCTGCTTAGCTGCGGTGAAGCTGCGGGCGAGGCGTCAGAAAAGGAGGGTGCGTTCCCACTCCATTTGGGCAGCTCCTATGGGTCAGTGGCTCGCCGGGCTGACAGATGCTCCACGTACGACGGCTGGGATGAGGCACATGGGCATGGGTAGGGAAGACCCCCTGTGGACATACCCGCTGGGATGAGCGAGGGCCCGATTCCGCCGATTCCGGGGCTCCCTCAACCCCAGCTTCGACAAGGACCAGGTTGCCACATTGAGGCTCTGCTGGCACCAGAACTACACAAGGTCTTCTGCTTCCGAAGGCCGAAAGGTCGGGATCTGGCACAGGGTTGCAGCATCGACGCAGCCACCTTGCTGACTGGCTGAGCCCCCCTGTGCCCACGCTCCCCCCCCCCCCCCAAAATACTCCTTCGCGTAACAGCAGCCCGAGCACGAGGCAGCGGGCAGCAGCAGCGATAGCGGTTACCGTCTTCGAAGCACGACCCAAGCATGGGTCATCAGCTCCTATGGGTGGAATGATTTTCGTGATATATACTGCCAGCACATGCCGAAGAGTGATGTTTCCGTTCTGGGAAGACGTTGGCCAGATCCTGCATTAGCATTTGTTCACTACTCTCCGGAACTTGACTTGAACTTCTCATCTGGCGAATCCAAGTCGCGGCCTTGTGTTCGAATCAAGACTGGTACTACTGGCTAGTCACAAAGAAATATAATACGCCCGTTGTATTCCGCGTTGGCTGAGGTCAAGGTCGGTGCACATTACAATGGCAATAATGGCTCCCAAATGATAGGCAAAGCAAAGGTGATAACCGCTTGTATTGAAGGATTTCAATGGGGATTACACTCGCCTAGGAATGGGCTGGCGATGTGTGGATGCATCCAATCAGAGAACCGTGAAAATCGAGATTGCCATGCCCGCAAAAACACAGGTTCGCAGCTGTTGCGATGCCACTGGAGTGCGGCTGTGGAAATCTCCCTCCGCTGACAGTGAAGATTACCACGTTAAAACGCCGGCTCATGCGCTTGCGCCGCTAAAAGCGGCAGCTCTGCCATGATCGTTGCTCACAAAATCCCGGGGATCCTCCGTAGACGAGAAAGGAATGCGTTATCTTCCAGAGCAGAAGAGAATAACCCTTAGTACGGAGTATACGATGGGCCTGGGGCTATTCTTGGGAAACACCCACTCGCCAAGTCACTGGGCAGGGAAAAAACCGCCGCCCACGCACATTTGGCTTCCCGCTCCCCGCGAGCGACTCCGCCACCATACGTGGTCTCCTGAGGAATCTTGTCCACCACCGGCAGCCTTGTTTTAGTAGTTGTGCCAAGCGCTGAATTTGTGCGGCACAGTGATATGGTGCAACCACTATGATCGATGAGCTCTTCGAGCTCTTCAACTCTGAGCTGCAGAACCAAGCCGCACCGACGCTGCACCCTATCAGCCCATACCGCCAACAATTATTACCGAATCTAGGATTAACTTTACCTGGGATACTGCTTATTCCAATACAGGTGAGGGAATACTACACTTTTGGATCAACGAAACATTGTCCCGGCAAGTCCCATTACTAAATGATGCAGCCACGACATAATGCAGGCGACGAAGATGAAATTGCATCTGTTGCCATGCAGGTCAGCTTATAAACTGTTTGTCCACACTGAGACCTGTTTCGAATATACAACCCCTTCTAATGTGCACATGTATCCATCCGTTGCCATGCAGGTCAGCTTATAACCGTTTTAAGCAGATTACCCCTTCTGATGTGCACATGCATCCGTTGCAATGCAGGTTAGTCCAAATCCAAGTCCACACTCTTTGTCCACCACCGGGAACCGTCACGAACATGCAACCGCTTCTGATGTGCACAATCCTTTTGCCAAGACCGCCAGGACCCTGACAGGCTGAATTGAGTACTCACGCCGCCATCAGCTAGTTACCACGAGATCACGCCTACTCCCTAGGTAGGTATTCCCATTAACATGCTCCTCAGCCAGCCGTCTGGCTTACCTGGGATCAGACACCCCGAATTCTTTACCAAGATGAGAACTCGTTACTTCAAACTCAATGTATTCTTCGAGGGAAACCAATTGCGTTAGTGACCTTTGGTCAGGTCGCCATAGGCAGTCGCAGGGAAATTGTAAGGACGATCAACAACTTGAAGATAGCACAATGATTTTCGTGTAGCTATGCCCATTCAAAAAATGATACCGAGTGCCCAGAAACCTGTGGGACTGGACTCTTAGGCCTGCAGGGCCAAGTCCAATCATTGATGGTTTCTGATTTGTGTCCAAGCCGAGATAGAGCAATGGTGAGGATCTGGAAGACCGTAATGGTGAAAAGCCCTCAGAAAGGCCAATATACGGGAACATTGTCTGAATGTAAACCTTGAGACATGTCAACCAAACGGTAACGAACCTGCCCGGCTCTTCGACTGCCAATTGCTCCCAACTCAGCCCATACTCCACGCCACTGCTGAGCTAACTAAACAGGCACACATGCATGTACAATTGAATGAAAGGTCCGTATGTCTTACTGGCAGGTCTGGGAATAGAGGTTCTACCAACCATGGGTGTATGAAGTCCAGAAGTGCATGAGTTTCAACCCGGGCAACCACTCAGATGAGAAAATTTGATCCATGCCTTGTTAGCCAGGAGCGGTTAGATTAGTGACGCATAAAAACGAATAAGTAACTACAAAAATATGATCTAAAATTCATCATTATAGAAATTGTGGAAATCTCGTGGCGCCATCGCTGGTGGTATCAATCGACTTGGGAAACAATGTTGCATCATACATGTGTGAACTCTGGCCGCTCACTTTTGACCAGCTGTATAGGCAAGGTACATTGCATAATCTTAGCACGCTCCAGTTCCGGTGACAATTTCTAATGCCTATGGGTTCAATATTGGTGTGGATATTAGAAAGCATTTAATCTGACAGGTACGCAAACTACGCAATTTCATCAGGTAGCAGGTAGAGAGGATGTCTTCGTATTTGCGATATACTGGGAATGAAACCATCAGATGCCACAATGGAGATGGCTAAGTCCACATATGAACTTGAAGGCGCGTCTGTCGCAAACCGGAGCTGAATGTCAACCTGGCTAAGTTGATCAAAACCCCTCCACGAGACCCCATAACCAAGCAGCAGTGGTGTGCGTGAGGCAGCCACTCGCTAAAAGCGCCTCCATAGTATCTAGATGAACACCTGCGCGAGTTCCACCCGCATTCCAAAGACCTAAATAGTCCATTGCCGCGTACGTTCTCGGCTCAGTGAGCTGGGCTTCATGAGGGCATTCTAACTTATACTTAAGAATTCGGCGGGATATCAGAACAGATAGTGCAACTTGGGAGACTGAGACCTTTCAATGCCGGGGGAAAATCGTGGCGGTGCTATTCTGAGCCTGGCAAACCGCTTCAACCTAGTACGTACGCGTCTTGCATGGGGCGGAGGGAAACCTTCGATCAGGGGTATCTATGCATGTTTTACCCTATATTCAGGATCAAAAGGAGTAAACCAGGTATGAATAAACGTAATGTGCGAAGAGACGAGAGGTGTATGAGGTTCTTCTAGCACCAAAAAAAAAATGGCTCTCTGTCGACAGCCTATTTCCCAGAGACAAAGCACGATCTATTTACCTGCTGTACAGTCGCACAACAGCGGTCGAACAATTATTCAGCGGCAGCGGCCACCATTATCGACGGATGGCCCTAGGGGACTCTCACATCTTTTGCAGCATGGGCTATCAGCCGTTTGAATGAATTTGCATGTCGTCTGGCCGAGTTAAGGAGAGGTTTGGCAATGACGAGCCGAGGTTACCCGCACCGGCAGTGTGTTAACAGTACACCTTGAGAGTCGTAAGTGTAGCTGCCTGCGTGTGGGACGTATTCGAGGGCCGCCTTCATGGGGCGGGTATTGTGATACTGCTGGTACAGGCCAAAGAAAGATATTTCTATTCTAAGAAGACCGGAGTAGGATACTATACGAGGTCTTTGGACAACCACCGCAACCACTGTGACAATACAATACTAGGTAACTTATATTTCCCTTGGTCCGCCTGAAGAAATCACGGCGAATCATTACCATCATCATGGTAACAGGGGATTCAGGCTCTCGAATAAATAGTGCTAGCCTGGTTGAAGAACTAGGTTTCAACGCTTCCATGGTGGGTAGATACTGCTTTCTCCAACTCAGTCATCTGGGATCTCTTGCAATTCAACCCTAGTACTGGGTAGACTACCTGTTGGAGGTCGATAGACAACCTCTTGGCATCTGCTATCAAGGTCATTGAGACTCTTCCTTGGCACATCTTTCAATGCTACAATGAGTGAATTCGCATTTTGCAAAAAAAAAAAAAAAAAAAAAAAAAAAAAAAAAAAAAAAAAAAAAAAAAAAAAGAAATAGAAACATGAAAAGGAGACGAAGAACAGATAAGAAATACAAGGAAGAAATAAATACGCAGAACGTGAGGAAGGATACAGTTTCCAGAGACAACAGTAGGGAATGATCACAACCCAAGATGAGGCTGGAATGATCACAACCCAAGATGAGGCTGGCTGTTGGAGTCACGTTGGGGAGAGGGGAAATCTGATTTTATTTGAAGGTGATTTGAAGCAATACAATGACCGTGGAAGTCACTAAAAGCTTTCCAATCTCACAAAAAATATAGACATCGTCGAAATAACTGCTCCCGCGCATGGAAATCCTTCCGGAGAGGTCACAAAGACACCGCGGCGGCGCACTGCGTCTCCTGTAGTGAGATTGGTAGGGCAGTCTGCAAGTTCCATCCACTGACTGGCAAAAGATTTTTGTGTGGTCAGATCAATTTGGATGAGTCAATGTGGAAACTGTCAGGCTGTAATATAATCAGCTGGCCTGCCCCTCGGAGACGCCGAGTGATTTATTAAAGGAGAGGTAACGAAGGGAGAGATGCGCCTGCCTCACCCTTCACTGTTGACTATAGTCTTGGAACTGTTGACCAACGCCAATCAAGTCTTCAGCCATGCAAGTGTAACGTTGGTCAACCTTGTTGGTGGTAATAGTGGACAGAGAACCGGACGGTGCTCCGCGGGCCTGACTCTTAGAAGAGCCTGGGTTGGGGAACTCCTCCTCAAAACTTTGAATCACCCCCCTGGCATTGGCCTTCTTGGCCTTCTTGGACCTAGACTGCTTGGTCTCTTTGCCGGGGACATACGTGTCTCCTTGCTGGGTTATGACCCAGAGAAAGGACTGAACGCGCTCCTGTGCAATATTCGCGTCTTTGGCAAGCTTCTCATCTCCGCTGGGGCCTCCCATCAGCAACACTGCCGGAGGGTGGTATAGGGTATATGTACGAACGATGACATGTTCAAGGCGTTGAAGAAAGGGCAAATGACCTCCTTTCACGCTCAAGGGAGAAGATAAACAGCAGAGCAAAGTCGCGATGCACCACGGGAGGCAGTGTAATATGTCGAGTTGGTTCGATCAAGAGGAAGATGTGATTGATCCCGATACCATTGATGCCGACTCATGCTGAGCACTTGTTGAGATATTTTGGGAGAAAAGAGAACTCGATTTTTCATAAGAAATCCCTGGGTAGGTGTATTGCTCATCAGGAGAGTTGGCGGTCTGCCACCATGGGCACATTCGAATAACTATATAGTTTCCCCATTGTGGATCACCTAGGGTAGCGAGCCGGACCGCATCATTGGCTGGCTCGAAAAGTATCCTGATTGGGTGTTTTAAGGGTAAGATCCCATAGTCTGCACTCGGAACTAGGCGTTAAGGCCCGCCTTGCATTAGGCTTATGCAGCTGGTTTGTCGACGACCTCTGAGCCCCATTTGTGGGATCGCCCGCTGGGCAATCAGGCAACATGGAATGAGCGCCTGGATACCATTGCATCATCACTGCGGAAGGTGTCAGTTTGCTGCCTTTCAAGTTGGGAACCAGATTGACATGACTTTAACCCTCAGGGCTCCGTTCAGGGAGCCAAGTTTGGTCTCCCGCATAGTAGCAGGATGTCACCCTGCCCGGGCCCTGTCTTACATCCTGCCTGTACGAACTGGGGACCTTTGTCGAACTTTGTGGCGGAAACTGAACCTCGCTATACTGATCGACTGCGAGCCGTGGAATTGACGGACGGGGCCATATCCAGTTCGAGCGGTCGCATTGCATCCAAACCTACCTTCGACTGGACAGAAAATGGAAGGGGGGAAATGCCGTGAGGCCAATTCGTTACTGTAACCGTGTCCGCAGTGTCGACCATGCTGAACACATCAACAAATCAGGAGGGAGGGAATGGCAGCTCGGTGGACTTTTTGACATGCACGACCAGTTCATGGGTCTCGACCTAGAGACATCTAAAGGACGTCGGACACAATTGATTTTAGAGCATCGCATGACGTGAAACACGCTCAACCCCAACGGTATTTGGCCGTGACCGTGGTGGATATCGAGACACCTAGTTATTCAGGTGACTCCTCTGCAGGGAAAAGGGAAGGTATCGTTTAAAATAAAAAGATGGCTAAAATCTAAAAGTAAGTTTCAAGTCTTCTGACTGTAGGCTAGACCTTTTGCAGCCCATTGTAGCTTCCGAGATATTAAGCGTCGATGAGATGAGTAGCTAACAGGTCTTGTCGAGCTTAGCTACGTCAGTTCACCTATCATTCTCTTAAACTTGGGAAGAAAATACGAGCACAGAGGCAAATCAGGTGTTACAACGGATCAAAAGGATTTGAATTTGTTCAAAACGTGAGCGAGAGATGATAGTATAAAATGACAAGCCTGGTTGGTGAGTCTAACCCGGCGGGCGGGGTTTTTCAGAGAAGTGGGCGTGGCAAAAAGGACGCAAATAAGTTGAGAGGGGGCATGGTAATAGCAGGTGTATTCGGTACAATCTTGAAAGAGTTCCGGTCGACTGTCTCAGTGCAAGGAAATAAATCAGAAAAAACGCTTATCTTCACCATCCTCAAGGCCTATAACGACGAGGCGCTCACGGGATCGCCTGGCCACTCGCCTATTCCCGGCATGGATCATCGAGGAATACTCCAATGGTTTCAGTAGCATCTCCATCTGGATTTCAAACTCTGAAATCTTATGAGATTAGTTGACACATCTTCCAGGTGGCAGGGCTGGGTAAAGGGAGCGAAGGCTAGAGTGCCAGAGGCTCGGTAAGTCTGCCGTACTCACCACCGTGAGCTGTATCATTGGAACTGTTTTCCAATGCAGCTCAGATTACCAGTACTATTATTTTTGGTGCACTAGCCCTCAGCCATATTGGTCGTGAGGTTGGACGGAGCACTGTAATGCCCTCCTTCGGCCTGCTCCTGGGTAGAGTGGGTGAGCGGGGTATTGGAGAATTGTTCTTCAAAAACTTCGATCACCTTCTTGGCCTTCTCAGTCCTCTTAGATACGTGGTCCTTGGTCTCTTCTCCCGGGACATAGGTAAGTCCCTGCTGATTGGCTTGAACAGACAATGTCCCTGTGGGAAGCATCTACTGGGGTGCCTTGTCGGATTATCCTTCAGCAAAAACTCCTTCACCAAGAGGTAATGCCTGCCGGCTGTCATTACACGTCAAGACAACTGGGCCATCTGCGTACACATCAGTCACTGGATCTCGCCACCCAATTCTCCCATCGATGCCCAGGTGGGGAAGCGACAAGAAACAGGCTCGTATCGGAAAGATCATGGCGACATGAACACTGCAGATCAACACAGTGTGGCCTGGAGCCCGCCCCGGTGCCTGAAGCATGCTGGTTCATGCGGGTAAGACGTTTCCTTCGGAATGGTGGTGATGGGTGGGATGAGCTGTTTTCAAGAAAAAAAGGATAAAGGAAAAAAAAATAAAAATAAAACGAAAACAGGCATCCCCGGCGGAAGGATTTTGCCAAGCCATGCAATGCAGGTGCCTGGTTTCCGGCGCATTTGGGCGGGTTGTAACGGTCTAGCTGGATAAAACCAGATTTTCAGGTAGGCTTAAGCCTGCATTCTGCTTGTTACAAAACATGATATTCGTGCTCGAGTAATGGTAAACTTGAACCCCTTGATACGTACATATTAAGAATCAAGATGCAGTCTTGTGACCTAGAATTCAAATCTATATGGTAGGGTGTCAACGACATGACGGATCTCCGGCTGCGTCCCGAGTTTTTTCCACAACCGATGGCGCCAGCTGCGACATTATGTGGCTAGTTCGTGATATGCATCCCAACAACTCGACAGGTCAGTCGAGCAGTCTGCTGAGATCCAGCTCGAGACGGCCCCCTTCCGCCATCCCCACTGAAAATAAGTTTTTCCTGTTGCCATACTGCCCCTTTTCCACTTACTTTTGAGGCGAACCGGTGTTGCGGTGCCAAGCCATCAGATGTGCTCGGATATGGTGCCTGCATGTACTAGCTTGTGATGTAGGCGCCGACGACAGCTACACGTCAGGTTGTCGAGTCCCGCCGGCCTTGGATCAACCTCGCGTATCGTGGATCTCGCAGCAATGTGGGGGCTGTCAACCTGGAGTGTGTTGTCCGTGCCGGACCAAGGTGGGTCAGAATGCGGCTCTGCGCTATTGGTCCTCAACCTTGGGAACATGTGGAACCGGCGAAACTGACGTTGCCGGTTGCCCTCTCTAGGCATGTTTACCACTAGGCTCCAGGCTGCCTCGAGCCAGTGGTTCGCTCGTCGCCCGCCTGAGCCTCTGCGTGTGTGATTCAGGGTCCTTGAGCGTACCCACCCACCTACCACCCCGAGGTTCCTCGGTGTTCATGCGAGGAAACATGGTGTGGGATATTTCATGCGTTTTCTTGTCTTAAGACGTAACTGCCACTTGCCACTTATCAATAATATACTTTCCTATATAATCAAATACATACCAAATATTCAAGCCATTTATATCATGACCCTACTTGAATGACAGCACGGAATAAAGAATACACTTATTAGGATGTACCAAGGTCAAGGATGAATAATCATATTCATTGAATTCTTGCTTGGACTTTATCCTTTCTGTTGACTTCAAACTCTTTTGACGTCCTGGCTAACCCAATTGAACAAACGGCAGTGAGCTGGGGTCAGCTATCTGCTCTCACCTACCGTGGCAAAGATGACATTCCGGGAGTGACTGCCACATTCATCTCCTGATGCGTCAACCGTATGCAGCAGGGATAGGCATCCCGGCGCCTTGTGTGCTGAGCTATGACGGGGGGACTGGCTGCTTCCTTCAGCTTGGCACACAGTCCGCCCCGTCCGGCCCTGGCATGGGCCAGCGGGGCCAGTGGGGCCCGGCTAGGCCCTCAGACCCGCATGCTTGCCTCATTTCCGGATTGTTTGACTGTCTGATTGTCTCAGTTGACACCGCCGAGTACCAGGCGAGAGCTCCTGTCCCCGAACATGGGCTGGGAGAGCGAGGCAGAATCAGCATCCTTGTTCTCTCAGCTCGTCGGGAGCATGGGCCAGACATGGTGGGACGGGCAGAGTCGCATTTTGCCGGGTCCTATTTCAACAACCATTTTGTGACCCTGTTGGATGTACCAATGGCGAGACGGGAGTGACCCAGTGGAGTGACCCAGTTCAAGGACATTCTAAGTGCGCCGCGATGGGGTAAACGACCCCTGGGCCCCTGAGTGGTGCAAGGTGAGAAGTCTACTCTAGATGAATCGGTGAGTGCTCGACGTCTTCGCAGGTAGTCACATGACGTACATATCCGGTAGCTCTGCCCCGCGTCACCTCATGTCGGTACACATAAGTACCTAGGGTGCTTGTGTGTCTCTGACGTGTGGCTGAAGATGGGAGCTTGCTACAGACCTCGGGAATCGGAGACGTGTAGCGGGTGCTCCCCCTCTTCAAATTCCGTTCAGGACCGCAGAATGCAGCCAGGCTGAGAGAACGCGCTCCATGTTCGACTTGGCTACGAGGCTAATTGGCCGGACAGGGAGCAACCATGGTGATGATCGATGGAGTGGGGTGGGCTGATCCCTGCCAGCTCCCGCGTCAGGGGGATCCTGGCCCGTCCGGGCCGTCACGATGCACGGACGATGTTCACCGAGGCAGTCTGAGGAATCGTGCCTCATCCCTGTCAAGCTGTCATCCGAACGCACTGCCACTCATTTGTCATCTTCACGTCTCACGACAGTTATTGTTCAAACCGCGATCTTGACACCAAGCGTGGGGATGAGTGCATAATCTACAAGGTGGGTTGCCGCGTTGCACAATACCTAACCTAGGTATTTCCTCGATGATCATTCCACCAACAAGTCGACAAGCCTCCCTCAGCCCCTGATGCTGCATCCGTGGATATTCATTCAATCGTGGAACAACAACCAAGCAATGAGAGATCGGCAAAGGCCACTGTCACCGAGAGATTCGCTCCAGGACCCTAGACACCACTAACACATATGCCGCAATGGTGGTCGGCCCCGTTGAATGAGATGTTTATCGTGCCCCTGTCCGCACAGGGGCCAATAGAAATATCCCCCCTCTAGGATTCAACAGATTAATTTACTGCTCAATGATCAGCTGCTCTTCAATTTGTACTCTTGTCTGAAGAACCCAAGTAGGTAACGTGTATTTAAGACCCAAACAAGGAGCTTCTCGTAAAAAAGAGCGCACTTCCATGTGGCATACGAGTACGAACTCCTTGGTTCTGTGGACGCCGGAATGGCTGCAGAAGGTATATCTGGAAGCACAACTTGCTCGTTCTGAGGATCCATAAATTGGGGGACGACGCGCACATGAAAATGGGCTGGCCAGATACGGATGCATCCAATCCAACGAAAATGAAGATTTGCGCCTGTCACGGCCACCTGTGACGATGATGCAGGACTGCGGCATTCAATGTTGAGGCTGAGACTGCAGTCCGAAACGCCGGCGGGCCAGACCTCTCAGGTGAACGTGCAAATCGCTCTCAGATCAAGAGAGAGCTCTGTATGGCCTGGGCGCGACATCGGCGCAACTGTGCAGCAGGGAAAGAAAAGTGGGCTTCGGCACGCCACCACTCACCCAGGAGCCAGCTAATTTTCTTTGCCTGCCAGGTGGCCGCAACGTCCTGTGCCACGGTTTGCTGGCTCATCAGAACGGAACAGTGTACCGGGCTTGCGGGCCTATGACTGGACAGGAGCGGCGAGCATCTCGGGTCTTTGAAGGGGAAGGGGTGGGGAAGAGGACATGGGTGCGGTTTGCCGGAGCCAGCACTGCCCGCGTGTTTGAACAAAATCGCGCCCGATCTCTTGTCCGTTGACGCCTAATTCGATGAGAACCCGAGGAAAAATTTGCGAAATTGCCGCCACCCAATCGATGGGTCCAATAAGAACGGCCGGAATATTGTCTCGCGGAAGGTACATACTGCAAAGTACATATGTAGGTCCTTGGTTAACGCAGCGCAGTAGGTGGCGAGCCTGTCTTACATTACCACCACCCCTCCTCACGCCATTCTGAGCACTGCAGTTTTGCCTGGCTAATACCCCCTGACCCGCCCACCACACCCCCCATCCCCCGCATGCTCTGTTGGGAAGTGCTTGGTCAATTCATTTTGACAGCCATCTATGAGACACGTTACGCAAATCCCAGTATACATGTGTATTTTTTCAAAGACCACCGGAACACTTAGTCAGCTCCGTCATTATCAGCGGCAGGCCAATGTACCTTCCTTTCGTAGTAATGACCCAGGCTATGCAGGTTTCTGGATACCAAAAGTTGGAGGGCAAAAGAATTTAACATTCCTGCGTCTCCACTATCGTGTACTTCACATTATACTAACCAGTAAGCTGTATTAATTGACATTTGGTAATACCTGTTATGTTTTCAAGTATGTGCGTTCCAAAGGTTGTATTCAATTTTGCTCCAGACAATCGATTACATCGAATGCATTGAAATCACTGGCAGTACTTGCACACAGACTACTGGATGGGTTGAGTGCAAAATAAAAAGCCCAAGCCATAGTCTCCAATACAAGTCAATTGTTTGAGAGTGAATATTGTTTGACGATTGATCATATCTGGAACTTGTGTCCAATCTAAACGTGGCGAGACTGGCCTCGCGATCATTCTGTACATATGTATAAAGGTTTCCATTTTTGACAATGGGTTCCCTGTTGGCCGCCTTTCTACCACGCTGTTTCTCTCCACCACTGGCTTGTATTTAAAGCCCGGTGCCCTCTTCCTTTCCCTGAGACCAAAACAGCCGAAATGGCCTATAAGGCCAGAAGAACGACATTTTCCTCTAATATGAGAAGCTTCTATGTTATGTTACGCCGCATTTTGTGATCCACCGTGAGTTGTGCCGCATTCCAGAACCCCAGGCAGATCAAGACAATTGCGAAGGACAAGAGGAAAGGGAGAAATAGTGCAAAAACCTAAGAAGAAATGAAGAAAGGAAAGAAGGAACGCGTTAGAGAGAATGAAAGACTAGCGAGGAGAAGAAAATTATTAAGGAAGATGAAGATGGTGGTGGGGGTTTAATTGGGGTTGGGGGGGGGTTGATTTCAGGGTCAGGTGCAGAGGTATAGTAGGGGAAAGAAACGAAATGGTATCACGAATGCAGGTCATCAACTCACGATCCCAGAATCTTGTCCACCACGATATCCACCCAAGGAAGTATACGACTTGAACATGCGCGGTCCTCGCCGCACCCAAAGGGCTCTGACGATGATGGGACAGCACACCGCGTTCCCTGCAAGCGAAATTGGCTGGTGAATTCGCCGTCCCAACAGATTCTCAGGCGAGGACTATTCCGGCTGATCGAACACCGTGGTAGTACTCAGCTTCGGATTGTTAGACTGTTATGAGATCAACTGGCTGTCCTCCAGGGGCTCCAAGTGGGGTTTGTTGGGGGAGGTAACTGGGAGCCAGAGCACGAAGGGCTAGATGTGTATATCTTACCATTCACTGATGACCGTAGGCCTAGAACTGGTGACCAACACCATTCAGGTCTGCACTCATCCCGTTGGACTGTCCTCCTTGGGCTTGGCCCTGGGCAAAGGTCGGATGGGACAATTGTTCTTCAACAACACGAATCACAGTCATGACCCTCTCGGATCTTGATTGCTTCGCCTCTTTTCTTGGTGCGTACGTATGGCCCTGTTGCGTCTTGTCCCAGAGAAAAGACTGGACATGCCGACCAGCATAATCTATGTTGGCGCTGTAGTGGGTCATCAGCATTTTCCCCCGCCCAGCTGGTGACAGAGTGGCATTGGACCTACTCAGTCATGCTAGGGCATAAGTGGACGTAAGTTGTGGAAATTGATACCGGTCACCCTCGCTATGTTGTAATTCGACCTCGTAGTGTTTTTGCTTTTTTACGGGGACGCAGCTGATGTCGCAGGAGGCACAAGGCGTGGTGGAAGGCAGGCAGATTATGGTATTTTTTTTCCAGCGGACAGCTATGAGGAGCAAGAAGAGAGTGTTCGCCGAAGAAGATCAGGCAGTGTTTGGTGAACTAACTGTCGAGAACCATTGTCCGTCTTCAAGGCGGGCAGCGAGGACATCAAATATATTTCCGGCTGCACAATGCCACCAGGGGCATCAGGCTTGTTCCATTCCTATGGGGATACCGTTTAGATATATACGGAGCTCATTTGAGCCGGCGGACATACCACGAAAGGCCGAGTCAATCCGTGGGTGTGCTGGGAGGTCAAAAATAAATCGTGAATTTGATGGGAAAATGAATTTGTCCCGGCCCGATACTGAACTGGGCTTACACATATCGCCCATGGGTGTTTCTGTGCCAGGGTACCTGGCCTAGCCTGGCGCGTCAGAGTGCCTAGAACAAGCTCTGGCCACTTTCAGCCTGGTGGATCAGCCCCGCTCCCAGAAAGCTGGGGCTCGGCGCATGATGTCTGTGTTAGCCGGCTCGCATTGAGGCTCAGTGCTGTTGGTGGTTGGAAGATGGTCGAAAACATGGGGTCTGACACGTGTGGCCCTGCCTGCCCGCCCCTCGGGCTTTGCTGCTTGGTTGCTGTGTGTTGTTGTGTGATCCGCACCCGGGCGAACCGTGCGAACCACGCGGCTCTGCCCGGTTGAGGGGCCTGAGAGCCCACCCGTCTGCCAGCCGTCCTCAACCCCCGTGTTGCTCAGGATGAAAGATTTGCCACGGGGATACTCCATGTATTTTCCCGTTGTGAAAATGTTTTCGACCTAGTCTCCTCTACAGTCAAGTACCCGCAACGTCCAATCCGCACACCTTGTAATTCGGCATTGGACCAGCGAGCAGCGAAAACAACCTGGACTCGGCTACCCAGGTAGAGATTTAACAGTCCAGCGTGACCGACCGCGGAGTGACCATCCGGCCTCCGGACTTCTGCCGAGGCGGCTCCGCAACAGTACCTACTATCTAGTATCGGACGCTACGGCACCGCTCCCTCCTTCTCGGGGTTAGCTCCCGGGTCGGCCCCGGGGCCCGGCTCCGTCAGACAATTAAATGCAATCACAATTGCGTCACCCCCACCCAGAAAATCTCACTCTCCATCCCAGCCCAGCCACCCCGGTTTAATTAATAGTGTTCTAAATAACACGTCTGCTTTCTTCATAAAGCGTTGAAAACGGTCACGCATAGACAGATGCAGTGATGGTCTGGACAAGTCTGATCAAGTGAGAGCTGCAGTGAGGCCCGGTGATTGCTGTCACGCGGTCCTGAGTTATCCCAGCCACGAGCGAAAAGAAGGTAGCGGAGTTGTGGTGGTATTCTTGTAGATATCCAGCGCGGACCGTCGGCAGACACGGCGTGACGTTGACAGCTCAGCCTCGGCCACCTAGGTACTCAGGTAGTTACTTTGTGTCTTGGCAACGGCACCTTACTGTAAAGGATCACGTCAGCGTGTCCATTATAACTTTTGAATTCTTCGATAGCTGAAAACAAAAAAAAAAAAAGATAAGTATAATCCAAAAGCTGCAATGAGCCGCTGGGGAGGTTGTGCGGGCAACACGGTCAACGTTCGTGGGGGCGCCGCATGTGTTTGATGCAGACAACGGAGCCCACAGCAGGCAGTGCTCTTGGACGGGTCTGGACCTTGACGGAATCTAGATTATCGGCATGCAGTCTATTGGCCCAAACCGAAACGTCCAATGGTGAGTTTGGTGCGGCTCAAAGAAGGTGTGTAAGAATTATGACGGCGTCTCAGGAACATCATCGGTTGGTGACGATAAGCAGCTGTTCAGCTTCCTAGTCCTTGCAGCCTGCGGGCTTACACCGGAAACAAAACAGTGGGGGGAAACAGCGGGCTGGTCTAGACTCCTCAGCCATAACTCAATGCTACGCCGCAGCTGTACGTATCACCAGCCCGCATCACGAAAAACCCCGAGTTTGCTTGGCCACGGAACAGAACGCCTGACCAGGATGCAGAAAGTGTAGAGCATTTGGGGAGCACCTACCGATATTCGCTCGTCACTAATTAGCCAGCCCGACTTCGCCGCTGAATTGTCTCGGGAAGATGTAGACTAAACAGCATTGGAAGCTTGCTGACCTCGCAAGGCTGTCTTTGCTGATCCGCATCAAGGACAAGGCTTTGTCCAACCATCAAAGCTGAGGATCTTCAAAATTGCGTCATGGCAGTCATGGCCGGTTTAGAACATCACCTTGAGAATGCTATCTTGGCTACAGCAAGGACCTGATAATTCCACCGGGGGCAGCCATCAACTGCGTGATTCATATCTTCGAGCTGTGAGTATCAGTTTTGTCACTGACCGAAGCTCCCGTAGACGTGGAATGTAGCATTTATTGGCTGATCAACCACAGATAATGATCCCTGAGCAAGACTTTCTTCAGACCATATATGCTATCCACTGTGTCACTGGTGTTTCTCGAATTGAATGATGGCTGGACCTTTGAACCTGCGGCGGTTTGACTTGATTTTAGATCTACATGTATCTCAATCGCGTGCCGCCTCCAAATTCTGGGAGGCTAACGATACTTCGATACATGCGAGACGCAGGTGCCTAAGCGCCATGCTTCACTCTCTTGCAGAACGATATTTATTGTGTTGGGCAGGTAGAAGAGTCTCGCAGAATGGAAGGGAAGCGAAAAATGTACTTAGTTCTAAGGTCTACATAGTCGAGTCCTATATCCAGCCACATCGATAGATCTTCTCCTCCTACCCCAGTTAATGTGGTTCAACAATGCCACTAGTATCAGTGTGGATGTAAGGCGCAATAAACTCAATTCTCCGCCGCAGAGAGTACTCACAACTGTGACCGGTCGGTTTACTTGGGTCTGCGTGATGCTTGGTCCTCACGGCTCATCCAACAGGTAGCGGCAATTTGGCCAACATTAATTTTGTATAACCACCCCGGGCACGTTCTGTTTGCCTGTTACCACGCTTTCTCTTAATATACTACACAGCCCCGTCCACCACTTGGACCTCACTCGTCACTTGACCGTCACTGGTCATTGTACTTTTCATGCGAAGCTCACTGCCCATCCACAAATGATCGGATATAAGAAAATCTAGCCCACATGAGCGCAATGCAGGAAGGACTAATCTCCTCACTGGCCATGCCGTCAACAAGGCTGTAAGATACCGGTAAGAAGCCCCTCCTCATTCCGCCTCCCTCCCTTCCCTCCGGGCCAATAGCCTTTTCAAGACAGAGCTCCTGCACCTGTTGTCATGTGCCTTGAAACAAATTGATCACCATTAATAGCCGATTCCCCGAAATGAAGTAGGATGTGGAAAGAATGGCACAGATCAGGTGGCAGCAGAAGCATGAGGATGAGAACGCAGAGAAGAGGAGTTGAGGGTGAGCGAGACTCATAGTGAGACGCGAAGGCTAATAACAGATAGTAGTGAAATAATGGCCACAAACACTGGGCCGTCAATGAAAGAATGTGAATTGAAGCCTCTGAACGAATGTTTGTGAATGAAAGACTGAAGTGAAGGACTGTGAACGAGAGACCGTGGACATGGGGTAGCAGGGTATAGCGAGCGAGGAGATAGAAGTAGTTGTTACGAAAGACAACCATTACTTCTACTCCCGGCGTCCGTGAGGATGAAAATGCGGTGGGGGTCTACATAATCCCGTAGCGACGAAGAGGCGAGGCATGTTCTAAGCCGTGTCAAATGTCAACACAAGAGTGGCCAGAGCATCTTGGTTTACGGACAGCCGGGACTGTGTATCAAACAGGTTAGCCGCCACAGCCTCAAGGCGGAACAGGGAGGAAGTCAGTGAGGTAAATGTGGAATACCCGTCAGAGCTAAGTTTAGTTATAGAATTGTTGGCCGACACCAATCAGGTTTGCGTCGGTTTCACTGTAATGGGCATCCTGGCCCTGAGCAGTGTTACCACCATGGCCCTGTGCATTGTTGACACCATGACCCTGAGACGCTTTGCCACCGGACCCGTTCGTCATCACGGGGGCCTGCCCGGGTGGGCCTTGCGGCTGGGGCGCGGATGGGTGGGGGAGCTGACGGTCGACTCCCTGAACAACGCTGGCAACCCTCCCGACTCTGCTCCGGGGGCTTTCACGGCCTGGAACGTAGATGCTCCCCTCCTGGGCTGCGTTGGCGCCGGAGTTCTGGCTCTGATCCGGAGCAGAGTTGTCTCGGCTGCGTTCTGTCATCAGAAGCACTGCGTCGAGACGATCATGGGTCCCAAATAAGTACGTCGACATGGTCAAGGTGCTGCACAGCAGATGGTTGGGCTTGTTGCAATGGTCCTAAGTAAGGTACTTCTTGAGGAAGACCTCAAGATGAGAGGAGTGTTGAAGGTGGCGAAAGCCTCGAAAAGAGATGTATATACATCCAATAGGGTAAGGAATGGATCGAAGGAAGGACCTGATTTAGTTTGGTACAGTTGGCGCGAGGTGATGCTCAATTTTTTTTCGAGCTATCTTGGACGTTGAGAACTGGGTCTTTATAGACGACTGCGAAGGTGGCCTGCGCCTGGGTTTGCCTTTTCTGATCTGGCACCATTGGCAGGTTTCTGTCGGGGGGGGGGGGGGCAGCTTCGATCGGACGGGCAGCTTCTGTCTGGTGCGCTGCAAGGTTAGTACTGGCTCTCCAAGGGCGTTCGCCCCCCCCCCCCTCCAGCACACGGGACCTTATTTGCTGGCGGGGACCTCTTCGGTGATCGAGTCGATGTCTGTCCGTGGCTAGCCGACCACGGGTTGTTGCATCGTCGATCGCCCTCTCATGCGGGCGCGGGCAGCCGCAGTGACGAGACAGTGGGCTGCAAATATTGTCGTGAGTGTGACTCCCAACCCAGGCTGGGCCTTTCCTCTTTCAGGGATTGTGTGAGTTACAGGCGGGAATCTTTCTGCTCCGCGACTCCACAATCTCTCTGGTCATCGAGGTCGACAGGCAGCGGCAGGGTACCGATATTCACACCGCGCGAGCCTTCCCCTTGTCGCCCATGCCGGTACACCCCGTAGCCTTCCAAGCGAGTAACAGGCACAGGGTGGCCGAAGTAGAAAATGAGTGTACTTGTTCTACCACCAAAGACTGCACTATATGCTCGGAGCTGTGTTGTACTGAGAGGTGCTGCGGGCATGTGCTCTAGGGACACACATGCCAGACTGAATTCCTTGGGGTGGTGACGGTGACTGATCCGGGTGGAAGGGGCAAGAGGAATGACATGGACAGAAACATCCATTCCTTGTAGGACCAGAGCACAGAGAGCGACGCCGGCGACTCTAAGGATGCAGCCTCAGAAGTACCGGCGTATCTGCAGGACACTGAGATATACCAGGCCGCCATGGCAAACACAGACAGCCCCTAGGCAAACAATGGACGGAGGAGAGAGTCGAAGTCCCGCGTCCCACTCGCCAGGAGCAGTTTGGCTTTCGGGCCGGGCTCTTGGCCGTTGTTTGTTCGAGACGCCAGTTCCCTCGTTGCTGGCAGGGAGGAAGAGTCACAGAGTGGCCCAAAACTTAGTCCTTGTTAGAAGGGTATACCGGTACTTTGATTGATTGACTTGTCAGCGCTCAGCCCCACACGGGACCTGCAGATGGACGCGATGGAAATGCCGCTAGAGATGCCACATACAAGTGACACCTTTCAAGCCTGTCCCGAGCTCCAACGATCTAGGTCCAGTAACTTGACTGGGGCGGACAAGACCGGCAGCAAGGAATAGAGGTCGGCACATCATGGATGGTCTGTGATATGCCGGCTCAGGTAGCCGAATTAGTTTCATTTTCGATAAGAACGGCAACAAGAGTGATAATGGACGCCTTGCAAGAGATCCATGAGTCCCACGCCATCATCATGTTTGCACACAAGGCAGTCTCGATATAATCAAGTCTCAAATGACAAGGGAGGTTCCAAACCTGACACTTCTGATAGAGTCATCATGTATGTAGATCGCTCGTCGGCTGTTCGAAGCTTGGCACTCGGGCAGGGCTGTGTACCTACCCTTCCTGTCTGGGTTGTCGGCGGAACCCAGAAGTCTATTCAGGCAAGCTTCCCGTTGCAAGCCACGTCCGAGAAATTTCTGGTGAAATTCCATTATTAATGGTCAAGTCGGCAGCACGCGACTGGCTGTTTGGTGCATGTCGTTCGGACCTCAAGGTGAGTGGGCATAGGGGTAGTCGTAGCCGTGTCCACACAGGTGATGTGTAGGAAATTTGCGACGAATGGATCTGGAATACCATCAAATCGGTGTATAAGGTACAAAAAAGAGCAGAGAATGCCACTTATCGGGAACGGGGTATGAAGCTCGTTCCCCCACCCCCCCCCCCCCCCGGCCCTTGCCTGGTCCTGGGTGTTTACCACTGCGCGTCAAACCCCTCAAATCGGCTCGTCTCATTGGCACCCACGGCTGACGAGGACCAGCCCTGGAGCCCCACGGGCTGCGAGCGGCAACACGGAGAAGGGGGGGAGCCTGCATAGTGGACCGGTCAGATCAATTTTTGCAATGCTTCCACGACTTGACACGGCGCTGTGGGGACATGCGAGTGGAAGACGCGCGCTGGAGGAATTGCCAGGTATCTGCAGGGCGTCAATCTTCGTAGAGCTTCCGTGCGTGACTCACATCGTAAATACAAGTTCCCAAACGGCCAGTGTGCCTCAACCGGTGGCTGGGAACGGAGCTTGTTACAGGCCTCGGTGAGACGCAGACTGCGCCGTACCCAGCTGTTCTCCTTTGAGTTCCACCACATCCAGGATGGAGTTGAAGCCTCCGACCGCGCAAGTTATTCCACAAGCGAGCCCTGTTGCTGGTGTAAGCGCTCGCAACCGTGACCGAATTGGAGCAGGAAAGCGCGACCAAAACCTCAGGCCGGATCATGGGAGGTTGGGGGCCCTCCTCGTCGTAGAGGACGAAATTATGGGCCTTGATCTATGGGAAAGGCGAGAACAGCCGGTTTTGGCAGGTTGTGACGTGACGTGTTCGGTCTTCAATGCTAGGGCGCAACGATGCCGACGATGCGATATCAATCATCCCATAGGAACGAATATTTGTGCTCGATCACACCACTCGAGATTCACCCGTGTCCGTGGTCCGCAGAATGGTAGCGGCAAAATTGGTGGCTCATGCGATCTTGAAGGTAGTGAAGACCAAAAACGGTTGCCTACCTAGGCAGCTGAGGTCATGTACAAGCAGATTCGCTGCGTTTGAACTTGCGCCAGAGGTGAGAACAGGACAGGAGGGTTGAGCCCCACCGCTCTACTGCGTGCAGCTCTTCCACCCCGTCCTGACCGAATACAGGGGAAAAGTGTGGCTCAACCACCTCAGAACCTCAGCGGCAGGTGCTTGACGGCAGGATGACGTCGGGACACTGGCATGGAGTACCTTGTTACATATTTAGCAGGGGTATCCCAGGCAGCAGCTCCTTGTCCATTTTGGCGTCGCTCACCATCGGGGTGCGCTGTAGAAACCAGGGGCCTGGGCCAGGAACAAGCAATCAAAAATAAGTCGCCCAGAGTAAGGGTCTAGGGTAACTCCTGCCCACGCCTGTGAGTGGCAGACTCCCTACGTTGGTGTGAAGTTTCTTTGAGCGCATAGCATCGTGTGGGTTGAATGTGAAGGTCCTGGTGGTTTGGGAAGGGACTTGCGGCTGTTCCTGATTCAATTCCTTCGCCAGCAATCAGACCGGTGGAATCCTTCTCGCACACTACTGCCCCAGATATGGCTGACGGGGTCCAATCTTGTGCGGGGACGAGCTTAAACCCCCGGCATGTTCCGCCGCTTTCATTACGCGGCAGCGGCTAAAATACGCTTAGCCAGGATGACCCCAAAAAGCCTAACCACTTACGTGATAGTCACATGGGTCACGGCACCTAATGGGATGGAATGACTGCCGCGACGCTGCCAACTCAGCAACGATGAAAAATTTCCCGGTGGAATCTCAGCCAAATACCATGCCTTTCATAGTTTCAATATCCTGCAGAGTTTTTAACTCGGCATTCGCATTTGGTAAATACAAGGAGTGCCCTTGTCTTGAGACTGGAACTACTAACCACGATTGACACCAGAAATCTATCAGGATACTACATAGTTACCTCAAGTGCTATCTAGGTAGTAAGCTGCTATGTATCTCAAGTTGGGTTGTAAAGCCACACTCGCCTTCGGGAGACCAACCGATGGTGGATTTGACCCAAATGAGAATAAGCTAAACTGACAAGATGCGCGTGTGTCGTTCCAACGAGAGGAAAATTTGCCCTATTCATGGTTACATTGATGAGAGCCGAAGCGGGATCCCGCATAAGTGCCCACAGGACAGACGCGTCAGGCTGTTCAGGTAGCATGCGACACACCAGCCCCTGGCCCCCTCGTGAGGCGATGTACAGGATGAACCGCTCGAGACGCCGGCCTCTAAAGTTGCGCGGTTGAGGAGGAAGCCCTGTCTGGCCTGGCCGCGACGTTGCAAGTGCAGAGATCACCGACGCGTCGTTATCCCGCAGGGCTTGCAGTGCCGGAGAAAGCCGGCGGATCACAACGGAGCAATGTAATGGACTGGTGGATATGCGAGTAGGTGGAGCGGCGAACATCGCACGGAGACGGAAAAAGACAATGACGACATGAGAAGAGATGGGTGGGGTTTGCTGGAGCCAGCACTCAGGCGTGTGTGGATTAAACCACGTCAATGTCGCCTCAGGACTCGAGGAGCAGCTTGCTCCTCGAGTCTTTCTCAGGCCCGAAAGGGCCCGGATTGGTGAAATGCAACGCTGCGTTTGTCATTGTTCTGCATTCTTGAAACAATAGACCCGAAAATCAGAACAAGCCTGTGATTCTGGCGGATGATTCGCATGCAGGACCCAGTCTGTTGGCCCAAATCGGCACGACATTCATAGCTTTTCGGACGGATTTGAAGGACGATCGGCAACTTGTAGCCAGTTGATATTCATTTGAGAATTTTCACCTTTCAGGTATGCCTAGGCAACTTTAGGATTAGGTTTCAAGGAGTGCAGCACCATTCTTCAATAATGAGGGTCTGAGAGATGGCGGCGGAGGCCCAGGGAGGTTAAGAGACCAAAACGACTTCCAATGTAACCAATCCCCCGACCGCCACCCCCACTCCCTGCCTCAGCTGTCTTTACACTATCATCCCATGCTCGCCGTTGCTGGTGCCTGGCCGAAAGCCCCCCGTATAGCAAGGCCCTAGATTTGGAGTACGGGGTTGGATGCTTAGGCGTGATTTCTGCGTAGACCAGATATTTCGCGATCAAATCGTTGGGGGCAGGGGTCGGGGTTGGCCAACTTTCCCCATCAGTCCCAGCGGAGACCTTTGAAATCCTGGAGGGCTGTGAGGACCCGGAGAGGAACTTTGACGTACCTACTGGACAAACCTTTTCTAATGGGGCCTGTCTCCACTACACCCCGGCGCCGCCACCACCGGCACCACTACCAAAAAAAGTCGGCAAGGGCCGCAACAAGCGACCTGCGGAAGAAGAACCCAAGTCAGCGGAGCAAGGCCACGTCGGCCTCGGCGTCCTTGACATCCTCCCCGTCTCGCCGCAGATCATTTTCACCCACGGCAGCGGCCGCGACATCTTTCATAAGGGCTACATGCACTTCATGAGGGGCCTGGCGCGCACCCACGCGACGCTCGCGTTCCGCAAGGACCGCGGTGGTGGGCCCCGCTCCGAGGAGCAGTTCAAGCGGTCGTCGGCGTTTCACTACTTCTACAAAGACGCGTGCGCGAGCATCCGCGCGCTGGGCGGGCGGAGCTTCGGAGCCGGGAGCGCTGTCAAGGCCAGTGTGTACTCTGGCAACAAGACCTTGATACTCTGGAGCTACCCGCTCATCAAGGAGCATGACTGGAGAAAGGATGAGCTGATGCTCTCTCTGCGGACACGAGTGTGCTGTTCATCAAGGGAGAGAAGGACTGGGTGAGTTTTCTTTGCACCTCAATTGTCCAAGACCGTATTTCCACAGAGTTGTGAGGAGAGCTGCTCAAGCAACGAGCTTCTGGCCCAGGCTAGATTTCGCGAGCTGTAAGGGGTATTCTGACTAAATATTTGATATAACAGATGGACCCAGGGCTCCTCATGGACTTTGTACGGAAACAAATGAAGGCCAAGACATGGATGATCAATGTCAAAGAGATGGACCACAGCTTCAACGCCAGGACGGAGATAGAAGAGAAGAAGACCTGCAGCGCCCTCAGTGCTATTGCGGGAATTTGGCTCAAGGGAGACACCGGTTCAGACCCGAACAATCCGACTCCTTGGAATCCCGCCCACGGAAGAGAGATGAATTTTGAATACGTCCCCGCGACCCAGGACGTTGTATGGACTGGCTGGGCCCCTCCCAAGGACGACGTGGACGAAAAGGCACTTACTGTTCAACCGAGTGGGACAGACGAGAGTAAGCTCATCTTCAAGCTGGGTTGAGTGCGTGAAGAGTTTAGTACACCATGATCGAGGGCTTGGAAGGATGCCGAGACTGTTCACGGAGCGTAAAGCAGATATTATGGGCCGATAACGGATAAGTTGAGCTATACTAATTAACCTCGTTCAAAACTCCAATGATGCTAGCGAATGCACAGCGTGGTATCACGAATAGTTTACCATCTCTCTGAGGGCAAAGTAATCGTTGTACATTACTGTTCTGTGGGATATCGGGTCCTATGGCTTTCATCATAACCAAATATCTCAAAGCGCGAAAATTATACAATGTCTGGTGCTGTCGAGGGAAACGCTTCTGGATATTTTTTTCGTATGCCTTGTACGTACACACAGTTCACCGCTGGTAGACACTATCATTGCGGAAGACCAACGGCGGTGTGCATGTTGTGATGAGCTGTATGTGATCTACAGAATATGGGGGCAATTTTATCTAACATGATAGATACCTAGGTATATGTGGCATCAGAATCCATTCCACCCAAACGTAACTGCCACGAAACAAGGAGTCCGTGTACGAAACTTTTAGACTGGCGACGACCTACAAAATTCGACGTTCAATAAAGGAATCACTCTGACAGACACTCCAAGAGGAGAGCCCTGTCTCTCTGCACAGCTGACTCAAGGGAAGTAAACGGAAGACCGAACTCCTCCTGAACCTCCTTGGCGCGAGCCGTAGTCCAGCTCATGTCCTTGATATTTGACATAAGGTGAAACGCTTGACCGAAGACACTGATACCCATATCCTCCAACTCTTTCTGTGTCCGCTTTGTCGCCTTGACCTGCCTGCCGCTGATTTTGGTGAGGATGTCACGGACTTCCTCAATGGTGAGAAGTTCGTTGCCAAGATCGATCTCCTGGCCCGCGGACTTGGCTGGGTCCTGCAGTGCCGCTGCGCCATACCTTCCGATATGGTTTGCATCCGTGAAGGGGACTTTGGCACCGTCTTCGAGAAGGTGGTCCAGCTCGCCGTGGGTCGGAAGCCTAGGGAAATTCCCATAGCAGCCTGGCACGAAGAAGTCGTGATGGATGACTGCCGGGCGGAGGATGCCGGGCGGAGGATGGTGTAAGCCTGGAATCCACCATCTCGAACGATGTCCTCGACCGTTGCCTTGGAGGAGAAGTACTCATGGAGTTTGATTTCCTTGGTAGCCTCATCATCCCACATTGCCTTGTTGGCTGTGCCGTGAGTGGTCGCCACGACTATTCTCTCAACACCTACCTTGTGACAAGCTTCGACGACTGTCTTGGCTTGCAGTGCCTCCAGTCCCTGGTAAGGGAAGGTGTTCAAGTAGACTCCTTTACATCCTTGTGCTGCCCGGAAAATCTCGGCATAGTTCTTGCTGTCTCCTTGGAACAGGGTGATGTCTGTGCCTTGCAGATCTGCCGGGACTTTCTTAAGGTCTCGTACGATGGCGTGGACTTTGGCACCAGCGGCTAGGAGGTGTTTGATAACCCAGCGGCTTTGCTGGCCGGTGGCTTGGGTGACGAGGTACGTGGACATACTGTATGTTTCTTGTGGAAAAAGTCTGTAAATGTGAATAGAGTAGATCCATTGGTGTGAGATTGGTGGACTACAAGATTCGATTGCGACTATACTGGACAAGACATGGCGAATTTATAGTCAAATAGAAGCCATAGCCGTCTATCTCAGGATCATACATATTTTTCTCTTCTTCATAAGCTCATACTGATTCGCATATGCTGATGTTCTGTTGAGGTCTATCATTTGTCTTCTTCGGCATGCGGAAACATAAGAAAGCGAAGTCCGAAGTAAGCAGGGAGCTTAAAAAGGCCAAACGCAGGCACTACCCGGATCTTAGTCTCGATAAAAGTTGCTTCGTGTGGGGCACACGATAGACGGGAGACCTTCAGGGATCCTTTGGCGAGTCAATGCATCTCGGAAGGATTTAGGGTGAGCTGACAAAACGACTGGGCTTAACTGTGTCGCAGGAGTATTTAGACTTGAACATGAGCGACCCCATCAAGAGCAACTTTCTCCGACGTCTTCGGACCCAGCGGACTTATCACAAACTCCATGGTGGCTGGCATCGAATACCAGAATCCACGGCATCGGGTCCAAATGATGCCGAATCATCCGACACCAAGATGAAGGCTCGAAAAGGATGTTGGACATGTGCAGGTCAGTGGTACCATGAATTACCACCGTGAACCTCGAAAGACACTCACAACGTCCCCTAAGCGCGCAAAATACAGTGCGATGGCGGTCGTCCGACGTGCAAAAAGTGCGCTCAAGCTCATAGAGACTGTGAGGGTTACGAACTGCGCCTATCGTGGCCTAGAGAGAATGACAAGAAACGCGCAATGACGGGGGTTATCACATATCGGATGCTGATGCCCTCTAACCAGACTGGAAGGGCATCTGCCGACTTTCCTTTCGTCAACACTACTTGGCAATACATGGAATTGTACGGATATCTTTCGGGAAAGAACCATTCATCTCTTCCACTTCCACCTACCTCCCGGCTGTGGAGACAACCGGACCAGCAAGTAAACCATATGGACCTGGTCCACTAGTGTATGCTGAAGGCTTTGCCCCTTGATCCCAGAATCCGTAGTTAACCAATCCACCAGTCCAGAATTTTGCTCACCTTTCCTTGGTTACTTTTGGTCAACGACCACGTCAGATCTGAGACACTTTCCTGGGGCATGGCCCTGGCACAAGACACAGTCTCGGCATTGGCTCTCTTCTATGCTTTGTTGGCCTTTTCCTCACTCCACCGCTATGGGATCAACGAGCATGCTGTGCAGCTCAAGATACAGGCGATCCAGTAGCTGTCTACTTCGTTGACTGATGAAGCGCTGGTCTTGCCACAAGCTGCGCAACACGTGGCTGCGTCTTTGCTTCTGGGCTCGTCCTAGGTGAGCGAGAGAAAACAAAGGGTGTCGATTGCGACTGAAAATCTGGCTAATTATTTGGCCCAGATACTACATCCATCAGAAGCCTCAGGTGAATGGCTGCTGCATACATGGGGAGCCATGGATATGGTCCAAACAAGTCAACTCAAGAACCAACCATATGAGAGCGGCATCGGCCATCTGATTAATTGTGTGCAATATCATGAAACAATCTCACGATTTTCTGTACACCATTGGCGTCACAAGTCGCTGGTCCCGACGACTCCAGTCGGGAACTGTCCCACGACGCGAAACATGCCTACTCAGTCTCTGACCAGGTATAAGCCTGTATGTAGATACCCAAAATAAACCCCTCTTGATGGCTCTTTACTGATGCGTCATTTTCAGAACATGCCATTCGTGAATCCTACATTCGCAATAATGAACTTGCTGTCCGAGATTACCGACACCTTTATTGATTCCCGGGATCCCAGAAGCAAAGATGAGGAATATCAAGGCCACCTCAAGCATATCGAGAGGAGGATCAAAGATGTCCCGATCAAATCAAAGTCGTTCGAACCGGACCCGGATGCTAGGTTCTTCGTCGAATTGTACCAGATAGCGACGCAGATCTACCTGGTAAGAGCCTCGCAGAGCCCATGGGAGCCAGCAGTGGATCTCGAACCCTTGATAGATGCGGCATTCTCCGGACCTATTCAGAACTGTAGCTGTGAGCACTCCTTCCCCTTTTTGATCCTCGCTTGCGAGGCACACAAAGTCGAGCAGCGAGTGACCATAATCAACCTGATTGAGAGAACTCAGATGGACACGCATACGGAGCATACAAGGAGTCAAGGACACCATCCAGTCCATTTGGTTGCAGCAGGATCTGCGGAAGGACGATGATGTATTGGTGAACTATCTTGGTATCATGAGCTCTGTGATCAGCTCTAGCAATAGCGTCCCATATTTTGCTTGATCCTCCAATTTTCCAAGGTCACTTCTGCACAGATAAATTTTGAGGACCAGATTCCATTCATCGGTTGTCCGATCGATAGGAGCCAAGAACTGTGTCAAGGCAGTCTATTTATTCTGAATTTCTGCAACACTCTATCTATATATATGTTCCCAAGGCGCATCGAATGAGTTTAAGTCCTTCTTGGTTGTCTCTTGCACCGGGATGGTGTGAATGCCGAGCAGAAATCGGTACAAGGGTCATGGTGAGCCAAAAGCTGAGCCAAGCGGCAGAACCATGGTCCGGATCGAGCCGACCCCTGAGTACACCTGCATTGCCGAACAAATTGGAGCACTATGACAGCGCCAGTATCAACTTTTGGTTGTCTTTCTGGGAGAAGCAAGTGAGTGCGCGCATTTTGGGATGAAAAGCAATGCGGTTACTCTGTCACAATGAAGCCAGGCGACGTACTCTCGTCGACCACACTGCATGATATGTGACACGAGACAATGACAGTCAACTATCAGGAACTGATAGGTCCTGCGCGGACTCGAACAATGAGACACAACTTTCGAGCACGGCCACAACAGCATTCAACCCGTTGAGGGCTTGGGTACCCCGACGCAGTCAGCTGCGCCAGACATGGATGTGCCTTCCCGAATCACCCCATGCACGCTGCAGATATGTGGATCACAAGCAAATTTGACAGGTTGAGATGATCACATTTCACGGGCATATCTCTCTTGGAATATGATCAAAGCGACTTCACCGTGCTCACGCTCTGCCCCACCCACTTCCTACGTGTATAGCCTGATGTCGCCTGTGTAACCTCAATGCAGGCACATCCCAATCCGCCAGTTCTTGGTGGGGGCATGCTTGGCCATGATGGTGTCGTCGACCTTTTTGGGCGTGGGAAATTTGTCAGGCCAGGAAAACCTCCGAGATTCAGCTCAACAAAAATTTTACGCCTGTTGTGCCGACCGGTAGAGGTGAATCTCGGCCACAGATTTTGTAACGTTGTAGTGCTAGGGGAACTGTCGGTCTAGAATCGCCGACTGCGGTGGGGTCTCTTGGTTGCACTTGGACGGATGTTGACGTATCTAAGGATAGTATTGTTCACATTTAGCAGTTGAAATCACCCTTGCATGGCTGAAAGCGGTACGACACATATGTGCATGCAGACACGCCGTTTCACCAACGTACGCGCCACGCATCGGATGGCTGCTGCTGCTCTCGCAATAAGGCCGAACAATTACCTAGTCCCATCCAGCCGGGCGGGTCCGGGGGCGCGAGAGGTCTATCGGTCTGCCCTCGTTGATCATGCAACCATCCCAGGGGTTAGCTGAGTGTTTGGCAGCTTACCTGCAGGAGATGGCGCTTCTGATTTCGTCTGACGCAACCTTCTGCATGCGGCCGTGATGGGCACCATGGCTTGGTGGGTGTCTTGGCCGGGGACAACCCCGGTGATCGCAGGAATGCCAGCGATGCCGATTGGGAAGCAAAGGCGCTCGAGTTTTCTTCCCCATGGGATTGATGTTACACGTGCACGCACACATGCACGGCCCGAATGCCCGGAACCTTTGAGGCAGTGTCACCTAAGGTGCTACGACTACTGTACTCTGCTTGTACTCTCTTAGAAAATTTGGTAATAGTTATTCCCAAGAACACACATTCTACCAGCACATCGGTACATGGAGAAGTCCTCTTCCAAGTCGTCAACAATACTTGTGCTCTTGAATCCATGCACATTGAACCAAGCGTCAAGGTTGCCCCGCCGCCGTCGAACCAGACTGGAGCCTACACCCTCTCCGACCGGTGACCCCGGCGTAGAGATGTGAAGGTCCCCGAGAGCACTGTCACAAGTGACTTCTAATGGTTGAGGGTGACGGTCTTTTCCAGATCGTGAGCACCTGCCAACCGCACCTGGTGACCATGGCTGCAGAAGCGAGATTGTGATCCATAAGCTTGGCAGCATAGTCATGCACGGATACCATGATTACACGGGCGTCAGAGGCCTCAGGATACTGATAGCTCTGACCCAGGCCTGCAAGAAGGAGCGAAGCCACTTCAGGCTGTTTTAGTCGTTGACTGGCGTCATTCTCTTTATTCCTACAAATTGTTACAGAGAGCGAACTGAAATGACGAGGTCTATTTGATACATGAGCCGCCAACCGTCGATGTCCATATTATCCCACAAGCATCCTGCAAATTATTAAATACATGTAGGTGATGTTTTAAATATCAGAAAATGTAGCAATGTGACTGAAACGAAGTCCACACTCTGTTGGCCCCACTTCCTAGAATTGTAAATGCATGCACGAGCCTTCGCGAATCCAAAATTTCAGCGGCGCTCATGGTCAGGGTGACCGTCCTTCAGCGCCTAAATTTCTGCTCGAACGATGCAATTTTGGTTGCAATGCTTGCAGTCTGCTGTTGGCGTCTTGCTTGCTCGTCACCAGTTTGGTCCGGAAGCAAGACGATGGTGTTCCCGTCGCGGGATGGCTCTTTCAGGAATGGCTGGGTTCGCTGCGATGACAGGGCTTTGTTCTGGGGCACCCTTCCGCTGTGGTCATTTGGGGTGCTTCTATGACGGACCTGTATTAGCTTGTGGCTGGAGTGAGCATTGGCGCTACAACTTACTTGTCCATGGTCTTTTGCTGATGGTGTGCGGCACAGACTGAGCGGGTTTGGTAGGAGGTGGCGATATGTGACAGACCGGGGTGAGCACGGGGTACGAAGTGGCCAACTTAAGAAGCTGATGATGAACTTATATATGAGGATTATCTTCGATAGACACGCGTGTTCAGAATTCCGATGGTGAAAAGAAGATGGACAAGGGCATTTTCATGTATTTAAGGGCGAACTACATGATCTTATATCCTTCTCCGCCGGTATGAAGACGTGGTCTGTGTCCACGTCGACAAACCTCCATGCAGTTTGGGGAAGCACAACGAAGCTCAGCGCGCACCGAGTCACCAATTCTTCTGAGCGGTTTGCTGCAGAAATGTAAGATGGAGAAAAGATCAACCAATGTATTGCTCAGGAGGAACATCCGTAAGATATAAAGTAAATAGTCGGGCGTGTCATGACTGGTTGCGTCAAAAAAGGAACGAGAGCCAACACCCGGTGAAGTTGGCTGACAGATTTGCGGTGGGCCGGGCATGGATCCCACGTGGGATGTCCAACATTTGTTTCAGCCGGATGCCGTCTGGGAGGAGCCGAGGTGCCATACGTCAAAATCGAGGTGTCTGCCTTGCGTTGTTCTAGCCCCATTTGCCTTACGAGCCGCGCCGGGTGAGAGTTCATGGTTCGCCAAGGTTCGCACCAAGCTGATTTGGGGGTCTCTCGCGGGCCCCCCCGGACGCACCTCAACCCTGCTTCGCGGGTCTCACACTGGAAACTTGACCACTCCTTCAAGGCATTGTCTACCAGGTGGCATTCCGGTCTTCCACGCGAGGGATATAGGAAGTACATGCCGACTATTGACGAATTTGTCTTGCAAGAACCACTGATGTCGAATTTTCTCGTACTGTTCCCGCTTCGGGTACGAAGTCGTCGTTGATGAAGCAGCTCGCCCGGCCCCCACGCCACGCAAACGTCGTTCGGTTTTCCCTTGCCTGTGTCATGTTTTTCCAAGGCAGTCTAAGGCAAGACGACGCTCTAGTGACTGCAGTAATATCTGTCCGTTTCTATCATCATGGATTGATATACTGCGCAGTCTTACTCCGACAGTCAACAACGCCATCTGTGGGTCTCTTGCTGTGCGCCTTGCTTGACTTCGTGCGAGGCAGTGGACCTGTCACCCGTCAGAGACTTGGCTTATCACGCCACGACTCTCAAATTCAGGCATATGACGCTAATTATGCAGGCCTGCCTGAACTGAACAGGGCCAAGCGACCAATTTCTTGTGAGGCGGTTCAGACGAGGCTGCGCTTTGACCCTTTGGCCAATGCTTTGAAGTTCTCGCGCGTGCCATTTATTCGCGAGTGATAGCCGCGCCAGACAGTGGAGAAATGATATTCTCAAGTCGGCAAAACTTGCCAGGAAGAACATGCCCGCAGCGTCTCGGGCATTATTGGGTTCCTCTGCAGGCACAACTATTGAGATACACAAGAAAAATCTCATTCGTTTCTCTTTTTGAGTAATTGCCGTCACGAACATGGGTCGACGATCTACTGGCCAAGTCACTTTGCTGCCAGGCAGTGATACGAGAATCCCAATCGATCTCATCCTGATTAGGTCTGATGATACAAAAGATGTCCGTGGTTAGAACGAAATCCGTCCGATTTACAATTTTTCATCGAATTCACGTCTACTTCTAGTCACGCTTGCCGCCAGCTGTGTGGTTTGCGGACGTGCCGTTGCCAACGATAGGGTGAGCACCTTTTCCTGCACGTGGACGGACAACTCAGATCCAGGCTGAGGTTTGAGGTCAAGTCATCAATCCGTTTTGTTGGGACTGCAGACACCGGGCTTCATCAAGAAGGAAGTGACACGTTATATCTATCTCCTATGTTTGTTGAGATACCATAATTGTCGTGATACCCGGATAATTTATCAACAGCCAGTCATCCCCAGTCATTGCCATGGGGTTCCTTGTCTCAAAAGTCACATACGTCCAAGCCTTGCTTTGTCCCCCCTGCCTGACGGGTTGCGGCGTGAACTATAATCCTATGGACGATGTGTACGGTACCTGGATACAGAGATCGGGCAATGACTTCCTATTGGCATCGGCCTGGGTCAAAGTCCGGCTGCCATCCACGCGGCTCCATGCCCTTCGCCCAATGCGCTAGTCAAGTATGTTGGCTGAGGAGAGTAAAGGAAATTCTAATGTCAAGCACCGAAGAGCGAAACAAGACTTCTCTGAGGCCTTTCCACGCATCGATGTTGCATTGTTACTGTGTGACCTGATTGTCGGAGTCAATAGAGTCGGTGTTCGGTGTCGCCGTGATCTTGTGTACAGTTGATACGTGAGCGTCTCATGTGAGATAGCGTCATGGTACAACAGTACCGTGAGACCAAACGGTACTGCCACCGTGAAATGGTGGGTTGCGTCAGGAGGTTGGTAACGGTTGGCTCGGTGAATGTGTACGACAGGACAAGAATTCATTCCCCGCCATTGGTGATGGAGACTGTACTAAAGTGCTGCTGTGCAACACCGCAGATAGGGGTCGAGGTGGCCCTTCCGTTGTTCTTCATGTTCCGAATGGTTCAATGGACCGCAGAGCACAGTTCTGGAGGCTCCGACAGCCAGGAAAATAATCTAAACAGGGCAAGTACCATGAATGCAAGTTGTGCCTTGGGCAAGCTCACATGCGCTGTCGTTGGTACATGCCCGGCCATTACATCTGGACCTGTGCCCATTCGGATTTGCCAGGGCCTCTGGGAGCCTCGCTCCCTCGCTCGGCTTCCACGGCAGGCCCCGATGAGCTGAGAATTTCTTCCCAGTTGACCCCGCTCTGTGCCACATAATCCGCCAGCATACCCGCCAGCGTACGCCCGCAGGGCAAGGTCGTCTGTGCGGAGAATTTGAAGGATCAGGGAGGTTGACGCCGCTTATGCCAGTCAGGGGAATATGGCATCGAAGGGATTTGCATAGAGTAGACTGGTTGGTCACCAATCATTGAGTGGTGACGCGAGGGCCGTCGATGCATTGGGCCCCGAGATTTGGAGACTCGCGCATAGAGCCATCAGACGGAACACAAGAATAGGCGACACGGTACTAGCGACCAAATGTACACAAAGCCCAGGAGAAGCTCCGCATGACAGAAAAGTTCAATAATTTCCCTCTATTCTAACCCACAATATCCCATCACGACCGCGTTGGAGATAATTTTTGCTCGACTACTAAACATTCAGTGGTCCGGACCAAAGCAAGGATTCAGGGATCTGGACAGACTGCGAGAGATCCCGAGGGGATTTTGCGACGCTGTGGGCGGATGATGACTTACTAAACTGCGCCTAGCCTGCGCCGCTCAGCGCTACTGTTCATACTGCTGGTTGAACAGCTGGATCGTCTGGCGCATAGCCTCCTTCTTCTCCCTGCGACTGGCCTTCACATTGGCTGTGCAGCCTGGCAGACTGACAAGCACATTGCCCTCTCTGGGGTCCTCCCGAAGAAATGCTTCTAAGCGGGCATAGGAGAGAGCACGGTCTCTTCCTGATGAGCCGGGACGAGTCGGAGAGGGATCGGTTCTGTACGGTTTGAGCACTTAGGTCTCATGCGGCCTAACAAATGGGCGGATGGGGGCCAACCTTTCCATGGTCACGCCGCTGTGGCCTTATGTTTCCCTTTCTTATTGATGCGCGATTAGTCTCCGCAGCGTGTCGAGTGAAGGTATCCAATGCAATGTTTCCGTCCATCTCAGAATAAGAAGAGTTCGGACGCGGAGGACAGTGCTTTATATAAGAAATATGTTTGGCCCAGTCTCACGCTGCTGCTCCGTCCTGATCAAGACGTAGTCGCGCAATGCAACTGCGTCGTAAATGCCTAACGTGTGCTATTGCAGGGTCTCCCGCTGGTTACTTTTTCACAGAAGCCAGCCAGACATGCGGCCCTGAGCGCCGAGCCCAACCAATGAACGCAACAGCCAGCGTGGCAGCCATGACATCTTCCCTAATACTTTGATACACCGTTATGGTGAGCTGTCTCGCGGTGAAAAGATCCGCCCCTGTCGAGTTCTTCTCGGGAGCAAAGGGTCGCCCGCGGGAAACGTCTCGACCATTGCTCGTTGGCCGTTCACGACATCTCAGATTTGACATTTGACGGATTGATGTGTCACATGCTGTAGAGCAGGTAGGCGGTGTTGCGGAGAAAGCCTTGATCGCCTTGCTTCTTTGTTCTGTTCTGTCATCCGCCGGGAGATCAAATACGTGTGATACTGCCTGCATAATATCCAATCAACCTTAGCGTGGATAACGGGTTCAAGGTGGCCACCTGAATAGGTAAGCGCGTGTGCAATTACAACGGCTGTGTGGAAAAGCTGAGCCTAGAAGAGAATACATAGGCGCCACTGTAAATGCATGCAGGCGGAAACCCTGGAATTACAACGTACAATCGAGGCACGCGGTCTCTTTTTGCGCTGCTGAGGAACATTGTTTGATGTACGGTGCCAAGGAACATGATCTCATGTCAAGCTGTCGTGCCCAATTGCTGGTCTCGAAGGGACATGTCGCTCCCCTGATCCTCGCCTCTCTTCTTATCGTGTCACAGATCTTGTGGGCCCAAGCCTCAGCCCAAAGCCGCGCGCAATCAATTAATTCCATAGCTGCAGCAAACCTTGGGAAACTTCGTCCTGTTTGAATGCTCATCAGTGGCAGACATCCGCGTGTTCAGAGCAGGGGTTCCCAGTCGATACCAAGCCCCGCCCATAATTCAGAGGACGACAGGCAGCCCCGGGAGGATCATTGTGCACATTTGAAACCAGTTGGGGAACCACCAAGGTGTGCGTGTGACTGGCGCGGTTGGTGGAGAGAGCACATCAAGGTATGCAGAGCAAGTTCATGCCGCGGCCCGCCTGTACGGAAGAGTTTTCAAAAGCAAATAACGGGACGTGGTCAGTTGTAACGTGGAGGCCTGTGTCCTGGACATTAAGGAACCTTATCTGGCCGGGCAAGGTCTCATATTGGAGAAACTTGGCTGTAGGGCGCGGGCTGACCGGTCGATGGCGCCAACAGGGGCCTCAGCCACCCACGCTGAGATGCTGCAGCTAGCAGATGGCAGCTGGCACTGACGCCTAAATATCTCGGGCGGAGCAATGACTGGCCTCTCAGGTAGTTCGCTATCCTCATCCACTGACCATTATCCCGTCAATTTCTTGACGTGCAAAGCAAACAGTTGCTGGACAATGCCTCGTCGCCAGGCGAGAGAGGCTGCTCAGTAGCTAGGCTGACTGAGCAGCCCTGTCCAATTTTTGCCCGCCCCTTTCGTGCGACCAAGATCACAGACACTTCTAGTCCTATTGGGTGAGAAGGCCGGTCTCATGGGCTGTGTCCATGTCAGTCGGTTGCTAACGCGCGGGTTGGTAGTGAAGCATGCAGGGCCTTTCATGCATGTTCTCGCAGTTGAAAACAACATGCCGAAAACACCGTGACATTTCAAGTGCAGACTCAAGATTGATATGCCCAATTCCTAATTTTGTGATATTCAGCTCAGAATAATTTCGCCTTCAGGACTCTCCACACCCATTCATACATGATACTTGTGGCTCATTGACTCAGAACATCGACTGATGTATTGGCTGGTCATCAAAAGTGAGAAAGGCTAAAATTAGTGGCTCGCCTAAACAGCTGAGCCCAGTGGTAATGTTGAATAACTGTGGGCTCTGAGGTGTGGCCGACTTGCAGCATTTACGGCGCAGCATAAGCGAATGGGCGACGGCATGGCCATCAAACGGGCGGCACATGGCATGCTCATTCCGCCGGAGTTTTTAAAAAGCAAAACGACAACATGAGCGAATTTTCTGATAACGAAGACGACCACAAAAATCTTGAGTTGGTCCAGCTTCGTCGTTTGTACGCACTCCGTCGCGGCAAGATCCGTCAGTGACAGCAGTTCCGCTCGTCTTCTCCTACGATACCGGCACTAATGACGTTGTGCAACCAACTGCCTGGAAATCACCAGAGGTAGCATCAATGATGGATAAAACTGCCAAGGGAACACGCAATTTCCTCGTGCAGCTGGAAAGACCGGCCAGAACCCCGTGGATGCCGTCCGCCTCATCCTCGACAATGACTCACGGGCTATGTCTTGCATACAGCAATCGAAATATTGTAACGTTCAGTAGCTATCCGTATGCAAGCCTTGCTACGTTGTGGGCCAGTCGATTCGAGTTGCAGATTTAGCGTGATGGCTTTCAGGGGCAAAAAGTTGCACTTCTTGATCACCCGACGGCCAAATCGGCAGTGCAGCACACGCAGCGACGACTGCAGCGGAGACTCTCCGTCATCTCCAAGGAAAAAATGAAGCAATTTCTGCCACGTGTGATTGGATCAATCCCGTCCGATGGCGGCTTCCAGAACCCTGAATGAAACAGCCATTGATAATCTCAGTACCGAAGGACAACATGAGAGCCCAGACAACTTGCTGCGAAGGACAGCTTTTGTGCATTCAATTCAAAAACGCACAGTCTCAAAATCCCGGTGCACATCTTTTTCATCGTGTGGCAGATTAGGATGGCTTTTCAGAGTGACACGGCGCATTAGGCCTCGGCCTCGAAGCGCCGCGGCTTCCGTGTAAGTGCCCACGAGGCTGAGACGCTAGTGGCTTGCATGGATCACGTCTGATTGGTCACAGCCTCGTTCCCTGTCTGAGTATCGTCAATTCAATCCTGCACCCCGCGCGGACATAATTAGAAACTTCGCGATAGTCGCAACTCAAGCACAGGGAAAATAAGAATTTTTTCTTGTTGCTTGTGGCGATTTTAATGTCGGTCGATTGATTAGCCACGTCGTGCCCGCATGCGACGTGATATTACGCGGTCAGCATTAATATACGCCGACAAGCGTTGATACAGAGGGGCTCGGGTTTGGCTGCCTTGGTGGCAACATGGCATATACTTTGAGTCCTCAGTAGAGGATCTGCCATCCCATCTCTTCTTCTAATTTGGTTTGTGAGGTCCATGCACGTTACCAGCCGAAGACTCACCGAGCGCAGAAACATGGATTACTATTACGGGAACCCCACCTCCTGAACTCCCCTACCTCCTGAACACCCCCTCCTCCTGAATACCCTCACCACACAAACCACTCAATTGCCACGATGCGTAACGCACTCATTTCTTGGTGTTCTGAAGCAATTCGTATATGATTCTGATGATCTGAAGCTGCTCAATCACTGTATCTAGCTGGTTTGCGGATTTCCCGCCCGCGTCGAGTGACAACCTCACCCGGATTCTCCTCCTCAATGACCTCAATTTCCTCTTGATCACTGACGCCGTAAATATCCTCCTCTTAAACCACAATTTCTTCTTGAGGCTGCTCAAGCTTTTCAGGCTCTTTGGTATCATTCTCGAGGTCTTCAAAACAGCCGCCTTTGCTCAGAATCTCATGAATACTCATGAACTTCTTGTTAGGGTTCGATATGGCCGTCCCCTTCTTCGTGCTGACTTGAGCTTCTTCTCTGGCCTTCATATCAGCATTCTCTTGTTCGAGGACTGCAATTCTGGCTTGGAGGGTGTCAAATTCCTCCGCAACTCGTCTAGATTTGAATCTCTGCTGAGCATTTTCGCTGGACATCTTCATGATGTACTGACGATTGACTGGACAATTCCTAGTATGGCGCCAAGCCGACTCGATAGTCTTCTCAGTAACGGCCTTCCTCGCCTTGCTAAACATCGTAGGAAGTTGAGCTTCCCACAGGCGCTGAGTCTGTAATTGAGGCCAATTGGCCTATTTCATCACGATAGGCACGCTTCAGAACACTGAAAACACCGTTGTCTGCTGGCCGTAGGCCGTGCAAAGTGTGTGCTGGAAGAAAACTCAGATAAACGTTGCCGAAGAAGCATTCCTTCATGAACTCGGGCTATAGTGACTAGTCAGCTCTGAATCAATATACTGTACCAGCCAAATAAGAAGTAAACAAACCGAAGTGTGTCTGATATGGTCATCTAGAATAAGCAGAATTGTTTGGGATTCATCGTTTTTACGGATGACATTCATCTGTGGCAAGAATACGTGCCGAACCCACTCGACGGCTATCTCGTTGATCGTCCATCCATTTGGCGAAGTGGTGTATTTCCAGGGGCAAATCTGCTTAAATTCTTTGAGAAGCCACTGCGCTTGAAGTTCTTTTCCTTTGAATATCACACCTGGGTCGAGATAGTGGCCAGTGGCGGTGATGGCGTCAATCAAAGTCACCCACGCACGGCTTCCGCTATTCTTTCTGAAGGCTTCCTTCGTCTCTGTAGTTCCGAGGACAAAACCATCCATACCTAGTCAAATAGTCAGAAAAGAGGCAATAAACACCATTTAGGGACCATATACTCACCCAAACCTTCCATGATACCGCCCTCATCAACGTTGACGGTCAGCTCGGGTTTCACCCAGCCAAACTGCTCCCGATGGTCAAAATACTAGTTGACCGCCTTTGGTGTGAAGCCGTCAAATCGTACGGCTTCTTTTGCCCTGCCTACCTTCGTCCATACACGAGCTTGTCGCTTTCGGAAGCCATCCATCCAGTTTTTACCTAGGGGCGCCGTATCACCCTTCTTTGTGAGGATGGCTTGCACGATACTGCGGACGACTTTGGCCGAAGGCGCATATCCCAAAGACTCTTGCTTAAGGATCCAATCAACAATTCTCTCTTCCTAAGCCGCATATAGTCGTGATGCTGGCTGAATAGCCTCTGATCGCGAGACAGTGCCATTCATTCGGATGTGAAGTGTAGATAGGGGTACATTGTGCTTCTTAGAAGCTGAGTTCATAGAGAGCCCTTCATCAGTGACGTCGAATATAGTCTCAGCTACGTTCTCTTCCGTATAGGAGGGCATCTTGCGGTTGGGCTATAATGAAGGATAATAGGGCTTAGTTGTCACGAAGAGAATTTTAGAATTCGGCACGAGGGTTGCATTTGTGTGCAAGGTTTGGAGTCTGATTAAACCTTCTCCGAAGCCCCCAAAATGGAATTGACTACCATAGGCCAAACCGCCTCAATTAATACTATATGCCTACGGAAGAGCCATTTGAATAACCTCAGTTGTGGCCAAATTGAGTATAAGTAAAGTTGTTGGGCTTGTGTGGTGAGGGTATTCAGGAGGTGGGGGTCCCATAGTAGTCCAAGAGGGGCTTGTATTCGCGAACCCGATCAGCACAATGATGCCAGTCTATTGGCGGTCTTCACGAAGCTTTTTCTTTTTCTTTATATAAGAGGCGATAAGCCAGTCGTGACGGGAGCGGGAACTATTTTGAACAAGCAAAATGCCAAGTGTGTGATACGAGATCTGTGTAACCCGATCGAGAGACACGAACTCGTGAACACCATGCGTGGCCCTGATTCTTGAAGTGACCGGATGGTTCCCCGGACACCTTTAAAACGCTGTAGATTGGTCTGTGGCCCGGCGCCATGACGAAATCTGAACGTGATTCTTTGTGCAGTCATGCCAGGGCCAGGGCAGCTTTCAGGTTACCGGAAGTGACTGCAAAGGGTCTGTCTCATGGCATGATCCACCATCGAGCCGACTTTCCATCTGCGATCCCTTTCGGGACCCTTTGCCGTCTAATGTACCACACCACTGGGCTCAACGCCAAGGTACGGAGTCCGGGTGTTGCATCCGTATGCTTCATGCATGCGACTCCTGCCAGTGGTGGAAGTGGCAGCAACGGCGGAAGCAAGACCCTCTTCCTTGCTTCTTCAATATCCGGCTGCTTTCTCCGGTGCTTACTCCAGTGAGCTCTGTTAATACTGTATTTGTCAAGCCAGTGCCACTCTCATACCATCCCGCATGGGGTTGCCGGTTACCCCCCTTAACCGGTCACCCCCACCACACAAAATCACCAATTGTCACGATGTGTTGAATGGGCTTTCTGTACGTACGTACGGGTATCGCGTAGACGATGGGTTGGATTCGGTGCTCAATACTTGTTGTTGTTTTCTAATAGAAAAGGGAGCCCTTGAGGTGCGATGGGCACGATAAGCATGCGTACCGCCCAGGGGCTGGCTTAGTCATGTGACCAAGCCGTGAGTATCAGCGGAATTAGCAAAGCATGCTAAGGCCAGGGTTAGGACCTGGGACCCACTCACCTCAATGGATATGTTGGATCAGAAACATATCCAACATATCCCACTGAAGAGTCGGAACGTATAAGGATATGGTCATCACCACAGTAAATAGCTTTCATAGAACAGACTCTTTCAGTCGTCAATCTAAGTATTCAGTCTCACAACTGGATAGCCTCACAGCTTCTGATTATAACCTCTTCGTGAACAGTGTCTTCGTATATGCAACTTAGTCAATTATCACCTCTGCGCCGCTCTGCTAACATAAACCCTACAGGTTACCTACTGAACCCTATAAAGGTTTGGTGTGATCATTACAAAGCACTCCTCTATGAATTCATCCTGATATATTTAGTATATACAATCTTCTATATTTAAATTAATAGGGTAAATACAGAAGTATGGCTCTTGTAACTATTAAGAATAAGCAGAATTGCCCTTCCTTCGTTGTGATTCCTGATGGCATTTATTTGGGGTAAAAAGATGTCTTTCAACTACTTAACGGCAATGGCATTATTTTTCCAGCTATTTTCGGAGCAAATTTACTTCCAGTTGCAAATCTTCTTGAACTCTCGAAGGAACCATTGGGTCTGGAGTTCTTTTCTCTTGAAAATGATGCCCGGGTTGAGATATTTACCCAAGGCGATGAGAGCGTCGATTATCGTAACCAATGATCAATTACCACCGTTTTTAACGAGGGCTTCTTTCGTCTCTTTAGTACCCATTACAAGTAAATCGTTCCCTAGTTAATAGAGGTTAGTAGTCAGTATACATCGTAGGGATCTTACGATAGTATCAACCTTTGCCTTCGATGATTCCTCCCTCGTCAACTTTCACAATCAACTCGGGTTCTACCCAGCTAAACTGCTCGCGATGGTTAAAATACTATTTAACCGCCTTTGGAGTGAAGCAATCGAATCGTTGAGCTTCTTATTTCTTCCCAATTGTGAGAGTCACTCTAGGGTGCAGTAAAATGGTAGTGTAGTTGCGTGGTTCATCAAGTCTACGAGAGGTCCTCTGACGAGAGTCTAGGTCTATGGGCTGGCTTATGTAATCAACCAAGCAAGCCCAGTCAGTGGCTGACTAATCTATGGTCCCCCATTCGTCTGCAACACCAATTTTGGTGTGAATACGATCGTGGTGTCGTTTTTTAAAGCCATCCATCCAGCGCTTCACGAAAGGCTTTGTATCACCCTTTCTTTTGAGGATGGCCTTAATAACTTTGCGGATAACTCCGGCCGTAGGAGCATACCCGAGGGCTTCTTGATTAAGTATCTAGTCAACTAATTTTTTCTCTTTAATCGTAGATAGTCGCTGATTGGACTTGGTGCTCTCAGACTTCAAGACAGTGCTGCTTATTCTATTTTAAAGTATAAAGAAGGGTATGCCGTACTTCGCTGCAGACTGATGTAAAGAAAGCCCATTATCGTGTATAGCGAATATGGTATCAGTTATATCATCTTCCGTGTAGGAAGGCATCTTATCGTTGGGCTGTAATGAAGAGGCAAATGGGCTGGTGGTTTGAGGAGAATTGTATTTGGCTTACGAGGGTTGCATTTTTGTGCGGGGTTCGGAGTCTAATTAAACCTTCTCCGAAGCTCCCAAAACTGATTGTTATAAGCGTGATTGCCTCATTGAGTACTCTACGTCTATTGAATCACCGTCTGAATAACCTCATTTTTGATTGAATTCGGTGTAAGTAAAGTGGTTGAGTTTGTGTGGTGGGGTTGACCGGTTAGGGGGGGTGTTGAAGCTGATAGCAATCAAGCTTTTTCATATTCACTCTATCCTGCACTAACTGGTGGGGAAACCCCTGAATATATATTCGAATTATACGAGAAAACAGATATCCAATACGGAGCAACCATTACTCCGTATTAAAAATACTATTGTCTAGAATATTCCGACAGGGGGTAATCGGCAACCCCATGCGGGATGGTACGCTCTACTCTCTCAGCATACCCAAAGTGAACTCGGTATTTGTTCCGACCCAGGCACGGAGACACCAAATGGCTTCCCGAAGTCACCTAGGTTCGATAACAGGGATTGCAGCAGCAAACGGCGGTATCATTCCCATGGCTTTGGGCAACAGCAGGATGGATCAAATACAATCTGACACAGCCGCCCAAATCCACATTCTCTGATGTCTTGCCCAACCTCGCCTTGCGTGAACTATGACGATCTTCGTGCCTGACCAAATCGTGCCTGACCAAATGTTGGCTGACTGAAACTCCAGTTACGGCCCCACCCTCGTGTAACAGCATTAATCAGCGCCATATCCAGATTGAGACCGAAGTCGCATGAAATAGAAAGCATCCCCCTTAAAATCCTCTTTCAACCAGATTCGTGCATTATATTGACCTGCTCAGCAGGTACCTCGCTGGGCAGCCGGCGCCCCTGTCATGGCCGCCCCCTGCAGAAAGCCGTGGTGAGGTGGAAGGGCGGGACCGACGAGAAGCGGTGCTTTTCGAAGCTCAGGAGTGGATAGAACCACAAGTTTCATAATAATTTGTTTGATATCAAATGGAACTATTTCCCGGCGACCAACGATTTGAGCCCATCATTTCGAGTCTTCCTTACTTACTGAGCACCGGAGATCATTCATCTCTGGTGCGAGGAGAGGCCATATACGATTTAGGGCGTTTATCAGGGCGAGCACGTGCTTCCGAGTCCGATCATATTGTGATATGCGTTCGTAGAATCATGGCACTAGCATGACACACGGGTGGCTCAATTAAACAGTCCTTCCCCTCGCGCTTGCTGTGCCGCAAAGCAGACCTCGTGTAGATAAGCAGAGTGAAGAAATGATGAGTCGAGCACCTTCGTGATTGTGCAATCGGCAAAGGGACAAGCGTAGATCCAAAGCTTGGAGATTCACTCTAAATCGCAGGAACCTACGAATCGGTAAGTTCGCTGGTACAACAAGAATTAGGGATGAAATGGCAAGAGCCACCATCAGTGATAAGATGATTTTGGGCTCCTTGTTCAACCTCTAACACGCCCTATGCCACTTGGAATACCTCGGATGAATCGGAGCTGACTGCGCCCATTCAACAAATCCTGCACATGTGGTCACACGGCCTCTCAGCCACAACGCCGTGACTATCGGTTGATATCAATGGTACAATTGAATGAATGGTCACAGATTTTATATAAGCCCATATTTGACATGAATAGTATTCCTGATCATTCTCTCGTAGCAATATGGTTTCTATTTGTGGAACTCGTGATCGAAGTCGACAATATAACCCATCATCTTCACCTTCATCTCTCGGCGTCGAGCATCCACATTTGTGGTCTGATATGGTAGGGTAGCAAGGGTATTGCCGTTGTTTGGGGGCTCCTGAACGAAATTTTGTGTTCTTGCTGAGGCGAGATCTTTGGCCTGAGGCCTTGAGGTTCCCAATTGGACGCTTTGGGATGAAGTAGCTTTGCTTTGCTCAGTTTTAGCTCGGTGGTCAGCAAGCAGGTCACAATTGTGATACGTACTTATCCATGATCGTAAGCCTAGGCCTACGGACTAACTTAGATGTCTGAACAGACTGATCGGATTCGAGTGTGGTAGACTTGGCGTCAGTACGAGTATTGAAATACCGATGTTGTAATTTCTGTTACGATTGAAAGTATCGGCTCGGAATGCGCCATGAACTACTCGTATACGCAGGTATGGTTTAGACCCAGCACTGAGCAGGTTAGATGTGTCGTGGACTCCTAGGGGGTCTTATACTGTCCTCTACTCTCGTTTATTGGGAATAGGCTGATAATTTGCAATCCCAACGGCGGCTCGCTGAGTATACTATTTCTGTCCGTGATAGGATAGGCAGCCGGCACCTTCACCGGTGACAGCCATTTCTTCATACCAAGGTCAGCCGCCCTTGGTCGACTCAGTCCGCAAAGGTCAAAAAAAGCAAGTAAGTCGATTATTTCTACCTAAAGACCAGGAAATGCCTGTAAAAAAGGGTTTGCTTGTCTCGGGCCCAAGGAGACTTTCCATCTGGGCATCCACTCAGCCCAGTTTGCCCGAGAGGCTCGGCTATCTACCGGCTAGACTGTCAACATTGGGTTAAGCGCGTTGATGGCAGGATCACCTGCATTGCTAGCATCCTGGACGTTGTCTGTCACTTGCTTATTGACCGGGTAGTTGCCTTGCTTCAGGAAATAAGGAAGGAGGCCCTCCATTGGCATGGTCGATCCTTCAGCTCGCTTAAAGGTCAGGTCTTTCAACTGCTGTCAGCAGTCTGCCTGTCAGCATCCCTCGTTCGAAGATGTGTTCGCGTCTTGAGATTCGCTTAAGCGGTTCTTCATCATATGGCTGGCTGAAGGGAGAACTTCTTCGTCGTTTCAACATGATGCCGCAACATGCAGCATTGTCGTCACATTGTTTGTGGAGCGGTACCTATCCGAAACCGTGAAAAGCAGTACTAGCTCAAATCAATGCATCAATCGCTCATGTTAAAGACTGGAAAAGGACAGTGTGTCCATCACAGGGGATTCAGCTGAGCACTATTAAGACATTTTTCAAGGTTGCTGGTAACGTCGTACAAGAGAGGCGCATGAAGGGTCCGAGATGAAAAAAGTTGGAGAGACTTGAGCATCATAGTGCGTTACAATGCCAATCACATCTCCAAGAAGCGGCAGCCTACTTTGAGTGTCTCGGAAGCTTCTTTCCCTCCGAGTATACAGGGCTTATAGAATAAGTGTGTTGAGCGGCGGTGAGATGCGGAAGATTTGGTGAAAACCCCGAGTGTAAGGGCCTTGGGATTGGAGAGCCGTGTGAGATATCATCCTCCCGTTCAAATTTCCCGCAGACAAATGCCTGCTGGCCAATTATATCACAAGCACATGGGTTTGTACCACATGCGGGAGCATCGACAAATTGAAGCCGGCGGTCTGCTTGCTAGGCGGGCCGTGCAGGGTCCAGATCCGGGATCTGACAGCACATTGTCTCGCTTCGATCCTGCGGGCACCCGGGTCGAGGCTAGCCACTATTTGTCCGGATTTGCGAGAAATGACATGGACAGGTGTCGAGGGGACATAATAGAACGAACTATGGGTAACACAAAGCCCGGGGTTGTTTCTTCACCGGCGCTTGCGCGTGAAGAGCTGAACGAAGGTCCTGTCTCACCACTCGCATGGGCCTGCGCCTTTCCACTCCGGACTTCTACCGTGCTCGAGGTGGCTTTGTTCACCGTAATGTCGCAAAATCTACCTTCCTGTCCGCGGAATTGGCGTTGGCTTGGCCTCAACCCAGGCCTTGTGTGCGCCAATCACGAGCACATATCATCCAGCACCCAGCGTGCTGGCATTTCGTCTTCTCCAGCGAGCCGTCCATGTGTCGTCAGTCGGACCTCATGACCACCGTAGATCGTCCGGATCTCAAGTGGTAAGCTTTAAAATACCCCGGCAGTGGTGCTATCTTACAACCTGCGAGTCTGCATGGCGAGCAGCCGTCAGGCGGTCAAGAAAGAGTGACGCCACATGGCGGAGGTTTTCAGTGATGGCATCTCGCCAATGGGCGAGACGGCGCACTGGACGTAAGGGAGTGATGTCGCTCAAATTCACCAACGGTGCATAAACTTCTCAAGAATTCCCTACATGGCCCCCAAGACATTTTACATATCACCAACATAGCGGGGATGATGCCTCTCGGGCCGGAAGATGTACCCGAATATGACAGGTAACACGGACTCCAAGTCGGGCTGAAGGTGGAGACGTTCTTTCGTGCCCGAGAGGATCCACCCATGGTTAAGAATACAGACACTTCCGTTTCGGGTCTGCTGCATGTAGCTGAACGTCCGTCTGTCTCTATCCTGTGCATCTCTAGTCGGTCCCTAAGATCGACCGGTGAGTCTTTGTGGATCTTTTGTCGATAATGGGCTCAAACCTTGTAAAGGCAGATTGGTGCCCAAGGTATCGTAGCCACTTTTCGATTTCGCTATCCACCTCGTTTCTTATTTGCTGTGTCGCATCTTCGCTTTGTATGCCGTCTGGGATATAATTAGGTGATTTAAGTGAGCTCTTGTTCACCGAAGTGGATGTTCCTGCACCCATCCCGCGTCGAAAGGGATGGCGTAGTTTAGCTACCCTTGGTTCAAGGATAATCCATCTACACCTGCATAAGCTTACGGCAAGAGGCGCCGCATGATTGGAGGAGGTTATTGGCGACCTTGAAAGGGTATCGAGCTGAGGTCTTTCACAGCGCGTAATGATTTCACAACGACCCGGAGACAGCCTTAATGCACACCACAGTTGCCGATGTAGCCGACGTGTTTACACCTGAACTGCGTCAATCTGAAATGGGATTTGAGACCACAATACCTCGACTCAGAAGCAAAATTTCACCATGTCAATGCGTCCAGCACCGAGTCAAATGAAGTTGAGGATGGGTGCAAGGCACGAATGCAGCCCTTGACGAACAGTAATAGCTTTGGGCAGGGAGAGGCAGTTCCGACCACAAATTGGAAGGTTCATGTTGGAAACCGAAACGTATGTATGTTCAACTAGGCTGAGATCCTCGGATGAATCCCATGGAGTCGTATTGTATCCCAGGTATTGACTATTGTGGTCGTCAAACCCCATGATCTGAGCATAGTAGGTCGCGGTTTTCGTGCTCACATGGGACAACTGATAGTTCCTGCAGAGTCCCCCCAAGGCGCTGGTGTCTATATTATGACCGATGCGAAGAGTCTATTGGAAGAACCTTGAGTTTGCCGTTGCTCTCCGCTAGCACAAGTGTGCCCGCACGCATGCCGCGCATCGCGGTAGTTGAAGACATGGAACTCGTCCGACACGAGTGGTGGAAAACTGAGCTCCAGATTTCATGCTAGATCAATCGGACTCGAAGATCGTAGCACGCATCGTGAGATTCAATTTCCTTGATTCAGACCTACAAACACGAATGTGGTGCCGGGTATGCACATGGTTTTGCGTGCATACGGTTTCCATGACCCGAGCCCAATGTCAAATACAGGATGGGGATCACTTCAAACAATAATTCAAACAAGAAGCCTGCAGATATTGACTTGAAACCATCACTTTCTCTGTAGCTTTAGTTCCCTCAAAGTAAACCCATCGCTTCGCCCTCGACGCGTGCTCGAGGACGATTTTCTGTGCCCATCTCGCTGGTTCCCGGCACAACACGTGGGTTTTCCTTCAGTATGAAGCTGGATCTGTTGTTTATTCGAGTAATCTTCCGGGCTAGCAAGTTACTTACCTAGGTACACAGATATCAGCCTCACTAACTCATAATGATCATTTTCGAATGTATGTGGTTAGTTGGGAGCCCTATTCACCAGACCATCTTTTGTCCACAATGGCGTCAGCTCCTGGAATGCGTCGTCCAATCTACGACTAACACCCTGCCTTTTACTATATATTCAGCTTGGAGTTGGTAGCTTACTGCACAATTTCACTGCTTGCAGGTACCAGGTAACATTTTGCATGACTGACACAGAACTTCCACCGCATGCCGCAATTCATTTTTGAGAAAATGTGTGGTCCAATTGGGACCCTTAATGATATTAACATTAGATGAAATTACCTGGAAGGTGTTCGATGTCTTCATAACCCGGAATGGGCACAGATGAGTACCGCGTGTTCTCGACGCCACGTTTCGGATTCTTGACCAATGGGCAAGGCGCGGAACCGTTCGCGAAAATGAGTGATTCCAGAGCAGTGAGGGCTTTAGCGCGCCTGAACTAATCAATTTTGTTATGTTGCTGTCATCATGATCATAGCTGGATACGCGTTATGCTCCGTACATAGACAATCATGAGAAGCTGACGCGAAGGTCTGTGGGTTGTCCAAGCAAGCCCGGTTTGTGGACACAGCCAAATGACAACGGCTGGCTTAAACTCGTCTTCAATTCTGCTATTCCCAGTAATCTACCCCTACTCCCCTTGTTTTATTTACAATTACCGCGTCCGATATGCTATGGCTTCTGCCGCTGGCTTTCCCGGCCTTTGTCTCCCCAGCGCAGCCTGGGATTTTGGCCGTCTATACTGCCTCAGGCCCCAGAGTCCACATGAAGGTCGTTCTCAGAAATGATGAATAGCGATTCCTGCGTGACAATGCCGGATATCTACAAACCACAAACAACCAACAATTAGCTACACCCGTTATATACGACGTCGGTCGTGAGAACACATTTTTTAAAGCTGATACAACGGCAACTCCTTCAGGCTGGCTGCTGCCGTGTGTCAAGAAGGATGTTAAAAATAGCGACATGTATTAGAAAGAATCGAGCCTGCTGCTTAACCCGGCTTCAAATTACCAATACAGGTCTTTGCGCTGCACACTGGCGCCAGCCGGGGGAAATACACTGACTTGCCAACACGTGGCGTATACCAATGCCTCGATTTGTGCGGGGGGACAATATGATGGTCCCTTCACGGCGATCTTCAACCCTCTCGCACACACAGGCACATCTCATCCGTGTGGCGGCAATAAACCAAAGGCTTTGTTCTTTGACAATGTCGTCGATCCTACCTCTAACAGCAGCAGCAGCTCCTCTCCATCGTCCTCGAGTAGCAATAGCACTGCCGAAGTCACGACGTCGAGTAGCAGCAGCTCTTCTTCGACCTCATCCTCCTCGTCCTCGGCCTCCTCCAGCAGCAGCACGCCGAACAGCAGGACATCGAGCTCTACCGCGTCCAATAGCCTTTCCAAGACAATCTTTTCTGATGCGACCACGAGAATCAGCGCAACAACATCTTCGTCTGAAGGATCGACTAGTGCGGGCAGAAAATCCACATCTGAAGAGCTTACAAACACGACATCTGGGCCAAAGTCCACCAGAGAGCCCAGTACTAGCAGCTGAATAACTTCAACGTCTGCGGGACCGGGGAGTACGAGTAGCTCATCAACAGATATATACGTCACTAGCAACTCCTCTCCTACGACGGCTAAATCATCTACCAGCTCAGCCATGTCCGATGTTGAGTCATCGAATTCAGAATCATCCACCAAGGCCGAGCCTTCTTCATCTCCTCAAACTTTGCGTGAATCTCAAACATCCGCAATAGAGAAATCTGCGTCATTGCATCTCTGCTTGTCACTCGATTTTCCACCAGCTCTAAGAGTACAACGGAAAGCCCCCAGCCCCAGAGTTCAACCTCACTCTCTGAGACGTCCTCTCCCAGAACGTCAACCTATCAAACTCTAGAGCGGTCTATGACCTATAGCACTCAGTCTTCTCCAAATTCGGCGGAGTCAACCTCAATACTTCAAAGTTCCCAAAGCAGTCAGCAGACGTCTCCTTCGAGTACTTGGTCGACAACTGGACGCGTCTCGCAAAGCCCAGTGGGGAGTGATGCAACTTCTTCGCCGGGCCCCCTCTACACTACGACCCAGAACATTTTGTCCGAAAGTCTATCTTCCGTTGGGGACGAATCCAGCTTATCAGCTACGGAAACGATGTCGGCACGGTTTCTGCAACGGACCTCGGCTTCCTTGTTGCCCGAATCGAGCTCCGAACCTGTTGAAGAACCTGAAACTAGCAGTATCTCAAGTCCAAGTTCAGCTCTGACATTGTAACCCTCATCCACTATGGCTTTCTCAGAGATGTCTACAACGAGCGCGATTGTAACGACTCCCAGTTTTGACCAGACCAGCACAGGGATTTCAGATACGCCTACCATAAACAATGTGTCAAGTCATGAACAGACATATGGTTTCCCAACTGAGACGAGTTCGAATCCGCCCGATCAAAGCTCGGGAGGCTCGATCAAAGAGACCAGCAGTGATCAGCCGATAACGGAGTCCAGTGCTACCATGACTCCAAGTCAGCCTGTATTTACAGGCACCTCTGCAATCCCCAGCACAAACCTTAATTTCAATTCGCCTCCTGTATCACCAAGGGCTTCGAGCTCTTTGTCCTCACCCACAAAGTACCAACAAAGTGCCACAGCTTTAGTCGATTCCAGCAGCTCCAGTCTCACCACACCACAGCCGGCCGTGATCCAGACGACGAGTACACTCGTGACCAATACACTAAGCTCCTCTCCGGCGCATAGTGTTTCGACTTAGTCGAGTTCAACATTGTCTGCGATTTCCCCAGCCAGAAGAGTCATAGGCATAGAGAAGATATTTGTGGTAGTTGTTGTCACAGAGCTGGAGACTCAAAGACAGATTGCCTTGTAGACAAGGTGGGTGAACTTTCAAATAAGCTTGCCACTTCTCAAATCAACAACAGCAAAATATTTAACAGGTCACAGACTCAGGTAATCTTGTCACACAGACGGTGAGTATTCTAAATCGGGATATCTCTACGGTGGCCGTTCCCGGACAGCCGTATTACCCAGCTATCATCGGGTTCCCGGGACCTGATGAGATGCTAACCGTAACAACTGTAAGAAACATTGGCCATTATCCTGTCACACCTCTGGTATCGACATGACTGGTGCTGACTACTCAGATCTCCACGCTCAATGCTCCACCAGATGCGACCCCAAAGTTCGACTACCAGCTTTGCAGTGACTGTCCGCCAACGTTTGTTATCCGAGCTGTGCCTGGTTACATTCCTAGTGCATGCAACGGATGCATACTAGACGCGGTATTCGACTTGCCTAGCAGTACTTTGGACGCATCCAGCAGCACAAACACGGGTACCATGATGATACCAAGCAGCACCGTTGACTCGTCCGCCACCTCCGTGCCCGCTTCCACATCCGGCCCAGGACTAACAAGCTCGCAGCCTCAGAGTCTCGGTCCTGACGCCACAAGTTCCACTGTCACAACCTCACAAGGTTCAGACGATGGCGTGGACAACACCATGGCGCCCGCGGCTAGTGGAAGTGGCTTAGTGACCGTCTGTACCAGCACAACTACCCTGACTGTAACAATTGCAGGCACAATTGTTACGACTTGCCCTGAGCTCACAGCGACTTTTACTCTACCACCAGAGTGGTGCACGACATACATCACCACGAATGGTTTTAACAACCAGGTTGAGACATGCACTGAGCCGCTTCCATGGTGGACACCGTATTTTACAAAGCCAACAGGATTTCCTGCCGCAGGTTCACAAAATGCAGGGCCAGAGGTCCCAGACTCTCCACTCCCAGACTATCTGGTTCCGGGTTCCGCGTCCGTGGACTCTGAACCAGGCCCTGGATTGAATGCCTCGCCCCAGAGGCCTGCAGGAAACAAAGTCTTACCTTCTCAAGAAGGATCCCAGTCCAATATTGTGCCCATTACAGGTGCCAGCGAGTCCCAGACTGGTGATCAAGCCAAAGACGGCGGGCCGTCGAGTGGAAGCCCTGGTTCCAAATCTCCTGCACAGATCCCCTGATAACCCAATGTTAATCCAGGGAGTCAGTCAATGGGTTTCCAAGATGGAAAGAACGTCTCGGTACCTCCTTCTCCGTCCGGTGCAGCCATTGGAGTTGACAACAAGCCTTCTAGTGCAAATGCAGACGAAAATGGCAGCGGTGGTACTACCTCGACAGCGTCTCAAGCGACTGGGCGGAGAGCGAGGAAGATTTATTGGACAGAAGCATTGATCATCATCATCGGGATTGCTTCGTTGCTGATGTGTTTGTAGTAACGTGTGTGACAAACTGCTCAACTTTCTGGCGGGGACTGGATGTTTGATTAAGATGTAGAATTATAAAAGGCGTTGTGCATACACGTTGCGCCCATCCCGATCAAATGGCATAACTGAGCTTATCATATTAATGGCCAATGGATCCAAAAGTTTCATTGAAAGTATGTTGGTTTTTGACCTTTGTGGTTCTTCAACAGGTGTGCTGTGGCAGGTTTCGTGTCTTGGTTCTACCGCCGAAATGGGGACGGAACCAAGTGGCATGGCGCCATTATTTCCCGCGAGCCCAGCACACATTTGTTAGAGACGGAAGGGTTGGCTTTGACTTGGGCGACGTCCTTGATGGACTCGGTTCCCGCATCTCAGCGATTAGCACGCTGATCCGCCCCACGACTGCCAGTGCTGGCTTGACTTGAACAAGATATCTTTTATCTGAGCCGCGGACGAATTACCGAACTATGACTGACGTACACCACCGTGAAAATGGGTCTTTTTCATAAGCCGATTGACTGATTTCATTGCTTTGAATGTGTGCGAAAACCTAGGGACTTCGAGCTCTGAGTTGCGTCGGGACAATCACAACATCGGGTTTTTGCGTGGAGGAAATTTGCATCTTGATTTATCTAAAATTACCCATGGTCTTTGGAAACTCAATTCTTGGAATTGAGACTTGATTGATTGACTGGAAGGGACGACTACAGGTTTCCAAGGTCGAGAACAAACTCGGCTGCGGCATCGACAACATAAGAAGCCGGCGGTAACTTGGTATTTGACTTGGAGGCGGCAGATAGGCCCTATACAGGACTGAATAGAGCACAGACATGAAAGACAGGCCGTCGGGAAAGACGTCAGAACGGACCGAGGACGCTTCATCGCTGCAGCCTTTGAGATACCAACATTGACAGTGTCACTTGGTTCTGCCGTGCCTTTGACCACCGACGAGACTTCGCACCTTGGGTAAAAGCTGGCTAACATGTATATCAGCTCAGCAGTCTACCCAACTGATATTGTGAGATTATTTTTTAGTATTGTGCAATAAGTACAACACTTCCCAAACTACTTGCCAGCCTACCAGTATCCTTCCAACCACCATCACTTTTTTTATTCACGCACTTCTACATTTGAACCAATGCAGATCACCGCCACCGTCGCTCTCCTTTTCAAGGCTATCGTCTTTGTTTCGGCCGCGGTTTCAGGGACGCGCGCCGAGTTACAAGCCGACGGCCTCGAAGTTGACGGGCCCATTTCCCACCTTGAGCAAAGAGAGGACCACAAAGGCAGGGCGTTTTGTGGCAATTTTGCTAATGCGGACTACGTCAAAACCGGCGACCTCCTCGGAGACTTGAAGAGGGAGAACAGGCTATTCCAGATCCAGGCCGGGCAATGCAATCGTGTGCATTGCTGGGATACAAGCGCCATCTATGTCTGCAATGTAAGTTGCCCTATGATGATACTAAGGTTGTTACGCTGTTCTGCACGCGAGACACCATAAAAGAAAAATGATTCGGGAAATAGAAAAGAAAAGGCTGACACTGTCTTGCAGGATAATGGCCACATGATCAGGGTTAATGGCGTAGAAATCGCGAATTCTCTGTCCTTCGTCAGAAAGTACTGTTGTCATGATGGTCCCAGGAGCAAGAGTGAAGACAACATCGTGAATGGCCAACAGTTCACACCGTGGGGATGGAATACTGTTCTCGGTTACGGCAACTGCAATGATCCTGCCAACATCAGACCCCATATGTAAGCACTTTTCTTTTCCCGCTGCGCACACCCCGCTCCCCTCCGATACAAAAAACTTGCGCGTCGTGTTTCGCACTTCTCCGGGGAGCATCACTTCAAGCTCAATGAAAGTCGTTAACACATTAACAGGGCCGGAGGCTACAATGTAAACGATGCAAAGGCCTGTCCATACAGGGACTACCCAAGCCAGCCTTTCGATTGAGAGGGTGATGACCCGAACAAGGTGGCCTTGCAGCAACAAACCCCATGCTCATTGCTTGGTTGGGCAAGACGGCACCCCATCATTTCAAACCCTGTATCTCTGGATTACTGTCGCCAATTTACTATTCCTAGACAACTGCCGGGAAATGACCAGTCTTTAACAATTCGATGGGTTTTGGGTTGGCTTTCAAGTACAGCTCAGCATCCCGCTTTTTACGGCTACTTGTGTTTTCGTCGGTGGCATGCTGTGGATGATTTATCTATTTTTTTAGTTGTATCTTCTTTTATACGTAATCTTCTTTTTCTGAATTTGAGTGCCGTGTATTTAATGTGCTGATTGTAACCTCGGTCACTTCTGCTATGTATGACCCAATAGGTCGCAGCCTTTCCAGAAAAGAAAAACAAGGGTCATGACAAAGCCAACTCAATCACAGACCAAAAGACTTCCAGACTCGAAGTGCGGCCCAGAACCATTCCCGCCTGGTTTAAAATTCTCTCATGGCCGATTATGTCTCAACCTGCGCCTGTCAGACCACACTGGTGCCGCAGACTAACCCAGTCATGGGTCCGGTTCTGTCAGGGGATACACTGCCATCTTGTGACGATATGGCAGCTCTTATCCATGATCCCGGAGCCCATTAAGGCTGTCCCTGGTGTCAGCGCTTGAGCCAACCTAAGACGACGCCTTACGCCGCTACACTATAGCGAAAGAAACTAAGATGTCAGAATAATCCAAAACGATTCTGGATTACACAGTATAACTTATATAATAATGCCGTCACATCCCCCCTTACTTCCGTGTTAAATGGGTTTTCCCGAATAACGGAACCGGAGCATTTAATCGGGGAAGAATATAATTCTACAACACTCAGCGTTTATACATAGTGTCTATTTATATACTCAACTCGCAAAGCTAGGACCGATACTTTGGATTGGCGATCAACATAATCATTAATACTCACTATATAAATTAACACAAATTTAGTAGCACCTCAGTTCGAATCCACAGCCGTTCCCATGAGCCCTTTTATTTTAAATTATTAAGAGGGCGCCTTACGCCGCTACATTATAGCGAAAGAAACTAAAGTATTAAAATAATTCAAAACACTTCTGGATTACACAGTGTAGCTTATACAGTAATGCCGTCATACTACCCTTTGTGCGGGAGCTAAACGCCGCTGGCGTCTTACCATGGCCAGATTCGCGTGTCTGTTCCTGGTGCGCCGCTTTTCCCTGATCGTAGCCATGTTCTCCGGATTTTTTAACATCCCGTCCTTGCTACGAAATAGATGACTGTGGCCAGGCGGAGGCTACCACGTACGTGTCCCAAGGGTCGAACTAACCGGAGTGATGAAATAGCTGCGCATAACCTGCCATCCCGGTAGAGCAGCAGTAGCTCATAGGATAATAACTATCAACGCGCCTGGGCTACTAAGGATCTTTTGTTCTAAGTTTACAGATAAATTTGTCTGGTAGGTGTTGTGTGTAGACTATTTATAGTAGCTCAAAGTCTTTGTGAAGATACAGAGGACTGATTTTAGACATAAATTTTGTCAGAGACGGTCAATTATGTTGGCCCGATGTATAGTCAAGGAATCGCGGAGAATACCTTGAATAAAGAATATGTTGGAAGGCACCACTTCGGGCCTGTCAGGCCTCAGGCTAAGGCGCCCCAGCAAGGGATGAGCAGCCCTGGCTATGGCAAGGGATAAGCATCCCTAGCTATGGCTAGTGATGAGCTGTGAGCATTGTCATCCATAGGAAATGGGCAGGCTATATAATACGTGACCAGACGTGCTGCAATCACAACGATTAGTTAGGTATCGAAACATAGTACAGAATGTTCAGGTCCTGATCTGCCCACTAGCAATCTTTTGCCTAGCATCTTCCCCAAAGACTCCTGACAGAATATGATATCGTTGGAAAAGCCAGTTTGTGTTTTGTATCATCTCAGGAAACGTGAGATAGGGCGATGTCATTCAATTTAGGATAAATCACCGTAGGCATCTGTAGCGGCTTCCTCGGCAAATATAGCTGACTTCTTGCGTGTCTCCCATGCCAGTTCAAGATAAAGGGACAAATAATGGCATTATTAAACCCGAAAACGTAGAACAATGGCTTTATCTCATTTCGATATGACGAGCACATCCAGCCTCGTACACAACATAAATATGGTCTTTGGTCCTGGTTCTATCAGACTCATTCCCAAAAAAAAAGAAATATGCTACCGCCAAACCTCATAACTTTAACAAAAATAAGGCATCAATCTCCTTCAATGACCACAATTTCGTCGATCAAGTATGCGGAATCACCCGAATTCTGGAGCCGCTTCCGAGGGCTCACTTTCGGACCAGCAAACTACACATGCTCCCGCAGACCCCGAGTCCGCCTCCGAGACATCATCTTCGGACCAACAACACCAGGTAGGTCTCCCCGTCGACCCCCAGGCTTCTTCTTCTTCCTCCCAAGAGGAACAGCACCAGCCAGGTGACGACGACAGCACCTTCCCCGGGTTTCCGGAGCTGTGGCCACAGTTGAGGGCCATGGTCTGGCACCGCGCCGCTTTCAACGACCCGCGCCTCATCTACATCCACGTCGACATCCCCTTCCGCGACAGGCCGGGCGCCGCCACCGTCTCGTACATCATGAACCCGCTCTACCTGTGCGAGGTCGGCAACCCGGTCATGCGCCTGCTCCACGCGAGCGCCGAGAGCAGGGAGGAGGTTCAGAGGGTTACGGTAAGTAGGGATGCCGCGGTAAACGCCACCAGGGACAGGTGGATTTCCATCCTCGGCCACCATGGTCCCACGGCCGCGGACCTCGTTTACCTTGGTGGGCTGCAGCACCTCGGCCAGCGGCCGCCCGCCGATATGAACCGCATCATCCCCCTGAGCCTTGTACTCGGTAACGCGCTCCCTTGGGTCATAGTTAACGCTGACATCTTCGTCTGGTACTTCAACAACGAATGGCCCGATTGGCCCCAACAGCAGCCTCAGGACCCGCTCGCAAGGGGCCTCGCGGACCTCCGCAGGCTGGCGACAGACGACCTCATCTACGAGGCTCTTTCCGCAGATGAGCCCACCCGCGGCCTCCCACAACCCCAGTTGCCCAGGTTCATGGTCCTGATGCTCGACAACTTCCAGCTGCAGTGGCAGCTGGCCTCGCCCTGCACTGAACCGGCCCATCAACTGGAATTCAACGTCTCGTGCTGCGTGCACTTCGAAAACCTCGAGCTCGTGGCAGACACGGAGATGGATGCCTGTATGGACGAGAACCTATCGTCGTGGTCCGTTCGGGGTGCTGCATTTGTTTGAATATCTACTGACCCAGGGGGGCGAGTTGAGCCCCGGCTCCCCTCTTGCAGCTCTTGTCAGGGTTCAAGGTCCGAAGGCACTCGTCGATCGAATGTTGCGTCTGGGGGCAGATCCGCATGGGTATTGTTCTACAAGCCCCAAGATGACACCTCTCCAGGCGGCAGCCTTCTTTGGGGATGAGTGCCTACTCACTCTGTTCCAGGGATTGGGTGCTAGTGTCAACGCTCCGGTAGGCGCAAGTGGAGGCCTTACAGCGCTGCGGGCCATTTGTGGTAGGGACCTCGCCACAGAGAAAGAACACGATCGCAAAATGAGAATCCACAATGTCTCATCAGCAGGGGCGCTTATTTCAATGCACATTGGATGTCAGTTGAAGGACAAGTTGATACAGCCTTAGATGTCGCCTCCTACTATGGTCGGCTGGACATGGTGAAGCTCCTTCTTAACGCCAACGCATTAAGCGCCATGCTCGGATCAGATGGGTACCAAGGAGCGATTGGGTGGAGCCAACGTCTTTATCCTGTCATCGCAGACTTGATCCGTGACCATGCAAAAAGAAACCTGGGGTCGGGCCTCTTTAACGAGGAAATGTTGCGACCTCCTGAGGACCTCGGGGAGTGTTGCGTACATCACGAGGAAACAGACGAGTCGTCGGATGAATATATGGATGTTCGAAACAACAGCGACGACACGGAGTTCTATGGCGAGGCTGAGGAATGACTATCTCCGTTCCAAAACCTGTCAGGAAAAAGCGCGGGAAGACTTTCTGGTTACTACATATTTAGAAATCCCCTCGCAATGAGAGAATGTGCCCCTCAGGTATTGATTCGGTACGGAGTTGTCGTCAAGAATTCCCATCAAAGAAGGGTGTCATATAGCCTAATCCCACATTGTTCATGGCGATGATGCCAGATCATTAGCATGACCAGGTTGGGAGAAAATATTTATGTGAATCGTGCTAGACAGATTTGCTGTCTAAGTTGCCATGGCACTGTTCAAAGATTTTGTAGCCATGTTGTTCCGACACCCTCTCCATTCAGAGAATGGACGCATCACCTGGGGCCGCTAATTATCCAGCGAAATGTATTATTGAACCCAGTAGACGGGGACGACGGATAGGTCGGCTGGGTGGGAGTGAGATACTCAGAGGAGAGAGAGCAGATAAGAGCGAGGTACTCGACACCTTGGACTTCGTAGACACTACCACAAATCGCATCCTTTGCCAACACCCCCCTTCCCACCAGGGTTGAAATTAGTTTAATTAGTTTAGTATTTTCCCAATACTAATACTAATTAATACTAAATACTAAATACTAAATACTAGTTTAGTATTTCTGTAACATGCGGCAACGCTAGGCGCAATAGTCACTGAGGGTCTTGGGAAGAGAGTATGATATTAGGGGTACTGTAGGTGCAAGACTGATTCTCGTCCCTACTCCAGCCGGTTCGTAGGCGGGCCGGCTAGCCCCCTTTATAGGCTGTACCGGCCACCCAGTGCCGGCTGGCTTCGGGACATTACAACTGTACCCTCCCCGGAAAGGCACGCCCCCTTTACAGGCTGCGCCGGCCACCCAGTGCCGGTTGGCTTCGGGACATTACAATTGGGAAATGATTTAGGCTCCTTCGCAATATGATAGCTAAGTACCGGATTATTAACGATAATCTCTAGAACTTCAATGAGACCGGCTTTATGATAGGCATGATTACCGCATTAATAGTGATTATACGCGTTGATAGGCGTGGGAAGGCTAAATCTGTTCAGTCTGATAACCGGGAATGAGCAACAGTGTCACGACCCTGACAGAAATAGGAATAACGGTTGGTTCTGTTTGGGACAGAACCCCACTGGGCCAGCACACCGGCCAGCCGAACGGCACAAGAACACCAAGCCACCATCACGTGGTACCCATGCAGGGTTAGGGTCAGAGCAGGGAAAGCTCACCAGTGCTCACCGAGCCTCAGTGAGCACCACTGAGCACTACTGAGCCTCATTGGGCCTAATCAAGCCACGATGAGCCAGCCTGAAGAGATGGACTATATAGACACGCCTATTACCAGTAGATAGCATTAGGATAGGACAGCTCTTCAGCAGCCAATCTAAGTGTTCACTCTTGAATAGCTTTCATTAGCTCTTAATCATTGTGCAAACCCCAATATTGCTCAACCACCGCCTTGTTACGTATCTTGGACATAAACCCCTTGATCTCTTTGGTTTATAGGACCCAGGAAACCTTGATTATTACAAACAGCTTTTGAATGCATTAATTCAAATAGCTGGTGTATCCCGCTGTTTGTTATCGTTCAGGGCGCTCATCACCTTACAAGCTGGATTACAGAGTCGGGTTTTTCCCCTCCTGGGTGATTACGCCTACTCTGAGTGAATAGGCAGATAATAAAACTGGCCTTGAATGTATTCAGCACTTTAACAAGCATATAAAGCCTAAGAGAGAGGCGGATTACCGGATGGTGATACTTAATAGCCATAAGAGCTATATATTAGCCGAATTTAACCAATACTACAAAGAGAACAAGATCATCTCTACCAGTATACCCCCGTACTCCTCTTCTTTAGTCCAGCTAATAGATATAGCGTTATATTCGACCATGAATCGCGCGTATAGCAAGGAAATCAGCGACTTTATCCGGGCTTCTATCAACCACATTACCAAGAGCGAGTTCTTCGTCGCATTCAAGGCAGCCTACAATAAGACCTTTACAAAAACCAATATCAAGGCTGCATTCAGAGGAGCTGGAATAATATCTTGGGACCCGGATTCTGTTATTTCTAAGCTTGATGTTCGCATAAGAACTCCAGTGCCATCCGTCCCTGTTTCTCCCTAGCAATGGAAATCCCAAACACCCTCTAATGCGTAACAAACTATCAAGCAATCGAGTTTTATAAAAGGTCTGTCTATCAGGATAGTTCCCTGACGCTAATTATCTCAATTATTAATCAGCTGGTAAAGGGTTCATAAGCAATGGCGCACAAGATTACGTTTTGAGAGGATCGGGTCCGCACTCTTGAGAAGGCCAATATAGCACTCGCTAAACGTCGGAAGGCTAAAAGGACCTGAGTATAGCTTGGAGGGGTACTTAGTATTAAGGATTCATAAGCGATAATCAAAGAAAAGGAAAAGGGGAAGCGGCCAGCTGCTGAAATAGCTGGTGGTGCTGAGGAGGAGGTCCGCGGCGGACCGAGCAAACGTGTAATGATCACACCAAACCTTTGTAGGGTTTAGTAGGTAACCTGTAGGGTTTATGTTAGCAGAGCGGCGTAGAGGTGATACTTGAATGTGCGTAATACGAAGACTGTGGATTTCTGAGCGACTGTCAAGTGCCCATGCCCCTACGAGCTATAGCCAATCAAATGACACGGTTTGGAGTTAGTCAGCCAGAGGGCCGACTACTACACCAACCGTCAGGGCGACGAGATTAGCGATAGCTTCTTCCTTCGCGATAAGCAGAAATTAGAACCCGTACCCAAACACGTACGGTCTGCTTCAACCCATTTGCACGTGCAAAGACCCCTTGACCCTCGCCTTCAGGGCCGTACCAACAAAGACACTGGTTCTTCTTCCTTGAACGGTAATGATCACTAGCTGTGAGGCTATCCAGTTGTGAGACTGAATACTTAGATTGACGACTGAAGAGTCTGTTCTATGAAAGCTATCTACTGTGGTGATGACCATGTCCTTATATGTTCCGACTCTTTATTCGTCCTTGATGATGGACCGTGTGGACCGCTCGTCGATTTGTGCGGTCCACCCCTGTAGTCGACTGGAGCGCTCGTCAGTCCTGTCAGTCCACCCTGGTCAGTGGGTCCTTGGCCCTAACCCTGACTTCTGGCATGCTTTGCTGATTTCGCCAGCAAGTGCCTGCGGGGTTGCATCGTGGCATCTGATTTTGTTTGCCTGGGCTATCAAAATGGGTCCCTTGGGTGCCAACGTGTTGGTTCATAACAAAACGATGCTGTGGGAACTGCGGCGAGACTGGGCATAATGCGAGAACGTGTGAGAAAGAGGAAGAAGGGTCTGATTAATCAGATTCTGACTTTATTATAGCAAAACCATCGTAATTAGCATTAATTGGTGCGAATATATGTGTGTTACTGGTCCGCGGCGGACCGTGTTTTTATAGGCGAAGTTGGCACTATTTAGTGCAAAGTGCGTATTTCCCACCAAAAGTCAGCCTGTTTGGACCAGCACTGTAACCACGCCAACCCCTCCAAATTGATAAAATTAATTAGAAATAAGCAATTCAGACTAATTGGAACTAATTTGTGCTAAATATTATTAATTATTTGGTCCTGGAGGGGGGGAATGCTGGGGTTCTGGGGTTGGCGGATGTTGGCAGAAATAGCAAAAGTGTGTCACTTCCTGGTAAACCACGTTAGTATCTTTTTAATACTAATACTAAGGTGCTGATTTCTCCTTCCCACCAGTATCCCTCCCATCACACCCTCCAGCAGCTCAAACAACCTGCCTGACCTAAGTAGGTAATTACCTACCCGGGAGTTCATCGAACTGCCCCCGGAAATTGAAAGAAGTAAAGGTCAAACATAACATTGTCAACTTCGTTAGATCCTGCCCGCCACGGAATTCCGAAAGACGCTCGAGTAATGAATACACTTGGGGCAATGCCCGGCCCAGAGCAGCCAAAAAGGGGGTGCGTATATTCAGGCTATCAGGCAACTACACGGGGTCAGTTTCAGCTTCACAGTTCGCCGGGGTCCAACGAAGTCCGTTTGGTGATCAAGTCCATTCCAACGTGGTGAGATCACGAGCAGCCTGCCTCTCTAGCCAGGGTGCCAGCAGCAGCAGCAGCGGACAAGAGTCATGATAGTAGCATGTGAAGAACCTCTATTGCCATATCATGTACGCACATACGGAGTGACAACGGTTGCCCTTGTAGAACATCTCTTGACAGATGGACCAAGCCCACAGAAGAAAACATCAAAGCACAACATACATACACACACAGGGGGGGAGGGAAACATTGTGAAGAACTTATTGTAAATTACAACGGAGGGTCTAAAAGCCACCCAGACGACTCATCACTATGTAAACGCCAGGCATGCTCAGAAACCCAGACCGCGAGCCCTTCCCTGCCGCATGGCAGCGACGGTAGGAGACCGCGGCCCTTCCACGAGATCTATTCCATCTCGCTCCTTTTTGTATCTGACCCAGTCCAGTCATTTGCATCCAAAGGAAGTGCCACCTAACTGTCGATCACCAATTACCCCTCCGACCGTCGCACGAGTGCTAGTTTTGTACAGTGGGAGAGTGAAACGCGCTTGTGTGGTTGACGTGAAGCGCTTAGCCGGAGCCGCCCTTGAAGGCCTTTCCGAAGAGCAGGAGCTGGAGCTGATCGTAGATGGACAGCACACCAGCACCGGCGACACCACGGAGAATGTTGGCACCAGCACCCTTGAACAGGGACTTGACGCCCTCCTTGGCGACGATCTGGCGGAAAGCGTCGAGGGAAGAGGAGTACTTGACGGCCTCACCAGAGGTCATCATCATACGCCGACGGACGGTGTCGAGAGGGTAAGAGGCAATACCGGCACCGGTGGTGACAGTCCAACCAAGAGCGAAAGAGGCGAGGAAGTTGTTGGCGAGGGTACCGGTGAGCAGGACAGGCTTCAGGGAGTCGTACATGCCGAAGTACAGACCACGGTAGACGACGATACCGGCGACGGAGGGACCGAAGCCACGGTACAGACCAGCAATACCGTCAGAGGCGAGGGTCTTGCGGTAGACGTCAACGAGACCGTTGAACTGACGCTCACCACCCTTCTTGGCGGACTTGGCGTCGTTGGCAAGACGGGTACGGGCGTAGTCCAGAGAGTAGACGAAGAGCAGGGAAGTGGCACCAGCAGCCTGTGGGTTGTCTTGTCAGCAAATGCGATGGGCAGATGTGGGGGGTTCGAGGGGTGAACATACACCACCGGATGCCAGGTTACCGGCCATCCACTTGGCGTAACCGTCGACCTCCTTCTTGTAGTTGAACATCTTCTTGAACTTGTCGCGGAAAGCGAAGTTCAGGGCCTGGGTAGGGAAGTAACGGATGACGTTGGCAGTGTTGCCACGCCACAGGGACATGACACCCTCATCGGCGGCAGTACGACGGAAGCAGTCGGCGATGCCGTTGTACTTGCGGTCGAGACGACCCTGCTTCAGCATCTCATCCTGTAGAGCAATGTCGGTTAGTAAATGGGTGGTCCAAATTGAGTCTCATCAGATCCGCGTCAACGCCCGAGACGACTGGCGAAGCTTGGACAGCAGAGGCGATAGTGCAATGCCCTGGGTGCCGAGTCAAGCACGCCTCCCGAGTCTCGGGCAGACTGCAGACACGATGACGCAATTGGGATCCAGATTGACTGGATGGAGAAGACGTACCTGGTTCTGGATGAGGAGCTTGATACGCTCAATGGGAGCGGCGGCGGTCTTGGAGACGGCGGCAGAGACACCACCCACTAGAAGTAAAGGTTAGCTTGTTTGCTCTTTGGTCCGACCTGTAGCGCGGGATTGCCCGAGCTGTGGAAGCCAAGCCCGTCTGGCTGGTAATCATGGCAACGGAGCAGGTATCGACGAGCTGCAACCGTGTCGATAACAAGGTGTTTGTTTGGCGTTCATTGAGATTGTCGAGGATACTTACTCAAGAAGTCCGCCAGGAAGGGCTGTTGAGATGATTGTGGTCAGCGATCGAGCTTTGTCTTTGTGGTTTGGGCTTTCACATGGCAGCAGGACAGAGTTTTTCGAGCGGCGCGATAAGCCACAAACAAGGCCAAACGCCAGGAATCAAGCACAGCACCATCTCAAGGAGAACGAGAGCATCGTCCCCAATCAATTGGCAGTGCTTGCGAGGTCCATGTCGATGGGCGCTGGTGGTTGCGAAGCTCGCGATGTGGATTGCCTCGGCTGTTTGAACTGCGAGGGAATTTTCTTGGAGATGGATTGAGTACTCACGGGCATGCCCAGGACCTTGACATTGTCGTTGGGCGACATCTTGAATGTCTGACTGATCAAAGATGCTAAAGTTCTTTGATGAATGGAGTGGAGATGGATAGAAGAAGAAAGGGAAGGGAAGGAAAGATGGGAAAACCTGACGCTGGCAGGAAGGGAGATGTAGACAACAAAAAAGATGGAGGGTGGGTCTCTGCTGGGCAGCTGCTACTAGAAAATAAATCCAGTCCAGGCCAGCTCACACACACACACACTCAGCACAGCGCAGCACAGTCCTTCCTCCTTCTTCCTTGGTCTGGGGGCGGCTGGCCCGTGCTTGCAGCTACAACCGCCGGCCAGGGCGACGAGAGCTGGGCAGGCTGGCCCAGCAAGCCTGGCAAACCTGGCTGGGGTACGGTTGAAAATTTGAAAGTGGGTCCCGATACTTCCCGGCTAGCCGCACCCAACAGAGCACATTCTGGCCCGTGCCTCTCTCCTTAGAGTATCTCTGGGCCTGTCCTTTTCGTCCTTTTCGTCCTCGACGCTATTATTGGGAGAGCCTGAAACCAGGGCCACACCCTAACATCTCCGTGTTGACCATGATACTATACCGCTATGCTACAAATGATGCAGGTGTTCCAGCCACTGGGCACCTTCTTTGATTCATTCGCCTACCTTCTGTAGACTGACTTGTGTGCACTTTGTGTGCAGTGGGCAGGGACTTGATGGTCCACCACATGCCCTCTATCTATCCACTCCACACTGGCCAGCCCAGACTTGAAGGTGAGGACGGCAGGCATGGGCTTGGTGGCGGCAGTCAGATTTGCAGAGCCGTGAGATTATCGTGGCAGCCAATCACACCTGTACGGTTGCGTGCAATGCCCAGCTGTTCCCCCGGTGAATAAAATGGAGCAATGGACCCGGAGCCGACCCCCCAGAATGGCCTTGTTGGCGGTATGGATAGGAGACTGGCAGACTGGCTTTGCACAGTATATACCAGAGAATGATGCTTCCAAGGTCAGCCTTGGGGGAAGTCAAAGCACTCCACTGTTTATGTCATTGTGCCAAAAGTGTGTGACCAATGCTGTATCCATCTATCTGTCCATCCATCTCGCATATCTAAGATCTTGGGGCCCTCCTACACAAACATCATGAGACCTTTGCAGCTGTCAGGCTGCCATGAACTTGGGGTAGCATGCGAGCCAGCATCCACCCTATCATTCCGGGACAAACCTCGGGATCTCTAGCCGGTTCGGCTCCAGCAAGCAACTCACACCCACCACCAGTGGGTTTTATCACACTAATTGCTGCGGTAGGTTCGCCTTGTCCGAGAGCACGCAAGCTGGGGAAAGCCTGGAAAATCCCGAGTAATTTTTCTTCTTCATTCGCCATCCGTGCTACGCATGTTTGATATTCTGCATCTTTTCCTGAACAAGCTTATGGCCCGACTCAGCATCCAGTTCCCTCTGAGACAAGTGGCCTCAATGCACAGCCATGTTGTCTGAGTCTGTTTTCTTGCTTTGACCTCGAGTTCGCCGACTCCGACCCGTTAGCCGGGGCTAGATTCTGAATGCTCAGTACATATCCGACCAGGGGTTTAAGAACGAACTGCAACAGCCAGTTGGTTATAGCTCCATCGGATAGCTTTTGACTGTCACTTCTGCATTGTGGTAATAATCAACTCTTGGTATAAATCAAGGCATACCCCATGTTCTTGCAAAATCTAAACCTCCGGCTTGCACCGTTTCCTTGACTTGTTGGATGCCAGACGGAGTATCGGATACTATGCCCAGCTTGGGCTCGACGGGCTCCGCTCTCGAGGATTGAGGGCTGTCTGTAACGTTGCTTCCTCCTTGTGGCACGCCTTCTGCCTTGCCCTGGTGACGACAGCTCCGGACCGTTGGTGCTGCGGACTGGCATATTGGATCTTTCGTGAATTGCTTCTCTTCGTTTCCACGGCTACAATTTGGCCTGACACCACGGGTAGAGCTTGGGCAGCAGGCTGGGTCATGCTCGTGTGGAAGACAGCTCGCTCATGGATGCTGAAGGTCGATAGTTGCGGATTCTTGCACGGCTGCGAACACTGGCAGCGCACACCGCCTGCTCTGGGAGGCCCTCCGTCTGCTCGAGCTACCGGGCTGGCTGTACACTAGATATAGACAATATCAATACGTCACGTGGAATGTAAACCGCAACTCATGTGCTTCAATGCTGTTCCATTGTTTGTTTTTGGGGTTCAGAGCACTTCCAACCCGTTGCGTGCTACACCTAGTGACAAGTGTAGGGTATCCCTCCGGACCGGGCAGCAGAAAAAAAGAGACAACGCCCGCAGGTAAGCCAGGCGAAGTCCCCAACGCCGTTGCATCATCCTCTTTTCCCCAGCAGCCAGCCCCCAAACCGTGACAAACCGAAAGACCCGAAACGTGTAAAACTCCCAGCCTGCCATAATTCGACGGTTCCGACTTGTGTTCTTGGTCCCCTCTCTGCCCTATTTTCTCGATTGACGCCATTCATAAACGTTGTCATGCGTGGGAGGCCATCGTCCGCGAAGAGACCTGTAAATTTGGTCCTCCGCTACGACGTCATGGAAACGGGGACTCTACAAGAGAGCTTGGTCGTGTTGGGGAGGTTTACTCGGCGGCACCGACGGCACGGGCTGGAAGAATGGTTTGTTAGCAGTGTGTTCTCGAAATATCCAATGGCCATAACCGTGGGGCCAGGTAGTGGGGTGACATACTGAAGATCTTCATCTTGCTGTGGGTGACGATGGGCTTGATCTGTCCCTTTTCCTCGAGGTCCTTGAGGCACTGGCGGGCCAGGGAGCCGTTGATCTTAAGCCTGTCGACGAGGGTGGCGACGGTGACGAGACGGTAGGACTGGACGTCCTTGTACAGCTTGTCGGAAGTGGCCTTGTCGAGGATGACGGCGTGCTGCGCCTTGTCCTTGACTGCAGTCGGCTGTTAGCGGGGAGGTGCGAAGAAGGCTTGAGGCCGAGGCCCGCCCATCGTGATGCATGAGGCAGCTGATTTTTTTTAAACAAGTCGTCGCGAGTGACGATGTATGGGCAGCAGCAGGGCGTCAAGCCCCGTCGCCATCATCACATCGCGATGCACTCCTCCAAAAAATCGGTGCAGCCGCCGAGGACACAAGACGAGGGGAAGGGGGCATCATATCATGACCACGTACCCTTTCCCTTGGACCACTTCTTCTTCTGCTTCTTCGCGCCGGTAGCAGCGGGGGCCATCTTGACTGATTTGCTGGGGGTGAGATGGGATGTAGATGGATGGTCGGTCGATTGTTTGGAAAAGGCTGGGAGAAATGGGAGGAGTAGTAAGAAAAAAGGTCGGTCACTGCCAAATCCCTACCGCACCACAGACGCACACACGCACAGAGAGAGGGTCAGGCCAAAACCCAGCCAGGGAGACCAGAGTGGTGCACGCCGTCCAGGCTCGCACTAGCGGGGACAGGCTGTGGCAGAGACGGGAGACCAGCGGGCAGAGAGCGGTGGGCAACTGCGCCACACTTGCAAGCGAGCCCTAACGGAATTTAAGGTGGGCCGTGGAAGACAATTGAGCCAATCAAGCAGAACTGTGGCGCAACCACCAAATTTTATGCCAGACAGAGCCACTGGATTTGCCAGTGCAGCACTCTTGTTACAGTGGGTTAGTTAGTGAGAGTGCTGTGGCACAACCCCCCAAAGCAGAACTGAAGTTTGCTTAGCAGCACAAGCAAGCAGCACCACGGCTCGGAGCTAGCAGAAGCCCACAGCCCACACACACAGCCCACCTCCAGCCAGAACCGACCACCACCACCACCACCGCGGGTGCAGAGCGAAAAAAAGATCTTGATCTCGCCCAGTCCCTCGACAACCACACGCAAAACCCACTCCGCCCAACCACCACCACAGCCAGCGAAGGATCTCTTCCGACGACACCTTTCCGCCAAACTCGTCGAGTCGATTCATTCAACTGTGCCCAGCATGTCTGACAACGGAGAGATCGAGGTCGAGGCCGTCTCTGGCTACCAGGTCCTGCCCAAGGACGTCGTCCAGGAGATTGGCAGCGTCAAGCTGTTCAACAAGTGGTCCTACGAGGATGTCGAGATCCGCGACATCTCCCTGACGTAAGACAATTCACCTTGCATAACACATGCACCAGGCTGCACACGATCCTGCGCCGTCCACCTGGCCTCCTGCCGTCTTGATGTCCACACGAGAGATGCCCTCCCGCCGAAAAAAGGAGACCACCAAGTTCGAGATGGACACTTGTGTGGATGTCTTTGCGCGGATGCACAACCACAGCAGACAACAAGAGAGAGACGAACCACGAACCAAACACAACACACACACGAGAGGCATATTCTGTGGACATCAAGACAGGGGGGGCATTTGAATTGGCATCGCATTCGCTGCTCGAACCACACCCCACCGACAGACAAGATGCTAATATGACATGCCTCCAGCGACTACATCCAGATCCGCAACCCCGTCTACTTGCCTCACTCCGCCGGCCGATATGCCGTCAAGAGGTTCCGCAAGGCCAACTGCCCCATCATCGAGCGCCTGACCAACTCCCTGATGGCCCACGGCCGCAACAACGGCAAGAAGCTCATGGCCGTCCGCATCGTCGCCCACGCCTTTGAGATCGTAAGTCCAGCCAAAACTCGCAGAGACTCTCCCCACTACCGCCCTGTGCCTGCCAGGGAGCAGACACCACTTTATCGCCAACCAACTAACACACACTCCCCCCCAAACAGATCCACCTCATGACCGACCAGAACCCCATCCAGGTCGCCGTCGACGCCATCGTCAACTGCGGTCCCCGTGAGGACTCCACCCGTATCGGATCCGCCGGTACCGTCCGTCGCCAGGCCGTCGACGTGTCGCCCCTCCGCCGCGTCAACCAGGCCATCTCCTTGCTGACCACCGGCGCGCGCGAGGCCTCCTTCCGCAACGTCAAGTCCATCGCCGAGTGCCTGGCCGAGGAGCTCATCAACGCCGCCAAGGGCTCCTCCAACTCGTACGCCATCAAGAAGAAGGACGAGCTCGAGCGTGTCGCCAAGTCCAACCGGTAAATTTCCTCTTGCTCCTACCACAAATGGCAGGGAACATTGGAAATATTACCCACCACCCACGCGCAAAAACAAACAATGCCTGCCCCCAGTCGAAAGAAAAGACTTCCCGACCGAGGGCCTTATACCCCCGGTTCCCCCTGCGGTGGAGTTTTGGGTTCGTTCATCATCAGGTTTGGCTCATTGGTCTCGGCTGGGCCTCTCTCTCTATTTTTGTGTGTGTAGTTCTGCGTTGCGTGGATGGATGGACCGGGTTTTGGGGGGATCACAGGGGATCGTGCAGTGCGAGAGGGGTTTTCACAAAGTGCAAGGAGAAAAAAACACAAAATCAAGCTGGCTGCTTTTTGACGGCTTGAAAACGTGGCCCCTGTAGTTTTCCTCCATTGGTTCATGGTCTCACGGACAGAAACACACAACACAAGAAACAATGGAATTTTTCTAGGTTGGGTGCCCTTCTTCTTTTAAAGAGAACGGCCAAAAAGAAGTGATGATGATATGATGAGATACAAGACCACGCGTCCACAACACAACCATCGAGTCCCGTGTCTGTTGCTCTGCTGTAACGGTTGCGTCTGCTTGGTTCAAAGGGCCCCCTTTACGACTGGTTGTATCGTTCTCTAACATGAGCAGAGAACAAAAGAAATCCCACAATCTATCCAAGCACCCAGCGCTCCTCGTTATTCGTGTTGCCTAGTACGTATAACCCCCAATACCGTTATATGTATCGCGAACCAAGCTTGTAGTCTGGAGCCCAGATTCAACCACACAGATCAGTCCCCGCCGTCGGGCCCATCAATTTCTTCAAGCTCAGAGTCCGTACTGTCATAAACCCTCACCCGATACTGCGACCTCCTCAACGCCGCCACCATGCCAGGCGTCAGGTGGACGCCCGCCGGCCTAAACTTCACCGCCGCGGTCAGCAGCGGGTTGAGCTCGCCCGGCCGCCGCGGGGCCAGCCTCCGCTTCACGACCCGCGAGAACTCCCGCGCCATGAGGGTGAGCGACCCGGGGAGGGCCGCGGCGGGGTCCAGCCGGTAGAACCCGCTGCTGCTGTCGTCGGCGCGGAAGCCCGCGTCCCTCTCCCACCGCTGGGTCCGGTCCCACTCCACGTGCGCGCACAGCAGGCCCGACCACTGCAGCGCGTCCGGAGAGACGCGCGCGACGATACAGTCCCTCCAACTGCGGCTGAAGACGTCGAGAGCGGCTTGGATCCGTGTGCCTGTATGCAAGAGGCGGGAGGGGACGCGGTGGGGGATCACGCGGCCGAAGATCTCGTGGAAGAACTCGGGCGGGAGCCTGCCCTTGAGGGCGCTGGTGACGGCGTCGATGAGGATGCCGTCGACCCACTGCTTGCTGTATTGGTAGAGCTTGGTCGGCTGGCTGGTTTGGAGGTAGTTGCAGCGCGTGCGCTCGCCGACAAAGGGCGGCCTGGACGTCTTGTCCACTGGGTGTGCCTGTGAGCCCGCGGGCGCGGGTTGGGCGGTCAGTCGAGTCCAGGCGTCAAGACCTTTGAAGCGGATCGGGGCTGGCTACAAGGCTCCAAAAGGGTAGAGGGAGCGGAGGAAGGGGGTGGGGTCCAGCATGACGTACGATTCCAATCACGGGTATCACCTTGACCGTCGCAACGGGGACCTCGAGCCGGATCTTGCCCAGGTTCTTGTCCTCATAGTCTTCCATGATGTACATCACCCAGTGCAGGCTGACCGCGTCCCGCCACAAGTCAGACGAGATGTCCCGCAGCGCCTCTCCGCGCTCCAAGACGGCGACCTTGTACCGGACGCTCATCGCCTCGCGGAACACCAAGGGCAGCTCCGGGCTCTGCTCGTGGGGCGGCAGGTCGCGGTCCTACAGCGTGATGATGTCCCGGCCGGGGGGGAGAAGCAGCCTGACGGCGTGCGGCCGGACGTAATACCCGTAGCTCTCGCCACCCTCGGGGTCCCAGCACGGCTTGCCGTTCGGGCACCTGGGCGGCGCCTTGGGGTCGTCGGGAAGCCCGAGGAAAGTGTAGCCCGGCGGCCCCACCCCTGGGTGGTCGATCCTTGTGAACGGTTGGGGTGTCTCCTGCCGGACGGGTGCCTCTCCCTCTCCCGTCTTCTGCCTCTTCGCTTGCCGTGGCTTTGGTGAGTGGCCGCGTTCCGGGTCTGGATGGGGGCGCGGCTGCTGTTGCACCTCGAGTGCGTGAGCGGGTATATCGTAGGCCATTGTGGGCACAGCTACCATGGTGATGGTGATGGTGATGGTGGCGGCTGGTTGTTATGGCTGGCAATGATTGCTATTTCAGTTGGAACTGACGTCTAAGAGTAATGTGGCGATGGTCAAATACCGATATTGACAAAGTCGTGAATTGAAATGAAAGAGGCCCGAGGTTTGGTCGCGATGAAGGAAGGAGAAGTAGGCAGGTACTATCTTGTCGCTGGAGGTAGGAGCCACTGCCAGACACCCAGGCTCGCAACACCCAGTCTTACAGCACCAAGTCTTACAATACCCAACTCCCACTCCCGCGACACACTGCTGGAGGTCCCACACTTGTAAACCTCCGGAGCCTCTTCCTCTTTCGTGGGATCATTGGACTTGTACGGAAGGCAAGACGGGCTTTATTGTTCCACGCCTGCTTCAACCATCCACACCGAATATACCGTACTGCATAGCATAAACCAGGCCGAAATGATATCCCATGTGTTCGTAGTACGTAGAGATTTGGAAGTTCTGATCAGATTCTATTTACATAACCATCGGTTTGAGGATTGGCACAAGGTGCTCTCACGGAGGATACCCTTGAGAAGACTTGACCATTCGTAGATTCTATTGAACATAAAATGCTGCCCATCCACTTTCTCTTGTATACTGTCAATTTGGGCGTGAGAAAGATGAGAGGAACACCAATGCCTGCTTCTAGGGCTGGGAGCAACGACTCTTCCTGAAACTAATACAAAGTAGCTAGACTGGCCGTCTGCAGAACAAGCGCAATGTAAAGCGCTGTTTTTATGGAGCGCTCAGAGTTGAAGTTCCAAGGTTGTGCACATGTGGTGACTTTGCGTGATTTTATAATTGTTAGAAGGCTTGGGTTCGTATTGGAATCTTCAGCTTTATCGCGAGAAATATGATAGTTATTTTTCCATATGCAAGTAGTCTCTTCCCATTTGACAACTAGATTTATTCAAAGTTGTGTTCTTTGGAAAGACCTCTCTACAGTCAAGAGGAACTTTTTATATGATCCTTTTTGCCTGTCCAAAAGGTTACAATACTAGTAAGTCTGAGTTGTTTTTTCCCCTTCTTTTCTTTTCTTTTCTTCTTTTTGGCTTCAAATGCTTTCCTGCACCAAAGTCAGACGATGATACAGCCTCAATAGAATGGAAGTTAAGAGGACGATTTCTACCCTCTGAGAAAAAAAATAACACATTTCTGAAGCTCGTCTTTTTGAAAAATAGCCCATATCTACCTTTTAACCATTCTTTTTTAAGCCCGGAAACCCTTTTAGTCATAGCCCGATACAGTACAAGTCCTCACATCAACCCACCACTCAGCAGCATGCTCTGCCCCGTCAGGTACCCCGTCCGACAGCACATGGTGACCATGTTCGCCACCTCCTGCGGGCTGCCCAGTCTCCCCACGGGTATGTTTTTGGGGTCCCCCGGCGTCCCCGCCACCGTCTTCTCGTCCGGGATCAGCCCCGTGTCCCCGATCATGGCCGGCGCGACGTCGTTGACGGTGATGCCGTCGCCGGCGAGCTTCCTGCTCAGGTTCCGCATCATGCCCTGCAGCCCGGCCTTGGACGCGGCGTAGTGGCACCCGTTGATTCCCCCGCCGAACGCGGCCAGGCTGCCGATGAAGACGATCCGCCCCCACCTTTGGAACTTCATGTGCGGCACCGCCAGCTTGGTCAGGATGAAGGATGCGCGCAGGTTCACGGCGAGGGTGTGGTCAAACTCGTCGATGGGGATGTCCAGGATGTCCGGGATCCGCTTCCCATAGCCCGCGTTGGACACGAGGATGTCCGGGCCCTGCTGCCCGTGCTGGGCGCTGATCTCCGAGAAGAGCCGCTGGATGTCGGCCGCGCTGGCCATGTCCGCCTGGTGCGACGTCACCTTCACGCCGGCGGTGCCCCATTGCGGCTGCTTCTGCAGCTCCCCGATGAGGGCGTCGATGGCCGCCTTGTTGCTGGAGTAGGTCAGGGCCAGGCTCGCGCCGTTGGCGAAGAGGTCCTTGGCGCAGGCGCCGCCGATGCTGTTGGGTTGGGGTCAGTGAGATGTGGTGGTGGTGGGGGAGGGGGGACAATAATGCCGGTGAATTACCGACTTACCCTCCTGATGCGCCTGTGACGAGGGCCAGGCGCCCCTTGATCTCGTTGTCTACTGCAGGCATCTTGATATGTGTTACTGCGTGAATATCGATGATTTATCTCAGAACGAAGTCTCTGAAAAATCTCTGACGGGTCTGAACTGGGCTCATGAAAGCCTCGAGGTTCCCGTCTCCAACCCCGCAGGCCCTGTGTGGGGGCCCCGTTCCCCGGCGCGATAGCGGAAAGCCGGGGAAGAAGGTTCGGGCTATGGATCGTGAGATGGCCCGGCTGTTGGGTAGCGCATTCGGATTTGCCGGTCCCAGTTTTTTGTTTCCCTACTGCTGCGTTCTGTGAATTATTTTGCGTCTGGTTTTAGGCCATGAAATCTGGATGAGATGCTTCATGACACTTCTCCAGTCAACTCATTGCCCCTCAGAGCTTAGCATGAGCCTCGGAAGTGTTGCCCGGCACTACTATGCATGCCGTGCTCCATCATTTGGCCGGTCATTTTTTGTAAATTAGAATCTACGTAATATCGTGACTTCGCCTGCGCTCAAAATTGCAGTCTCCCTTTGCCTTTCCACTCTGATTTTGCATTGTTACCCAGTTCATCATTAATTGCCCATAAACAGCTTTGTCGAAGTAAACGCTGATTGCCCTCAAAAACGGTGAAAGTTGCCCCAAGCACACCGGCTCGCCAAACCTGCAAGCACACCCCCTCATCTGCTCCTGCCGTTCACCTAAAGCTGGATGAATCCAAGCACGATTGACGACAGCAGCAGCCCGCTGATAGTAACGCCCACAGCGCTGACCCCCCTCGCAGACGCCGCAGCGCCCGATTCCGACCCCCCCGTCGACGAGCTCGACGCCCCATCCCCGGTACTGCTCGCCCTCTCGCCGTCCCCGCCCGAGACCACGGTCGCGCCGCTCGCGGTGGGCCTGGCGTTTTCGGTAGCGGTAGCGGTCGCGTTGCCCGTGCCGTTGCAGAAGGCGTCCTGCCAGGCGATGCCGTTCCCGTACAGGCAGTTCGTGAGGTCCTCGACCGTCTGGCCCATCGCCAGGCAGTAGAGCCCGCAGTCGCCGTTGTAGCTGACCACGTCGGCGCCCTTGCAGCACTCGCTCATCGTGTCCGTATGGTTGCCCCCCGACGCGATGGCGCACGCCGCGTCGCTGACGGGGATGTTGTAGAGGGACGGGCCGGCGCAGGTGTTGGTCGCGCTGGGGGCGCTGGCGGTGCCCGTGGCCGTGGTGGCTGCTGTGGAACTCATTATGGTGACGGGCTGGTCGATTTTCTGGGAATAGAGGCTGGTCTGATTTGTGTGTCTGTAGATGTGGTGTGATGTGGATTTGAGTGGTAGATGTGAAGGGAGTTGTCTCAAGACGTTAAATCTGCCGACTGCAAGGAGAAGCTGCTGTAAACGTCGATAAATGGAAGTCTGTCGAAGAGTAGGATTTTATTGGAATACAGAGGAATGTCGTTGAATTATGAGTACGTCAGCAGGTGAGGTTCATAAGTCCATGGTCTGTTTGATATATATCAACACCCCTGCCTGCAGTGAATTGGTTGGCCCGGACGCCCACGCACTCCGGCCACGGCCCTCGTATTCAAATTTAGACGTTGGGGCAGCTCCACCCCCTGAAAGAGCTCACCACACTGGCCAAAGCTGGCTGCACAAGCCACAAGTATTGGCAGTTAGTTGCTGCACCAACAATGCAGAGTTTGTCTCGGGTAGTGACCGCGGAGACGCATGTGAGCGTGTGACTCGGATACACCATGTCTTTGGTCTTGCGGGGGAATGGGGCACAACCCAGCATTGCCTTGTTCCACACGGCACCCCAAGGGCCAGTGGTTCGTTGGGTCTGGATCCCCACGCGTCTGAGGCTTTGCTTGGGACAATAAAGGATGGCGACGCTGGAGACGGCTCCGCCACGCTCATGCGGAGCTCGACAACTTGGCACGGGAGCAAAAGTGCATCGACACCGCCGAATAACGGTTTGAATAATCTTGATCCCCGACTGACGGCAAAAATCGGCTGATGAACCCAAGGGGTTTCAAACGACTTTGATCCACAGCGGTCGGCCTCGCACGGCTGGTGACCCGAGGGTCCGAGATGTTGGCCATTGATAGCTGCCTTCTCGGCCCATCACCTGCCCCTCTTGCTCTTCTCCTTTGTGTCTTCGACAAGTTGCTTCCGCGGCCACTCCGCCGCAATATCGATGTCGCCCCTCGGCGCCACCCACTCGAGGAAGAGGAAGAAGAGGTAGTCGATGATCACGCACAGGCAGAACAGCTTGCCCGCCCATATGCCGCACCCGTAGTACCTCTTGAGGCGGTCGATGAGGGCAAAGTCGCGCTGGATGCCGCCCCTCGTCGCGCCCATGCTGGCGGCGTTGTAGAACTCGGCCTCGCTGATGTCCCCCGAGATGCCGTTGTACACGCGCTCGGTGCGCTTGGCGATGTCGGTCCACGAGTACATCTTCTTGATCTCGTTGTGGAACCTCTCGGTGCGGATCTTGTTCGCCCTGATGTCCGCGATGGCCTTGACGGTGGCGGCGACGATGTCGTCCTCCTCCGGCTTCGCAAACTGCGTCATGTATCCCGGCAGCACCTCCGGGATGCCGCCGACCTGGGTGCACACCACGTACAGCCCACAGCTGGCGGCCTCGACGATGACGGTCCCGAAGGCCTCGGTCAAGGAGGGATGCAGGTAAATGTGGCCGCGCACCATGACGTCCCGGACCTCCTCGTGCCTCACGCTGCCTATCATCTCGACGCGATCCTGGAGGACGTTCTGCTCGATCATTTGCTCGAGATCGATGGCTTTGGGACCTGACCCGGCGATGATGAACCGTGTGTTTGGCTGGTGATCCAAGATGCGCGGGATGGCTGCTACAAGGAGGTCTATGCCTTTGTTGTAGAAGAGACGAGATATGACAACAATAGTCACGGTATCGTGGGGGCCTAGACGATGGGCTGGGACAGGATAGTCGCCGAAAGAGCTGTTGGTAGAACCGTTCCCTGGACCCTCGAGGGAATGATCAAGCGGCCTGAAGTTGTCTGCCACGACCGCGTTGGGTATCACGGAGACCATGAGCGGGTCTAGTGAAGCGCGAAGTACGGTATTCTCCTTGCTAAGTCGATGGTAAGCTTGGGCTCATGAACATGAGTGACCTCCGCACCTGAGCATACCTGGTGTTGCTGACGCAAATGACATGGTCGACATCGCTCAAGGTGAACTTAAGCAGCTTGTTGGTTAGGATGCTGGCTGCATCGGCAAAGCCAAAGAGCGAGTGGTCCGTGAAGATGGTCCGGATGCCCATGGTCCGGGCATGTAGTGTGGCCTCCCAGCAGAGGTTGCTGAGCGAGGCATGGCCGTGCACGATGTTGATCTGCTCCCGGATGACGATATTCCGGAATATCGGGAAGAAGGAGAAGACAGTGGGAAAGCTTGCAGAGCGGTAGATGACGAAGAAGGGCACGTAGTAGACCTTGAGCCCATTGGTGAGGTAACGCACACCTTTCCGGTCGTCGTACGCGTGCGTTATGATGACGACCTTGTGGCCCCTGTCGATGAGCCTCTGGGATAGCTGGTAGATGTGGCTTTCGACTCCTCCTGGCTGGGGGAAGAAGAAGTCGCTGACCATCGCGATGTTGTATGTTGGCTTCGACATCGTGGCCGCGTCACGCCCACCGGAATGGACACCTCCCTCACTCACTCGGTGCGGGTTTCAGGAGACAGAGGGTCATAACAGATTACCCATGTCGTGCATTGCGAGGCTCTACTCGAGGAGACGGGCATTGGCATTTGGGTGCAGCTCGAGAGAAGTGGTGAGGCTGCTGGGAAATGAGATGAAGCCTCCGTTGCGACGGCTTCCCCTGTACGGCTAGGTACTTAGATACACTGTGCCTGGGCTGAGTATGGAACAGCACCCTTGGCGCTGCTTACTAAGTAGTGCCATATAAACCATCACGTCTCTTTTCGGCCTTTACAGGCCTTGCGCACAGCCCTCTCGCTAGGTGCTATGCCTTCCCTTTGGGCCCTATTTTGCAATCTTACTAGGTGCTACGGGAGTAAATATCATAAGAGTAGATACTATCGGATTTGCTACCACAGGAGTAGGTGTTATGGGAGTAGGTGCTGTGTAGCCCTCCCTCTAGGTGCTATAGGCTCTGGTTGTCATGTAGCGCTTATTCTGGGCCCTCTGGCTGATGGCATGTTGCTCAAGGCGGGTAGGTGGTGAGCGATAAGCCGCGATAAGAGGACGGCAGAACTCAGGTCCCCCAAAAATAATTTCTAGGATGCGGCATCTACCTGAATATGCGTTACGCACGTCAGACTACACACATTGCCCATCATGTATGCCCGATACATACCGCCACCCAAGGCATCGTCCAAGCCGAAGGCACCATCTCCATCGCCAGAGATCGCCTCGTCTGCATCCGCCGTCCCATACTCCAGATATGTCCCTCCACCGCGAAAACAGCCCAACACGACGGGAACCGTCCCCACCGTCGAAAGGTCTATTCCAACCTCGAGGACACATTTGAACGCTGCGGCAATCCCACCTCCAGAATCCCTACCACCGAAGATCGTCTTCAACTACGACGACGACGAACCGTCTCCTGCCAAGAAGCGGAAGGTTGATAGCCCAGAGCCCGTGCCTGAACCGCCCGCTGAGGTTCAGAAGAAGCCGAAGAAGGAGAAGAAAGACAAGAAGTCCAAGAAGAAGTCTAAGGACACCAAGCCGGAGGGCGGAGAGGAAGACAAGGAGCCGAAGTCAAAGAAAGAGAAGAAAAAAAAGCATCGCGACGAGCAGCCTTTCTCGTTTGAGTTCGACGACAGTGCTGCTTCTCTTGGTGATGGGCCAACAGAAGCGCCCGTGAGCGTGGAAAAGGGGGACGTGAAGCCAAAGGACAAGAAGAAAAAGAAGCAAAAGGCCGAACAGGACGACGACTCGACGCCGTCCGAAGTTGTGGGCGACAAGACCGAAGTCACAGACGGCAAGAAGAGGAAAAAGAAGAGAGGGGATGATGAGATCGCGGCAGGACACAAGGCCGTTCTCGAGAGGGCTTTCAAGGAGCTCAAGAAGGCTGCCGAACAGCCCAAAACAGAAGACCCCTCCGACGATGAAGGCGTCGAGGCGGTTGAGGCACACGGCCTCGAGCGTTTGCCGCAGCCAAAACCCGTGAAGCAGGATGCGATCAAGCCGACCTACGAGACACTGCCGCACTGGATAGCCAATCCCATAAAAGTAGCGTCTGCTACAACAAAGCCTTTCACGGATCTGGGGCTTTCCGAGGACGCTGCCACGAGAATCCAGAAGAGCAAAGGTTTCGAGGATGCCTCTGCCGTCCAGACCGCAGTCATACCACTCCTTCTGCCTTCAGCCGACCGTCAGGGTGATGTAGTGGTGTCAGCCGCCACGGGCTCTGGCAAGACTCTAGCCTACGCTCTCCCCATGGTTCGGGATATTAGCCTGACCAGCCACATTACTCGAATTCGGGGCCTGATTGTTGTGCCCACCCGTGAGCTGGTCATACAGGCAGAGAAGGAATGCAACGACTGTGCTGCCATTTTCGTCGGTCGGGGAAAGAAACCCGCCAAGATCGGCACCTCTATGGGCAACAAGCAGTTTGAGCAGGAACAGGCCGACTTGGTGGAGGAATACGATCGGTACGATCCTCAAGGCTATCAAAAATATCTGGACTGCAAATTCAACGAGAGCTCTTGGCTAGAGGACCTGACTAATCCACGCGGGCCACCAACTGAGCCCCTTCCGGACCATGTAATCGACTACGCCTCAAAAGTCGATATACTCATCTGCACCCCGGGCCGTCTTGTCGACCACATCAAGCGCACCCCCGGCTTCACCCTCGACTACGTGCGCTGGCTTGTCGTCGACGAAGCCGACAAGCTCCTCGCCCAGACGTACCAGGACTGGATATCTACCCTGATGCCCCTACTCAGCACCTCGGAAAAGCCTGGCACCCGAGAGTTCCCCGACTCGAACAAGAGTGGCGTCCGCAAGGTGGTGCTTAGTGCCACAATGACGAGAGACCTAACGCTGCTCAATGGGCTGAAGTTGTCCCGGCCGAAGCTGGTCGTGGTAGGCGATCCTGCCGTCCGCAACGAGGTGGCGGTGCATGTGTTGCCCGCGCAGCTCGAGGAAACTGCCATTAAGATACGGGATAATAAACACAAGATGCTGTACTTGGTGGATCTGCTCAACAGCGAGTACATGGCACCAATGAGCGAAGACGACGAGAATGACGTGCAGATGAAGGGCGCTGGTGCAGAAGGAGCGCCTGCGGCAGAGTCAGAATCAGACACCTCAGACTCAGACTCGGATGACAGCAGCAGGAGCGACTCGGATGAATCCGACGCCAACTCCACCGCCTCCTTCAAGACCACAGTCCTCATCTTCGCCAACTCCAACGAGGCAGCCGTCCGCCTCACACACCTCCTCTCCCTCCTCTCCCCGCACCTCGCCCCGCTCATCGGCACGCTCACCTCGACGACGCAATACTCGGAGCGCAAAAAGACCCTGCGCGGCTTCGCGGCGCGCAAGCTCCGCATCCTCGTGGCCTCGGGCCTCATCGAGCGTGGCCTCGACCTCGCCAGCCTCGACCACGTCATCAGTTACGACATGCCCGCGTCGGTGCAGTCATACGTGCACCGCGTGGGGCGCACGGCGCGCGCGGGCAGGAAGGGACGCGCGTGGACGCTGTTCGACAAGCTTGAGGCGGGCTGGTTCTGGACCAAGATCGCGGGCAAGGGCAAGAGCAAGGACACGACGGCGAGTGGTGAGATCCGGAGGGCGAAGCCGGTGGGTGAGGTCAGGATCAACGATCAGTGGGACGAGGACCGGGTACAGGAGTTCAAGCGCTTGACAACTTGAACTAGCTCTGACGGTCCTATCAGGAGAGGTAGATATAGTCTAAGCTGCCGGGCCCTCAAACCGAATGCACTTGCTACGCCCAGACCAGCAGTCCCAAGTGTTGTACCGAAGTATTCGAAATTAGAAAACAGCTTTCGCCATCGCTGGACCACTGCCCTAGTGGAAATACTGGTATTGGTAACCTCCTGCCAACCCACCTCCTATATCACCCACCACCCACCTCCTACACTACCGACCATCCACCTCCTACATCACCCATTACCCACCACCCATCACTCACCTCCCACGCCACCAGCCTCCCACATTACCATTACCCACATCCTATTAACCACCATGTAAGTGAGTAATAGGTATACTTGCACTGGTGTTTAGATGTTCCTCCAAACCATCAGTCTTTTGGCCTGCGAATATCTAAACTCTTCTTTTGCGCCCAGTCGCATACCAAATCCCGCTACTGGTTGCCCTCTCGGGTCTCTCACAATATGGATGCCGATATCAGCGACAAGGCAGTCCGTTACACCCAGTCTCATGATGTGTCCAAAGCAACAAAGTCGTCCCTGGTAAGTCAAACAATAGGGACTGAGCGCGTGTTTGGTCAAGCAGCATGTTGAGCCCAGCCCATGGTCCCACCCCATATGCCTCCCGCAGACACTGTGAACCTGGCTAGCAAACCCAGAACCGCATATTTCAGATGACAAGCCGCAGACGGCTGTAGAGTGGGTGTGGAACAAGGCTTTTTATTTTATTCTGATGGTGGTCCTCGGATGTACGACCGATGGTGATCCCGAGCCTTGAGCGGGATACTTTGGTAGAACCAGATCATGGATTTTGAGGCATCACGCAACCGCACATGTGCCGTCTCGTCTGGATTGTCGCCCGTGCTGGCTGAGAATAAGGTTAGTGGACCAGTGAGTAGGCAGTGAACATGTAGAACGAGCCGGATCCATCTGATCCGGGGGAAGACGTTGAGGCTGCTCATCAGGGTCCGTCCACACTGAGATGGCCCTGAGATGAGCTGCGGTTGCCTCATTTAGGCCCAGCTCCCCAATCTGTCTTCGTGGCATCCGCAATTTGGCTTCAAGCAACGGTCTGCTCTATCAAAATCATGTCGTGATCACGACAACACAACATTCCAGTCACTTCGGAGGCTATCGACTGTGAAAGCCTTAGTAACCCTACACTGTGTCATCGAGTCTTGAGGCCGTTGACTCATTTTAGACCATGTTGCAGCACGGCAGTATCCTCTCACTTTCGAATCAGGATACCATCGGCCATTCTGAACGGATTGATGTGGATACTACGATCATCAGGCAGGGTCCGACACACATGTGCCCAGCGCTGGAGCATATGTGGAGGCCGGAGAGGACGGCAGGTGGCGAAATATCTGGCTTCACAGACTGGGCTGTGAGTGAGACGTTATCATAGCGGAAAGCTGAGACTTGATGTGACTCGGTCATGGCTTCATTCGCTGCACAGCGAGTATCATGGGCAGAAAACAATAAGAAGTCGTCGACTACAACATTGAGGCTCTTTGGTCTCCCTGAACGGAAAGGCGGTGAGAAGCTCCTGCAGCTCCTGCGGGGCCAGCGGTAGCAAGGCTGGACCCCGCCTGGGCACAGAATAAATTGCCATCGATTCGCTGTGAAAATCCTTTGATCAGCATAGCTCCGACACCAACTCCAAAACACACATCATCCGCAGCGCACAGCTGCAGCAGACTTCGCCACCCGTCATCTGCTTTATCTACCCTGTTGCATTGCCCGCCATGTAACGCCACCAGAGTTGCCCGAGTTCAACCTCGACCATGTTTCTGCACCCTCGACGCTGAAAATGCGTCTCTTTCTCATCCGCCACGGCGAATCCGTCGACAATGTTGCCGGTCTCTAGTATGTTCCTGCCTGGATTGATCTCTTGTCATTCAAGTCCGCTTTGCTAACAGCTGCTTTTTAGTGCAGGCTCTCGCGACTCTGCCCTGACTAACCATGGCATCCTCCAGGCCCGCCGCCTCGGTGCGCACCTGGCCGCCCGGTCGTCTGTCGTCGGACCCGTGCAGCGGATCTTTGTCTCCAACCTGCAACGTGCCGTCAGGACTGCCGAAGCGATTGCCGAGACACAGTCGGGCCTCGACCCCTCGAGCGAGGCAATAAGCGTGGTACAGCTGCCTGAGCTGAGGGAGAAGGACTTCGGCTCGGAGGAAGGCAGGCGGTTTGGTACGCGCGGGACAGAGCCGTCGCCGAAACCTGCTGGCTGGATCGAGCCCGAGAGCAAGGAGTCAATGAAGGGGAGAGTCGAGCGCTTCATTGACGCCCACCTCATCCCCGCCGTCCTCCGAGGCTTCCACAGCGATGTCAACCACTCCGTTGCCATCGTCGCCCACGGCATTATCCTCAACGTCCTTCTGAGGTGCCTGCTCGCACGGTTCGGTCCAGAGGAGCTGACCAAGCTCACGAAGCCGACGGATACTCCTGGGAAGATGGAGTGGCTGGTCTCTTGGTCGAACACGGGATATCTCGAAGCAGATCTGCGCCTGAGGATGAGTGCGCCTTCTGGCACCGCGCCTGCTAATAGCCGTCCCTTGTTGGGCTCCGTGGTCCCGCGTCAGGGCTCAAGAGAAAACGCTGCTGCCCCAACGGAGCCTCGTCAGCCAGAGGCGCCTACCCTCGAGATCTTGATGACGGTCACCACCATCAACTCCACCGAGCATCTCCAGGGCCTCAAAAAGACGCGTGGTGGTATTGGCAGTGCTGCTTTTGACCAAAAGCAGAAGACCATGGACTCGTTCTTCACGCGGCCGGCCAAGGCGTCACCACCCGTCAAGGCTCCTTCGCCGTCCAAGACACCATTGCCTGTCAAGGATACCGCGCCTGCGGAACTTCCCCAGCTGCCTGAGCCCTCTCCGCCGCCTGAACTCCCTCAGCAGGTCAAGGGACCTCGTCCTCAGCCCCCAGCTCGGGTTCAATCCCAAGCTCGGTCTCAACTCCTGTCTCAACCTCAACTGGCAAAGACACCACAACCATCCCAAACCCCTCAACCTGCCAAGGCAGTCCAGCCAGTCCAGCCAATTCAGCCTGTTCAGCCCTCTCCAGCTATCCAGGCCGTTCAGGCTCCTCGCCCAATCCGGTCACCGAAGCCAGCCGCCTCCTCTCGGCGCGCCCAGGTCAACCGCCCCATCAAAACGGCCGAGCCGACAGAACCGCCCGAGCAAGTGAAACCCCCTCCACCAGCTGAGGCCCTTCAACCCGTGAAGGCGCCCCAGCCGACCGAGGCCACTCGCCCAGTCAAGGCACCCCAGCCCGTCAAGGTTACGCGTCCCCCAACCGAGGTCTCGGTGGCGGCTCAAGTTGATGAGCCTGCAAAGGCCACGCAGCCGACTAAGGCCTTTCGACCCAACAAGGTCAAGAGGCCGATCAAGAAAGCCAAGCCCTTCAAGAAGGTCAGGTTTCTTTTGCCCGTCAAGGAATGAGCTCTCCGCTCGCCTTCCATGACGAAGCAAATCCACCTCTAGACCATTGCGTATGGTCTCCGCCCAGGGCTGAGCATTTCCACGGCACCTGGGCTTCACAGCTGAAATGGTACGTTGAATCTCCTTTTTTCGTCTGCCTTTATTCCCCGTTACTATGATGAGAAAATCAAAGTTCACAGACCTGTTCTGAAAATTCCAATGTTGATTCACTTGTTCAACCGCTATCTGATCAGCAACACCCCCATCATCATGTTGCACAGAGTACTGGTCTACGAGCCTTGCGCTGACAAGATCATAGCTATCAATCTTAAGTCCCATGAAATTATCTCGCTGCCCGAGGGATAAGATGGGCACATCTCTCTTGCTGGTAAATGCGTGCACACCAGCCAGTCGTCTTGGAACCCCTTGCGTGTCGTTTTGAAGGCTGGGATATATAGGTAGGCAGATCGTTGGCGCAGGCACCTCATAGGTTCGGCTTGTACAAGCGTGTTATACAACTCCTGGTTCTTAATTTCCGGTCACATGGTTTTCTACTGCATTTGGTCATTTGGAGGAGTTTGTGCTTTCTAAACAAGGGCTGTATTCGGCCTTTTGACGGCCTGTTGAGGTGCTGTCATGAAGTCCTTTGCCCTCTGACAGTGGTTTTCCTCATCCTTTCCCTCTTGGGGATTGTTGTACGCATGGGTCCAGTGACTGCCACGACATGCCCATCAGTGGCTCTTAGCATAGCGCAATGTCAATCCGATTTACAGAAAGTGTTTCCGCTCCAATCCGTGTCTCGCTCCAATCCGTGTCTGTTTTAACATGCCCCGTTCTTTTTGTCACCGTCTCAAACTCAACGCCGGCGCCCCTAGAACATCCGGAGCAAAGTGCTCGGCACACATTATCTGTGGTAGATGGCTCGCTCGGCGAGAGAACATGTCTCGAGGCCTGGCTAACCTGGGGCCCTCTGGCTTGGTGAAGTAGCTCCGGAATCCAGCGGTGCTTGCAGGTGGCGCGCCGGGGACCCACTCAAGTGAGCGAGCACAGCAGGATGTCCGGATCAGGACGGCTTGGTGAGCCCTGAAGGGGAAGGCTAAGCGGTGCTGTTGCGGCTCCTATGAGCTTTGGGGTGGTCCCTCTCGCGTGTGGCCAGTCCGTCCGTGAAGCGGCGGCCAAGCTTGTAGGGGCGCGGCGCGCTCGTTGCCCAGCGGCGCCGCCCCGGCTGGTGTCTTTAAGGCTCCGGGCAAGGAACGTTGGGGGTGGATGGACGGAACGGGCTTTCCTCGGGCGGCATCCGGTGCGAGCCTCCGTATCATTGGCGTCTTCCACACGATTTCATTCATCCATCTGAGTATTCCCTTGGCCGTTGAGTCTGTTCAAATTCCGGGGCTAATGAAGAGACTGGCTGCCAGGACCTGCCCACGGTGCAGTAACACGTAGTTGAGGCAGCCGCCCATGCCAAACCTGAGGATAAACATGTGCCGGCGAAGGTCGGGTCCCGTGTGTTGATTAGGAGACCTTGCGCAACTACGCACGATATAACATACCATGTCATGTCTTCATTTCATTACATAATCACATCAACACCAACAGAGCATCACGGTATCAACAGCGAGTGGAATGAAGGGGTATCAATGTGTCCTTCAGTGTCTAAATCCTCTATCACGGAGGTATCTACCAAGACTCCGAAAAGGGAAAGCCCTCAATCAATCAATCCATCAGTCTAAACTCCCCTCATCAAACTCCATCCTCTCCAAACGCCATCGCCCCTCTTCAAGGCAAGCTTCCTACTCAACACTCCCCTTTTTTTTCCAAGTCTTCCAGAAACACAGTTTGCCGCCTTAGGCGTCAGACGGCCGGACGACAGACGTCTCCAGCGTGGACTTGAGGTGCTCGCCGAAGCCGAAGCCGCGCTGGGTGACCGCGGGGGGCGTGAGGCGGGGCGGGCCGTGGTGGCGGGTGGTGGTGTGGGTGACGTGAGGGGGCACGTCGATGGGGCCTGCCTCAGGGAAAGGAGTGGTGCCTTCGCGGCCGCCGAGGACCGTGATCGGGGCGTGAGTGAGCTTGGAAGGGCCGCCGTCCTGGGACTCGGTCTGGGTGGTGACGGTCGTGGACTCGTCGATCTCGGTGACGAGGGTTGTCAGGTCTACCGAGGAGGAAGAAGTTGTCGACGAGGAGGTCGAGAGGGACGAAGACGTCGACGTGCAGGTGTCGATGCTGGACGAAGACGACGACGAGCTGGAGCTCGAGCCTGCCGATGGCCTGGGCCTCCGGTGGGTCTTGGTGAACGTCGCGGTCGTAGGCCCGCAGCCCTCGTCGCTGCAGACGAGGGCGGTGCTAGTCCACACGGTGACGCCGGCGGACGAGGCGGAGGACGAGGGGGAGGTGGTGCTCGCGCTGGCCGAGTGCGGGGAGGAGGAGGAGGAGGGCTCCATGGTGAAGACGATCGTCGCGGTGGTGGACCCGCAGAAGTCCCCGCTGCAGCCGACGCCGGTGATGGTCGTCGTCGTCAGGCTGAAGCCGTCCGACGACGAGCTGCTCGGGAGGGGCAGCGAGGTCACCGAGGAGCGGGGGCTGGTGATGGTCAGGGTGCCGCTGGTCGGGATGGTGACCCCAGCAGACAGCGAGGCCGTGCCGGAGGCGGTGGCGGTGCAGTTGTCAATGGTGGAGGACGACCGCGGGATAGTAACAGTGAACTTCTGCGTGCTCGTGAAGGTCGTGTTCTCCCAGGAGGTGGCCGTCGGCCTCACGATAGTGGACTCCGGCAGCGTGACGGTGACGTGCCGGGTGCTCGTGGAGGTCGAGTGCTCCTCGGTGGTGCTGGTGCTGGTGCTCGTGGGGGTTGGCCTCACGACGACGGTGGACGTCGCGGTGCGGTTGACGTGCACGGTGCTCAGCGCGCCGTCGCCCGCCTGGGCCATCTCGCCGCGGAGCTCGAGGTTGAGGGTGGTGGTGCACTGGCTGACGGCGCAGCTCTGCTGGGCGCCGTCCACGGTAGCGGTGGTGGTGGCCATACCCGTCAGGTCGTCGGTCACGCCCCTGCACCTGCCGCCGACGCAGCTCATCTGCTCGTCCTCGGCGGCATCGGAGGCGATCGCTGAAATGGCGGCCCCGCTTGTTGTGTCAGTGTTGACGGCGCACCCGCCGACGCAGGGGCTCGCGTCCTTAATCGTGTTAGCGACTGTTGTCGCGACCGCGAGGATTGAGACAGAGCCGCTGCCGTCAGTGACGGACGAGGGCAGAAGCTGGCGCTCAGTGATGGATGTCAACGGGCTCTGGCTATCGGTGACGGATGATGGCAGAAGCTGGCGCTCGGTGATCAATGTCGACTGGCTCTGGCTGCCAGACATGGATGAGGGCAGGAGCTGCCGCTCCGTGATGGATATTGATAGGTTCTGGCTCCCAGTGACGGACGAAGGCAGAAGCTGGCGCTCAGTGATGGACGTGGACTGGCTGTGGCATTCAGTGATGGACGAGGGCAGAAGCTGGCGCTCCGTGATCGATGTTGACTGGCTCTGGCTCCTAGTGATGGATGAGGGCAGAAGCTGGCGAGCGTCGACGTCATCAACGTTCTCGGCGGTTACCTCTGGCATCTGGTCTGTGGTCTGCGATGCGACCTGTGCGATTCCGTCTGGCTGTGCTCCGCCCTGCCCTGGCAGGTGCTGGCGAGGAAGAACGGTGGGAACCTCTGAGATCTCCTCTATCGTCTGAACAGGGAGCAGTGGGATCGCATCTGGAAGCGCTCCCTGGCCTGGCGGAGGCTGACGAGGAAGAACCGTAGGAACCTCCGAGATCTCGTCTATGGTCTGAGCAGGGAGGAATGCGATCGCGTCTGGCAGCGGCAGGGGCTGGCACGCGTCGACATCGCCATCCCGAGCGGAGACGGAGATGAGGCCGCTCAAGGCCGCCGAAGAGTCGACGGCAGAGTGACGGTGGGGGTGAGAGGCGACAGGGACAGAGATGACAGAGCCGGTGGGGACGGTGGGGATGGGAATGCCGTCCTCACCACGGCGAACGGCGTCATCAACGGCAGAGATGGCAGTGGGGTAAGAAGGGTTCTCATAGGGAAGCAAGAAAAGAGGTGTGGAGATGCCGGTGAAGTGGGGAGGGCCACCGCTGTGATGGTAGGAGGAAGAGCCAGTGGTGAGGCTCGTGATAGGGTAGGGCTGAGATGGGCCATCGTCGTTGGCAATGTCGGTGCCGGTCGGGGCGCCGACGACACCGTCGAGGACGGTGGTCGCCAGCACAGCGGCGATGAGGTTCTTAACGAATCTCATGGTGGTGGGGCAATGGTGCAACGATGTGGAATGGGGTGCAATGGGTTAGAAGAGTCAGGAAAGACTGTTGTCGATGAGGCTTCGGTCTGATGTCTTGCCTTTGGTGTTGATGTCCTGACTTGACTGACGATGCGATGTGTAGGAAGGGTAGGGAATGGGGATGTGCAAGAGAGAGAATGGGAAGTTGGATGGAGGATGGAAGAAAGAGAGAGAGAGATGGGCGGTTCTGGGACTGCAGAGGGAGTTTAAATAGGTTTACAGAATGGCAGAATGGCAGAATGGGGGCAGGTTGAGGGACTGAAGCTGTTCACCGAAGCAGTTACTGAAGCAGTGATGGGAACAGTGAATGGAGCAGTGAAGGAACCCAACCACAGAGCTGTTGACCCACGCTCAACAAACAAGGACAGATGAATATCTGTGAGTTTCCTAGATCCCTGTGGCCTACGTCCCTGGAGTTTGTTTGCAAGAGTGAGGATTTCGGACTGGGCGCTGGTTGGGAAGTGTGTAGTTGTCTGTCTGTTGAGAGTTTAGGACAAGGCAGTTGTGGGATGATCAGATCGACTGTCAGAACAGCATGTGAGTATGCTAGGACTGTTTCGAGTGGTATTGATGAGCTGCTCTTAATGTTCACAGACAGCAAGCCCAGCAAATGTGTCTACTGTGCACATACAGCCGGTCTTTCATGCAGACGAGCTGGCTGAGGACTAAGTCAAGTCAAGGAGAGGAACGCTGCAGAAAGTGTATTGACTTTGGGGAAGCTTTCAAGCAGGAGAGAACTGTATAATTCCTTTCAGATAGCTCCCAAGGTTCATTGATGGCTACCAGAAAAAACATGAAGGGATAGGCATCATCTCTCATGCTCCTCCTCCTCCTCCTCATCCAAACCATCATCACCCCCAGCCTCCGAAGGCAGCTCGCCAGGGAACCAACCAAACTCATGAAAGTCCACCGTAAGCTCCCTCAGGGCCCCCGTCGTGACGGTCACGCCCTCGGCCCGCAGGGCAGCCGCCTGGTTCTGTGTCGCCAAGGGCTGTGACCTGCCCATTCCATCCACGGTCAGTCCGCTGTAACACCTCCAGTCTGGGATGGAGGATGGGATGGACTGGGTTGGTGGTGAGAGAGACACGCACCTCGGTGAGATCACCCCCTTCGAGTTGACAACCCTCTGCCACGGCACATTATCATGGTTGAACCTCGCGCCGGCGTCCGCGGGCAGGTGCTTGAGGCAGACGCCGACCTGGCGGGGCCGCTGGGCTGTTGGATTTTCATCGTCAGCTACGGAAATCCTCAAGTACGAAACCACGCAGTGATCACTAGGATGAATCACAAGGGGAAGAGAATGAGACTGGACTGTAGCACGGTCTGTGGTTGAGAAACTTACGCGTGCCGACGAGCTTCGCGATGTGCCCGTAGCTCGTGACCCTGCCATGCGGTATCTCCTGCACGGCGCTGTAGACCGCGTGGAAGAAGGCCGCTGCTTCGTCCGAGCGGGGCATGTCCTTCGTCAATTTTCTGCTCTGGAATGTTCTAGGGATCGATTTACGGCAGAAAATGTGTTGCGGCAACAAGCATTCTTCAAGTCTGGCTGCGTTTGGATGTTGCGGAGTCGACGTTGAGAAGGCAGATGAGGTCACGGCCGAAGGGCGTATCATTTGCAAATCCCTACATAATCACACATGCAGGGATCAGCCCCCCTGAGCGAGCCTCCGACACACCACCATAAGTACCCTCACGGAATACAAATATCTATTTCTTTATGAGACTGCGTAACGCCCATGCCACACTTATGATGAGATTGGCAGCCCCGCGCTCGCTCCCGAGACCTCCCACTGCCTGTCGTCCTGCACGCCGTCCAGGTAGATCCTTGCCGCCCTGTCGAAGATGGCCTTCATCCTCGCCGGGTCGATCTTGGCCTTGCGGTCGAACGAGTAGACCCCGTTGACCTCCTGCTCGATGTCGGTCCTGTTGCAAGATAAAGAACGTTAGTCAAGGACCCATCAGACATTCGCAGCCAAACCGTGTTTTGAAACTCACAGTTGGGTGTAAACAAACCCGCTGCAGTGGCCCGCGTGGACGACACCGACAGCCAGCCTCTCGATCCTCCTCAGCAGGTCCTCCGGGTCGCTCGCAGTCGTGTACCCCCAGTCCTCGGTGCTGAACTTCTTCCCCGTGCCCTTGCTGCTCTTGTCCGCCGGCGCGATGTTGACGCCCCCAAACTCGGTGTTGAGCACGGGCGCGCCGGACCTGTGCCGCGCCGCTGGGTCCAGCACCGCGGCGTTGGGGCCGTAGATGGCGGGGACGAACATGGGCCTCCCCTCTGGCTCTCCCGTGAGCCTGTGCAGGATCCCGGGCAGGGTGGCGCAGATGCGCTCGACCTCGGGCCCGTCGGCGTACTCGTGGAATGTGCTCAGGTCGGTGACGACGTGTTCCCAGCCGCAGTTGTCATTGACGGGGCGCGTCGGGTCCAGCGTCTTGGTCAGGTAGTAGAGCTGGCGGATATGGTTGCGCTGGTCGGCGCCCTCCTGCGAGTTGGCCGTGAGCCTCGGGTAGGCCCAGCTCTCGTTGACGGGCGTCCAGGCGATGAGGGAGGGGTGGTTCATGTCTCGCCTCACGGACTCGGCCCACTCCTGGTTGAAGCGCGACACGTACTCGCCGCTGAACTCGTACGCGTTGGCCATCTCCCCCCACACCAGGTACCCGAGCCGGTCGGCCCAGTAGAAGAAGACCGGGTCCTCGACCTTCTGGTGCTTGCGGCACCCGTTGAAACCCATCTTCTTGGACAGTTCAATGTCCTCCCTCAACGCGTCGGGCGACGGCGGCGTCATGAACGTGCCGGGCCAGTACCCCTGGTCCAGACACAGCGACTGGAAGATGGGCCTGTCGTTGAGGCGGAAGGTGCTGTCGCCGCGCTGCCAGTCGATGCTGCGCATCCCCGTCGTGGTCTGAACCTCATCCACGACCTTGCCTGACGCATCATAGAGCTTGATGGTCAGGTCATACAGGAGCGGGTGCTCGGGCGACCACAGCGCCAGCTTGTTCCTCCACACGCTCTGGTCCTCGGCCAGCGTCCCGGCGACCCTGTCGAACTCGCCCGCCGGCAGGCGCAGCGAAAGGTCCAGGCTCACATAGTCCCTGTCCCGGGGCAGATTCCCCCTCACGCTCCCGACCTCGAGCCCCAAGATCGAGGCGCCGATCTCGACCGACGCCGGCGCCGCCACCCTCCGCCCCACGACCGCCACCTTGGCGTGCAGTACCCCTCCCCTGATGTCGTTGGACCGCAGCACCGTGCCCTCGCTGCTGCTCGCGACGCGCGCGCAGGGGACGGCCTCGAGCCACACGTTCTGCCAGATGCCGCTGCTCGGCGTGTAGAAGATGCTCTCCGGCTCGGGGCCCCAGTACTGCTTCCCGCGGGGCTGCGTCAGGTCATACGGAGAGTCCCGCACTCGCAGCGTCAGCGTCATGATCTCCTCACTGCCGCTCCCGTCTGCCGGGATGGCGCCCGTGATGTCCAGGTCGAAGGGGACGTGGCCGCCCCTGTGCCCGCCGACGGGGACCCCGCCAACCCAGGCCTGGCACTCGTAGTCGACGGCGCCGAAGCGCAGGAGGAGGCGGTCCCCGCGCCTCCGGGACTCGTCCGTGCGGATGTCCCTGATGGTGCGCCTGTACCAGAGCACCTCGTGCGCCGCGCGCTCGTTGATCCCCGAGGCGGGCGTCTGGAAGGCGTAGGGGACCTGGATGGTGCGCTCGAGGGCCGCGGGCGGGGACGTGGCGTGCCAGTTCTCGCCCAGCCCAGCGTCCTCGTCGTCGAAGTAGAAGTCCCAGGCGCCGTTGAGGGAGGTCCAGTTCAGGTTGGGGCGCTGGAAGTCCGGGCGGGGGTAGGATGGGGAGGCCATGGTGGATTGGGGTGTTCGAGCTGTTGGAACAACAGGGGGACTTCCAGAGTCTTTTTGGTGATGCTGGGTTTCCCGACGATATTTTGCCAGCGTCTGTGGAATTCGAGATGTAGGAATGAGATGGGAGGTCAGGACTACGAATTGTTGTTCTCATCCCCTCATCAAGACAGACTGGCTGCGTCGCATCTACGTGGGGCAGGGTTTACGTCATAAAAGGGGACCAAGGTGAGAGCTGCCCGAGGGAACATACACAAGTACCTGGGTATGTAATGAGCTCTTTCCATTGCTGCAGGTGATGAGTCGTGCATTGGAAAGCCCGTCGTGCCATAATCGCCGGCAAAGAGTTCCAGCGTTGAACGTGGGCTCCGGTGTAATCAATGTGATCTGCATCGCCTACAGATAGGCGAACGTCAACATACACAGCTTAGTGCCCAGGTCCATATGGCTTCCAGCTACTTGGCCCGGCTTTGCATTGTGCCATATATTTGAGCACGCAGCTGTGATGACACCGGGAGAGATATGCTGGTGTGTCTGTCTTGGTCCCTCCAGCTCATGCTTGGATGCTGTGTGTTGGGTATCGATAGAGCTGCGCCGCAGCACCCCTGTCGATTACAAGCTTTGTGACTGGTCCCCTCTCTATGCTGCGATGTTTGTGTCATGGTATGTGATCATTTTCTGCTCCTGCTGGAAGAAGTTCGTTCACCTACCCTCTCTCAGGCCACGACGCAAGTACGATCCAGACTCCGATACAGCCCCTTCGTATCCAGCGGGACATATTTGTTTTCAGAACCGCATAGTTTGCGATGGACGAAGCCACCGATGAGTTGGACCCAGAAGGGAACGGTTGCATGCAGTGCGACGAGAGCGTGTCTTGGAAATCATTCACCATCAAGGGGTTAACACCATTTGATGCGAATTCTGGGCGGGTATTATTCCACCTGAAACCCTTGTACGACGACTACATCCCTCCACACATGAGCGCCTATAGCAGGTCGCTCAAAGCCATGTGGATTAAGATTGGTTTTGCGTTCAACTTGTGGCGACCTCATCTCACTAATTCTTTGCTCGTCAGTCAGGAAAGTATGCCAATCCCAGGCCTTGCCCTAAAATCACGTAGCAGACCCTTTCTCATCAGACCTAGACTTTAATGGAATGGGGATGCTCCGAGCTCTCTCCCCCACTACTGGATCAGTCGAAGCTTGAGTCGCGGCTGAGGGATGGATTCAGGAGTGCTCTGAGCATCATCAGTGCTTGGAAAGTATCGATAACAACTGGTATCCGACTCTTTTGGTCGAATGGCTTCCCAACGACAAATTTAGGGTAGTCCGTTCAGACTCAACTTCCTTTACTACCTGTCAAGGTTACATTACTTTGAGCCATCGGTAGGGCGAAAGCACGTTTGGGATACTGACTACAGAAAACCTGGCTGGTTTCCAAGAAGGTAGGCCAGTCTCCATACTACGAAAGACATTCCAAGATACCATAGTGGTTGCCCAGCGTATGAATTTTCGGCATGTCTGGATCGATTCACTTTGCATCATCCAGGACGGCGACGGTGGTGTGTGGTGAGGACTGGCGACGGGAGTCTACTACGATGGCTGATGTCTACGATAACTCGTTTTGCAACATCTCTGCTGACTTGGGTGACGAATCTAACGGACTATTCTTCGAGAGAGTGCCCCCTTTCAAGCCCCCTTGTCCTGTTAATATATGGTCCATTTATTCGGGGGTTTCCGATTCTGTCCTCAAGTCGTCTCGGTGGGATTTTGGCCCAGCCTACTTCGTGCGTCGTGATGAATGGTTCGAGACATTGAGCACATCGCCTCTGAACAGCCGCGGATGGGTACTACAGGAACGCCTACTGGCTCCTCGTATTTTGCACTTCTCACCTCGGCAAATTTCATGGAAATGCAGCCAACAATGGCCGCGCGAGAGAATGCAATGCAACTTGATGGCCGCGGAGTTTAAAGCTTTGCAATACTGTGTTCTGGACGTATCCAGGCTCTCAGATGCGCGGGAGAGTATGCTGCGCATCGAACTCCAGGGTTGGGACGAAACATTCCATTGGCAGAGGCTCGTGGAACAATATTCCAGATGCGACTTTACCGATCAATCAGATAAACTTGTCGCGATTGCTGGAATCGCGAGAAAACTGCGCTCTGTTGTTGAGGGTCAGTATGTCGCTGGCTTCTAGGCAAAACATTTGCCCACAGCATTGGTGTGGTCTCGCACAGAAGGGGGTGAATGTCGCCACTATCCATCACAGTATTATACACCGACTTTCTCATGGACAGCTGCTGATGGGGCTGTTCACATACCGATTGGCGGAATCGTGAAGAATCCAAAGAACCAAGTCGTCGTATCAGCTCAATTTATAAGGCACCGGAAGGAGTGCCTTCCATGTTCTCCGCCAATCTCCGAAGGATACAGCCATGGTGACGAGATGCTAATTGACGACGTCTTCGGGCCTCTCATGTCGCCGGTGGCAGAGGTCCAGCTGCGAGGGATATTGTGATCCTGTCGACGAGCCAAACAGTCAAGGGAACCGCGACGAATGGGCAACGACCGTCACATTTTCTACCCGCACCCATCGGCCGAGGCTGAGGAACTCAAACTTGAGCCTGGCTGTGATAAGTTCTCTGCCATGGAAGTTTCATTTGACCGCACACATGACCAGGATGCAACGCTGGATTCAACGATATTCTACTTTACCATCATTAGAGTTGATGGATGCTACTGGGACAAGGAATTCATGAAGCTTGAGACGGACTGGACCCGAAGGTCAAAATTTCTTGAGGGGTACAGAGACGCAGTAAGCCTCATCTTGAAATCGGTGGATGCCGGTATGGGGCGTTTTGAGCGTCTTGGAACTTGGAAGCAACGGTGGAAAACGAATTGTAGTATCCTTCGACAGCTCGGGAACGAGCGGGACTTGCCTGCATGGAGTTTTGACGAGCGCACCAGGGAACACACCTTCTACCTAGTCTGAAATATGCATAAACAGGGCTTGCAATGCAACGGATGCAGATGGAAACTACAAGTCACTAGAGTTTTATTTCGAAGAACGGAGTGGGCCTTTGACCTATGTGTGTCGTGGATGCCAATGCAACAAGAAGAAGGAATTACTGGTCCTTGTGAGCCTGGGGTACGGAAATGGGCAAGTAGAGGCTCACTCCTGGCTTGGATTCATTTTTGAATGATTTGAAGTGGCCACTCATCCACCGTGAAGCCTTCACAACATTCAACAAATGCATAGGGAAAGGAAATTGGGAGGCCCAGAACCTTTGTTCCAGACAGCAGGAACTCAGTGGCAAGAAATTTTAAGGCCTGGCTTTCCAACGGCAAATTAATGGCAGCGTCTTATCCCGAACAAAATCAACGCCAAATAGTTTATAATGGGTTTGTTGAGTGCTAGCTGTGGAACTCCCGCGCTGACGGAAATATTGTCCCCGTCTGCCTACTCTTTACCCCTCCCCCCCCCCCGCCCTGCTAGTGTTGCATCCACCATATGACAATGCCAATGGGTTTTGTGTTCCTCAACCCGGGTTACCCAAAATTAGCAAATCGCACCTCTGATGACCACGCTCCATTTGTCAGAATGGAATTGCTGGCCCGAAATTTCTTGATCCACCACGGGTTCATTTTCCGCTTCCCACCAGCTGCAGTTCATGATAAGAGATTGGGCCGACGAAGCAATCACATGGAACGACGAAAGAGTTTTATAGTCGTCGTCCTGTTGGAACTGATTTTAGCAGTCCTGTCAGAAAGATGGCTTTTAGAGACTTGTGGTGATTCTTGGGGTGACCCTCGAGCCTCGTAAGTGCCCAGAAAATGCACATGTGAACCACGTTCTTACTCACATCGTTGCACCACCAAATTGCACTGTCCCATGAGCAGCTCACCCGCCCACAGACCCCAGGCCCCGGAGTTGATCCTGGCCTGCTAGGCACCTTGTTGAGGTAGTTTATGCCTTCCCAGATCGCATCTTCTTCGGCGACAGCAAAACCGCCGCAGTTTGTCCATGTATCCACATTGTTTAGAACGCTGAATGATCCACTAGTCTTGTTCAGTGTGCGGACAGATGACTCCTCGGGGATGCCAAACTCGGCTTCGTATTTAGGGTTGATCCGTAAGAGCTGCTGATGGACGTCCTGTACGGTGCCGTTGAGGGTAACAACGCAGCCATTGAGACTGGTCATAACCTCCCATTGCAGAACCTCAACGCTATATCCTGGAAGCGGTGGTTCTATGGCGAGAGCCTAGGAGCGACCGAGGCTTAGTATGAGTTAAGGAGAACCATATTTCAAGCCGGTCCTCACAGACTTACCTTGCCGAGGGTTGAGGCCCAAAGGCACGCAGTGAAGATCTTAAACATTTTATTGGACGGTGATCGAACGTCGAGGTCTAGGCTGTGGCTAAGAATGGAGTTGTGGCAGCGGAGCTGATGACCGACGGCGCAAAAGATATCAGATCCGAGAAAGACACTTGCAGACTTCATCGACAAGACATCCAAGGGGCAGAGCCGGAGGACGCCTGCTGGCTCATTTATCCACGCCCGAGCGTATGGAGTTCACGTGCCAAGCGACATGTTCCGCACTAGGACTGCCCGATAGCTGAAGGAACGTGTTAGATTCGATCCAATAAGTGATGATACATTGATGGACACAGGCAAGCAAACGCTGGCGGCTGTCACGTTACTCAGGTCACCTTCTCGCCTGTTTGATGAGCAGTTTACCTTGGTAGGTTGTTCGTGGGGCACAGATCGTGCAACGCCGCGGCGCAAGCGAGCCGATTTCCAACTCTACCCGTGTGGTATCTTGTCGGCCTGTTATTTATCTTCGCACTAGCACACTACCTCACAACCGCCGGGACGGGCGGTTTGCTAAGAGGTTGGCTTGTAGGACGGGCTACGCTGACGTTTGGCCGAAAAGCCGTTTCTGGCAGGGTGAAATGGCAAATAGAAGCAATGTCCCGGGCTCTGTGATTGTCGTCGAGGAATTGGTACAGAATTACGCAATTTAGTAACCATTCATTAGGGATAAAGGGGCCTAATTATTCATTTAAGGCCTAATCGACATTGTTGACTATTCTTCTATACAGCATCACATAACAGTAAGTCATCTATGCTAATTACACCCAACCACATTTACATACAGCTATTTCCTCCTAGAAGGCCCAATTCGACGCTAATTAACTCTAGTTAATTAAGTAAATTTATGGGGACAAGAAGAATTATAAACAATGATTCAATTTAAATTATATTATATGATGAATACTTAGTGGAAGAGTTGCATTTTGAAGCTTGGGGGTTAACGATCAGGGTTAGGTTGACCTAACCTCTCCGCGGGGGATCCCAACGCCAAAGCCGCTAAGAACTGTGATGACTGCAGGGCACAATAAAGGATTCATGGATTTTGAAGGATTTTGTGTCCGAAATTTCAAGTACCTTGCTGGCCAGTACCATACATTGACGAGGGCTTCGGAGTAGTCGAACTCGAAGCCGTTTCAATATGGTCGAAGTGAGTTAAAGCGGCTGCGATATTCTCTGTCTTATCAATCCAGCTGGGTTCGAATCAGGGGCACCACCCTGAATCAACCCATCCTAGCAAGGGAATCCTTTGATTCTCTCATTTGGCATTAATATCGGTATTGGTTTGCCAAGCATCTACTGTCCGGTATAGATTCATACCCTTGTCCATCCGTGCATTTTGTTATGCGAAAAGCACAAACACTGATAATTGGTATATTTTTTCATGGTGGATAACGTGGAGGCGTCCTGGTAGAGATCTGTTCTCCGGTCTTGTCTTCGACGGTGCCTCGCCTCAGTCGCAACTGCAGGTCAATACAATGGGTTGGAGGTCTTCGTCTTCACGCTGAATGGAATAAGTCGCGGCAAGGTTCGATCGTTGAAACGCACTGGGGTTGGCTTTGTTTAGGCAAATTGTTTACGGAAATCCCATTAGACTACCTACCTAGGTAGGGAACTAGACCAGTGGGGACGTTGGCAAAGCCCCCAGCCGCTGCCGTCCCGTCGCTGCAACTAATTCTTTTAGAAATCGCATTCATGAATCTTCTGTTCTCGGCAAGTAATGTTGATTCAGGTCTTTGGTCACTGGAACCTACCCGCATTTCACCTTGAAAAGGCCCTTTGTCATTACTGCTCCAGCACCATGTCTGCACCTTCCAACTTTTACTCCGTGGTTCATTCGGTCCGAGAGCTTGCTGTCTCAGGTCACAGATGAACACAGCTAAATCATGCCGTCTTCCCCTATAAACTACCTCACTTGCGTGGGCTTCATGTACGGAAAACCAGAAGCCGAAACCGAGCAACAGGGCGCACCGGGCGCCGGGAATTTTGATCTATTTACACAGCTGTCGATTCGCGCAGTGGACACCACAAACCATGCATCGATGGACTACCGTGAGCAGACCAAGACATTGCTAACAGGCCGCAGCACTGCTGAAGCGACACGGAAAAAGCGTTCCAATCTCGACGCCGTCACGGTTGTCGTGGCCTCTCTTACAAAGAGGATTCTCCTGCTCTTGGAGAACATGGCTAGACCTAAGAGACAGAAAACGTCGGTGAGGTCTGCGAGTGGAATCAGCTCAAAGACCAGAGACCGTGAAGATGTATCAAGCACTGCTTCTACGGAGAAGTCTCTTTCCACGACGGCCACTGGGTTCGAGGTCCGACTCCGACAAAACGGCGTTCTGCGCCACGATGATCCTTGGCTAACACCTCCATCGAACATCGATCACTTGATGCAACAATTTCAATGTAATACGGCTGAATTAACAGTGCCTTCGGAGGGGCAATTCCGCCACTTCATGGACTTGGCTGCAGGAGCAAGTAGTGAACAGGAAATGGGTGCAGTTGTGATGCGGTATTTGTTCAAAGACAACATGGATCCGGCATCTATAGCTGAAGGATATAGACCAAAGCTGGGCAAGCAATGGCTCGATTACCCTAAGAATCAAGGCTTCAAAAACGGACTTTCGAATCCGAAGCCGGACTATGTCGAAGGATATAGACGCTCCATGTTTCCTCCAACCGTTGGCGATTTGGGCGGTGCTATCACCCTTCATCACACAGCTCCGAACTTCGTCGCATCACCTCGTTTTGCGGCCGAATTCGAAGGAAGAGACTCGAATTTACATGCCGCTAGAGTCCAGGCTGGTTATGATGAGATGCTAGTAAGCAAGCCGGGCCCTCTCTTGATATCTACTGGCCGTAGCCGTATATGATCTTCTCAACAATATACTAATGCATCCTCACTCGCAGTGTCGCATGACCGAAGTATCGGAATGCAGCACCTTGGAATTGCCGACGAGCTGAAATATCCTGCCGTAGTGACAGCGGTCACTGATGGCACAGTGTGGCATACATACGCTCATTATCAAGATGTGAACCTACAAACCGGCGACAAGGTGTACTATCAGTATCGAGTTGACTCGGGTACTCTTGATACGTACAGCAACTTCCGAAGGGGCTACCAAGTGTTGAGGAATGCGCAGGCTTTTGCAAAGGAGCAGTCTCGTGACGTCCTAAATCGCCTACACGAGCAGTATACCGCGGAATTAAGCCCGCCGCCCTCGGATGACACGTGGTCCACATCAGATGCTTGAGTCGGTCGTTGAGATTATTTGTTAGTCAAAAAGTCCATGTTCCATTGGTGCAGTCTCTTCGTCGCAGCTGTGCTATACTTGACCTTGTCGATTTGCGCGCACCCATGACCATTACACACTATTTCTGCGTCCCTCACGGAAAGAGACGCGGCAAGGTGCCACAGCTGTCATCCAATCTTGACCGTATCCAGATAAACGGGAATGAACCCGCCCGAGGCCACCCTCGTGGCATCGCTCGCAAATTTCCTCTATGTGCATATGTTGAGGAGTGCAAGAATGGGCGGCATTTGGGAGGTTCGAACCCTGAACCTTATTGCACGGGACTGTGCCCCTGGCTGCGGGCATTTCAACCCGCCAGACCCGTGCACCGAATTTAACAAGGCGCGGCTGGCCGATGAGTGCGAATCCGCCAAGAGACCTGTCTATTAGCGGTGAAGCCTTAATTTCCGCAGGCAATCTACCCGACACTGAGCTACGAATTCTCCTCATTTGGCACGCATCTCGTTGTGGGTATCCGCAACACGACGCAATAAATACGCTGGCAGCTGCGCTTCGAGACGGTATGGGTGATTGGCCTCTGCAAAGTCTCTGACCGTCGTCGTTCGTTCTCCTGATTCTCTCTCTCTCTTTCTCTGTTTGGCTTCTATTGCATTCCAAACCTCCTTCACAGGATGAAGCTCTCCGCAGGTCTCGCAGCGCTGTCTCTACTTCTTGATATCGCGACCGCTGGTAAAATTCGCTTTGGATGTTCTCAGCTCGCCTATGGCCTATTTGACCCGTGAGTCATCAAAAGACCGAATGCATGCATGGAAAATATGGATGCGTCGCTTACTTATGAGCACTAGTCTGGTATTCCCCGGGCAGACCACCGCTGGGCATCTACATCAGTTCAACGGTGGCAATGGCTTGAATTACACCCTTGACAAGGCAGACGTTGCACCCGAATCTACTTGCACAACATGCACATTCGCCGAGAATTTCTCCAACTACTGGACCGCGACACTATTCTTCAAGGCCCAGAACGGCACATACCACCGTGTCCAACAGATTCCCAACAGCGGATTCGAACAAGGCACCGGCGGGGTGACAGTCTACTATGCGTACCCGGACGACGGGCGCAAGGTCACCAGCTTTCCACCCGGGTTCCGCATGCTTGTCGGCAACCCCAACGCTCGCTCCTCAAAGGACAGGGCAAAGTCCGGCACGCTGACCTACTCCTGCCTGACGTCGCTCACCAGCAGGCCGATCGGCAAGAGCTCGATGCCGACTGAGCCATGCGCCGGCGGCATCATGGCCAACATCCGGTTCCCGCAGTGCTGGAACGGCAAGGACCTTGACTCGGAGGACCACAGGAGCCACGTGGCGTCCGCCAGCGCCAAGGTCGAGAGCGGCGGCGAGTGCCCTTCTGACTTCCCCGTGCTTCTCCCCGAGATATATATGGAGGTCGTCTGGGACACAACGCCGTTCAACGACCCGTCCATCTGGCCGACTGATGGCTCGCAGCCGTTCGTGTGGAGCCAGGGCGACCTTACAGGATTTGGGGCCCACGCGGATTACATATTTGGCTGGGAGGGGGACAAGTTGCAGCAGGCTATGGACAACAAGTGTGAGAACATGAAGTGTGATGCGCTGAGGACCCAGAGCATCGCGGATGGCAAGGCTTGTGCGAATACATTGTCCCCTGCTCCGGCAGAACAGCTCGATGGGTGGCTGGAGACCCTGCCGAATAATATTGTAGTCAACTAGAACTTGTAGTGTCGACCTTTGCTATGTGAAGGTTTTTTATTCGTCGCTGGGAACATATCAAATCGCATATCTTTTCTTTCCTTTTCCCATCTTGCCATGCATGGCTTTCGGTGAGCTTTAAGTTGTCACTCACCCGAGCAATGGCTCCCAACCCTGTAATCAGTTCCCTCCGTGGACCATTTCAGCCCGTAGCACATGCGGCTCCATTGTACTGGCCTCGACATGTCAGCAACCCAAGGGGCCATTTTGTTCCGAGCGCAGGGCAGACTTCCGGAGCGGGGAGATGTCTTCAGGGTCCACAGGTGTTTGTGCTGTCACTCATTCCCAGGCGGGTGCCTCTTTGCTTCATACAAGTACGCCTGTGCAGCGGAAACTCTCGTATCTCCAAGCTGTTTGAAGTGGCTAAATCTTTCCCCCAGAACCAGTACCGAAGGCGAAGCTGGGTGGATAGTTCGCAGTATGAAAGCATCTATCAACCCCAGTGTTCTGTGGAGCGGACCACCGAATATGAGGCTTTTTGCTTGGGGCTCGTTTTAGGTAACTAAAAGTACCGCGTAAATATAACGACCGCACACAAGTAAATATGGGGAAAACGAGAGGTGGACCACTTGACTTGGAAAGGTCATTGAAGGGTACTCATTGGCCTGGCCTACAATTGCAGATTTTAAAGTAGCTCGCAAACGTATGGCTAACTGCCAGTGATACCTTGACTCGAAGGGCTCTTGGGCGGTTCATTATGACCCAAGTAACTTACCTTTCTCGGTCTTGTGTCTATTATCTAACGCTGGGTCTTTCAGGGTTGAACTGTATGATGGACCGCCTGCAGATCTTTCTTTTCAAGGGTACTGTGATCGGAATACGAACGAAACCAGCTATGACCTAAGCTCCATGGTAGCTGTTCATGCGAATATACTCCACTGGGCGCCACAGGACACTTCCAGGTTTTTTACCGAGCAATCTATCGTAAATCCGAGTAGTGTGGCCATCTAGGTGTGATGCATGTGGGAGAAGTCTCAAAAATGTATATAATTCCTAGCATTAACTATTCAAGGTATCTCGACTGCATCCAGTCCGAACAGCATCCATAGAAGCCACCCGTTACCAGTGTATAGCGCACATTTCGTTTTGATCCTCCCGCACACTGCAAGTTGAATCCTACGCTACTTCCATTGCACTCTATACAGTTTCCACATCCAAAATGCTTCGCTCTTCTCTCTTCTAAATCCTGTCACTGGCTGCTGCCACTTGCGCCCATGTGGAATGCAACACGCCAACGGTCCGCCGTGACTGGCGTTCGCTGACCCACGATGAACGGAGCCACTTCATCGACGTTCAGCAGCAGCTCTGGCGCCAGTCTCCTGGTCCCGAGACTGGGTTGAGTGTCTACGACAGGAACTTCACCGTCATCCATCGCGACAACACCACCTTCGCCCACCAGGTGGCCGCGTTCCTGCCATGGCACCATCGATTCCTCCGCGATTACGAAAAGACACTGGGGACCGTCGACCCCGAGATCTCTCTGCCGTACCGGAATTGGACAGCTGATAACACCCAGCTCAATGAGTCAGTCATCTGGGGCGACGAGTATTTCGGCCAAGACGGCGCCGATGACGGCCAGCATTCCGTACAGACCGGCCGCTACGCAAATTGGACCCTTCAACTGGGCGGAGACTTGGAGAAACCGAAAGTCAACGTGGAGCACAACCTCCGCCGGATCTGGTCGCGTGGCATCAGCTCCCCACGTCAGCCGGGCCAGCCGGCCCGGTACCCAACGAGGCGGAGATCGACGGGAACATCACCGAGTTCGGGGCCGACTTCGATGCCTTCCGCAGGTGGTTTGAGCCGCACCACGAGACCATCCACCAAGGGGTTGGCGGGTTCATCATGGAAATCAATGGGGACATGACGGCGGTCGAAAACCCCCCAACGAGCCAGTGTTCTGGCTTCACCACGCCTTCGTCGACAGGACGTGGTGGCAGTTCCAGCAGCAGGGTGCCGAGGCCAGGTCGGCCTGCGGCGGCCTCCCTAATGATGACGCCGCCCTTCCCAAGGACGACCCCGTCTGGACCGATGGGGCCCAGGTCTCGGATCTTCTCCCGCCTTGGGAGGTGACGGCAGAATCCGCCATGTATACCGATGCGGATGACTACTGCTATACCTACGAGTAGCCATTCTCCTTCCAATCTATCTCAGAGCGGAGATGCGACGTGTCAAGGTGGTGAGCCCGGAGTTGGTCATCTCGCTAGCGCGGAGGCGTGCGTGTGGCATGTCTGGCATGTCTGGCATGTCTGGGCGCTGTTGATGTAGCATCTTTAGAAGATCTCGGTTGGTTAGCCCCCAGGATGGGGGGTCAGTCTTCGTGCGCCGCTGATGCATGAGGAAATTTTGTTTCAAACCTGGTCCTTGGGTCCTCTGTCTATTACAACACAAATTTCAAAACACAATCAATCAATAATATATTGGCATATTCATCCCAGCTGGCCATAAGCTACTCCTATTCCAATACTGCCGCAATATTGACATGGGGCTAATCCAGCTGAATTGACTTTAGCTTGAATCCATCGTGTAGATCCGCGCAACTAGATCCGTTGGCAGAACACTTTGTAAACAAGTTCTCTTGAGTACAACTGTGAACGAGCATATAGGCATACTAGTCTGCCCCACTGTCAGCTGAGACAAAGTGATGCACAGACACGTAGTTGTTCGCCCACTTACGTTACGTGACATGAGGTTGGGTGCTGGTCAATAGTTGGTTTCGTTCTTAATGCGGTCACAGTGCTCTGAGAAACAAAAAATCCGGGGGGGGGGGGGGTGGGGGGGTGGAGGGTTCCTTCATACAGTCGTAAACGCTCAAAGATCCGGCGTTAGATAATAAACACAATACCAACAACATTGCTGGTTGATAGTCAGCACTGTTCGTTTTGAACGGGCTGCTTCGGGCGTATCACTACGGTTGAAGCAATTAGTACTTCCATACTTTTAGGAATCACCCTTCAAATGACATAGATACTCCACCAGCATGCAGGCACCACAAGCTGTTCCGGATCTGCAGCGGAAGATTGAGGTTTCACCCCTTGCTTCTGTGCGGAAATAAATGCGCATTTAATTTGCCGGCAAAAAGTAGTAGTTTAGACTCGAGTGAGTAAAGTCAGTACCGTAGCACATTCGACACCAAAATAGATATCCACTGGCAGTAACTGACAGGGTCACCCGGAACAAATATTTGAAGCTTGTGCAATGCAACCCTGAGTTTGCATGCCAATTGGAAGAGGCTTGAAGTGAAGACCGGGCGTCTCATTTTCATACTTTCCGCTGAAGCTTTGCTCACTATTCCTCATTTGCCGAGTCTCGATTTTATGGCACATTTGGAATGGATCATGCTGCATCGAAAAAAAGGAGGGCACATTACGCCACGCGCCTGACAGCTATAGGGACATGCCATTGCATAAGGGCCACAGGCCGCGGTCATCACCAGTGGAGCCGACGGACCGAGCAGCTTCATGGTGAAATACGTGCTTTCAATGGCGACCAGATCCAGAATGAGACTACAGGTTCTGACAGACCAGCCGTCCGAGCTGGAGTCAGAAACCAAGTTGACTGCTCATTAATTGCTATCCGGTGGCAACCGTTGCGTTGGTAAAAGTGTACGTCGGTTTATACTATTTAAGCAAAGGAGAGGGGCTCGCATGGGGTCATCTCTTGGCACCTGCCGCTTAAAGCTGGGAGCCAAGTGGCCAAGCCGGACGAAGATACCTATCGCCCCTGCAGAGGTTACTTCAGCCGGTTATCTGCCCACTCACATTGGCTCATGCGCGAGACGAATTGCGGAATGCTGCCGTGGGCTTCTAGAACGTGACATTAGCGCACCTAGAACATACGTCCGAGTATATAAGGAGGCAAGAGCACTCGGTGCAACCTGATGTGATGACTTCGCTCGGGACACTGCCAGGTGCTCATTATATTCAGGTTCTGTCCTTGATTTCTCACGCCATAAGGCCCAATATCTTGTGTTGGTTGATACTCTAGCACAATGAAGCCCAGCGTGACAACAATCGTTGGAGCCTGCCTCGCGGCGTCAAGATGCCTGGCAGCAGACACGATCAGCCCTGATCTGGTCGAGGCCGACGTCACTACTGCCGAGTAAGAGCAACGAACGAAAGACATGCGCAGGAATTTGACTGACAAACTTCTTAGGCTTGAGGAAATTCTCACAGACCTCAATGACATCGCTGACGCAAACGGCGGCAACCGAGCCTTCGGCCTGCCAGGCTTCAAGGCCAGCGTGGACTACGTCCTGGAGAGGATAGGCGCAACAGGCTCCCTCACCAATGAGACCTCGGCGCTGAAGACGTGGGTGCAGCCCTTCAACCACACCTTCGAGCAGACCCGCGAGATCAGCGTCACCGGCCCCGAAGGCGAGGACGTCTACGTCCTCACGCTACTGTACAACGCCGCCACGCCCGTGCCGGAGGGCGTCACAGCGCCCCTAGTCGACACCCCCGTCGATGACGCGAGGGGCTCGGGCTGCTTCGCGGACCAGTGGGAGGGCGTCGACGCCGCGGGCAAGATCGCACTGGTCAAGCGGGGCGTGTGCGCCATCGCAGACAAGCTCAAGCTGGCCAAGACGGCCGGCGCGCTCGGCGCGCTCGTCTACCAGCCGCAGCCGGGGACAAACTTCTCCTCGGCCACGCTGTCGGCCGATAACATCGGGCTGCTCGTCCCCGCCGGCCTGATCCCCCTCGAGGTCGCCCAGGCGTGGCAGGCGCGCCTGGCTGCTGGGGAGGAGGTCACTGCCTCGCTGCTGGTGGATTCTATCTTCGAGACGCGTGAGACGTGGAATGTCTTTAGCGAGACGACTGAGGGAGACCCTGACAGTGTGGTTGTGCTTGGCGCACACCTCGACAGTGTGCAGGCTGGGCCCGGTGTCAACGACGACGGGAGTGGCACGTCTGGTCTGTTGACCATCATCAACAGTGTCCGGAAGTACACCGGCCTGAAGAACAAGATCCGCTTCGCCTGGTGGGGCGCTGAGGAGAGTGGTCTGGTCGGCAGTCTGTACTACACGCGGAACCTGCCGGCCGAGGAGGTCAACAAGATCAAGTACTACTTCAACTACGACATGATAGGCTCGCCATTCCCGGTGTTTGCTGTCTACCAAAGCGAGAACAGCGGTGGGCCTGCAGAGGATCTGGTGGAGTACCTCACGGCACAGGGCAAGGACGCGTACTTTGGGTAAGCGATCGTCCAGTGCTCTTCAAGAACGCAAGAGGCAGATGCTAACTGGTAACAGATCCTTCGGAACTGGCTCCGACTACGTCGGCTTCCTTAACCTCGGCATCCCATCGAGCGGCATTTTCACGGGTGCCGGTGCTCCCACCGACCCTTGCTACCACCTTGCGTGTGACACTATCACTAACATCGACTTCGACGCTATCACCGTCAACACCAAGGCCGCAGGAAGACTTGCTGCTCAGCTTGCTCTGTCACTGGATGGAGTGCCAGTGAGGAACACGACCTCCTCCAACCTTAGGGGCAGGATGAAGATCACCGAGAGCTTCCAAAAGTGGGCGAGGGCTGAGGAGCGCGTGGTCCTCCAGAAGTCGTGCTCTCATGACGCCCAGAACCAGCTCATATAAATAAGCTGGAAACAGTGGATTATGTTGAGATCGGTGTATCCGGCCTATACTGGCATACATAAAAGCAAAACATATCTCTGCGTGCTGCGACCCAAATCACTGATAACGACATGTAATTCGCGTCCTCGACTTCCAACGCCTGGTCTACAACAGCAGACGGAAACGAGTGAATTACAGTGATTCGAGAAGCTGGGCCAGCACATGCTCCTCCGTGAACTGCCAAATCATTCCCGAGTCCTGGGTCTCCCACGTGGCGCCCGTGTAGAACGCATTCCACTTGCCCTGAAGCCCAAGCAGCTTTTGGTAGAACCCGTCTATTATAGCCTCCGGCTTCACCATGGTATTGTACGGCGAGTGGTCGCTGAATATGACCCACTCCGGTGTGCTCGGTGGCAGGCCCTGGGCCGTCTGAATTTTGCCAATGACTGCTTCAATTTCACGTTGCACAGTCTCGGCCGGCTTAGGTTGTGGGATGCCGTACATAACCGGGAACTGTCCCGGTAGGCCAGGGATGGACGAGATCATGTACTGCCATCTGCACTCCAAACGATGTGATCCACTGTCATGAACCGCTGGGACAGCTCTGCAACCTTTCCGGAGCCAGCAGCAGAGAAGGTCACCAGCCCGCCATCATTTCCTGCGCAGTACGTCGAGGTGACCCTGTTCAATGCGAGAGCGGTGATAGGCTCCAGCATCTCAGAAGATATTTCCGAGGCCGTCGAGAAATTGCCTGAGCTCCCCTTGGTGCTGGACGTTTCGCTAACACTGTCATCTGTCTCTGCGTACCGAATTAGAGACTTCGGTTCCCAAGCGTTGCAATAAGACCAGCGCAAGTCGTACAGCCTGCAGCCCTCGGGATCAAAGGAGATGCTAGTTACAGGCATATTGCACGACAGCTGATATATCATGGCGAAATGATGAAAGTTCCAGATGCGCAGCGTACCATCACCACTCGTGGTGACGAGGAGGTTGCCGTCTTGGCTGCATGCAATGTCCAGAGCCGGGACGCTGAGTTCGTGGTAGTCGTGGTCAGTTGGATGCCACTTGAAAAAGTGATTGTCCGTGTATGTGCCGACGACGTGTCCGGTGCCAGGGTTCCATCCAACCTTGTCCACCTGTGTCCAGATGAGCTCGCCAGCATACCCGGGCTTTTCGCATCTTCCCCACAAATCCTGGGAAGTCGACGGACCATACGGAGAGTGGAAAGCCCCGGTAAGGAAGCGCCACTTGTGTTCCCTGCTGGTTGAAATAGGCGCTTCTAAGAGAATTGTGATGATTCCCTCCGGACTGTGCATCTCCGAGCACGTCGTCCCATTGGTTCGTCACCCCGGAGGCGCTAATGAAGGGCCATTGCCTAACTTTTTCTATCTTCGAAACATGCCAACATAGTTGTTGAGTTGTGTGCAAATGTTACGGAGAGCCTTGGTGCCTGAGGGATTCTCAGCACAGCTCAATTCCAAGGCTGAAGCCACATTCCAGATTTTGATAGTGCGGTACCCATAGGTCACCAGCTTGTCACCAGCCTCATTGAAATCCACGTGTAGGACTCTTTCTCCGTGTCGGAATCTCCGGGACTCCTGACACGTCAATGCATGATAAAGAATGACCATTCCATCGGCGATGAGTACAGCAAAATGGTTGTCGAGCACTTTGATGGATATGGGCTGGGAGTCATGACGAACAGAAAACTTTGCAAGGTTGTCATCCCAAGAAGAGTTGGAAAATCCAGACAGCTGTAATCCTGAGCCCGGTGACCTCTGGGCCCCTGAAGCGAAGCGATGATGCAGAATGGATTCGCGAGGAAAGAAAGCAGGAATTAGGGCATGAATCGACCTCGGATATGTTGCAAGATGGGCCCCAAACTTTCCTACAATCTTTGTCAGGTCTACGGTCCATTGCTCCAAGACATCTTTCTCTTGCAGTTGATGCGTGAGCGGGTTTTCTTCGGAGTCAACTCTGGCTCTTTTGTCCAGGAACTTTGTCAAAGCCTTTGATGCCTGGTTAGCACTCGAAGTTCACTTGCTACGGCGAGGCATTCAATCCACGCAAGTACTGAAGGTGACTGGAGGAATTTGTCCAGAAGCACCAGGGAGTCTCGGTCCCTAGATGCTGAACTGAGCTCCAGGTGATAAGGCCAAGAAGTGGCTGCGTAAAGAGAGAACGGTTGAGGTTTTGTGTGGTCCGTTCGAATCCTTGGATTCATCGTCAAAAGGTTCGATATGCATTTCTGGAGAGCGGCATAGTGTGCGTCATTTACAGAGATGAACAAGGGGGCCTCGGGAGTTTTGGCAAGGTACTCGCGAGCGGTGTCATGAATCAGAGTGACGTGACCCTTCGCAGTGATGCTGATGAACTCTCCACAGACTTGCTTGACGGTGTGTGAGAGGTCGATTGGTCGATATCGAGGTTGCAAAGCCTGTGAGAGTTCTTGAAGCGTTAGCGGGCGGCGGGAGCATACAGCCCAAGCCAGGATTGTCTTGGCCAAGTCCAAGTCACCAGCTCGAATATGACTGGCGACGCTTTCTCCCATGCGAACATACAGCGGCTCTAGCTCAGGTGGAAGCTCCTTAAAAGCTCTTTCGATGTCAGCCTCTGAAATGCACATCATGATTTCCTTGAGGACCAGATGAACCCAAAGAAAACTACCAGCTGCCATGCTCATCACGGTACTGAAAATATGGCTCTTGAGCTCAGGCGTGGCGTGTAGAAACTCGATTTCTTTATCAATGTACAGCCGAACATCTTGCCCTGAATCATCGAGAGCGATCTTTTGAGTAGTGACGTTCGATGCGAGTCGATAAAACGCTGTGGCAAGATACTGGGTCTCTCGACTTATGAATATCAATCGCAGAGGTATATCTGCGTTCGAAAGTCCTGCTAGAAGGTTAAGAAGAATCTGTGGGGAATCGCTTCATCTAGACCATCAACAACCCAGTAAAGAGGGGCCAGAATATGGACTCCGAAGAGTGACTGAACAAACAACTTTTGCCATAACACCCGACTCTCAGCCTTCTGTGCGCTAAACCCGGTTTCAGCCAGCTTCGAGAGACGCCGGCGGTACTTCGGGAGCTGAGTTCCAAGTTGGAATGCAAGGGATTTTAGTAATCCGCTGAGGGATGTCCGGTCCTGATTTCTATGCCTGAAGAAGTAGAATTGGCAAGTGTGCTCGAGTGATTGCAGGTGTTGGATGATGAAAGCGGACAGGACCGATTTGCCGGCCCCAGGGGCTCCTCTGTGCCATAATATCTGGGGGCACCGTGTCATGTTTCCCAAGTATGATTGGAAGGTAGGACTGGCGAGGATCCATTTGCATGAACCCGTTAATCATCTGTCGACAAAGTACTCCAGGTTATCCTCGGGAGCTTCGGACGTGGCCAAGAGCGACTGTACTTTACTGATTTCGCCGTCTTCGGTTGGATCATGTTGCCTTAAGACTATTATTTCAAGATCAGCATGGTAACAAAGAAAAACAAAGGCGAAGAAGTACCTGATGATCTACACTGGCCCACTAAGGATTCGATCACATTTCTCACACTTTTGTAATTCGAGTCCTGACGGCCGACGTACTTGCAAACGTCAAGGTGGTCGGCATCAAGCAGCTTAGTGATCTCACCAACGTAGCCTAATGTCGCTGAGTCTCTCTCCACGATCATCCAGAGAAATCTTGTCAGTAACAATAAGTAGAATCGTCAGAGACCATCGCCGAATAGAAGGGTCTTGCACGTACCATATTTCTTGGTCCAACGGTAGTTGGTCGGGTCTCGAAGAACGACACAATGCTGAGGTCTGCCGCAATATTTCTAAATTGGTCATTGATTTCCTGAAGCGTAGGGGAGTTGCGCTGAAGTTCATTGATGTACTCCTTTGCAGAGTGGTTGAAGACTGACGTCTGCAGCACTCGATTCATGACTTGGGCGAGGAGTGAGTCTATTGTGCTCCCCTGATGGTCTTGCCTTCGCTGTTGTCAACTAATCACTGACCTTCTTGACCACAAGTCCTCCAATAGAGTGCACAACGAAGAGCATAGGTACCTGTCGAATACACTCATATCAGCAACGTCACTTCAGAATAGAGTGTTTCGTGATGCTGGTAACGCATTGAATCTTTTTCTGTCATTGTTCCAGAGCTCTCGTGCCGTCAGTGTTGGAAAGCACTCATGCGACCGATTTCCAGCGATATCGAATGCTCATCGGTCCCGAACTTCATGCCGAAAAGGAGCTCTCTGGCAAAGTCTGCGATATTGAGAATGTTCTTCCCCGGAGCTGCGAGATGTGCATTGTACCCGAAGGACAGCACTCAGGCAGACGATATATCTGGTTCCTGCGGCAGCCATTCCTTCGGCCAGAACAGTGACGGGTCCTTGTTCTTCGACCATGTCTGCTTGCTCGTTCCACTGAGACCATGTACAAAGATAACGTCTATTGTATGCGGCGTATCAGGCACGTGGATGACGTTCAGGCCGAGAGGATCACTCGTGGCATGGTTTGACACGACTGCGTAGTAGCGAGAGCTGAAAGGTGTAAGAGTGGTTGAGAGTGCGGACTGCTCAGATCGACCTGGGGAAGGGGATCGTGGGGAGGTCGAAGGCAGTGCTAAACTTGAATCGGTCTTCTACTTGCGCGGCAGCCATTTCAACTGCGGAGACGGAAGTCAGCTTGCGGACGAACTGGAAAGAAGCATGTATGTTACCATGGTGAGCAAGTAATGTCCCAATATGGAGATGATGGAATCCTACGACCCGTTGCATTCTTCTCAAAAAAAAAACACTCTTCTACAGAATGTAATTATGAGATATACGATGAGGAACTGCTTGCTATTATCCGTTGCTTTGAGGAATGGCGCCCGGAACTGGAAGGAGCCCCGTCCCCGATCAAGGTTATTACGGACCACAAAAACCTGGACTACTTTACGATAACGAAGTTACTTAACTGCCGCCAGGCCCGCTGGGCAGAATTCCTATCTCGTTTCAATTTTCAGATCACATACCGCCCAGGAAAGCAAGGTGCCAAACCGGATGCGCTGACCAGGAGGTCAGAAGACCTACCTCATGAGGGGGATGAGAGACTGCTGTACCAAAGTCAAGTTGTCCTGAAGAAAGAAAATTGGGATCCTGCCTGATCACAGAAGACTGTACGTTTTTCAGTTGTAACCCGCCGTCAAACCGAACCCGTCCGCCCGCCCTGGGACAAAGAGATGTCTGCCCTATTCGAAAAAGGATACTCAGAAGACCCGATTACGCATTCTGCTCTGGAAGCATTAGAAAATGGCTCTCTAAAGCACCCACTGCTAGCCTTGGCCGAGCTACTTATATTACGGAAACCGACTGTATGTCCTTAATCTGCCAGAGCTGAAAGCTAAACTCCTACACGCCTGCTACGCCCCACCTATCGCCGGCTATCCAGGATCTGCGAGAACTTACCAAATTATAAACCGCGAATACTACTGGCCCCAGATATTCCGTTATATACAACGTTGGATTGCAAATTGTTATTAATGCCGCCGAGCTAAGCTAAACTGAGAAGGCCGCCAGGGCCTACGAAAGCCTCTGCCCATTCCTAAACATACCTAAAGAGATATCTCTGTAGATTTTATCACATACCTGCCCGCCAGCCGAGGATACGATACAATTATAATTATAATTAACTACTTAACAAAGATAAGACGCATTATCGCCTATAAGGGAACCTATGATTCTGAGGAAGCTGCCGGTCTATTCGTTAAGTATGTCTGGAAACTGCACGGCCTGCCGATAACTACCGTTTCTGATTATAGACTCCAATTCGTTTCCGAGTTCTGGAATTACTTAACCCGCCGCCTAAAGATCTCCGCCACACTATCAACTGCCTACCACCCTGAGACCAACAAACAAACCGAACATATAAATGCTATTCTGAAATAGTACTTGCGTCTGTATATAGCATATTTATAAGATGACTAGTTTAACTAGCTGCCCTTAGCTGAATTCGCTTTAAACGATATAATCTCAGAAACTACTATAATTACTCTTTTCTTTGGAAATTATGAATGTCATCCTTAGTTAGGATTTGAACCTGTTCAGCATACTAGAAAACCTGCTATGTACGATACAGAAAAGTTTATTTCTCAAATATAGGAGATTACCGAACACATAAGGAGCAAGATGTTTACTTTATAAGCCCGACAGAGAGAATAAGCCGACCGCAAGCGCCGTCCCGCCCGCCAGTACCGAGTCGGCCAAGAAGTCTGGCTCGATGCCCGTGACATCAAGACCCTGCGACCCACTAAGAAGCTAGATTGGAAGAACTGTGGCCCATATTGAATCGAAAAGGTTATCAGTCCCTAGGCCTACCGCCTAACACTACCTGAGTCTATGAGGATTCACCCTGTTTTTCATATTAGCCTAATACAGCCTGTTGCCGATAATCCGCTGCCCGCTCAGAAAAACGAATCTCCACCGCCTATCGAAGTGGACGGACTATAAGAATGGGAAGTTGAAGACGTTCTAGATTCCCGTTGGGATTGCTGCGGCCGAGGCCGCCCCCGCCTAAAGTATACAATTAAATGGACTGGATACGACGACCCTGAGGAGGTACCCGCATCGCACCTAGCGAACGCTCAGGAAGTTGTGCGCAACTTCCATAGGAGATACCCGTACAAGCCTGGCCCCTGAATCGACCTCTCGGGAGCTCGGTCGTAGAGAGGGGGTACTGTCACGGCCCTGGGCGAACTGAGCCGCTAGGGCGCCCAACCCAGAGGGTTGGGGTCTGATCACGTGTGCTGCCAGCTTTCGCAAAACTCTGGAACCTATCCTGAATCCTGTTTCGTAGCTCTTCGAGCTACGTCTTGTCAACAAAGCCTGTGCCTCCTGAGGATAGAGCCTTGCAGCAAATAGAACTATAACGACTTCCGTGCCGCCTGCTCAACGTCCACCGGCCGACTACTTGCCTGCTGTCGTGACATTATAATAATTATTGATATTAATATATTATCATTAATATATATCATTTAAAATAGATTATTGATGAAAATACTTAAATAAATATTCTTATTAGTCTTATCATATTAAAAGTGTTTTTAGTATTCCTTTTTACATACAGGTTTCTAATAATTTAAATTTATTGTATTAAACATGTAATATGTAAGAAATTCTTTCTATAAAGATATTTGAGAACATAAATAAGTGAGTACCCGATATATATATACGTATACGGTATATAGATCTGCACCGGATTAGAGGGTGCGCCGACAATAAGTCGGGTACGTTATTTCACCACGTGCCCAATGTTATGAACCAACACATTGGCACGCCAGGGACCCATTTGAGGGCCCAAGCAAATCAAAGACCAGATGCCACGACGCAACCCCGCAGGCACTTTATAGCGCAGCAAGCATGGCCTGCCAAGACTGGGGTTAGGGTTATAACTATGTAGCCTAGGAACATAATGAACGTACGCCTATGTTGACTAAGCACATAGGCAACATAGGGACTGAAGAGTCGGAACATATAAGGACGTGGTTATCACCACAGTAGATAGCTTTCATAGAACAGACTCTTCAGTCGTCAATCTAAGTATTCAGTCTCACAACTGGATAGCCTTACAGCTAGTGATCATTACCGTTCATGGAAGAAGAACAGTGTCTTCGTATTAAGAACAGTCAAGTATCACCTCTACGCCGCTCTGCTAACATAAACCCTACAGGTTACCCACTAAACCCTACAAAGACTTGGTGTGACTATTACACCCAACAGCAGCAGAGGTCAGCTGCAGTAACGCACATGTCGCCATAGGGTAAGAAATGCGTGAAATTGCCGCCTCATTCTCCTACTTGTTTGAAAGTGCACATGTGGTCATTATTATCCGCCGAATTACGATTGGGGTGCTTACCGATCCAAGGTCTTCCCGGCATGCCAATGCTGAATGGTGTATGTCTGCCATCACGCAACAGTCACCAAGGCATGCTGAGGGTACAATTGGCAATTGGTGGGATCAGTCTATGACGATATGGTGATATTGCCTCACAACCAGCAGAGTGGATTCCGTCACGGTTCACTGTTCGGCAGGTATTGGGGTGAAGACAGATGAATATTGAGAGAATACGAATACTATAAATGGCTGAACTATGTCCTTGGCTGAGGGTTCCTGGAAAGATTTATTTCGCACTAGCTTCAACTTATCAACAAGCCAATAAAATCTATCGCACCCACAGCACCAGCCTCAACACGCTGAAGAAGTTCCTATGCATACTGTTTCCCAAATCAATGCACCTAAAACGAACATGTCGGACACACGAGCAAACCCTGTCGCGGACAGATCCCCCACCCCTGGTGTCTCTGGAACAAACGCTGTCACGGGCAACACCACCACTCATGGCGTGTCTGGAACGAACCCTGCCAAGGACACCACTGCTACGCACAGTGGCGCCGCTGGTACACACTCTGTATTTTATAATAGTCCTCGTCGCGAGAACCGCTGGCAACAACGTCGGCTTGCAAGGCAGGCACGTAACACACAGTACTAACAATCACGCAGGGCGACACTTAAGACCGCGAAGGGCAATTCTACTCACCAGAGCCACGCCAAGGGAGAAGGGGTAGCGTCCATCCTCCCCCAGAAGGTCCAGGAGAAGCTGCCGCAGGGCGTTGAGCGCACCGTTCCCAATGCTCTCTATGACACTGGAGACCAGGGCGGCCTGCACAGAAAGCAGCAATAGGAAGGGATGTTCTCATCCCAGTATTGGTATTAATGTATGATGGTAATGATGAGGTTCTGCTGAAGTCAGACTCATGTTAAGGAACCTTGTGGTTGTGGTGGAGCGGTACAAGAGTTGTTGCTTAGTGCTGCCGCAAAAGATTTACTCTCTCAGTAATTTGTAGAACAATGACTTGACAAGCACATGTCAGGTGTCAGTGTAGCTCGTGCTGGAATCTCCGCGACGGTGGATTGCTGGCCGAAGCAAGTAGTCAATCAACGTCCGCTCACCCAGCTTCTAAGTTCCACCCACCTATTATAAAAATTAATTCTGTAGCCCGTTCTGAATTGTTATATCTCCGCTAAACTTTCCTCATCGTAGAGACCTTTGACACGCCGTAGAGCTCCTCCGTATACCTAGAGGAAGCCCCTCGAGGCGCCTAGAGGAAGGGCCCCCACGCACCCAGAGGGATCCCACCCAGAGGAAGGGCACCCAGAGGAAGGCCCTACATATACCTACAGTAGGGGTACCTACAGGAGGGCACGTACAGGAAGGGTTGCTACAGGAAGGATTCCTATAGAAAGGGTGCTTATGGGAGGGTACCTACGGGAAGGGCCTCCCTACACCCAAAGGGCTAGAAAGGGCCGAGAGAGTAATAGAGCCCAGAGGGTTTAGACAGTGAGGGTAGGAGGGTAGGTATAGGGAAACCTGTTTTAGGCAATTTCTTATACTGGGTGGCCGGAAGCAAAATTAGCAAAAAACCAAACAGAAAATGATGGGTGCTAAGGGCTATCAACAGGTGAGGATTCCATAACGAAGACGAGGCCTACGCATCCCCGTCTAGCTGCATTCAAGTTTGGGGCCAGTCAGGCCTCCCGTTCCTCCACTCATCAAACTCCTTCTCTCCCGGCATCTCAGTCCCGTCAGCGAGCCTCAGCCGGGGGAACCCCATCTGCTCCCAGTTGTAAGCGGGCTTCTTGTCCGCCAGCTCCTCATTCACCAGGACCAATGCGCCCGAGTGCCAGCCGGCAGCGCTGACCCCGAGGGCGAAGTAAACCCCAAGCCCATCCTCCTCCTCGGCGTCGTCCCACGCCCTGCTCTCCTGCTCGATCCACTCGCTCACCTCGGCCTGGACCCTAGGGTTGCTCTTGAACAGGGCCCTGCGCTCCTCGCTCTCCGCCGGGTAGGCGCGGCCGTTGACGATATGGTCCAGCCAGTCCCTCTTCCTGTCGTCGAACCATACCTGGCGGCCATGGTTTTGATAGGCAACTGGCGGGACGTGGCCGTTGCGGGAGAAATTGGCCCTGTCATAGGCGACTCCGCGGGCATACGCCCCCTCGCTGGGGCTGGTCCCGTCCCCGAGGCCCAGGGCCCCGCAGCCCTGTGTCTCGCTGCCGTAGGCGGTGATCCTGCCACTCGAGTGCAGGGCCAGGTAGTGGTAGTCGCCAAAAGCGATCTGGATGATATCCTTGTGCTGCAGGGCGGGTACCTTCTCGAGGCCTTGGATCTCGGCTTGTTCGATGTCCGTGTGGCGAGCTTCCCAGCATGCTTCTAGGTAGCCCTGCTCTGCCGTGGTGACTTGGTTGTTGGCGAAGACGGCGAAGCGGCGGAAGGAGCCCTGCACATCGAACGGCAGCCCGGCCTCTGTGCGCAGCTGCCGGAGCTCGAGGATACCCTCCACGTTGTTATCGTCTCCGAAGCGGCCGCAAAAGACCTTGCCGGTGTCGGTGTTGAACACAACATAGTGCTCGAGGATGATGTAGTTCAGCACGGCTCCAACCTCGGATCCCAGCGCCTTCTCGTATTCTGACTCCCCCGAAGTGTCCTTGGCGCGCTTGTAGCCGGTCTTTGGCACCTCGCCGTACTCCGCGGGGGGCTCAGCAGTCGTGTCCCACACCACGATGCCCACGCCTTGCACGTATGCCGAGCTCCTGCTCCAGCCGGCGACAACCTGCCTCACCGCGCCGTAGCTGGACGACGGCTGGTCCTTGGGTGTGGTGGGCGTCTCCTTGATCTCGAGGCCTGTGAACGTGACATGCACAGCAGGCTGGTCCGCATCGGTCCACGACCATATCCTGCCATTGTCCGCGAGGGCAAGGATGTGCGAGCGGCCGGCGGAGAAGCTCCGGATGGTGATGGCGGTCTCATCGTGCACTGCGTCTTGGGGAAGTTGAGTTTCTGCAGCCTGTGAGGCGAGCGGAGAACTCTCTGCCCATCCATAACACCGGCTGTATGCAAAGTGCCCTTGGAGGTAAGAAGGGAAGTGGACCATCCACCGCACTGCATATCAGCAATAACGCCCAGGTCCCGCGTATCCTCCATCTCAGTGGGGACCCCGACGGGCGCACGGTTTTGCCGCCGAGGCCCGCCCACAAGTGGACGGCCTGGCCGGACGGCGCGGGGGGCCATGAGGATACGCGCGTCGGGTGCATAGCTGTGACCTAGTCTCGTGTGGCCGTTGCTTCCCCAGGTGTAGACGCGTGTCTGGGTGAGAAGACGACGGTACATGCGCTGCCATCTGGCGCCATCGTTCTCGACGACGGGCTGGTTGGGCACTCGGAAGGTGCTGCGGGTGGCGGTCCTCCAGTACGAGGGCTCGAGGCGTATTGACGGTTGGTGCAGGGCCTTGCTGGTGCCGCAGAGGGCGAGGAAGCTCTTCACATCGAGGTATGGGAAGATGAGCAGGAGGACGTCGAGGGGGAGGTCTGTGATGGGGGAATGCGTGTTGTCCATTGTGATATTGTAAAGAAATGCGTTTTCATTTGATGATTATCATGTGGTGGATCTTTGTGGGCGTGTGGTGTTGTTGGTGTCGCTGCCTTTCTGTCCTTTGCTGTTCAGCTAGCTGCACATGCGTTGGCCTCTCCAAATGACCCCTCCAAAGTGGCACGTCAGGCTGCTGACGTCATGCTCTGGCATGAGCTGTTTGCTTACGCTAGTCACTAATACGAAACTGCTGGCTTCGGCCAACAACTCTACCGTAACCCAGGTTTCAGTGACTTACAGTACCACCTCGGAATCTTGTGCTTCTTGTATAGTTGGTCTACTACCTATCATTCAAGCTCCAAAAGCCTTCGCTGCCAACCCCAACACCCACACCACCCACAAACACACAGCTCCTACTTCAATGGCTCCAATGGCACTGACTCCCACTGATACCCTGACCAAACACTAACACTCATGCCTACCTACACTTCAAACCTATTCCTACCACTTACAATAGGCGATTGACTGGGCTGAAGCTATCATAAACGGCATGATCCAAGTCTACGGTGCGTGATGGACGTATTTGTCGATGTACTGTCCTATCTGGTGGATGCGGATGTCAGATTTCACACACAGTAGACCCAAGTTGTAGCTGCACCGCAAGAGTGTGGACAAAACAAACTTGACTGCTAGATTCGACTATTGCTCATCCAATTTCAGCGCGGCTACGACAGTGCATTTCAAGCAATTTATAGCGTGTTCGGATGACACCATTCCAGTATTCATACTGTCGCTGCTGATTTCTTCTCCTTTCTGTGCAGACCTGCCTTGCCCCCAGTGTCGTGATTTGGATCGGGGGCGACGCGCTCGAGGCTCTCGGGCAGCCTCTCCTGGAGCTTCTTGGGGAGGATGGACGCAGTGCCGGATTGGCCCTGATAATTGTTAGCACCATGTGGTACAGCGTTGGTGTGGCGCTTGCGACGACACCTATGACATACCGGGTCTGTTCCAGTCGCACCGATGGACGTAGTAGTGTTGCCTGTGACAGTCTTTGTTGCAGCGAAGATACACGGGGTGGCTACCGTGTCCGTGCCGGGTTTTGCTCGCTTGTCCGACCTGTTGCTTTGGGTTTTCTGATCTGAGTGAGACAGACTGCCCAGGTGCGCATAAGATGACTCTTCTTTTTCCACGACTCTTATCGTTGCTGGATGGATAATGCAGCCGGCGCTTGGTCATATATCAGGGGCACAGAGAAAATGTCTCGGCTACACCCGCCTGCTCACCTGGGGCGATTTATAATTTATGAGCAACGTCTGGTGCCGAACGTTATCACCATGTCGTCATACACTGATACTACTGGAAGCCAATTTTAGTCTCACCGCGCCCCAGTGACTGTTACGTGATGTCAGACAAGTCCTATTCAGGATTGGCAGACAAGAAATAGACATGTGCATAGGATCGATCATCGTTTCAATCGAAGCTTGATGAGTAATATTGACTATACAGGTAGATCGAGAGCAACGATAAAAGATGGGAGGCGAATTAATGCCTTTCTTATCTTATGTCAGCCGCGATTTAATGAAATAACCTATTGCAACCTGTCTCTGCTCTGGACATTTGGGTTAATGCAAGCATTGCATCAGTCAAAATAACACTGAAGTTTATGCAATTTCAACACTATCGTCTTAATGACTGATGGACGATTGGTTGGAGTTAATGTACGGCGCTTGGTGGTCATACAAGTGCGGTCGATTACAAAAGGGCCCCCGAAAACGTAGACGTTGGGAATATGGTTAGAACTGATCCTCTCAATTCTTTGTGTGCCTCGAGCCACTTGTAACTCCAACACCGCCTGATATTCAACCGATCACGAGTGGATGCTACAGTGCAGAGATCCCCAGGTGGAGTGAGAGCCCAGCATACATTAAGCTATGCTATAACATGGAGAGTTCTAATGAACATTCAGTGTAACCAATTATTAACTAAAATTCGTCCTGCCTCGGATAATAATATGGCGGGAGCAGCGATGTTATGCCTAGGAAGCATGAGGAAAAAGCGAGGTACTGATTGGCGGCCAGCATCTATACCCTAAGTAGTGAAAATGCCGATAATAAAGTAAGTATAAGCATATATTGTCAAGGTTCTATTGCACTGATGGCCACAATAGCTTATCCGGCCAACAGACTATGATAACTAATGAAGAAATTGGTTATTCTTATCAGTACAAAGAACCGTCTCGTCAAAGATATTATGTAATACAAAACGTTAATAAACTAACTATGTTAAATAATGATATAATTCGATGATAAAATTAATTTCATTTATTTATTTTAGAACATTTAATAATTCATAATTATAAAGTATACATTACTTACATTAAATTATTAGAAACAATTCTACACAAATATATATATATATATATATATATAATATTTTATTCTTAATATACATTCAAAATGCAAGATGTCACGACAGCAGGCAGGTAGTCGGCAGATGGACGTTGAGCAGGCGGTACAGGAGTCGTTATAGTTCTATTTGCTACGGGTAGGCTCTATTGTTATGAACCAACAAGATGGCACCCAAGGGATCCATTTTGATAGCCCAGGCAAAGAGAATCAGATGCCACGATGCAACCCCGCAGGCACTTGTTGTCGAAACCAGTTAAGCATGTCAGAGGTCAGGATTAGGGCCAAAGACCACACTGACCAGGGTGGACGGCACAAGTCGACGAGCGGTCCACACGGTCCATCATAAAGGACGGATGAAGAGTCGGAACATATAAGGACATGGTCATCACCACAGTAGATAGCTTTCATAGAACAGACTCTTCAGTCGTCAATCTAAGTATTCAGTCTCACAACTGGATAGCCTTACAGCTAGTGATCATTACCGTTCATGGAAGAAGAACAGTGTCTTCGTATTAAGAACAGTCAAGTATCACCTCTACGCCGCTCTGCTAACATAAACCCTAAAGGTTACCTACTAAACCCTACAAAGGCTTGGTGTGATCATAACATCTATCTTCAGTAGGCACAGGCTCTGTTGATAGGACGTAGCTCTTCGAGCTACGAAACAGGATTCAGGATAGGTTCCAGAGTTTTTGTTAGAGCTAGCAGCTCACGTCATCAGACCCCAACCCTCTTGGTTAGGCGCTCTAGGGGTCAGTCCGCCCAGGGCCGTGACACAATACTTGAACTAAAATTTAAAATGATTAAAAGAATTATTTTTCGGAATTATAAAATCTTTAAAAGGCTATAATACAAAATAACTTCTTTTATTTATTTATTTATTTATTTATTTATTTATTTATTTATTTATTTATTTATTTATTTATTTATTTATTTATTTATTTATTTATTTATTTATTTATTTATTTATTTATTTATTTATTTATTTATTTATTTATTTATTTATTTATTTACTTATTTATTTATTTATTTATTTATTTATTTATTTATTTATTTATTTATTTATTTATTTATTTATTTATTTATTTATTTATTTATTTATTTATTTATTTATTTATTTATTTATTTATTTATTTATTTATTTATTTATTTATTTATTTATTTATTTATTTATTTACCTACGTATCTGCCCATTAATGTATTGATTAGTTAAATTTAAAGTATATAATTAATATTTTAATAAATTTAGTTGTGGGCATAATCGTCGCTGGGGCCATGTGGTTCCTTCATCAAGCTTGATGGCTTAGGTAAGCTGCTTGGCTTGGCGAAGGGAGGACCTTATATGTTCTCCGCACGAGCATCCTAATTACATCTGTCAGATTATACGTAATCACCGATGTTATAACGATAATTTGATGGGTCTTGATTGTTGTGTCTTGTCCATCTTCATCTGACCCCCTCCTTTCGGGTGGTTGGGTCTTTTCTACCGACGCTAGTGTTGATGCCTGAGGCACCCCTTTGTGGGTGTGCCTCTGGGGCCGGTCCGTAATGGACCGATAATCTGACAACATCACTAAAACCGAGTTCTATATCGCGTTCAAGGTAGCCCACGAGAAGACCTTTACAAAGGACAATATTAAGGCTGCATATACAGAAGCTGAAATAGTGCCTTGGGACCCGGATTCCATTATTTCTAAGCTTAGTGTTTATATTAGAACTCCAGTCCCATCCGTCCCTGTTGCTTCCCAGCAATAGGAGTCCCAAACACCCTCCAATACTCAACAAATTATTAAGTAATCGACTTTTATCAAAGACAGGATCTCCGCTCATCAGAGTAGCTCCCCTATACCAATTATGGAGGCTGTTAACCAGATCACAAAGGGTGTACGAGTGATGGCAAACGAGCTTATCCTTTTGAAGGATCGGGTTCGCACTCTTAAAAAGACCAATACAGCACTTGCTAAACGCCGAAGGGTTAGAAGGACCCAAGTGAAGCTTGGAGGGGTATTTAGTATTGGGTATTCTCAACTAATAATAAAGAAAAAACAAAAGGGGGAGCGGCTAGCTGCTGAAATACCTGGTGGGGCTGAGTAGGAGCTCCGTGGCGGACCGAGTAACCGACGCTGTGAGAACTGCGGCGAGACCGGATATAATACAAGAAGGTGTGAGAAAGAGGAAGAAGGGTCTGATTAATCGGATTCTGACTGTATTATAGCAAAACCAGTCTAGTTGGCACCAAGTAGTACGAATATATGTATATTGGCGGTTCGCGGAGGACCGCCGTTTTGAAGGCGAAGTTGGTATTATTTGGTGCAAAGTGCGTATTTCCCACCAAACGTCAGCCTAGTTGGACGAGCACTGCAACCACGCTAACCACTCCAAATTAACAAAATCAATTAGAAATAAGCAATTTGAGCAGTTTGCACCAATGAGTGCCAACCTTTATTAATTGTTTGGCCCTAAACGGGTCCTAGGGTTGGTTAAAGTTGGCGAAGATAGCAAAAACCTCCCGCTCACTGATACGTCCCACTCACTGATAAGCCACGTTATATATATAGTTTTGTTTTAATTATATAACTTTGTTGGAATAGCAGTGGTTGAGCCGTACGCACTATGCCCTGCAAGGTTTGGGGATTAGTTAAGCAGTAGGGCTTGGCAAGGGATTGCTTCTTCAGTTGTTTCGTGCGATGCTTCTTCCCCCTTTGCTAGCTAGAACGTATGCATCTTGAATCAATTGGATTCAACAACACTACAGACGTACATAGGTACCAAACAAAGCCCATTCATCAAAATTATTAAATAGTTATGAATATCTATTTTCTATTCACTTCATTTGTTGTAATTCTTTTTAAAAATTCAATATTCAATTTCTGATTTATTTAATAATTGAAGAAATAATAATGAATTCTAAAACTATTTTAAATCTTATTAAACCATCGAAGTGGTCATTTAAAATATTATATCTTTAAATAGTAACTGCATAAAATACATTTAATATTCATATCTATTTTCAATATTAATTAGATATATGAAATTCAATTTCTATTTATAATGATATTTTTAATGAAATTGAATAACTTACATTAAACAATTTTAATTTCATAATTATTTGATTATTAATTAAAAGAAATATTTGCTTTATTTAAAATAAAGATATTAATAAATTTAATTTTTGTAGTATTCATTATGAACTTTAAAGATATCAATGATTAATATTATAAATAATATCATATCTTATTATATAACTATTAATAAATATCAGTATGAATTTTAATTAATATTTAACATATATTTTTGTTGGAAGGCAGCCCTTCGGGCCCGTCGGAGGCCCGGTGATGACACCGTAGTATCGGCGAAAGGCACCGCAGCACCGCTCGGGCCCATACGGGGCACAACCTAGGGCTGAGCCTCGCTCAGGCTAGCGTGCATCGAGATCCATGAGGGAATGGGCAGGTAAGGTTATAAAGCAGGTGGCTAGACGCACTGGAATCACAATGTAGTTAGGCATCATCATCATCAATATAGCACAGAATGTTCAGATCCTGATCTGCCCCAAGCAACCATTTGCCTGGCATCTTCCCCAGAGACTCTTGATGATTTTAATATAGATTAATATTAGATTTTAAAATATTATATATTTCATTATGATTAATATTTGCTATTATCTTATTTATAGTAGCTTTAATGTAATAAGTAAATTATCATATAATTTTAATGGGATGAACCCTTGCCAACAGAACTCAGGGCCAGGGCCCTTCGTACGACCCACTGACCCACAACACGATTCCCCACAGAACCTGCTAGCATCTACAAGAAGGACCAGCGAAGGACGACAACCAAGTATATAGATCAGTAGGAACCTGTACGATAGTCGAAGAGGAAGAGACTTCTCTCCCCAGAGAAGTCTTCTTGTTCATAGAGAAAATAGACGTTAGAGTGTGACACTCAGTCTAGACCCTTACAATAATAAAAGACTTATTTAAGTTATTTCTGGCTATTATAAGAACGTTTACGCAATTTCCCTTATTATAGTGTTAAGAATGTTTCTTTATATCAAATTCAGTTTCTAATATGAGGGACCAAGTAGAAACTCTTTTCGATCACCCCCTACCCATTTTTAGTGTCATCTTGTTTTACTCACAGGACTATCTAATCCCTGCTGCTGAAGGCTGTCAAAAGAATTCCACTGGGAAGGCTTTCCAAATAGATCGACTCTTCCTGCCCCAAAATGGCGCGGGAACTATCCTTGACAATTGCATCATCCTGGCGAGCAGTGCCGTCAAACAGCACGTCCATCTCCTCGAGGGTCCTGCCCTTCGTCTCGACGAATAACCAGATCACTACCCCCAATATCACGACGTTCCAACCAGCGTTGATGGCATAGTACCTCCATGCGATCGTTTCGATAGCCAGTGGCGCGGTGTAGAGGTTGAGGAAACTGAAGGCGTAGCCGACGGACTGGGCGGCTACCACGCCCTTGGCGCGCTGGGAGTACCGCAGTATCTCGGCTGGGTACGTGTAGGCTAGAAGCATCCTTCAAAGTCGTCAGTTTCCTTTCAGGCACATTACACCATGAGCAATGGTGACTTTCTTACCAGCTAGTGGACACAGCGAGGAGAAACAGAGCGACAACGATTATAGCCCCAATGCCGTACTCAGGGCTCTCAGGGTGGGCATCTGAGAGGTATGACAGGCCCGCAAGAAGGCCGAGAACAAATATAGTGGCAGATGTGCCATTGACTAGATACCGTGTCAGTCTCGCGTAGTGTTATTGGTCAGCTCCCTGCACTTACTAAGAGGCTTGCGCACGCCGATCTTATCAATGAGGAAGATGCCCAAGACGCTACAGCATGCCTTCCACAATAGCAGGAAGATATTGATAATGATTGTGGTTCGCTTGTCCCCGATTTCGAGGTTGGCAATGATGTGGGTTGAAAAATACCTGCGAAGGAATGAGTCAGTGCCGGGAATCTGTGTTTCGCCCACAGGCTCGGACATACAGGATCATGTTGCCTCCCAAAATCTGATAGAAAATGTTCATCAATACGGCGATGCTGAACCGCTTAAAGTTCGGGACTGCAGACCACCGTCAGAAATTAAATGTCGTCTTTCCTTTCCAAAAGAAAACCTGGGGCTGGGGGGAGGGGGGGAGTCGTACAAGGCGTGACCAGCTCTTTCCAGCCTCCGTCGCTTTGCCTTTCGTTGGCTAGGGCACTGAGTATTTCTTGGACTTCCGAAACAACTATAGGGTTGTGGCGATCCCCGTTCGCATGGAGACGAGCGAGGATATTAATGCCCTGGATGCTGTTCAGTTAGCTTAGACGCGACTAAACAAGATTCGGAGTCATTGGTACCTCTTCCCTGCGCCCCTTGGCGAAGAGCCACCTGGGACTTTCGTCGACAAGCGGCAGAAGGCATAGTGACAAGACAGAAGGCACCGCCTCTCCCTTTGCGAATGGTGTCAGTGCTGGGTGTTTCCAATATTACTCCCAAAGACACTTACAAGCATTACTCCTCTCCACACCCAGTCTGACTCTTTGTCAAAGACCCCAAGGATTATACACGCCACGAGGAAGGAAGCGAACGGCACCGAGACGATTGTCGAGCTGGAAAGGATAGATCGGTACTTGGGAGACGCTAGTTCCATTACCCACATTGGCGCGACGGATCCGTTGATTAGAGTAGCGAAACCGATGATGAAGCGACCGATGATGAGTTGGACAACTGGCAATGATTTTTTGTTAGCGTATGCCATGGAGACGCGATACCCATCATTCGCATACGACTGGCTGCTGAGGCTTGCAGAATTACCCCGAGAATGATGCAGACTGAGGCCACTCCGAGGCCAGCTTTTCTTCCCCAAAGATCAACGATAGGACCAACCAGCGGGCCTCCGAAGATGCATCCGGCACTAATGATCGCGGAGTTGAGGCCACTGAGCTCGCTGTCGAGTTGGAAGTCTTCGCCTTGATGTCAGAAATTATGATGCTGTCTATGGGAAGGCTCAACAAACGTTCAACGAATGGCTTGACCGTATTTAAATTATTGATCATGCCGGCGTCGTAGGATAGGATGCACATGTTGAACATGGCCACCGCCATTATGAGTACGTGTGAGGCCAGAGGGCCAAGCGGTACAATGGGCATGATGAATCGAGCGAGGAAAATAGCGCTTGTCGGATATTGTGTCTGGAATCAAACCTGCGATGACAATTTTAACTCTCTGCCTGGAGGAATAGACTTTTATGTATTGAAAGCAAAGCCCTCCACGTAGGTAAAGGCGTTGGGCTTTGTCGATATTCTTGGATGTCCATGGACGGCTTGTCTCTCCAGAGGCCGCCTGAGTTTAACCAAGAGCTGAAACCCCTGGATCTGCAATTCGAATGTGGGTCTATTAGAACATATTTCAGGTCTTCTGCAGGTAAAGCAGGAAACAAGGGGAGAGCTAACACAGTTCTATACTGCTCGTAGGGCACAGCCAGAGTGCTCAGCCTCGAGGATACGGGCAATCCGACAGTTTTCACCTAGGTTGAGATAATTATATTCCGACCCCTGAACACGAGTTTCATGAACAGGCACGCACATACGAGGTATTGAAAGTCTTGTCCACCACACATGCGAAAGAAGTGCGCATGGAAGAAAGCCCATCCCTACCCGAATATTCTTGGCTTAACACGAGGATGAGATGCATGGACCCTGAGTGGAAAGAACCAAAACACCCTGAACCACACTCGTCAGCCCGCAGCCTCCTTGGGAATAAGTGCTATTCACTTGGGCCCCTGCTAAGCGGCTCAGCGGGAGCTTGTTGATGCCAGGTCCTCCCGGCCCCGGCTTCCGGGTGGGCCCTCTCGCAACCCTCGGCCTCCGGGACCAGCCACTCAGGTCCACCGTTGTCATGAGGCAGGTTCCTTCCGCCTGGAGCAGTACTTTATTTTTTCAAGAGCTGTGTGCGCGATCGACGTCTACGCATGTCTGAATCAAGTCAGGGTCTCTTGAGTCGTTCCCGTCGTGGCCCTCAACTTCCGTGGGAAACATTACGTGACCCATCTATACGTCCGTCATCCCTGGTACGACTGCGAGGAAGCAGCCCTTGTGTATTTCGATAAGTATTGGCGACGTACAATAAAAATTGGCCTAGTGATTACTTCTTGCCCAATGGTGGGTTGCATGCTATGACTCATCATCATGCCTGAGCAGTTCCGGAGGATGTACAAGTCTCCAAGGACGTTTGGTGTTTGGAGAAATAGATCATGAGCCAAGGGACAACACAAGTGTCATTTGAGAATCTTTGACATAACGTTGATCTGTATGTAAGATGGCTGCGGAGGTGTCATCCGGCGTTCGAATCAAGGTTAAATGAGTACCGGTAAACCAAATAGAAATGCGATTTCCACCACCAAAACAGTAACTATGGAGCGTTGTTCCTCTTCAGAACATGGTATATAGCCTTCGACCAAGTTACTCTCCCCCCCCCCCCCCAGAAGTCATAAAACAGAGCTATGCCAGCAAGCCACCACTTATCACCATGCTTCTCTTCACACTTCTGCAAAAGACCAATGATGGAGAAAACTCTTCCTCGAAGTTCGTTCAAAATGCTCCACTCTCTACAGTTTACCACTCATGTTGCCATGAACTCCTCTGGTCAGCCGTTCTAACTACCCTTAGACCCGCGGGAAGGAGTTCGATCATTTTGTCAGGCCGCTTTGGGATCAGAATATTAGATTGGTCGGCCCTGGGTTGTATCAAGCTGAAGAAGATAAAACCCAGTGTCCCAGATTTCCATCAAAACCAAATCTTTTGTCCAAGTCAATCAGACCCTGGTGCTTCGCAGGTTGAGTGTAACCTATGGGCCTCGATCTACCAAGGCTTCCTTCGTCGGCGCCGGTGCGAGAGTGGTCACAAACCCCAAGACGATGGTGACATTTGCGTTGTCCCATTTGTTGCTGATGTACTGATTGTGGATGAGTACGTGGATTCTGACTCCCAGTCCATCCGATATGATGACGCCTCCTGAAGTTTTATCGCAGATGTCGACGTCTGCGTACACTGGGCCCATCCAGCCCTGATTTTCGTTGCCAACAAGGGCTGCTTCGATCATGTTCCTGATATCCCAACTACCCATACTTTGAGCGAGAAACGTCACGCGCGGTTAGCAGTGTAGCTTCGTACAATGGTCTCATTTCTTCCAGGGAGTAATCCCAAGCACCCACAACGGGGTATGCGGAGAAGATGCAAGTGCCGATTCCCACAAGCGGTTCGAATAAGGTTTTGCCCAATTCGAAATGTTTACGATCATTGGGGTTCACAAATTCGAATACACGGGGATTTAGGCGGAGGAAGTCGAGCAGAAAGACACAGTCCTGGGCAGCGACTGTGAGGTCGGTGCTATTGTAGGGGTTGTCTGTGTTTACAGTGTAGTTTCCACAATATGTTTTGAGGGCGGGAAAAGCTTCAGTTCCGTTATAAGGCTTGACAGTGAGTCCTTTTACTGCATGCAAGACATCAAATAGAGGGCCGTGACTTAGGTGTTGGGTGTTGGAGCCTGTGCCTGGCGCTGGGTACTGGGTCAGTCACTGCTGCAAACAGGCGCACAGGCGCGCCCTCATTCGGGATTGTTTCATTCGAAGTGTACCAAGAGCAGGTTTCAGTGGCAATGTACATGGCAATTTGTGTTCGAGATCCGGGAAACACACGAGAATAATGTGATCTTGGAAACCAGCACCGGTTTGTTTGCTTTGTTCACACCCACATGGGAAGTAAGCTGACATCAAAAGTGTCATCTGTACTTCGCTTTTCGTTAGCAGACTGTTGGTACGGCCCTGACGGCGAGGTTCAAGGGTTCTTTGCACGTGCAAATAGGTTGACGCAGACCGTACGTGTTTGGGTACGGGTTCTGATTTCTGCTTAGAGAGGAGGAAGAAGCTATCGCTAATCTCGTCGCCCTGACGGTTGGTGTAGTAGTCCACCCACTGGCTGACTAACTCCAAACCTTTTCCTTTGATTGGCTATAGCCCGTAGGGGCATGGGCACTTGACAGTCGCTCAGAAACCCATGCAGACCATGCAGCATATTCGTATGAAACAAACAAAACAAAGACGATTCCATGCACTTATCTCGTAATATACGAAGAACTCACCATGGATAAGAATCAGAACGTCGTTAAGAAGCAATTTGTGAGCGATAAGAGGATAATACAAATTAACACTGATATTATTTTTTAATCTTATTATTTAATTTTCACAAAGGCTTAGCGACATATAAGTTATTTATATATTTAAAGTATCAGTAATAACATTATAAGACTTCTTGAACTAATAATACGTTTTTTATAGATTTAATAGAAGATTGTTTATATATAAACTGCTTTAAAATGTAAAAGTCTTGGAAGGCAGCACTTCGGGCCCGTCGGAGGCCCGGTGATGACACCGCACCGCAGCACCGCTCGGGCCCATACGGCGCCCAAGTCAGGGCTGAGCCTCGCTCAGGCTAGCGTGCATCGAGATTCATAAGGGAATGGGCAGGTTATGTTATAAAGCAGGTGGCTAGACGCACTGGAATACAATGTAGTTAGGCATCATCATCAACAACATAGCACAGAATGTTCAGATCCTGATCTGCCCCAAGCAACCATTTGCCTAGCATCTTCTCCAGAGACTCTCGACGTAACTACTATTTATAATTGTAAGTTAGAAAGTTAAAGAGATATAGTATTAAAGATAGTCTATGTGAGTAACTAATAGGTTGTGGATACCGTTGATAAATAGTCTCAGACCCTAACCCTAGCACCTGTAGGGGGCTGCCACAGATCTTCTCGTCTTCACGTTCAATCAAGACATCGAGTCACGATGACCAGCGCTCTACTCTTTCAACGTCGGAGAAATGAAAAGCAGGTTGGCAAAGGAAGCTGGCACATTCTTGTTATATCTCTTTGTCGGCATCTTCGTCCAAGTTTGCTGCACGTATTTTGCTAACATGCTGGAGGCAGGGAGACATCGAGTCTCGCTCTGCGGATTCGATCCCACACCTCCCCCGCGCCGACCGTCCTACCCAGGGGAGACAAACAGCAGGACAATAACAACAACCACCAAGCCCACAGCGTCCTAGACAACGCGCACAGGCGCAATGACCCATATACAGGCGTTGCAGCTGGAACCCGAGGCAGAGCACAGACTCGCCGGGTGGACCACTAAGACATCGAATTCGATCTTCAGCCACCGTAGGGCTGGTGGTTTTGGGGGGGGGGGATGGGAAGGCACACACAGTCATCAGGGTTATGTCTTGGATGCTGGCACCTATGAGGATGAAAGCTGCTGTCTTGGAACAACATTGGCCGTAAGAGCGGTCCACTAATACTGGCTGTTCGAGATGGACCACTGGCCACGCAATGTACCATATTCTGGCCGTAAGAAGGGACCACTAATACTGGCCGTTCGAAATGGACCAGCGAGCATGCGTTGGACCTCTCTACATGGCTATACTAGTGGACCATTTTCATGGCTGTTCAAGGTAGACCATCAAAAGTCAAAGTGACTATACACGGTTGGACCATATTTTCTGGCCAACTGCGGGCAAGATTCAACCTGCCCAGGCTGGATTGATCGGTGGAATGACAAAGTTATCTTGAGCATGGATGATGTTGACTCGGTAATAACGACCGGCCTTCTCGCCAGTCTCATCCGCCGCGGGAGGTGGCGGCATCCTCTCGCAGTTGCGCACAAAGGATGCCAGCCTCTCTGAACTAAGCCACTCATCGTGGAGGAATGTGTTAAGTAGGCTCAGCAGACGTGGGAACCGCGCGAGGGGCTCCAGCACGGCAAACCTGCCGGCCACGCGGTAGGTGCTAGTAAGGGTCCTGACGTCGGAAAAAGGGGCCACCAGCACGAGCCCGGAGAAGAAGACGGGCTCCGGCAGGGACGCCATGTGGTCGACCAGCTTCGTCTTCACGGCGGTGCCGATTGATTGTGACCAAATCACGATGCGATTTGGGGGTATGCCGGCTTCCTTGGTGACCCAGTCGACCAAGGCCACGGCATCGATGAGAAGGCCTTCCTCGGAGGGCGTGCCCGTGCTGGTACCGAACCCGCGATAGTCGATGGCTACGATGTGGATGCGGTTTGGGGAGGCGGCAGAGATGGCTCTGTAACTCGGGGGCCTGTAGCCTGACGCTAATGTCCCGGCAGCGCCGTGCAAGCACAGAACGAGGAGAGACTCTGGATCATCGCGGAGCAATTTGAAGCCCAGTCTCTCCGTGATATCTGGGACAGGTCCAGATGGCTCGGAAATGAGGTCTTGCTCATGTCGACGGTAAAGAGCTGGGGGGAGGATGTGCCAGGCGTGGAGTCTCTTGTCGTCGGCCGTTTTGATGTAGAAAGGCGACACTTGGTTGTGGAGAAAGCCCCCTTGCTCCGGGATATCGGTGTCTTTGCCCCAGGTCAGCGTCACCTTGTTCAGATATATTACCTGGTTTTGGATGAACGGAATTGTCAGTAGCCCGGCGAAAACTGCATAGAGGCCAATTGGACCGAATACTGCAAGAGCAATGGCTCGGGGAGAGTGTATCAAGGTTCTCGGCGAGACAAACGGAACAGACTCCCAAAACTTTGCCAGGCGGTGGCTCACAGTGTGGGCCTGTTGTGGCAGCACTTGACATGACGAGGGAAAGGTCGGAGCAGCACTGACTTCCAAGGTTTCCAGCGCAACCTAGGTGGTTCCAGGCTGCTTAACTAATCATCTCGGCGGCGAAGTATCTCGTACTCAACAACCGGTGCGGTGGGATTGCTGCCTTGCGTACCGTTGTGGGTTTCCAAATGCTCGCCGTCGTCGCAATATCCATCACAGCAACGCCCCGAAATGAATACCATGGGTGATCTGCAAATCGCAGTGATCTACTTTGTGTGGTGCTTCACAGTGCTCAACAAGCTTTTTGAGCTACATTGGTCTTTTTTTCGGTGTTGTTCTTCTATCCGAAGTAAATTCAAGATCACTTGAAACAAACCCGCCAAGTGAACGAATCAGATACTATTGCATCTATTTGAATTGATAGCCTCCCCGTGTTCCATGAACAAGAAAAAAACGTATGCCTCGCCAATGAATTGACATGCGTCATTATCGCCAACCTTTCAGAGCTGGGTACAGTAAAGTGGCCACCACTTAGTATTCTATGGTTATAGGTATAGTTTAACTTGCGAGCAAACATGAATTCGAGTTTCAAATAAAATCTAGCAGTGTACTATATATATGATACCTGCCTGCAGGCCGTTGGGCATAATGTCCTGGCCCGAAACTTGACCCGTTTCGCGGAACTGCCAGCGCCGACATCGACTTCATTGCATTCATCGGTAGCGATGACGATCTGGACTCTAAGGTTTGGAATGTTCGCATTGACGGTACTTTATATGCTCTCAAGATTGTAAGTGCAACAATAATTGCCCAATCCCGCCAATTTGGATACCGCTTGGGTACCCGAGCAAGCAAAGTTCCTGTACTTTCTGTTTTCTCGCTTAATTTGCGAAGTCAGTGACCTAGCTCTAACTGCCATTTCTCACGTCTAGTTTCCCTTCCATGATTGGGAATCTCTGGAAGATTCCGAAGGATCAAGGATCACGCCACCATATCTGGATCCTCTAAATCGGCCACCACTTACGCCGCAGGATTACATAGACTACCTAGACCCTTTCAATTGTGAGTGTCGAGCCTATGGACGTCTAAATCAGGAGAAACGCGAGGAACTTGCTGTTCGAGCTCACGGATACATCCTTCTGTCAAAAGACCAGGAGCGCCACGTCACTGAGGCCATGATTGGTGAATTCGTGGACTGGGAGAAGCACCCTGAGCCTCTTGATTGCGATGGGCTCTTCTGGCGTTGGGAGGCTCACCGGCATGAGCCGCTGAGGTCCATCTTGAAAGACTACGACACATCCTCGACATGCTTTACCCCATCACAAGTTCCGCAGATGTACTATGATCTTGAAGAGCTGCACAAACTTGGTATTCTGGTCAGGGATCTGCACGCGGGTAACTACCTTGGAGGGGAGCTTCTCGATTTCAGCATGGCTTGGACTATGTATCACATTTGTATTGACCGAACGAACCCTTACGAAGTCAAGAGGATGCGGTCCGCAGAGTATGAAAATTTCGAGGGAACGGTGTATCAGGTGGCTGCTGAAGACAATTGGGAAGAAGACGATATCGAGTTGCCAGAAGAACTGTTGAGGTGGCACTCCAACAAGGAGGAGGATCTCGGATATGACATCCGCTTGTACAATTGGAAGAAATGAGAGAATGGTAGATAATCAGCGATGGGTTCCTCAGTCATACCCACTCTAGGCTCCAAATCGTGGTCCCCAAAACCGAAGGTGTGCGGTGAATCGATTATTGATGGAGTTTGGAGCAACTGGGGTGTGTGGTTCGTTTGTATAGGATGGCGATTCCGTCAATCCTCGCATTTCCATGCCTTACTTGGAACTACCAGACTGAATCAGCTTGTATGTCTCAATATGCTCTGACAGCATGAAAGGGCAGGTGGACCTGAAATGGGGCTCAAAACTAACACCTCTTGACGCGCGTAAGTACATAGAATGCCGACCAATATTGACTTCCAGTTGGAAAGAGAAGTATCTTCTCCAAGCTCGACCCGAGAGCGGCGCTGTAGGAAGTTGCAGTGTTTGGACCGTCCTGGCGCCAACCTGCAAGGCTGTGGTTAACATTCAGGGTCACATAGACAGATGATACAATTACAAGCGAGCCGCCCCGGCCGAGTTCCCAGCGGACGTTATAACAACCTTTGAAGTGTCGAGTTGGCGTGGTTAGAAGGAGGCTATTTTAATACTAACCCAGTTAACTTCATATTCCATACCCACTGTGCATATAACTACAGGAGCCTGGCGTCGTATCCACTCCACCTTGTGGATGTCCTGGCCGAGACGTTGCATGATCTGCAAAGAAATTGATGTTGGCTGGCTGTGCGACTGCAACGCAACCCACAAGAAGCATGCCGGAATTACAGTACCAACGATGCGGCACCCTCCTCCCGGGCTTCTCTCACGTTGCCTCAGGCCTGCCTTGAGGTATCTTTGAAAACCGAGCATAATCCTCAATTAGCATGAGGCAACCTGCAGGGCCGGGGGGGGGGGTGGTTTTCTTTTTTGCGTGGCCAGCCATCCATCAGTATACCACCAAAGCTCAAAAGTGACCCTTGGTATCCTAGCTCGAATCATCTGTCCCAAACAGCCATCTCACTTGCTGTACCAGCCCCAGAAAGGTACTGATACATCAAGTATCATAACGGATAATAAAGGGTCCAACAGGATGTTGGACTGACCGTGAATGATATAGAACGGTCACGGCTAAGTGATTTCGGGAGGTGGCAGGGAGGTGTTTGTGAGCTTCGCCGTATGCCAGCACCTTTTCCTATACGCAGCTACTTAGGTGAATGTTATCCACATACTACATAAGGCCTGATAAATGCCAGCAGAGGAGGCTGATTATATAATATTATGATAGGTCATTGTAGTCAGGTCGGGCATTCCCAGAGCACTTATTGAATTGTGCAGAGGAAGATGGATAATATAATTAGTCTCTCTGTGTTATTGCGATACATGCCGGACCACAGCCGACCCAAGTTTGCTGCATCTGCTGTCGCTTCCTATTTTTACTACTGAATCTGACGAAGTGCTCTTGCGCAGCTGGAAACTTCATCTGCCGAGATATCAGATGTGTAGAACTGTATCCAAGGTCTTTCTCGACACCAAATATTGTCCGAGTTGGGAAGGAAATGTACAGTTGAACATGACCCACGAATTCCTAACAAAATTGGCTCTTATACCACCTGACGTTGACCTTCGACGTGTTCAATTCACAGGCTTGTCGTCGTCGTTACACTCATCGCCATGAGCTGCATGTTCCTCCAATCTCGTAGCCTTTGCCCTCTTAGTACCGATATCTGCAAGGCTAAAACCTGACTTCCGCAGCCTCTCGAATTCGTTCGCGGCCGCAGCGAACTGAGCCCTCTCCTCCTCGCTCATCTCAGGGCCCAGGAACAGAAATACCAAGTCATAGACCCAGATGGCCCCCATAAAAATACCAATGACTCTCCCGTAGTCGAATCTCTCAATTCCATTCTTTTGCTCCAACGGGAACCGCTCGCCGATGATGGCCTGGATGGTGGCCGATGCTGACGAGGTGAGATTTCCAAGCTGGTACGTGAGGCCTACGGCGGTGGTTCGGAGGGCGTCCGGGGACAGCTCACTAAGGTGGATTGGGATAGGGCCCCAAACGCCACCGACGAAAAATTGCAGGAAGAAGGCGCTGGCAACCAGCTTCATCGAGTGTGGGAGGACATATACTGGCAGGATGGCACCGCCGAAGCCGCAGGCGTTGCACATGGTCAGGCCGAAGAAGGTGCTGTTGTATCCCAGGGTGGCGCCGCCGTTGAGGGCCCCAATCTGACCAACGACGCTAGTCACTGTCACGTCTGTGGCGTCTAGTTCGACCTCTGTAATACGTTTAGGTGATCCTGCACACCGTCGAGTCCTCTGGATGAAGGGCGATGCAGTGCACTTACGGTTTTTCAAGAACGTCGGATAGAAATCCTGAGGGCCATGGCTGGTAGAGTTGAATCCCGTCATGAAAACAATCATATAGACGAAGAGAAACCAGTTGGGCTTGATGGCGCTCCAAGCATCCTTGGCCCAGGCTCGAAGGTCCTGTGCTGCTGCATGGTGTTCCTCTCCGGCAGCAATGGCAGCTTCTCTTTCGGCTTTCAAGATGAGGAAGGCGCTTGTTTCTGGAAGATACAGCCGGAAGGCAATGATGAAAACAGGAGGCGCAGCTCCGAACCAAAATGGTGACCGCCATCCATGAGTTGTCGTTGGTACAAGCTGCCAAAGTAAGACACCGTCAGAAATCCTGCGAGACAGTTTGTATCAGGTCCTTGAACTCACTACACGGTAGAAAATAGCTGCCAGTAGGTATCCCGTGACATAGCCCTGCTCAAACAGCCCGGACAGCAGTCCACGTGCATCAGAAGGAAGGTCCTCAACTGCAGTCGCAGCAGCAGGTCCAAATAACCCGCCCATTGCTATACCATAGAGAGACCGAATCGCTAAGAATTGCTTTAGATTCTGAGCGAAGCCGGAGCCAAGCTCCAAGATGATAAACAGAACAAGGCATATTACCATTGGCCATTTGCGGCCATACCGATTGGACATGATCCCAAAGATCAGAACGCCGACAGAGCGGAGCATGAGGGTGACGGTGATACCCCACGACACATCAGCGTTGGAGACACCAAAGTCCTTCGCGATCTCGGTGACGGTCAGCGAAATGGTGAAGAAGTCAAAGGCATCCCAGGACCAGCCGAGAAACCCGGCTGTGAACATTAGCCACTGGTGGCGGTCGAGCTCGGCGAGGATGTGGATTGGGTTGCGGAGTTTGGCACGCGGAGGCTTCAGGCTCGTCGGGCGAGTGAGGAGGTAACGCCTAATCTGCTGGGGTGAGTAGAACCACCCCGCTGCCATGTGGTTTCTCATGTTGGCTGATATTATATTTCTCCTAATAATCTCTACACATTCCAGTGGCTGACGAGGGAGAAGGAAATCGGGGCCGGGACTAGAAGCCAACACAATTGACGGACACATGGCCATGTCAGGTGGGTGTCGAGGTCTCGGATAGGTTGCGCAACATAGATGATATACGATCTAAAACAACTTGTTATGGGCGGGGAACCCAGCAACACACTTTACCATCTAGCTGGGTGGTCTCGCGCTCTGATTCGGAGGTCTCTCCACAATGGCTGATGGTCGTAGCATCGTCCTCATTGAGCATGCCGTCATTCATTTTACCGTAGCACCAAAGTCGGCATTTGCAGGAAGCATCTGACGCACGCCAAACACAAAGTTTCTGTAGCGTGCACATAGCTGAGCCCCGCTGTTGCTCGGGAAGATTCAGAACGATACGCCATTGAACAAAACTACCTTGTCCTTGCTTGGCCACGACACTCTGGGACGAATACAAAGATGCATCAGAAGATTATGTTTCCTAAGCAATGAAAGACGTGGTCTTTGGGTCTTGCTTTTATTGGTAATAGCACCCCCTAGAGCAAAGACCGGGAACCGACTTTCGCCTGCTGAGAACTGATTAATCAGTATGGGCTGGTTCTGTGAGAAGGCAAAGTCTCTCCCCACATTCGCCGCATCACTCAGACTACTGGCAGAGGTATTCGCCGTGCATTTTGACTTCGGCGGCAAATTCCCAGCCTGTCGTTGGGGTCTGGGGTTATCGTCCTTCCCCGTTCCGCCATCCCCGAGTAGCTATTCCCAATCCACCAGTGCTGTAACGCTACTGTTGCCATCCTATAGTCGGGCTTGCTCACGGTCGTCCTAGTCACATGCATATGCAAGGTATTTGATCTGTTGCTGCCTTTGTTAGTAAGACATCGTTGCGCCTCCTCATTGGCCAGCTGACAATTCAACCGTGAGACGTAGGGGCGTGAGCACGCTTATAGCCGTTTCCGTTTATGGAGCCGCCTCAGTGGCTTTTGAGTGGCTGGGTCACTGCTTACCATGAAGAAGCGATCACTAGCCAAGTTTGTCAGGGAGGATGTGGTCACGAAGGTCTGTACGCTTTCACGTAGCCCCATTACGCCCCCGAGCTGATAAACCACTGTCGGCTACACCGGTAGTTGGACCACTTTCTGCCTGATCCCGTGCTTCGCGAGACCTTCAATTGTTGGAATATGTTTCGCCCCCATTTGGAAACATCAGCCATGATGCGGTTCACGATGCGCGGTCTGAGATCAACGATCCGTGGAACAGCCTTGCGCCTGGACTGAGGTGAGCACCGAGCCATCGTTGTACAATTCATGTGTTCAGAACTGAAAAGGTATAAAAGGCGTATCCTTCCATGCTGAATCCGAATGAACTTTCAATCAGCATTCACAGCATTCAATATCCATACAAGACAGTTTGAACCTCAAAAGACTTCGCATTGCGAAATTATCTTATTTCTCACTGTTCGCATAACAATCAAAATGAGTTCCAACTACACAGTCAAGGCGGGCGACACCCTCTTCGCCATCGCTCAAAGCCACAGCACCACCGTCGACAAGATCAAGGCCCTCAACACCGGCGTGGACCCGAACAAGCTCCACGTCGGCCAGGTCATCAAACTCCCCGCCGCTCCGGCGTCCGGCGGAAAAGGCAAGGGCTACGTCCAGTACGGCGGGCCCGCGTCCAACTTCCCGAACCCGTCTGAGTGGGCCAGCTGGGATGAGCTCTGGAAGCAGAACGAGCGCCTGATGAAGCTCCACGACTCGGCCTCCGAGGTGGAGCTCATCAAGAAGTCGATCAACACCGTCGCCAAGGAGTCGGGTGTCGACGCACGCGTTATCCTGTGCATCATCGTGCAGGAGTCTGGTGGCAACGTGCGCGTCAAGACTGTAAGTAGACCAGGGCGAGCGTGCAGTCCCAATGTTCGGAGCAAATAAGGCCAACGAGCTGACCATTATGAACCCTGAAGACCAACAACGGAGTCCGCAACCCGGGCCTGATGCAGTCCCACAACGGCGTCGAGTTCAACCCCAAGGACCCCGCCGGCAGCATCCTGCAGATGATCCGCGACGGCACCGAGGGGACCAAGGACGGGCCCGGCCTGAAGCAGCTCAAGAAGCAGTACGGGAACTACTACGAGGCATTCCGTGCGTACAACTCCGGCTCGGTGAACAAGAAAGACCTCAATGATCCCGTCGGGCCCACAAGTTCTTATGTCCGGGATGCCACCAACCGCCTGATGGGTCATATGTGGAATGGCATGTAAGCATTGTGAACCATTGTCTTCAAACGTCAATGTCCGAGGACCGGTGGCTTGGGGGTTATGTATGCTTAGTACTAATGATAATATACCTTTTCTCTTTCTCTCACGATACAGCGCAATCACCTGGCCCAGCTTGGTTCGTGATGCAGGATTCTGGAATGAATGGGTGGGATCATAGAGATGGCCAGCCAGCCAATGTCGGGTTATGACACCTGATAGAGCGTGTTTTAAGCAAGTTTTGTTGGGAGCAGCAGTGTCGTCTTCATTGAGTTGGTGGTATTACAGGGGCAACAAAAGTCTATGCATGGATGTTTCAGACTACAAAGATTTGACGCAGATGCGCTTCCTTGTAATATGTGAGAATATATGAATCGCGAGAAGAGTCAGTCAGAAAGAAGATGGGTGGTATATGATCCTATTGTTCTCAGTCTCACATCACCAGTACGGTCGGAAGCAAATCAATGCCAGAGATCACTCATGAACCTGGCATTAGATCAGCAGGAGTTGAACCGGACTATCTTTCTATGTATGGCTACCTATGGCCCGTGCATATGGAGATCACGCCTTCTTGTGAATACCACAGTAGACTACCGAGACATACGTGCGTCCCAGCCACCATGACAGCGCAGCAGCAGCGTTACGTAATCGTAAATGGCGGACAACACATCCCCCACTCGTTTCAGGCAGCTCCACTTATGACATGCCCTCTACCGCGTTCATCCCGTCAGGTCAACCACCTCTCGGTTTACACCTTTCTTTCCATCTTCATAACACACCGGACATCTTGGATTTTTTCAAGATGTCAACCAACAACGTCACTCACGAGAGTACGCCTCTTTTACGCGGCCACGATGGTGCGGAAGAGAGTGGGGACTCCCACAATCCCTCAACCTGGCAGCGCGCGAAGAGCTGGATCTCTCGCCACGCCGTCAACCTTGTCCTGACCGCACTGCTTGCTGTGTTTGTCGTCCTATTCCTCGTGACAGCTTTTATTCAGACTTCAGGCGACGATGACGATGAGAAGCCCCCGTCTGAACCCATTCCAGGCGAGGGAGCTGAAATATGCACCTCAGCCGGCTGCGTCCTCGCTGCATCGACGCTCCTTCGCAGCATCTCGTCACGGTGGGCATAACCCTGACGAAGTCTTGTTCCCAAGCTATGTGTACTAACGGGATATCAGATACAAGGAACTAGACCCCTGTGATGACTTCCGCACGTACGTCTGCGAGGGTTTCGATGCCGTCCACGAGATCCGGGAAGACCAAACCAGTGTGGGCAGTCTCCAGGTCATGAGCGAGGAAGGCCAGCTCCTTCTTAAGCACATTCTGGAGTCCCCGGAACCTGCACAGACATCATTGTTCTGGACTGCATCCTCACCGGACAAGGAGATCTACACCAAGTTGCACGATGGCTACAACGCCTGCTTGAACGAGACCCAGCTGAAGTCCGTCGGCTCAAAGCCCTTGCTTGATCTCCTTATCGGAGTCGGGGACCTTTATCCTGTCAAGAAGCCAAAGGGAAAGCGAGACAGCTCTCTCACTGATGCGGTGGAGTATCTTATTGGCAACGGAATCCGTGGTCCTATCTCCATTGGTGTCGGTGCCGACGACAAGGATCCCGATTCCAACATCATCTCCCTCAGTCCCCCGTGGTCATTCGGCCTACCGTCGAAGCAGTATTACAACCGGTCCGAAATCGTCACCTCATATAAGGAGACAATCGGTATCGTTCTTGAGGCATTACGCAAGGAAGCTTCACCAAACGACACTGTTCTCTCTTTGTTTGACAGCCCGGATATGCCTGCAGTGTTCAACAAAAGGCTTGTCGACAGCCTGGTTGATTTTGAGTACAGTCTAGCCGCTGCATCACCCGACCCCGAGGACCTCTCAGATATCACCAAGGTGTACAACCCCCGGACTTTGGATGAAGCAGAAGCATACAACCCTGAGATTTCTGTCAAGGATATCATTGGTCGCTTCGCTGGTGACTACAAGCCTTCCAAGATCATCGTCGCATCACCAGAATATCTGAGGTCCCTGTCAAAGATTCTCGAGTCAACAGATCGTGAGGTCATTCGAGCGTATCTTGTCTGGAAGGTGGTGCAAACTTGGGGTGCGTCTGTCGAGGATGAGAGCGTCGAACCCCTGCGCAGGTTCAACAACAAGCTTCAGGGCAAGGACCCAGACGCCAAGGCGGAAAGGTGGAGGACCTGTATTAATGTCGTCGACAGCGATCTTCCCTGGATCTTGAGCCGCTTTTTCATCGAACGCGCATTCTCCAAGGAGGCCAAGGACCTTGGTGACCAGATCATCCATGACATCAAGGACTCTTTCATCGTCAAGCTCAACCACTCGGAGTGGATGACGGAGAAGGTTCGCGAGTTCGCCATTGACAAAGTGCACCTCATCCGGCAAAAGATTGGCTATCCGACCGAAAGCCCCGATGTCACCAACGCCGAAGAGCTTCAGAAATATTACAGTGGGGTCAAGGTCTCCGCGGATTCTTTCTTTGCCAACCGGCTCTCATCTACCAGACAGGAAGTGCTCCGCGAGTGGTCACAGGCTGGCAAGCCAGTGGACAAGGCCGAGTGGGGCATGTCTGCGTCGACCGTGAACGCATACTATAATCCGCCCGGCAACGAGATTGTCTTCCCTGCAGGTATCATGCAGGCTCCAGTCTTCTATGATCCGTCCATCCCCAAATACCTGTCGTACGGAGCCTTTGGCGCGGTGGCTGGTCACGAGTTGTCGCACGCCTTCGATTCATCCGGGAGAAACTATGACCAGAATGGCAACTACAGCGACTGGTGGGATGAGTCCACCATAAAAGCCTTCACACACAAGACGGACTGCTTCGTTGAGCAGTATCATAACTATACCATCCCGACCAAGGACGGCGATCTCCCCGTAAACGGCAAGCTCACTCTGGGTGAGAACATCGCTGATGCAGGCGGTCTCACTGCTGCATTCCAGTCTTGGCGTCGTCGAGACAATGAGAAGGCTGACCTGATCCTCCCTGGGCTCGACTACTTCTCCAACGAGCAGATATTCTTCCTCGCCTATGGTTTGACGTGGTGCGGGAAGACTAGGGAGGAAGAGGCTATCAGGAGGATCTACACGGACCCTCACAGTCCCAACTCTTACAGGATCAAGGTATGTCAGCCCGCCTCTTTGTCCATATCTGTGCTGCACTCACTGACTCATCAAAGGGCACAACCGCCAATTCTCGGGAGTTCCGGGAGGCCTTCAAGTGCCCTGTCAAGGAGCCTACCTGTGAACTGTGGTAAATTGTCTGTTGGGCTAGTTATTGTGTCTCTTACTTTGGGGGTTTGTCCAAGGCAGCGTGGCGCCCAAAAGAAAAAAAAGGGGGATTCGGTAGTCGAAAAGATTGCATGGAAGCGGTCCTTTTGGGGTTCATGTAGTCAATTACTGTACAAGCTACCATCCTCTGAACACAAAACAAGCTCAAACGGTATGTCCTCGAGCTGGACGGCGGGGCCCAGCGGCGGCGACCTCAGGCTGAAGTCGGACGGCCGCCTCCCGCCGCCGGCCTGTATCTTGCGCCCGTACGAGAACCTCCTGTCCACCATCGACGGCTGCCGCTGCCTCGGGTTGCTACTCTCGTCGTCCTCCCGGCCGTGGCGGTCCGGCCTCGAGTCGTGATCATCAAGGTCCTTGCTGAGCGTCAGCCTCACTTTTATGGCCCAGTCCGGCGCCGTGCGCTTCAGGCCGCTGCGCCCGTGGATGTCGCGGTCCATCGGCCGCGGCCAGGGGATGTCTTCGTCGCCGCTGCCGGGTGTTGCAGTGGTGGTGGCGGCGGCGGTGGTAACGCCTGAGCAGGAGCCGCTCGTAGGTGTCAGGAACTCGAGGCAGCTGTCGTCAACCTTGATGAACTCTGCCAGTTCTGAATCGATGTCGTGGATGTGGGTGGGGCTTGGTGTGGTTGTCTCAACCTGGCTGATGTCTGATAGGTAGTAAGTAAGCGCCTGTCAGCGACCGACTGAAGGAGCCGGCTTGTTGGCTGGTTTGGGATTGAGTGAGATCGCCAGCTTACCTGTTTGGATCTTGGGTAGATCCAGCCCTCTTTGGCGGAACGCGCCACGGCGGGTCAGCATCGTTGGCTTGTGTGCTTTGGTCTTCCCCACTTGTGCAAGTGCATGTGCATGAGCCTGTTGGGTCGACCCACGCTTTAATAGCTCTCGATAATACTAAAGAACTCGACTTTCGAAAACAGCATCGCCTCCTCATCCAGGCCTAGTTTGGAAGCGCATGCAGATTGAAAATCAGCTAGCTCGGGACCATTTTTTGCTGCAAAAGGGATCAGGGGGGCTTTTTGGGATTTTGGGCTACGGGGCCCAGTCAAATAGGGCACAATATCCAGGCGGTGGTGCGCAGCGGAGCCCGGAATGAAGATCTCAATGGAGGGGGCCGAGGGCTTCCCACACAGGGCCCCTCGGCAAGCCGTGCGGCGATTCCTTTATCTCGTGTCCTCCGGCCGCGCCTTTGCAGCTCGCCAGGCCGCCCCGGATGATGGGTGGATAAAGGGCTCCGGGGAGGCCTGGCTGTGTAGGTCGAATTGAGGCGGGACGATCGCTGGGCTGGAATTTAGAGTCGGTCGGCTCGTCCCGTATTTGTTGGCGGGTCGGCTGGTTGGGTGTTTCGTAGCCAGGCACACGATCTGGAGCTGCGGGAGTGTCAAAAGTACTAGCATTGTGCAACAAGCTTGAATGTCTATTTATCGTTGTTGAGTGAGTGGCGAGAAGAAAGAATACCGGCAGTTATACGTAGTCGGCCGAGGCTATGACGGCCATTTTCAATGAGGTGTGGTCATTCGATCCAGATAAGAATATTCACGGGAAGGAAAGTTGACAATTCACAAGACCATCGACCCCGTATGCAGTCTTTTCAAGGTGATCGCCACGTCTGTTTGATTTGATATGCTCACAGAACAACTGTCAGGAGAGGAGATCAATCTTCCCGGCCAGCGACAAATGCGAGTTCAACCCTTTTGAAGACCCTTCATCTTGGCCAGCGCTTCCTTCTTGTAGTCGTCAAAATCAATGCTGCCGAGAAATCCCCATCTGGGAGCCAAAAGACCCATCATCTTGTCTGGCTCCAGGCCTGCTTCCGGGTTTTGTCCACAGAAGATCTCACCAGTTCCCCGACGAGAGTCGATGACTCTCTGGCACATCTCTTTCCGGACGTCAATGTACGCTTGGAAAGCGTGAATAATCTCAGAAGGGTCCTTCACTTCTCCAAGCAGGGTGCCGAGGATCAGGGCATCTTCAAAGGCCTGTCCGGCACCGGCTCCCTGCCATGGTGTTGTCGCGTGGGCTGCGTCACCGGCAATACATACGTGGCCGTTGGCGTAGGTGCTGGTGGATTTGTGTTCCCACTGTGAATATGCCTGGGGATCGGGTTGGTCGAGAATGAGCTGTTTGGTGTCAGTATTTCGTTAGATAGCAAGATGGGCAAAGGTTTTTCTCACCTCAATCATGCCCTTTCCGACTGGCCCGTCGAGCAAATCACGCAGTGTCTCCTCCAGGAACTCCAGTGTCAACGCCCTCTTACGATTCTTTGGGTGATCCTTCTCAAGAGCGCATATGACACACTGCACCTTGGTCCTGTTCTCCAGGACGTCGTGCATGATGAACGCGCCGTTGCCGGCCCACCCATACTGCCGATCCTGTTCGAACAACTCAGTCCCGAGAACCTCGCGAGCCCTCTCGAACGACACGAAGTTCCGACAGTCCTAAAACCCTGCAGGGGAGGCCGCCTCGGCATCAGCTGCATCCGGCAATACGTGTCTCCTAACCGCTCCAGAGATGCCGTCAGCGCCTATGACGGCGTCGAAGGTCTCCTCTTGTCCGTCAGCGAAGGTGACGCTGACTCCACCGCCCTGGGGTCAGAAACAGGTAATATCTGGGAGAACTTCTTGCTTGCGTGAAGCCCCCTGGTGGGCAGTGGCGCGAGAAGTTCTCGTAGGAGAGAAGCGCGGTGGACAACCCTTCCCGTGTCAGCCGGATCACCACCCGCGAGGTCCATCAAGACGGTTTCCGCCTGCTTTCCAGACCCCTAAAACTCATATGATTGTCGGAGTCAAGTCCAGATACACCCGGTTTAATCATCTCGGGCTCTTGGAAGGCAGGGGCTTCTTACAATACACAGTCGCGAGGAGGCTTGAATTACCGCTCCTGACTTGTCAAGCAGGGCGCTGGCCCGTGTCTCTCCCATCACTTGCTTCAGGGCCCTCTGGGCATCGCTGGCGAGTCCGACATCTGCACCGCGTTCGGAGAACTCGGCCACTGATTCATAGACGTGGACATCGAGGTGAGCGTGTCGAAGGAGCGCGTTTGCATTCGTTGCGCCTGCAAGACCACCTCCAATGACGGCAACTTTGATTGGTGATTTTTGCGCCATGTTGTATCACTGCCCACCTAATAGGGCGAAAAAAGTTGACATTGGGAGGAAGAAAGGGGATGCGGCGGTCTTGGCGGGGTATTGCGATATTTGTGTGTTGTGCAAACTGCCCGTGTTGGTCCAAATTTAGCAGGTCGTGATAATCATCGACGGTCGCTGATTGGTTCAAACAAAACCACAATGTAACTGTTGGTCGTCTGTTGGGTCCGTGTCCTTGGGGCCGCTAAGAGCCAAGGATTCCTTCGGTCAGTGGATAATCAACAAGCACAGCGAACTCGTCGGACTTATTATATTCGTGGCTCATCAATTGTAAGCTGTCTGCAACGACTCATTGGTGCGGTGCTCAGCAATACGCCTTTGATAGATGGTCTATCGGAGTGTATCTAGCTACGTATCCGACTTCACTGCCTCGAATCCTTCGACCTGCCAGTGGGGTTCAGTCTCCTATCTTTATCTCAGCGCTGTCATTACTCAACAAGTCACATCCTGTCCTCGCGATGCCTTCCTGTGCAGAAGGATATAGGCTATGCTCAAGCAGTCTTCACCTTTATTATGCTGCAAGTACGTTTAATGGCACTCGTATAAACAGCAGCCCGGGCGGCTGGAGTGTCATATTCGACCTTATAATCAGCAAAGGGTTACATTCCGCCATGTACGTGAATAGATAGATATCATATAATGAACACTGAAACTTTGGACAAGGAAGAGAAAGAGGGGGGCCGATATGCGCCATGCGACGATCCTTTTACGTAAGTAACTACAGGATGCTTCAGACATAATTAAAATAATATTGAACTAAACTGTAATGAGACATAACCTCTACAATTTAACCACAAATCATATTGACCATTTCAGGCTTGATGCAAGTATGTTTGAATACCCGTTACATCCCCGCTTGACGCCCTTTCCTTTGGGTACCCTGAAGACCCAATACAATGCACAGGCCAAGCCTATGTTGGCCACGATGTACACCCAAAGCAGGCCGAAGTTTCGCCAATGGTCGGCATAATAGATACCAAAGCGTGCCAAGAAGTCGTCAGTAGTAGCCAACGGACAAATGCCGCATCTTCCTGTAGCACCTGGGTCCAGCACTGTACCACCGTTGCTGGCTTGGAAGGCGGCCAGAAAAAGAGCCACATGTCGTGTTTACCGGCGACTTCATCTGTAGAATCTCGCCGACGGAGCAGGCCACATTGTAGCCTGACATGGCTTAGGACATGACACCGCTGACCATGTAGTTGACGGGGGACACGTCATACATGAAGGTCCAGAAGTTGGGCAGGTCGGCGGGCGCGACACCGACGACGGCAAGGGAAATGCAAAAAATGTAGAGGAGACTGGTCAGCACACCGGCCATCGCATCCGTCTCAATCCAGGCGATAGCCATGTGGGAGAATGTGCAGGTAAAGAGTATGAACATGCAGATGAAGAGGAAGACGAGGAAGCCACGTAGGGGGATATCATCGCCGTTGTAGCCGCCTGCGAGGCTTGCAAATCCCACGGGGTAGTACCAGCAGAAGTAGGCGATGGTCGCAGCGGCGACGTTCCAAACCATCTCGACCAAGATGTTGGAAAGCAGCAGCGTGGTCCAGCGATACATCTTGGAGGGCCGCTCGCGTTGCTCATAAAGGCCACGTTGGGGAACGAACATGGGCATAATCTGCTCGTTGAGGGAAGTGAACAGGATGAAGAATAAGTAGATGGCGTAAAGCTGGTTCTGCATTCCCTGCAGGGTCAGGCGGGCTTCGAAGCTGAAGCCCAGGTAGAGGCATGAGAGGCCGACGAGGCTGAACTTGGACCAGATGTAGGTCGGCGAGCGCCAGAAGTGCTTCAACGTGCGGTTGAGTATTTGTGTGAACTGCGTCCCAAAAGACAAAGCGAATTCCGTCTGGGAGGAGGCTTGCTCGTGCTGGCTGTTGCCAGACAGGCTGTGCAGGCGGACTATATCGCCCTTAACGGCTTGCTACTCGGGTGAGTTCCGCCAGACTTCGTGCCAGTCAATGCCTAGGAATCCATTCAGTGTTGGAATGATGACATCGAGCATCCATTCGGCCTGTTTGGGCCTCGGGGGGACATAGTGGAGCGCCGCCACGCTCTAGGTACCGGGTAAGTGTAGAGCAATTCTCGCCAAGGACTGGATAGAGGGTGGTTAGTTATCCGATATATGTAACGCGTCAATGGAACAAAAACTTAGGAAAGTGGATGATGAGTTTCCAATTACCTCCGAAATAAACAGTCTTTCCACCAGGCGCCAACAGAAGCAGGCGATCGAACCTTTGAAATAACATCGCTGAGGGCTGGTGTATCGTACATAACACGGCCTGTCCACTCCTTGTGAGCTCCTCGATGAGGTTACAGATCACCCAGGAGGTTTGCGAATCCAAGCCCGACGTAGGCTCGTCGAGGAAGAGTAGCGGTTCAGGTCGGGCCGCCAACTCGACGCCGATTGTAAGCCTTTTACGTTGCTCGACATTGAGGCCCTGGCCTGGCTCGCCGATGACGGCACCAGCAAACTCTTCCATCTTGAGCATCGCCACAACACGGTCAACACGCCGCAGCTTATCCCCCCGCGGAACACTAGCGGGCTGCCGAAGCAGAGCGCTGAACTCGACTGCCTCGCGAACCATCATGGTTTCAAGGTGCAGGTCTTGCTGCTTTACATACCCAACACGGTGTTGAAAGGAAGAATCAGTCGGTCGGCCATTGATGAGTGTCTCTCCTGTCAAGACTCCTGTGGCGACCCGGCCGGCGAGGACGTCGAGCAAAGTTGTTTTACCAGTCCCCGAGGCACCCTGTGCTACATATCAGCTCCATGTTTCGTGATGGCAAATACAATCGTGATTGACATGCCATCAGTGCAGTTGATTTGCCAGGCTCGACCCAACCGTCAATTCGAGATAATATGCGGCGTGTTTGCCCCTTAATATCCACATCGTAGGAAACATCGTCCCAGTGGAAGACCGGGCGTTCTTCGGGCTGGCCTGTAGTCCTGGTTGGGGTAGCTCTCGCATTGTCTCCTGACGGAACCAATTCATGCTGCGACTCAACGTCGACATTTTCCACCACCAGTGCCCTTTCGGGGTGCTCACCGCGTCGAAAGACCAGTACTTCTCCCTTGCTTTGTGGCGGTCGAGCAGTCTCGGCCGCGGTCACATAGGCAAGGAAGAGACAGACAAGAAAGCCGCACAAGACTCCAATGTTTCTACCCAGGACTAGCCGCCATGACACCCGTATACGGGTTTTCTCACCATTTGCCTTACCTGCACTTGTTCTCTTCGAAGTAACTGAAGGACTGCGCTATATAACGATCTCCATTAACAAAAGAGGAACCCGTCTGGGCACCCACTGACGAGCGGATCTGCGACTCGGGAGGCAAGCCTTCGTACTCGGGGCCCCGTGGTACCATGGTCGAGCAGGAGAACTCGCGGCCGTGGAACTCGTTTGCCATGAGTGCCTCGAAGGCGTACGAGAGCGGGTTTATGTACATCATCCAGTGCGACCAGTCCGGAACATACGAAGGCGGGATGCAGAAGCCCGTATAGATCATGAGCCCGAGACTTAGCAAAGAACTCGGCACCATGGCCTGGGCAGGAGTCCGTGTCAAGTATGCCAGTGTCCGGTAGAGACAAGACATGACGAGGGTCGTGAGGTAGGTGGTCAAGCAGAAAAAGAAGAAGCTGCCGGCATCTCGACGCAGGTTGGCCATGAAGTAGACCGTGACGTTAAATATGAGCATATTGGTCGTTCTGTAAGGGAGGTCCATCAAGTAGCCAGCCATTGCCTGCGTTGACTGTCGGTATTGGGCATATCGGTTGTGTTTGTCGATGACGGGCCGCTCGGCATAAACTGTGAGAACCTGTGAAGCTTTGATGTCAGCCTTTTGTTTGCCAAATCCCCAGGTCTTTGTTTTTGGGAGGGAAGACGGAGGGTGCAGCCGAGCGACTCACCTCCAGCTGGCTTTCAAATGCATTAAGAAGAAGAGAAAAGAATATGACACCGCCACGGTAGTAGAACGTCGCCGCATCAGGCTTCATATCGAAGAACATGCTCCCTAGCATCAGCGCCAAGACCATATTATACACCAAGGATGCGATGGTAAAGGACGGGTCTGCCACCAGCCTCCTGTAGGCACGCCACAGATTCAGTTGCACCTACACGGCATACGAAATGATGTAGGTCGAGCCAGCCAACGAGTGCTTCTGCTGTTCGGTACAGCGGGACTGCTTGTACTCAAGTTGTCTCTGGTCACGCGGGTGTTTGCTCTGGTACTCTTTGATCTCGTCGAGTAAAGCCAGCCGCTCTTTGCTTCTGATCCATCGATCGGCGAACTCGTCCGGAGTTTTCGGGACCTGGTTTTCAAATCCGGGCCGCACCACATGCTCCCGAGGGCTGGTCATCGAGGTAAGGAAGTCGGGCGTGGTCTGTCTTTCAGGGCCTGTACACATTGTCAGCCTAGATGCAATGAAACCTCCTCCGCATCTGGGGGCGGGTAATTCCTTACGTTCGAAGCCTAGATTCTCGAAGTAGCTGACTGCTTCTGAAGTCTTTCCGAAGAAGATCTGCCTTCCTTTGTACAAGGTGACTCGATCAAATAACTGCGTAGTTCAAAGTCAGAGAAGCGTCTCGTTTCAGGATCGAACCACACCAACAATTGCAGAATCGGACGGCATTAGCGCTGTCGAGTCCACGAGTCGAGTTATACCAGCACTGTAGCAAGGCGCCCATCAAGGCCGACTCGGCAATGCTGACGCGCTTCCTCTCGCCACCACTGACACCCCGTAAGAAACCGTCGTCGACCCTCGTGTTGCCCGTGTGGGAGATACCGATGACAGACATCACCACGTCGCAGAGCATGTCAGCGACGTGTGCCGAGGAGAATCCAGGGGGCAAGTTTAGTATTGGCCGAGTCGATGCTGCGAAACGAAGAGTCTCTTGGACGGTGAGATGGGCCAGATGGCTGCCGGTCTCGCGATTGTATAGAACATCGCCTCGAACTTTAGATCGTATGTAATTCGTGTCGATGCCTGTGTGAGTCACTATTCATCAGTACTTGGAAATATAAACAGCTTTGGGAGATGACATGCCGCACCTCGGTGATTCCAGCTGGTCTCGGGGCTCTCTCTAAGGCCGGCTGTCTCGCCCGCAATGGTTTTGAACAGAGTCGAACACCTCGAGCCCGGCGGACCGAGGACAAGCAGAAGCTCTCCCTCATCTAGAACACCTTCGAAATCCTGCAGAATGTTGACTTGCTTGTTTTGCTTCACGCCTCCAAGCCGTCTCGCAACGGACTCGATGGCGGTTAAAAAGATATTCCCAGTACTGGCTTGGTGCCTTGCTCCGGAGGTATCGCCATACACGGTCAAGCTGCTAAAAGCAACCCCGAGATTTCGTGGTATTGTGTGGATGTTTGAATTGTAGATGTCCACGAATGCCTTGACCCAAGAGCGCCTGTCAAAGGTCGGCGATCGAGGGTCGAGAGAGCTATCGCACTTCGGGTAGAGGATCTGGTGCCATTGCCCTTCTGCGGACGGAAGGCTGGTGGTGGCTCGGAGTGCCAAATCCCTTAACTCGACATCCAAGTCGGCAGAAGGCCGTCTCTCGTCAGTAGAGGATCGGGTAGGGAGACCTTGTTCGTCTGATTTGAATGCCATGTTGACCAATGACAATCTGTTTGAAGTTACATCTTCTATTTTGTCAGTCCTTTGGGTGTGCGCCATGACAGTGATATAATTCACGTCCCTCTTCATCCAAACTGTCCAGGATACTGTTTGGTGAGGGCCGCGGACCCGCGCCCGGCGGCCATTTTGGGCTCTGATGTTATTGCGCTTCGAGCCGATAGTAGGCAATCAGTCACTTAATTGTTCTTGGAGGCAGGCGGAGGCGGAGCAGCGGAGCACTTCATCGCCGATTTCAGCCGCGTCCGAGCCTCGTTGCTTACTCCAGGTTGGCGCCAACCTTCGTCCCTGAGGTCGTTTAGCGGGATCCGCGGGATCCGTACCCCGCTAATCGAAATTTGGACAACGGGATCCACGGGAAAAGGAGACAAGAACTATCAGTTGGAGCATTTATGCCGCATTTACCAGTACATTAAAAATCAGTGTAAATTATGCATGCATTTTTTATCACCTTCTGCCTATTACAAGTGATAATCGGGCACCTCTGTGCCCTGGCACAGTTGGTTTCCCTCGATACGACTCACAATGCGCTATGACATCCTAGAAAGGCTCAATGCCACCGTAGGTGCCGCCTAACCGGCCACAAGGAGAACCTGGCTCGGCCAGTGCGATGCACAACACGTTCTCAAACAGGAGGCTGCGGTAGTAGAGTGGATGTCATGTTGAGGGACCTACCATGCTGTCTATGAGGAGAGAATGATTGACTATGAGGACAGGTGTGGCTGGCACTAGAATAGCCTAACAGTGGCTTGCTGACTCACCTGTAGATAAATATTGTTCCAGTAGTACATGCGGGTAAACAGGGCTCTAAATGGAGGTCTACAATTTTTAACAGCTTCGAGACCCGCTTCGGAACCTTTCTTTCGAGAGCATACAAGCTCGAGAGGTAGCAACGCGCCCTGACGGACTAGGAGAACATTCGGGCAACAGCGCATTATTACCGTAACTTTAACAGATAAATTGGAAAAATTGAGACGGACATTCCTGCAGACTCTCTATATTTAATGCTTGGGTATAGGGGGAAAAAAACGAACAGACCTTCAACTGAGGCGGCATACCTACGCCGCTATGTTATTGCATAAGAAATACCAAAATGCCAGATTTTTAAAGCTGCTTATATCAACTACATAACAGAATATAACCCACAGAGTTCTGCAAATCATAACAATTTAGGTCTTAGAATATATAGTAATGATATTCGTGATATTATGGTCCTAAGTACTTGCATAGCAGTGGCAGCGGCTTTTATAACAGCAGCCGTGACCTCAGTGGAGGCGAGTAAAATATCAGAGCAATCATTAGAATGTTCTGTATGCTAATTTACTTAGCGTGCGATTTACCTGCACGTTATATGGTTATTTCTTTTAACTATCTTTTTGGTTCTTTAAGTCTCCACTCGAGAAACCGTCACTGTATATATGTATATATATAGATGTATGTGTGTGTGTGTGTGTGTGTGTATACGTACGAGACTAGTTGCATTCAGACCTGAGGCTTTTTTTCAGCATGGAGTTTCATTCAGCAGAAATACTTATTCAAGGGCCCAAGGTTCCAAGCTCCAGCCCCGGCAACCCTTGCGTTTTTGGGAATCAGGGGAGGCGGCGGATGCTGCGCCTTATTTCCGGGGCGCCGCTAAGATCACAGCCCAGTCGAAAATCGCGCTAGGTTTGTTCCAAAAATGCAAACCCGAGTTGGGGTCCGCAACACAAACAATACGCAAGCACGATTTCCATCATGCGAAGATCCTCCAGTGGAGTTGGGTAACGTGCGCAGCCCACACGCTCAAGCGTTCGCCGCGAGTCGGCAACCAAGGCGCGGCCCTCCACTGGTCCCGTCGTCCCAACTCCCACAACCTTGTGGGCCAGAATCCGGACTACACGAGGAAAATGAACCTCCCGCCTCCTGCGGCGACTCGGTCAAACATTTCTGGCCGAAAGCCCATCGACCAGAGAGGAATGGTTGTGTCGGACTGACGCTCGAGTCCTGTGCGGTCAATTTTCGTTTCTCCCACAGACTGAATGGAACTGCTAAGCCACTCTCTCCGGCTCTTGAACATCATTGTGCAGGCACAATCATCATATTCTGTACATTTGATTTTTAATTCAATAGAAAATGTTGGAAACGAACACAAAAATTTGGAGCACCCCAGCCCTGGAACCCAACAGAACAGAAAACCGGCCGTCGTAGGGGCCCGAATTAATTCAACCCGTCGTATTGGCTGGACCCAAGCGATCATGTTGGAACCTCTGCGCGAAGATGGTCAACGGCGCCAGAACTTGTACGGAGCAAGTGAAAGCTGCGTGCGGCGCCCGGAATCGCTCCTCGAGCCACCACAACCAAGCCTCGTACGTCATTCACTCAATTATTTCTGGCTCGACTTGGGAAGGAGCCAACCCACATTTGCACATATCGAGCGCCGCAGTCTAAAGAGCACTCCCGCCCCGGGAGAAACCCCCGGGCAATACACTGCGATAAGAGTCTCAAACGAGTTGACAGTATTCTATCCAATTCCTCCCCCGCTCAACTACAGCCTCCCCGACAGGAAGACCCGCATAGCTATATTCTGGTGTTTCATTGTGCTGGACTGCGCTGTCGTGCCGCTTGTACTCTACTTCTCACTTTGGTACGACGCTGGTCCTGGAAGCCAGGAGAAAGATGCGTTGAGCGCTAACACCGTCCTGAGTATCGTCACAGCATCGATAGGTGGAAGCAGCATTCTCGAGTACTTTCTGAGAGCGTGGAAGTTATGGAAAAAAGGAAGTGATTGCAGGGTAGGTTGAGAGACTGGAACTCCCCCAAATCAGCGCACTTACATCCAGTAACAGGTCATTGCGGCCAAGAACCGATGGTGCTTTGACTGGTTCCACTGGTGGTTCGGTTTGTGCTTGCTCATAGTGGCAACAGAGCTCGTTCTGTGAGTTGCCCTGCCCCATGAGCAGATCAAATATCGCTAACTGAGAGTAGGGGTACGGCTTTGGACGAACCTAAAATACAGTTGCTCTCCTTGCCATTGGCGTCTTTCCAGGTCGTGTTTGGAACGATGCTGCTACTTACAGACCTTCTTCATTCGTTCTCAGCACGGGCACCTGTTCGCATCTCGTCAGTACCAAGAGGTACTCTAGTTCGTCCTGGCATCTACCCACTTATTGAGGATATCTGTGCGGTAGACGGCGCTGGAACAACAGATTTCCGCAGGGCGTTGGAACACAGATAGAAGGCAAGTGCGATCTTTCGCGCAATGCTGCGAAATTTAAGTCTCTTCTGGGCCCTAGGAGCCCAAGCTTGTGCAGGTGGGACCATGTACTTGGTATTCGACATCGGCAATACTGATGTGGGGTACATCATCGGTTGGACAGTGCCCTTTGTCTGTGCGGGAATCTGGTTGCTTACAACAATACTTTACGTGCAGTATATGCTGGAAAAGGAGCAGCGGCAGTGGGTGGGAGAGATGATATTGACGGAAATGGTCACATGAAGACCGTTTGTCTATATCTACGTTTGCCAGCATAGTCTGAAAAATACAAGATGATCGCAAGGGTAGCTGCTTAATCCATATGAAGTCGAACGATAATGACCTGTTGCTGACTTCCTTAGTTACATGGCGACTTCACGCATTCGCACCGAGGGAGGAATTGACCCCGCCAACTCCCAAATCGGCTTTCAATATTGAATTAAACTCAAGACGCTCACACTCTATCAGTTTCAGCATCTCGTCATTTTCGCAAGCTCAAGGCCAGATTTTAGCAACAGATATAACCACTGCCTACCTAATACACGATGGTTATTTACTGCGTAACCCTCTGTTTTCCAGGTTGCTGTGCGGTGCGATTATTTCACCACGCATAAACTCGTCTGGAGACTCTCGTATCACCAATAATAACTACATTACAGACCACTGAACAAAGACGTAATTAGCGGTCTGGCGGTCATACATTGCATGAAACTGGTAGTGGGCGGTGCAAGCAGCGGGTCATCTTCGACGTGGACAAGGCCCCGGCGCGCCCGTACTGAGGCAAGTCGCTCGGTACCCGCGGATTTCGACGCAGCCCCGAGTAAGCCACAAGTAATGGAAACATAGCCAGCCTCGGCCACGGGGAAATACATTCAACCGCATTCCCAGCGGAAGCCAGCCAGCCTTGTAAACCGGTACTTGAAAAGTCAAAAGGTCCTTGATACGACCTGTTGAAGCGGCCCCGCAGGTAGACTTTTCCATAAACGTTTCTATCCTCCAAACCTTCCATCATGGCGGTACAGCAGAAAAAGAAAAACACGCCAGGTGCTGCCAAAGGACGGCAGCTTGAGCGCATCCCCCAACCCCCAACCGTCCCTGTATTGGGAAACCTCACCTGCTTGGAACTGGACGACCCCTCATGCTCCTTGGACAGCTGGCTTCGCGCCATGGCCCCATCTACAGGTTTTCTGTCCCAGGGCTGGATATGGCCGTGGTTTCAAGCTGGAAGCTCGTGACCGAGGTTTGCGACGATTTGAGGTTCAAGAAGTCGCTCCAAGGCGAGCTCCATGTAAATAGACAGAATAACCCACTCCGGTAAATGACAACTAGTTGAATTGACGATTCAGTGCGCAGGAACTCCGGAATGTGGTTCACGATGGCCTTTTCATGGTAAGTACACATCATGTTTTCAGGAGCCCTGATTTTAGTTGAACGGAGGGCATGGCTGACATGCGAGCAAAAGTCCAAAGGAGAGGAGGAAAAAGAACTGGGGAACCGCGCACCGGGTCCTGGTATCGGCATTCCAGTAGCAATCTGAGGCATGTTCGACGAGATGCACGAATTGGTCAGCCAGCTGGCCCTGAAATGGGCGCGGTAAGGATCGTCGGCGCGCATAGACGTCGGCGAGGACTTCACAAAACTGACTCTCGACACGGTGGCCCTAACGTCCATTGGATTCAGCTTCAACTCATATTACCACTCGCAGCTGCATCCTTTCATCAAAGCAATGTATGATGTGCTCACAGAGGTCGGCAAGAATACCAACCGCTTCCTTCCATCGATATTCTACACTTCCGAGAACAAGAAGTACCAGAAGAACATTCAGCTCCTGCGAAGAACGGCCAGGAAGGTAATTGAGGAGCGCAAGAAGCAACCAGATGGCTTAAAAGGCCGAAGGGACCTACTAACGGCAATGACGGAAGGGGTTGACCCTACAACAGGCCGCAAGATGACGGAAGAGAGCGTCATCGAGAATCTCATCACGTTTCTGGTAGCTGGGCACGAAACAAATGCCGCGACTCTCCAGTTCACCATGTACAACGTACTCAAGCATCCTGACAAATATCACAACCTCCAGGAAGAGATTGACGCTGTAGTCGGCACAGGTCACATCACTTTGGCCCACGTTCCGAAGCTGAAGTACTTGGATGCGGTAAGCCTCAATTTTGCCCCAGGTTTCATTCATATCCCCTCTTCTAAATTTATAACGTAAAGCCCCCCCCCCCGAAGCCCCACCCCCCCCCGACTTTTTGCTAACACCTTTATCATCTTAGTGCATACGGGAGAGTCTCAGGCTCAGCGCGCCAATATGGGCTTTTGGACGAGAGCCCCAGTAGGATGAGGTACTTGGAGGAAAGTACCCAATCAAGAAAGATGAACAAATTGTATGCCTGTTATCAAAGTCCCACAAGAATCCGAAAGTTTGGGGTCCTGATGCCGATGAGTTCGTTCCGGAAAGAATGCTAGATGGCTCAGCGAGGGAGAGTCGAGTAAACCGAAATCTGCGTCTGGCAGACCCCAGCCTGCCGTCTCTCCTGAGAGAAAGGAGATGGGCGAGAAGATGAACATATACTATGGGACCAATTCAGGCACTTGCGAGTTCATGGCGCGGAGGCTAGGGCCGGACGCTTCAGGTCGCGGCTTTGTCGCTTCGGTAGAGCCCCTGGACATTGCCAAGGAAGCCCTTCCCAAGGGTGTCCCGGTCGTCATCGTGGTCTCTTCATATGAAGGTCAACGACCCCAATGCCGGACATTTTGTCCAGTGGATTGAGACCATGAAGGAAGCCGAGCTGGAGGTTGTCACCTACGCTGTATGGGGATGTGGTAAGTCAGAGAACGAAACCCCTGTGTGAGCAATTCATTGACCATGAAACAGGGCACAGTGACTGGACGAAAACCTATCAACGTATTCCCCGGCTTCTGGACGAGTCTTTGGCTAAACTCGGGGCGCAGCGACTAGTTCCCAGGGGCGAAGCTGATGCGAAAGTCCGTGACATGTTCTCCAACTTCGAGACCTAGGAAGACGAAACTCTATGGCCAGCTATCGAGATGAAGCTCAACATCGAAGTGAGCTACGAAGACCCCACCGACCGTCTCGAGGTTTCATTTTTCCACTCCACGGACAGCAGTCCTGCGCCAGGATGTGCAAGAAAGGCTTGTCGCTGATGCCAGGAGCTTGACCACAAGCGGCGTCGGCGAGGACAAACGAGACCTGGAAATCCAACTGCCGACCGGGTGGACATGTGCTGCCGGGGATTACCTCGCTGTTCTGCCCCATAACCCCAAGGCTACTGTGGCACGTGTTATGCGGCGCTTGCATTTGGCCTGGGATGCCTACGTGTCTATCGAGGCAGCCGGGTCGACGACTCTGCCGACTGACGCGAGCTTGCCGGTGTCTGATTTGCTGAGCTCATACGTGGAATTAGGCCAGGTAGCTACGAGGAGAGTGGGTGAAACGCATCCAGCTCACAACTTGAATATTCAAACGTTCTTACTGACCATGAACGAAGGACGTGGCAAGACTCAGCAAGTTGGTCGACGGCACTGAGGTGAAAGCCAAGTTGGAACACATGGCCACCGATGGTTTCGAAGAGGAGGTCCGAGGTAAACAGCTCTCTGTGCTCGCCATATTGGAGGCATATCCTGTTGTTATGATACCATTCCACGTCTTCCTCTCGCTTTTGCCGCCTATGCGAGTCCGCCAATAGTGAGTTTCCCCTTACACAAGCGAAGGTGGATGACGAATGTGACATGTACTGACTGAATAACAGCTCCATATCATCCTCACCATTGGCTCAGCCTGGCCTAGCCACGTTGACATACGGTGTAGACCAGCGAACTCAGGAACCGGCCGGCACGTCGGCGTGGCATCATCCTACCTCTCCAATCTAGAAGAAGGTGATAAGGTCCAAGTCGCGATCCGCTGCGCCACCCGGGTTTATGGCTCCCACTAACGGAGAACATGGGTTACTGAAAGATTTGATCCTACACTTTGGAGGCAACCCTTTCGATGACCCGCCTGAGATGGCAAAGGAAACAATTCAACTACTGAAACAGCTCCTTGCCATGGGGGTAGATGTCAACGAGTCTGACGAGGATGGAAACACCGTTTTGAATCACCTCATCTATCTGCTATTACCCTTCATTAGCGACTCCGGCGGCCCGAGGATCATCCAAAATTGCAACGCTGCTCAAGTTTCCATCTCGAATGCGAGCAAACTCCCACGTGCCAAGCCTACGCGACGCCTAGGCCTTGATAGCCTTTATAGGTATGCTGAACAAATGAACTTGAATATGGACGCACGGAACCAACACGACAATTTAGTCTCCAAGATCAGGAAAGTCTTTTTGGGCAATGGCGACGATGTCCACAGCAGCGAAGGTGGCAAAGAGGTTCCCCTGCTGAATGAGCTGGGTGAGGCGATCAGCAAGGACCCTGCTGTTGCGTCGGATAGGTGCCACGCGTGGGTGTCAATCTTCAACTTCTTGCTGGCCAATCACGCCAGTCTGACGGCAAAGAACAATGCCGGCAGGCAGGTTTGGCTTTTAATCGGATCACAACACTGTTTAATTCAACAGAGCTACGATATTCAATACAGTCGTAAATATTTAAAACCTCAGCGTTTCATAATCAATGCAATATTCATAATAATAAGTTTCAGAACCCAATAGCGATTATCCTGACCATAGCTGACTGACGGCTTCTCGGCATCCCAACCTTCTGCTTCTCGGAACTACCTAGTTATGAGAGAGTAATCGGACTATGTCTCAGAGATTCCCCACCATTGGTCCTGCTCAAGTCTCCATTCCTCCCCAAGCCCAGCATAACTTATTGTGCGCGGATGCGGTCCGCCCAAGCCGTGCTGACTCTTCAGGAGACAGCGACCCATCAACACCAAAGCTTCGGTATGGCGGCCGAGCGTCTTCCAATAAAAAGCGAGCGTGTGCATGCTCATCAGTGTGGCGGGGTGGTCCGCCCCGAGCTTCGCCTCGCGAGCCTCCATGACCTCTACACCCAGCTTCTCAGCCTGATCCCACTGCCGCTGGGCTTTAAGCAGTAGTGCTAGATTACCCATAGATATTAGCGTATGAGGATGATCCGCCCCAAGCTTTGCCCTGCCTGTCTCTATTACCTACCAAAACAGCTCCTTAGCCTTATCCCATTGTTTCTGCTCTGAATATGCCAATGCCAGATTAGCCATAGTTGCAAACGTATTAGGATGATTCGCCCCAAGCTTAGCCTTACTTCTCTCGATTACCTCCATAAATAGCCTCTCAGCATTACCCAACCAGCGCTGGTCCATATGTATCAATCCAAGGCTATTCATGGTCAGAAGTGTATGGGGATGGTCTACCCCGAGCTTAACCTTGTAAGCCTCCATTGCCTCCAGAATTAGTGTCTCGGCCTTGCCCCACTGGCCCTGGTTTAGGTATGTATGAGCAAGGTTATTCATGACCGCTAGTGTGCTAACATTGTCCACCCCAAGCTGGGCCTTGCATGTCTTTAGTATCTCCACAACTATGTTCTCGACGTCGTCCCACAGGCCCTGCTTCAAGCCTCTTAGTCCTCTCCTATTGAGGCTATGCAGCGCGTTGTGCGGCCAGGACGTGGTCTCCCGTCCGAGCTTGGCCGTCCAAGCCTCCACAACCTGCGCTTCCAACTTTCTCGGCTTCTGACCATCGGCCTCGGGGCCTAGCCACATCAGCAAATAGCGACATGTTTGAAATTGTAGCCGTTTTCTCTTTACCGAATAGCCCCTCCCGAGCTGTCCAAGATGCCCGCGCCATATGTTCGGCAACGCCGTATCTTCCATCAAACAGCGCATACAATCCCCCTTTGAATAAAAGCCTTGCCTAGTGTTCCTGGCCCTCGTTCTTTGATCGATACTCAAGCGCTGTCTGGACATGCGCAAACAGAGGGAGACATGCTGACAAATTCTCATAGTCTGCGATCGGAAACGATGCAGCCATCCGCTCGATATACTGCAGCTTGAAAGTTTCTTGGTGTCCCATTCTCGCCAGCCAATTCTTGGTCGACAACTGCACAAGCCCATGCATCTCAAATTCGTACCCTTGTTCGTTGTGGGTAACAAGACAATAGTCCAGCAGCATCGCCACGTCGTCGTCGAAGCCGCCGTCACTACCGTCTGAAACGCTGCTAGATCCGCTGACAGACTCGTCATCGGCGGTGCTGCCGCTATCTGGTCCTGTGTAGTCGGCATTCGCCCAATGATCGACCTCCTCGGCGGCAGCCCTGGTAGCTTTGCGGGCCCGTAAGACCCACTCTGGAATCCCTTGTCGATCGAAAAAGCTCATTAGGCTAAGCAGGTCTGCTGCGGACTTCTACTTGTTCCGGATGTGGTCAAACAAGGTCCACCACGTCGCGAAGACTGCATTCGACGCTGCGCTGTCCCGCCGTACATCGACAGCACAATGCTCTAGCATCCTTGTCCTCTTTCGCTTGCTCTTCTGAAATCCATCCAGATACTTGATCGGTGAGCTTCGCGGCGCTCTGGCTTGTATGAAGGCGGCCGCTTGGCTGATCGCCAGTGGGATAAGTCGAGCGCTCGTACCAGATCCGTCGCAACTACGTCGTCCAGTCTGAGCGAGATGCCAGCTTCTTTCTCAGGAGGGCAAGCGCTTCTGTCTCTGCCATCGCGTCCACTTGGAGGGAGTTGGCCCGCTTTCCCGTCAGCTTGTCCGCCAGTTGCTTGTTGCGCATTGTCACGAGAATAGATCCGTTTCGGCTCTGTGGCAGGTACGTTCAGAGCGGCTGTCCACGGCCGTCGTCGTTGCCGTCGCCGTTTCTCTCCCTAAAGAGGGTGTCGCTTGTATCCGTGCTGTCTAGCACCATCAACCATTTGCCGTCTGCTCATTGGACAACCAATTCCTTTGGCTCGCTCCGGCGGCCAGCTTGACGGCGTCGGCAATCTTCCGGAAGCCCTCTTCTATCCGCCCGCGTGTCTCTACATACACCCAGAAGACCCATGCACCGGGAGCCGCCACACTGGTCCGATGCGCATACTTGATAGCGAGCTGCGACTTGCCGACGCCGCTCAAACCGACGAGGGCCGCTCGGTGGGGTAGTTGCGAGCATGTTTGACCGATCTGTTCGAGAAGGTCTCCGCGTTCGACGAAGTCGGTATCGCGGCAGAAAGGATCGACGTGAAGGGCTTCGGCGGGTTCTCCGATAGTCCTGGAAGTGTCAGCGGGACTGCGGCTCCAACACATGGCGGCAGCCTTACCGTGATAGCAGATGGCCCCATTGTTCTGCGTCACCTGCAAGCCTTGGTTATGCGATCCGGTAGAAACCGTGACGTTCGGCATCATGAAACTGACTTAGGGCTGACACTGCGGGATCATGACGGAGGCAGATGCGTCAGCGGCAAAGCTGCGAAGAAGTCAGCGGGCTTTCGGGGCTGAACACTGCACGTGATCTGGGGAAGAAAGCTCACCGGTCTTAGAACGCCCGATGGACCTCCTCGCAGCCTTGCTCCTTCCATGACCCCTCATCCCAGACACGCTTCTCCCGATCCACCATGTCCTCTGAACAGCCGTCTAGTCGCAATGACTTCCATGTTGCCATCATATGCGCCTTGCCTACCGAGTACAACGCCGTCGCGCTCCTTGTCGACGAGTTCTGGGACGACAAGGGGGACAGGTATGGTAGAGCAGCGGGAGACAACAACCAATACACCACAGGTCGAATCGGGAAGCACAACGTCGTCGTCGCTCTCCTGTCCCATATGGGCAAAATCAATGCTGCGGGGGCTGCCACGAGCATGCGCTCGAGCTACGGCGCCCTGAAGGTAGCCCTCCTCGTCGGCATCTCTGGCGCTGTGCCCCGCGGTCCCGACGGCGAGATCCTGCTAGGGGATGTGATCATCAGCAAGTCTGTTGTACAATACGATTTCGGACGACAATATCCTGACCAGTTTCAACGAAAGGATACTGTGGAAGATAACCTCGGAAAGCCAAACAAGGATATCCGTGGTCTCCTGATTTCCTTTGAGACCGACCGCGTCATGCAACTCCTCGAGGAGCGAGCCGCAGAGTTCCTGCGCGAACTCCAAGCGAAGGCCGCCACAAGAAGAAGGCTCGCCAGGGACAAGTACAAATATCCCGGCGCGGCGCAGGACGTGCTCTTTGCGCCGGACTATCGCCACAAGCACCGCGACTCGCCGGTCTGTATCTGCTGCAGCTGCAACAACGATACCGATCCCGTTTGTGACACCGCCCTCGGCCTTGGGTGTGATAGTCTTCAGTGCGAGGGCCAGCTTGTGCCGAGGGATCGACTTGATGAGAAACGGCAGTGGGAACAAGAAGAAAATATCGGGGCACAGAACCCTGCCGTACATCTAGGCGCTGTTGCGTCGGGGGACACGGTGATGAAGTCAGCCGTACGCCGCGACAACATCGCGAAGCAAGAGGGGGTTTTAGCGTTCGAGATGGAAGGTGCCGGCGTCTGGGAAGAGGTGCCCTGTATCGTGGTCAAGGGGGTGTGCGACTATGCAGACAGCCACAAGCACAAAGGATGGCAGAATTTTGCGGCAGCGACAGCTGCCTCTGTTGCCAAAGCCATCCTGGAGCGCTATGTCCAGACGGATAATGTCCGGGACACCGTGGATGCCATTGCAAGTCCGCACGACAAGGCGATGGAGACGGCGCCAAATGAAAGGGCTGAAGTTCGAGATACTGTCAGGATCGAGTTCGGGGATCACAACAGGGGCTTGCAAAATGGTGTCAACAACGGAACAGTCAACTTCCATGGGTGAGACTAAGATTGTTAGCTTGGTAGTCTAAGCTGAGGAGATGCCTAGTATCCGGGACGGTCCGTCCCGAAGAGAAGCACTGCAAGTGAAGGTACTTGAGTATGGAGCTTTCTGAGTGACAGGCTGTTGTGTTGAACCTATTGTCATCAATATTGTGTTTATATCTAGCGTTGGGTCTTAGAGCGCTGACGACTGCATGAGGAAATCCTGTGCCTCGCCCTCCTCTCGGCGAACCCAGACTCTCCGGGCATTCCAGCCCAAGAGGCCACATGCGGCCGACAACCGAGGCGTTGTTTCCGGACGGAAGCAACACGCGCGCCCAGGCCAGCCATCGGAGCAGGCGTTGCCAGCGCCTCACCGGCGGTCGTCAGGGGCGCCACGCCCGACGACACCCACGCCCGAAGAGTCGCCGCGAGCCACGGCCTCAGCCTGCATCCCCAAAGAGGCAGCAGCCTACCGACACCCCTGACCTCCAAACTTCCGGGCGAAATGCCCCTCCTGCTCAGCCTCCCGTAATCCAGAAGCCCCTTGAAATAATTCCGGCACCGGGGATGCGTGCACCACAACGCCCACAGCCCGTCCAGGTCCTGCGTGATGCCGTACGAGCTCGGGTCCAGCGAGTTGTACCACTGAGGCAGGATCTCGCAGCCGCCGTCGTAGACGCGTACGGCCCGCACGTAGTCGACCTTGAGGCAGTCCCTGCCGGTGTGGCACGGCTTGACGTCCACGCAGCTCCGCCCTTGGCCGCAGGTGGCGGGCCAGATATCGGGCCGGGACCGGTGGAACTTTAGCTTGGCTGCACACCCTGGCCCCGCGCGGCCCTTTGCGCTGAAGACCTTGCCGACTTGCCAGAGGACGCTGGACAGGGTCGAGCCGGGCTGCTTTGGTGGCTGCAAGGTGTTCAGCCCTGCCAGGGGATCATATATGCATCGTGTCGGTCCGGGTAGCCACGGCCCACGCTGCTCCCAATCCCAGCTCACACTCTTGCTCCCGGGGTAGGTGACGCAGCGGCAGTCGTTGGGGTCGAAACACCGGAGTTCTGGTGTTTCGGTGGAACTGACTGTGTATGGGACGATGTACTTCCCAGCGTTATCGTGAATGTTTCCTATCTCTGTTCGTAGGGCGTCCATGTGGCCATTGAATGATATGTGAGCCGTCCGAGATATCTCGAATACATTGGGCTAACCTTCGCGCTACTCGAATGTTGGCCAGGGTCGTCCATAGCAAATCCCATACTTGGATCCACAACCTCGTTCCGACGCTGGAAAAGACCCTCCTGGTACTTCTTGGCACGGCCTAGAGTGGCTTGGGTCCTTGCAACAAATCTTGAGATGGGGACGCTTGATTTCGTACCATGACCTGCCGCTGCGCTGCATGTTTGACAGATGGCGTAGACTCATGATACCGTCGTCATGCTCACAGATGCGCATATAATCCTCCCACGCAATGCAGCACCACACCCGCGGCGGCTTGAGGCGTTGGGGTGCTGAGAAGAGACACGCCGGATGGTCCAAACCACACACCGAGCAGTGGATATATTCGGTGAGCTGGCTCAGCCTCTGTTTTCACAGCGGCGAATTTCGTGCTGCTCGGCAGCCAGCGCAGTACTCATCCCTGTCGACGAGCTCCTGGAAGCTTGGGCGTGTGTAGGCGCTCGTCCCGAAACGGGGCCAGTTCATGGGTCCTGAATCTGACTCTTGTTGGTTACGTCCGCGAGCTGGACTCAACAACTCGTGGACACACAGAGGTGGGAACCTGCGTGCCGCTCGTCGGATGCATTCGACACCAGGGTTGTCCACCATTCCGACTATCCTGCGAATTATTTTGTCTGGGAGGGAGTGAAGTAAGCTTAGGTTTTGGTTGTGCCACATGGCTGCAACAAGAGGGTCCATGCCCTTTGGCGGCGATAGTCGGGTCTTCGCTGTTTTAATCGACACCATAGCTCGTTGGGAAGGGAAGAGCTGGTCGTATTGTGGTGGCGGACTTCCCAAAACCTGCTGCAAAATCTGGTGTGGAAGAGTCCGGGTTGGCGGTGAGCCGTTGGTTGTGCCCGAGCTGATCTGCGACTCCTCGAACAAAGTATGGTGTGCATCTCGACCATCATGATCTAAGCCTCTGGACCGCCCAGCTTGGTCTGTGTGGTACCAGGCCAAGGGTAGTTCAGTGCCATTTGTGTTCGACATTGTTGATCTGAGAAGCGAAGAACGCGGGGTTCTTGGTTTGCAGTGTTGTGTTGTGTTGTACGTGAGGGGTTCTTTTCGTTTTCTTTTGGCCAAAATTTGAGAAATTCCAGTAAGGTCCAGGTTGATGAAGAAAGAGATGAATGATAAGAAAGGAATCGGAAGTAATGGTAGTTGAAAATGGATTTGGAAATATGACCAATTTCTCTTGGCTCGGCGCTAGAGTGTCGACGGTAGGAAGTGGAGCGCTTTGGGGGCATAACTAGTTAGGTTGCGCCGGTCGTTCAGTGGTATGATGACTTCGTCTTCCGACCTGGAAATTGTTGCATGTTATTGGCTAAATACATTGCGATATCTCCATGCGCGATTGAGAACCCAGAGGCTTTCGTGGGCAAACGCCAGCCGTCCAAAGATATCGGGACAGATTCCTGACGAGATCACTCAGGCAAGCCCAAAGCCAAGACCGTCTCCCAAGGTCACGGCAGTCTGTAATTGTAGACGCCGTCAAATTCCGTTCGCCGCAATGTTGGTGAGTGTTGTTGCTCCAGGCCGATGGCAGGAAAACTGGATAAAAGTTAGTCCCTCCCGCACACCTATCATGCATGTGTAGGTGGCGGACTTGGGTACTCAGAGCTCACATCGCAGACAAAGCCGAGAGACGACTTCTTGGGATGGGTGCCCAGCGGTGCTTGAGGGAGAGTTGCACTCGCAGCCGCCTATCTTTGATGTCATATGCGTGATGGTGCGGGGACAGGCGGATCCACGGTCGAGACCTTGGAATGCAGTGGATCCACGGTCGAGATCTAGGACTGCAGTGTGGTGCCAGGCAAGGTCTTTTTGCTCCCGAAGTGAGTATCGTATGGTCGGACTTAAGGCAGAAGATTGGATGATAGGATCTTGTAAGACAAGTCTCGGGCGAATGTATTGGACGTGGCGAGACAACGAGATGTCGTGGTATCATTCGAGAAGCACGTTGCAGGTCTCGCAATCGCCCTCGAGTCATCCAACCTGGAAGTTGTGTTAGAGCAGTGGGCACGTGGAAGTGTGTGGCAACACATAACTGATTCTGATCTCAATCGGGAGATGTCGCTACCTTCTTGGTTGGAAGGTTTGTGGGGAGAGCTTAGGTGGACTCTTTCGGGCGGCGAGAGTTGGATCCGGCATTGGAAGGCAAAGAAAAGTGGGCAAAGACAGTTGAAAAGAGATGTTGATTCTAATGAATAGAAAGAGATCGAGGAATCGACAAGACCAAGGCTCGCGGAGTGCCAACCACGTCAAGACAGGGGAAGACGTAGCAGATTGGACCGCTGCTACTGCGTTGATGATGTCGGACAGAACCTGTCGGGATTGACCGGAGACATTCTCGAGGGAGCCAGGTGCCGAGGGTTTTGTTGGATGATGGGTCAAGGATGGATGTGGGTGCGATCTCTGTCGATGGACACTCGGAAGCACCGTACGCGAAGGACGAAGCCAGAGGTAGGATATTTGCTGCTTGGAAAGGTGTTCACGCTGTGGTCTGCGTGGGCGTGGAGGGGCTTCAGAGCGCGAGGGCAAGACGCGTCGACCTTGAGGCCAAGAGAATGAAGCGAAGACTGTCAGGGACTGGTGTTGGTCGCATCATCAGATTCGATACGAATTGACGAGGTTGATGGTGGTAGGCATTGGCTGTTGCGCAGGGTAGAGCTGAAGAATAGGAGGACGGGTGGAAGAAACGAGGTGGTGATGGAGGAAGAGTCTGTCAGGAAGCTAGCTCCCCTGGAAGGGATTGTATTCTGCAATTCAGACTGCCGGGCTTTTTGCAAGGCTTTCTCGTCCCACCAGTACAGCTCAGGAGTGGAAGGAGCACTTTCCTGCTCGGGTAGCTCACAGCAGGAAGGAGCTGCGCTGGGAGTTCGGACCGCAGCTCCCACACAATACACACTGCAGAATCTCGTGTCCCTCTTCTTGAAAAGCTTCTCTTCTTTTGGCAGGCCACGGAGTACTGACCACTTGAGAATAGGAACAAAATATGGACCAAACGACCGAGCAACCAGACCGCCTGCCTACCCACCTACCTACCTACCAACCAACCAACCTCCCAGTAATTATATCATCTTCTTTCCCAGTGTCTCTCCTCCACCTTTTCCCTCTTCCTCGTAATGCTCTCCCTCTCGATACCCTCCCCCGGGACAACTACGACTAGGAGAGCCCAGTCTGGGATACGCGTCTTTGGGATATGTCCATTTAGACACTCTCCTATTGGATTGTCGTCTCTGGGATACTCGTTCTTGGGACCCTCCTAATGTGGGACCCTTCTCTGGGTGCAGTGTCTGATGGGACAGCTGTCTCTAGGACACTGACCCGTGGGCCACTCATCTTCAGGACACTCTACTCAGTGACATCCTCCTCTGGGTGCAGTCTCCTCTGGTATAGTGTCCTTTGGGATGGTGTCCTCTTGTACTGTTACCCCTGGGATACTCTCCTTCCGATGGTCTCCTTGGGACCGCCCTCTCTAGGAGACACTTCCGTAGGATAGCCTCCTTCTTCGACTAGGACACCTCTCCGTGGGAGATATTCCACTGTCCCCTCGGAGACCGTTCCCGTGGATACTTGCCACTAACATCGTATTGGATGTAGGCATGGCCACCTGCGTTTACCGGTGGGTCGAGCTGGCCAACTCGACCACCACCACCACCACCATTACCACCACCATCACCACCACTATCACCACCACCATCCTGGGGGCCGCCGCCTGCCCGCTCGCCGACCTCCCCTCGGTCGGAGCTCGGCGGCGCCATCGAGTCCGTGGCGTCGGCGGTGGCGCCCCTGGGGCCGGCCGTCAGCGCCCTGGCCACCAACAGCGAGGTGGCGTGAACCCGGGTCCTGGTGCCCTCGGGCATCGCCGTCCTGGGCATCGCGGCCTGCGGCCTGGTGGCGTGGGGGGTGAAGCGCTGCCTCTCGCGGCTGGGGGAGGGCCTCCCCCAGTGGGAGCGGCCGCCCCGGGCTGGCCGGGTGAAGACCTGGGGTTTTTAAATTTAGCTATAAAAAAAAGGACTCTCAAAATGAAACCATTTTGACGCTGCGGCGTCGTTCTCGCTCCTGCCTTGTTCTCGGCATGTCTCGTTCAAAGTATCGTGAAGACACAAGATAAGTTGCCATTTCGAAGGTTGTCCATCTGTAGAAAAGAGCTCGCAGTCTCAGCGGTGACGGGCTTCATGGGGAATGTAAACATTCCCATCGCGGTGGTTTGCGACAGCTTCAGACTTCTTCGAGGGGTGACATGAAATCAACCGTCTCAGCAGGTCCATTGTTGTTGGGAGGGTGTCGTGGCGCGAAGGAAAACACAATGGTTCGCCATCCATCAATGTATGCATTTATACGGCTCTGGTATCAGCCGAACAAGTAACTAGAGCCAAGCTATGCATGCTTCCTGTTGAGTTGGGTGCAGTTAGTAGCATACACTTGAGGACCTAAGACACAAGAGCCCAGGTTCTCGGCTGAACTGTCCACGTTGCGCGGCAGCGCTTCCCTACTCTGTACGGAGTAAGCAGGTGTACAAGCACTCTTCCCCCCTTTTTCTTTTCCTCCCGCGACAGCTTTGGGTCATTTTCCTCCCCTCAACACGCAACGCAATCATTTCACGCGCATAAATCGACTTTGTCTGTATTCACCATCCCCTCGTTCCTGATACAAGGCCAGCTCAAGCCTGCTGCACCATCGCGCCCTCTCGGCTGCGGTTTTCACGGCCACAGTATACAGCTCATCGAATCTCTCTGCAGCCGGCTTCCTCTCTTCCCCCGAGGTGCCTCTCTAGGGTTAGCTCCACGACGAGGCTTTAGATTCCCTCAGCGTTAACGCTCGTTCTGCGCCAGTATCAGCCTTCCCGCCGGCCTGGCTATCGGCACCCTCGAGCTTCATGGACCCGAAATGCTGCCTCATGGGTACAGTTGCTGTCCACTCGGGGCCCCTTGGCATCCTCTGCTTGGTTGTATCGCTATCGACTGTCATCAATCCTCCTGCGATGCCGTGAGTACTCCACGTCCTGTCTGTAATACTGATTCCGTGTAATCTGGCTGACAGACGATTCTCCTTTAGATCTTAGCCCCCAGGCCGCGTCGAGAAAATCTGCTCCGGTCCGGGCAACTGGGTATCGACGCATCGTGAAGGACAAAGGGCATCCTGGCTACCCCTTTGTTGCCAAGATTTCTGAACCTCACAGGGAAATTTGTCGACGGAGGTGCTGGAGGTGGTCATGGTGTGGACGCATGGTAAACTAGGACGACGAGGACGACGAGGACGACGGTGGCAGCAGGGGCCATGAGGGATCCAACCGCCTCAAGGTGTTTGTCGTCACGACTCTCTCCTTGGCATGGCATTAGGGAATGATCGTGAGGGGAGACCTGATCTAGATGAGATCCTCCACCGCAATTACCAGCCCAACTGGTATCGTCAAAGCACCCGGCCCACTCGATCACCATCACAGCTGCAGCCGCGATCGCTTTCCTCATCCTAGTGGCCAGTTCCCCCACCCCAGCCCGGCCGTCATCGATTCCGTGGACCCGGTCATCTTCGGGATTCGCATCCGGAAGAAGTCGACAATCGAGGCGGACAAGGCGCTGCTCGCCGCGATGGCCACATACCCTCGGCGGCTGCCCCCTCCGCCTACACACGGGCCGACGCCGCCGCCGCCGCCACGGCCGCCGAGGTCCCCTCGGTCGTGGCTGTTGGCCCTACAAGTGCCTCGAGGTGGTGACCTCGACCACCACCAGCACCACCACCGCAACCACCGCCGCCGCCGCCACCATCGCCACAGCCTTCCTGGCGGCCGGCCCCACTACCTGCTCATCTGCCGACGCCGACCCCACCTGCCGCCACCACAGAGCTCCCTCCGCTCGTGGCTGCCGCGTTTGCGGACCTTGGTCCTGCGGTCGGCGACGCCGTGGCTAGTGCGGTGCCCACGAGCATCACTGTCCTGGGTGGTGCGCTGTGCGGTTGGGTGGGTTGGTGGGAGGCCAAGTAGAAGAAGAAGGTGAAGGAGCACGAGCTGCTCGCCCCCGCAGAGGTCCCCGCCCCTGCCTCGGCCCCTGGCAGCGGGACCCTCTCACCTACCATGAGGCACAGGGCAGGACACAGTGACGAGGAGAGGAACTCGTAGAATATTTGGCTGGAAAGAACCAAAAAAAAAAAAAGAATTTGAAGTCATCGTGACGCAAAGGCGTCAATCCTCGTCTCGCTTCGTTCTCAGCAGGTCGCAATTGAAGTCTGGTGAAAATATCTAGATGTCACTTTGTAACTCAGGGACGGCGCACGATGAAAGTGGTAGTGTTGTGGAGTTTTCCACCTCCGCGACCCAAACTCTCACCGAAATTCACGCTTTCTCCTGGCATTCTTGCCAGAGAAGAATTCTATAACGGTGTTTCTATTGTCGTAGACAGCTGATTGCCTCACCTCTCGATCTGCTCAAGCGGCTCGACGTTGATATCAGGTTCTGCGGCGTCACCGTGGCGCACGTGAAGACGCGACGGAGAGGCCCTGGTCAATAATCCTGACAAGGTACTGGCTCACCACATGTTGTGCCTGTTTGAGGGGCCAAATCTCTCGGGAGAATTCTCTTTCCGCGTCTCTCGTGCGTGTTTCCTTTCACCCAACGAGATGCTCCTTCTAACAGCGAATTATTGGGATCCGGTCTGAATATTTTGGGTATACGTGTTCGAGAAATGCTCCGAATTGCCAGTCGACCGTTTAGTGAAACGTATGGTATCTACCACGCTAAATCTCTGAACATCTTCATAGTCCCAGGGACAAAGTAGTGCCCGGCGGGTGAATTTATGTTCAAGAAGCCAATGAGGAGAGTTGCGAGGTATTTCTGGACGAATAAAGCCCGGTGTCAAAGTACGACAATGTCAGAGTTTATGCCTCAGATTTATTCCACGGATCGACACATAACGTATGACAGGATGGTACCAAAGACGATAATATACTCAAGTACGCCATGTAACTGAAATCACAGTGTCACTCTTGGTATCTGTATATAGCCTAATTTCAGTAATACTTTTCATTGTTGAATTCCGAGGCTTTTGAGCCCCGAAGCCAAAGGAAGGTTTTGGGTGGTTGGCACAGGATACGGGAGTGTCTTCGGTTTCTTATGCTGCCTGGCATGTCAGCATGCTAATGCAGTGACACCAATAAACCCCGCCCGACCGGCCGGTTCGACGTATCAAATTGCCAGAAATACGTGCATCTGCATGAATGCCTTGCTGAAAGCCCAGCACACTTTTGGCGGTGGTATTTTAGGTCAGGACTGGCTTCCTGAGAAGATGCCTCGTACACACCACAGTCGACTGAAGGACCTGTTTTTCGCGAGCTACAATGGCTTCTTTCGGGAAGATCTCGAATTCTCTCATCCAGGGTACCAATGAGAACACTTTCGCGCTCGCAAGCATCAATTTCGACTTCTCCCTCGTGTCGCTGACGGCCCCCAGTGAATTCGCAGGCCTGGGCAAGGCTCTGGCTCCCAACCGCCGTGAGAATGCCGAGCACGGCGCCCTCCATCGTACCGCCCGGAAGCTTGGTGCTCTGTTCGAAGGCGTCATCCCACCGGTCCCTCTTCTCTTCTCTGCCTATGGGACGAGAGCTAGTGAAATAATGAAGCACCCTCAGCTCAATCCTTCGGGTAACACCAAAAAGCACGGGCCGTTCGCGGCGTTCGTTGGTGCTGATGCAGCATCTATCTGGGCAGCGGCAACGTCTGGTGGTCCGGCGATCGCCATCCATCTCCTTGGGTGCCTGCTCGCTCGCTCATTCAGCGACCCCACAAAGTCCATATCCACTCTGGTTGAACTCGTTCATGAAAGGCAGCAGAAAATCAAGAGTGAGGCAACAGCATTTGCCTCAACCGCGGCCCACATGGCTGCTCTCATGGCTGCTGAACAACCAATCGAGCGTGATGAGTTGCAGCAGTGGGACACCAGCGCGAGGGCCTGGCTTCAGACAGCTGATTCTGCGATGAAGAAGGAGTACATACAATTGAGGCTGATTCTGCAGAACGTGAGCCTGCCTGTCACTTCAGCAAGCACCCTGTATGAGGGGGTAATTCGGGCGTGGACACAAGCAATGAGCGGATTGGAACGTCTTCTGAATGGCGAGTCTCAGAGTGTCACCGATGGCGCAATTCTCTTAGCAATCTCTGCGTGGCACCTTTACCCCAATCTCTTGGTCCTCGGCCGAGAATCAACGAATGTGGACTTCGGAGACCGTGGCGTGAGGTCCTCCGGCCTTTTGACTGTGGGAATAACCAACGCTCAGAACACTGGCGGTCAGAAGGAAGGTATATATTGGTCTATGGCGCTTTCGCATTACAGGTACTATGGAAGAGCGTTGACCGCGTTGGGTCACATCGATGACAGATTCACTATTGACCAGTTGCACCTGGTGGCGCTTGGCAGTCTACTGGGCAGCTGGAATGTGCCTCGGAAAGGCATCGAGTCGGCTGCCAGGTGGATCATTGCCTTGGAAGAATTCGTCAGTCGCGCCAAGAAGTGGCGGGGTTGCCCATCTTGGATAGCTTTGCTCTCGAAGGCTGCAAGAGATATATTCAATGCCGACAGAGAAACAAAAAAGGAGGCCTTGGCGCTCGTCGACTTTGGCCAGCGTCGGGGAACTAATTTTCTCGGTCCGCGGAATCGCACATGTTTGCCATGGTTCGGACTACGATTCAGGCATATCGCTGAAGCTCTTGCAGCTGGAAGACCTATGGATTGCGCCATAGAATACCTCCGCCACATTGCAAACGCCGGCGGTCTCAGGTACGACGAGGCCCTCATAACGTGCATCACCAACCGCGATGGTGCCAACAAAGCAGCAACGATACACCAATATTTCACTGCACAACACGAGATGGATCATGTGGAAGTCACAAATAATAGTGTTCCTTCTTTACAGAGCCAGCAAAGCCCAAGTACTTCTGCGAACAAGGGGAAGTCGAAGACCCATCACGACTCGCATCGCTACAGCCCAGAGCTCATTCCCGATCTATGGCTTTTGAGACACAATATTTGGGTTGGGACATTCGTTTATCCGGACTACGATCGTTCCCGCAAAGGCGTCAAGCTTGCTGAAGATGGGGGATCGTCCTTCAATGTCCACGTGGATCCCGTCGGAGCGGATGGCGACCTGGCGGCCAATGAAGCTCCGTTCTTGTCCCATGGGAAGTTGCCGATAATTGAGCCGATGGAGACACCTTTGATAGGGCGTTATTTACCTGCGGCACTGCAGTACCAAGAACACTCACACGATAGCCTAGGGGGTTTGATGGGAGACTGCGATGCCCTGTTGCCACATGGATTGGGTTGGTTCCCCAGCAGTCATGTATTGTTTCATAAGTTCATTGGTCAGCCAGAAGGTACTATTCGCTTGTGGCTGGCTCAAGGGCGCGCCGTCGATCAGTGTGACGAGTTCAAGCAGATGGTCCAGGCTTTGCAGTCCGGCAAGAGCGCAGAGCTTTTGGACATCGACGCGACCCTCCAGCTAATGGATGAGAGAGGTGGCCTAGACCCCCTGCTTGTCTGGAACTACCTAGATGGTACAGATCCGCATGAACTTGGCAGCGCGACTAAAGAGGTACTCGGGCTGATGCGAACAGAACGTGAAAAATTTGCGTTGACAGTGAAGAGCCTGAAGAACTTGGAAGTCGCGACCAACATATACAACAGGCTTGGTGGGGCTACGATCTCCAGCAGTCTGATTGAAACGGGTCTTTCTGAGGCGGAGTGGGCTGAGGCGCACTCGCTACCCCGGTCGTTGGTTTTCAGCTGTATCGCGATGATGGAGACCGGCAAAATAAAACTCGATGCGAAAAGCCTCGAGCAGGTCATTGCTCTGTCAAGCGGAAACTCTTTATTCGTTTCTACTAAGCTTCTCACCGATCCATATGACCATGTATTGGAGTCCTCCGTCACAAGGATCGTCGGCAACGTCGGCCGTCCCGGCGTCAACCTACTCATTCCACCGGCCGCTTCACCACTGACCCGGTCGTTGAGCGCGTCGTTCCGGGCTGTAGAGTATGCGAATTTTGACGGAAAACGCGAAGATCACTTCAAGGGGACAACATTACATTTGTCATTCACATCTCACAAGTTCCCACTGGACTATGGAGTTACCGGAATTATAGACCATCAAGTCTTCTTTGTGGAATCGGTGATCTCCATCCATGACAGCGGTCAATGGGTGGCAGACCTCGATATCTTGGAAGCATTGCGCATCAGCAGCGATCGTCGGGTACGCATTTCACAGCGGCCGCGGCAAAAGCCGTGCTCGCATCCTGAAGGCACTCTCACTTCTGTACTGGATGGAATGACCTCTATTGACTCGTGGGAGGAGGTGCTGGATACGAATCCAGGTGTCAACATCATCCGTGCCCATAAGAATTGGCCGGCACGCCTGGCGGCTTCGGTCATGCTTTCTAAATCGCGGAAGATGGTTGAAGACGGGGAGGAGGGGGAACGAGAGGATTTTGGAGAGGCGGTGACAGAAGATCCCGTCAAGAATGACAAGTATTCCATCCTGGAGAACGGAGACGATGTATGCTGGGTGTGCTTGCATCGTCGACTATCCAAAGCAGGCAAGATAAACGCTACAGGGACATTTTACATTATTGCTTAGTGTGCAATCTGCGCTCAGATTTCCAGGTTTTCATTTTCAGAAGTCACTTTTGTGTTTAGATTGATCAGCACGGTATAGGCTCTGTGTTGAAGACAATGTACCTACCAGGGGGAGGGGGTTTGTTTGATACAAGTTTGCAATGCATTCAGATTTAGCCATCATATTAAAGTTTATTTAAATTTCAGTAGTTATCATATTAAATGCGACTTTTCGAATAAATTTAAAATATTAATTTTATATTTAAATTATTATACTACACAATGGACATATTAGCGTTATACTATCAGAAGACCCTCTTCCCTCTCGTAGTTAATTTAGTCTTTCTTCAAAGTAATATTATTCTTCAAGTCCTCTATCCTCCCAGGCTCTCCGTTGTTCGAAGTGCATGGATGAAGGTGGTCCTGACCACTAGTACCTAGTTGGCTTCGTTTCTAATTCGGTCACAGTACCTTTTTCTTTTTTTTTTTAAAAAAAAAAAAGGAAAAAAAGACCCCGAGGGCGATCCCTTCATATACTCGTAAGCGCTCAAAAGCCCAGCCATAAATTTTAAACACAATACAGATAACGGTAAGTTCATATACAATAGCCTGTCACTAAGAAACCATACTCCCTAGGTAGCAAGGTCCATCACGTCTAACTAGTTAAGACACGCAGCGCGATGATCAGTCTACAGGAAGATGGTGTCGTTAGGGCGATATGGGACCCGAGATATTATACCGTAATTAATCAAAAAGTGAATTATTATATAGAAGAAGAGGCAGCTGAGCCTGTATGTTAAAAACTTGAAGCCGTCACAACGACTTCGGAACCAGTTAGTCCATCTGCAGTCGCCTTGACCGTGACATCTCCGCTTCCGGTTCCCTTTACAATAGCCAAGGCATATCCGTTGAAGGCCTTGCGCACCGGGCTCGGGAAGACAGTCAAATCAATGGGGTCACCGTTATCCGTGGCCACTATCTCACCGGGGCCCTCCACCGAGAAGGTGATCTCGTTAGAGGCGTACGGCACCCTGTCGCCGTTCTCGTCGACCACTGCGATAGAGACATACGACAGGTCATAGCCATCTCCCGCGATGGCCGTGCGGTCCGCGGTGATGTTCAATGAAGCCGCGGCGCCCACGGTCCTGACCTCCTCCTCGGCCCAGACCTCACCGTCCTTATATGTCACAGCCCTCAAGCTACCGGGCGAGTAGGTGACGTTGTCCCAACGGAAGCGGTACTCGCTCTCTCCCTTGGTCACCCTGCCAGCTGACTTGCCGTTCACGAACAGCTCCGCCTCATCAGCAGACGAGAAGACGTGCACCGGAGTGACCTTGCCCTCGCGCTGTCCATCCCAGCTCCAGTGCGGGAGGATATGCGCGCTGCGGACCTCGGGCGCCCACCGGGTCTGGTAGAGCCACCAGCGGTCCTTCTTGAAACCAGCAAGGTCGATGATACCAAAGTAGGAGCTGCGCGCCGTGAACTCGTCCCCGTCGTACGGCGTCGGCTCCCCGATGTAGTCCCACCCCGTCCAGACAAACTCGCCCCCCGCGAACGGCTGGTACCGGTCCTGCTGCGCGAAGACCTTGTCGGCCGAGGACCCCCAGTACGGCCCGTACAGCTCGTACGCGCTGACGTACTGGGCCGTGCTGTTGCCGCCGGAGCCGTCGAACACCTCGGCGGACTGGTTACCCACGACGGGGAAGATGTACGTCTCGCGCGAGCTGAGCGAGGAGGCGCTCTCGCTCGTCCAGAGGAGCTTGTCCGGGTAGGTGGCGTGGAAGCGCGGGAAGCTGCCGTTGTAGCTGGCGCCGCGGCCCTCGCCCTGGTAGTTGAGGGACTCGACGTCGAGGACGTTTGCGAGGGCCGAACCGGGCTGGGCGTTGTTCAGAGCGGAGGTGATGGGCCGCGTGCCGTCCTCCGAATCGACGATGTCCTTGAGCAGCTGGCCCGTGGCGCCGCCCTCGGCGGTGGACTGCTCTGGGATCTCGTTTCCAATGCTCCAGACCATGACTGAGGGGTGGTTGAAGTCGCGGCGGACGAAGGAGCGGAGATCTGCCTCGTGCCACTCCGAGAAGAGAAGGTGGTAGTCGTTGTCGACCTTGGCGCGATTCCAGACGTCGAAGGCCTCGTTGATGACGAGGAAGCCGAACTCGTCGGCGAGGTCGAGAAGCTCAGGAGCAGGGGGGTTGTGTGACATGCGGAGGGCGTTCGAGCCCAGTTCGCAGAGGTACTCGAGTTGGCGCTCAGCAGCGCGGTAGTTGAACGCAGCGCCCAGACTGCCCAGGTCATGGTGATTGTTTGTTCCCTGGACGTAGACGCGCTCGCCATTGACCAAGAGACCGTCTGAGGTGTACTCTAGGGTGCGGATACCAAACTTTGACTCGTATTTGTCGAGGGCCGAGTCTCCGGATGAGACAGTCGTGACGGCAACATACTGGTTTGGCGTGCCGGAGGGAAGGACTCCCCAGAGCTGAGGGTTTGCGATATTCACTGTTCCGTTGACAGATGCCTTGCCTTGGGCGCCTACATCCACTGATGCCTTGGGGAAAGTGGCAACGACTTCATCTGATCCGAGGAGATGGACTTCAGTCGCGATGTCAATAGTCTGAGCTTCATCCAACTTGTTCTCGACCTCAACGACCAGGTCTACCGTCGCAGAGTCGACAGAAACACTTGGCGTCCTGATCTTCGTGCCAAACTGTGCGACGTGGACCTTGGAGGCTTTGACGATCCACACGTTGCGGTAAATGCCCGCTCCGGGATACCAACGAGACGATTCCTTTGCGTTGTCAAGTCGCACGGCCAAAAGGTTATCTTCCCCAGCCTTGACATGATCCGTCAGGTCGACCCGGAAGGAGGCGTAGCCATATGGCCAGCCGCCAGCCAAGTTCCCATTGATCCACACGGCAGCGTGCGACTGCGCGCCGTCAATGTCCAAGTATATAGACTTCGTGCCGTCCACGTCGGCCTCAGTGAAGGTCAGATTGCGCCGGTACCAGCCAACCCCGTTGGAGGGCAGACGACCCATGCCGCCGCTGATACCCTCAGCAAGGAAAGGGCCTTTGACAGCCCAGTCATGGGGCAGGTTCAGTTGCTCCCATTCAGAGTCGTCGAAGGAGGACTGGACATATACGACGTCCGCGCCTGGTGCTGTGCTGTTTGACGGGTAGGCATACGGCGTGCCGTCCACGATGAAGTCGTTGGCCTGCGGGAGGATCCATGGCCTGAGTGAGTCGTTGTACGAGAGCCCGTCCGGGTTCTCCTCGAACCGTTGGAACCTCCACGCACTGTTGATGCTGGTGCGCTCACGGACTGACGTAGACTCTGCCCTCGGAATGACCGGGGATCTGAGATTCGGCTCGGCCGGGTGAGCACCGACAGGTTGGGAGCACAGTGGCAGGACAACTGATGCCACGAGGAGCCCACTGGCGCCGCTCGCGCGTTGGAGGAATGAGCGCATGGTAGGCGATGATAAAAGAAGGATATCCACCAATTCAGGCGCTCGTACGCGTGGTCAACCGTCCAAGTCCCCAATTGTCACGGCAGCAGGCGTCTGCACCTTATACTCGGTCCGCAGTTGTCTGCGAGTCGCGTCATAGTTCACGTCATACTGGTCATAATAGCCGCTCGCGACAAGTCTCCCCCGAAGTGATGTGGATCTGAGGGGCTCGATGCTATCTAGCCCCCGAGCTGCAACGCAACGTTGCCAACTTCCTAACTGCTGCAGTGGTTCTCAGTCCTTTCCCCGCTTCCCCACAGAGAAATCATGGGACAGGTGGAGAAGGATATACGCGACCTGAAATGCCTGTAGTCGCCAACAAGGGCTAGTCCCGTCCCGGATGCAGGTCCCGCCCCTTGGCGATGCCATGGATCAGGTCGGTGAGTGGGAAATTGCGTGCAAGCCAAGCATACAACCGTCATTCGGCAGTTGGCAATTCTGGGCGAAAAAGCTTCTACGTACAAGTAAGCTTTGTTCAGTTGAAGACTCGCGAATCAATTTTCAGCCGGTAAGAAATCCGGGTCACTTTATCGTGGGCCCTATGCAACCGCCCATAGGCTTTTTCTTCCTCTTGTTAGAAAAAAAAAAAAAAGGTCTGTGACTGGATTAAGAACGAAACCAACAATGCAACCTGTTTACATCGTTTCGGGTTCCCCTCTGAGCTGAAAAGATGACAACTATCCTAGGGCACGAGATCATGTACCTAGGTAGGTCGTTGACAATTATCGCCGATTCCATCAACTGTGCAAGGCTTCCAAGAGTGTCCAATAATGTGCTGCGGGATTATTAGTTGCGCCAGAAACCTGGAATCCGTGCCGAAAGTCTTCGTGTCAGGCTGTGCCAGTCACGCTTGACACACAGCCGACTCACGAGATCAGAAAGACTGAACACGATCATTGTGGCCCCTTGATGAAGCTAGCATATCATTACAAGATTCTTTACCTACGTGGAATACCAATTCCGGTTCTCCTCCGCGCTAGAGTTGTGCAATTGCAAACTTCGTTGTTTGAAACTCGGAAAAATGTATCGAGACATCTTATAATATTCAAGGTTTGCAATCAGAAAGAATTAAGGCGTACTTTATCCATTTCTAAGTTACTTAGATACAGCAATGGGTTATTGCTTCCTGCGGGACTATGTTCTCCTGCTCACTCTGAACCACTGGCTGTCGCCCAAAGCACCTGTTGCTTGATTCACGGGAATATGCACAGTGCGCATCCGAGGAACGTTCTGAGCGTCGGTCCAAGTCCAATCGACAGTAAAGTGATGGTCAGTATGGGTGACTTGGTTGTCATCTGTATATGTGGATGTGTGGGACCGGCCGTCATTGTTGCTGGTTAGAAACGTAAGTAGGAACTCTTTTGACTACACTCAGACTCGGTTGATGTTAAGATCGGTCACGTACCGGTAGCGAGGCTCCGCGTTTGCCGGAATGAATTAGTTTTGTTTCCACCTGGCTGTCATGCCACTGAACTCTTCTCGGCTCAGGCGCCAGCTTGTGCCCACGGAGAATGGCATTGTATGGTGACGTGTAAGAGGAAAATGAAGATAACAGAAGTTGAAGAATCGAAACAGGTTTCCTTTTTTGAATAGGACCACTGGAAAAATAAGACAAAGTTTCGGGGACAATTGGAAAGTTGTCAAAAGTTTATTTGCGATGTGAACTTGTCCTGAAGTTGGAAGTTCGTAGCGAGGATGAATAGAGAAAGTCCAGGATCCAAACTTGTCACAGGGACCCTTAATATATGAAGTTCCAAGGCAGTATGCTCTAGGACTCACTTGCTCGTAATCCTTTGCTCTGTGCCGCAATCCTGAGAATCTTCGTACACTATTTTTGTACATCTAAGACAAATGGCTGAAACATTGCGATGCTGACATGAGTAGCCACACACATATTTTGCGGCCGTCTCTGATTTTAGTGCCACACGAGTCCAAAACGGCCTAGCCACCACACAGCAGCCTTAAAGCTGCATTTCATAGCCCTTATGTCTGACCATCATCAGACACAGTACTCCTGATAACCAAAGGATTTGTCGCAGGCACAGCAAATGTCAACGCGGACCGACCTCTCGGGCCTGCAAAGAACTTAACCGTTATACTCAACTAACTTAGTCTCTGTCACATTCATTATGGCCTGTCCGAGCAATAGTTTTTTCCCCTCGCTGTCGAAGACTGCGTAGCTTGCTTGGAGGAAGGGGACCCCAAGACTGGTCAGTCCACCGCCGGGGCCTACTTCAAGACCTGCAATGGATGGGATTGAACATTGGCCAGCAGTTGTACCTGGGGTCATCAAGGGGCCGAGAGGGACGTTTATCTTGGCCGCGTCATCGTTGAACCCGACAACCATAGCCATGGAAGCAAGGCTGCAAGGCATTTCCCCCAGTAATACGACATCCCTGTCGGTCTGGGTCTGAATTCCCAATGCCTGAGCCATTGCTCGGACTGCGCCTGGTGGGATGTTCATCGAAGGGTTACCGGTGTCGATGAGGGCGAATTCTGTACCGTTGAGAAGATCCGCGGGCCCTGGCTCGTTTCCTGCCTGTTGTTGTCCGTTGCCTCCCACAAGCGCTAGGGAGCTGAAGCCCACAACGAAGTTTGGGAACTGTCCCTGGTTGTCGGCAAGGAGGGGGACCGTTTGGAGTTCACCGGTGAACTTGGCCTTATCCACGCCACCAAAAGCGACGGAACCAGGTGACCCCCCTGAAGAATCAGGTTAGATGCGGCCACTATGTCTTCGCAGAGGCGGTTCAGAGGGAGGAGCGAAGCCAGGCACTTACTGAAGTCATTGAGGTAAACACCAAACGCGCTGGTCTTTGTGACACCGGCTTCTTTCATTCGAACTGGAATGTTCGAGTATGGCTTGTCGGATGCCTCGTTACCAACCGGGCCGACTCCAAAGACAGCGAAGGATGGAGTCCCATCAGGCACGAAACCTTCACTTTGGAGGGCAAATTGGGCAGCAGGAATAGTTTGGTTGCTGTCTCCCAGCATCACGTTGGCTTTTACAAACGGCCCTTGGTAGGACTCGCCTGTCCCGAAGGTGACATTGAGCTGGGCATCCGCCTTCTCGAGGCCAGTCGAGGCGTTGGGATTGAATGAGCCCAGGACCAGGCCGAACGCGTTCTGTGTGCAGAGCTGCTGGGGCTTCTTGCAAACGGAACTTCCTGTCTCTGGTGCGATCAAATCGCTGCTGCCGGTGTCAAAGATGACTTTAACCATTTGAGGGGGGCTTCCGAGGCCGACATCGACCAGGGGAAGGAGGCCGGTCTCATTGCTGCTGAAGTGCGCAATGGGCATCTGCACGATGCCAGTAGGGGGTGCGCTGGCATTTTGAGCAGACAGTGGCTGTGCAAAGAGCACCGAGAAGACAAAGAGACAACATATCTTGCGATCCATGACATGAAAGAGTTAACGGAGCTGTGAAGATAGTATAGACCTTGGTGGAAGAACGGTTGGATCAAAGAGCTTTTGAACTTCCCTGGTGATATGATGCTATCTGCACTCAACAAAAATCCATATCCCGACAAGTCGGCCACAAGTCAAATGTTTGTGTGGATGCCCGAGCGATATAAGTGCTTTGCACAACATGTGCAAGCATACTGGGTGAACATCGTGAATCGGTGCCCATCTGTACACCGGATGCCAGTTCTTGAATCAGCCCTGATGCCATTACAGCTGCCCGATGTTAGCCCCGGCTCTCGTATTCTCCGGAAGAGCCTCAGCAAGGAGGTCCCTAGTTATTATGACAGTGTGGGCCTACTACGTCGCGGCGTAGGAATGCAAATCTGAAGATTTATCAGTAGGATAGGGGTTTGTTTTGAATATACAATGTGAAGCTCACTGGCACTCATTGTTTTTGGCGTTTAAACGAGCCCAAAACGAGTGAAACATGGTGGACCCATATGCTGCTAGCTCGAAGTGGAGTAGGCATGTTGCAGTGTCACTTGAATGCTGCAACCACGGATGTGCGAGAATTGGGACGACCAAGCTAGTACAGAGCTTAAATCATAGCTACCACTGGTACCAACCTTGCGAGTACCCACCATCTGAGGCGGCGGATAAAGATTCTATTCATCTGATCGGATTGTCGCTGTCACCTCGACGAATGAAGACTGCATGACTCGACTGGGTTTGCATCGGGACTGGGGAAAAGGACCTTTTCAGCGTTGCAACTATATGCGTGTGGTCTGCTGACTTGGCGCCATAAGCGCCGCAACTGGTCACTCGGGTGGATAGGCGACCCGGATCGTGAGACAGGATAACGGAAGCCGAAGTCGATAGCCTGACCGGGCATCATTAATTTGCTCACGTTGGATGCGAGTCTGTAGGTCGTTCGCTTTACGAAAAAGTCCGTGGAGCCCGCTACTCCTGTGCGTGTGCATTTTACCCGTATACCATAGTTAATTCACATCTAGGATTGTCCCAGAAATCAGCGAAAGAGTCATGTTGATAAGTATGCAGTAATAGTTCCGAACGGACACAAAGAGGACTTTGAAGATTATGTTGGCTAAAATGGCATGGTTTTAGATCCGGCGTGAGTAACAGCGGGTTTCAAGCATTTGTATTCGGAACGCATCATTCTCATATGCTTGAATGAAATGATGTTGTTTCGTCAGGACATCGGATTCAGTGAAAGCTGATCGCAAATCAAACCACCTGCCACCATACGTCATTGGCATTCGAACGAAGGCTTCATGGCTGCTACAGACCATTTATGTCCAGGCTTTTGCCCGACCTATCAGGCAAAACGCTCGCGTTACAAGGGACAATGCCAGCGGTAAGGTACGCTCGTCCATTTCGTCCCACCGCATTGGTGATCTTCGTGCATATGATCTTCAGAATCACAAATCACCCCTGAGAATCACAAACACCAGTCCAGGCCTCCTACCCAGGCACCAATTGTCGATTTTGACTTCACATCAGTGACAATTCAGTTCTTTTGGCAAAAGCAGCCAACCACAATAAGCGAGCGGGGGTTCAATGGTCGGTTAACTGGATAGAAGAGCAGAAAATATTTGGGTTTGTTGAGGTTGAGTCCATCATTTCAATTGACAACGGACAAGACGATCCATTCGTACCTACCTAGGTAGTTATGTACCTTTACCGCTTCGGCACGGTGTCTGTTGTCCTGTCGTGGCGGCAATCCGCACTCTTACAAAGACAGTATACCCACTCTCTCGTGTTGGTGTCAATTGCTTTATCGATGGCAGACAAAGACTGCCTGAGCAGCCTTAACTATATAATTGCAGCCACCGCACTTCCAATTTGTCATAGATATGAACAGCCAAATTATAATCTCGTTCTCGTAGTATCAAAACGCACTACAGCCGCCATGCAGTCCAGACTGGTGATTATAGGTCTTATATTGCCCTTTCTAGGGAGATGCGATTCTAAAAGGGCTATCAAAGGCCCCGGATGCTTTCAGGCGGCCGATGGCATTAATCTTAGGCTAAGCTGGTTTGACATTGGTGACCAGATTTCTGGGGATGCTGGGATAAGCCATATCTGCCAACAATTCAGCGACGATACCACCTCAAATATGGAAACAGGTTCCGAGATAAGACCATTTGGCAGCGGGACAGCAAGATCATGGCTCTACGAATTATACTGATTCGAGGCTTTAAGGTTCGAAAATGTGAATACCTCGCTGGTAACCACATCGACGTTATCATCACAAGCCTCAAAGGCCCACGCCCCACCTTCGAGACCTGTAAATTCCTCATGAACCAAGTAAGTGACCTTCAGGTCTCCTCTCCGTCTATTTCCTGCACTGACAACGTCCACTCTCAAGATCAGAACAGAATGTCCGTATGGGGGCAATCTGATCCTAAATGCTCACGTTGTTGAGAATGAGACGGTCAAAGATCAGGTTAACGTCAACCTCAGAGAAGGCGAGTGTCAATAGGTGTCTACATACTGCATTCTTATGACGTTATATTTAATCTTCATGCTTCAATCCACGGTCATGATGCCCATTTATTGTGATGTATAGACATCTCCTGCTTTGCAAATCAACTGAATATCTTGGCTTCCGGGACAGCATTTACGAAGGCTTCATCAATGGCGACCGATAAACCTGTTCGTGGAATAATTGAGTCAGTATCTGCATATTTGAACTGTGTAACTTTATACCTAGCTATGGGAATTCATGTGGATCAAGTAACAACGCCCAGATGTTATACGAACCCGTCTCCATCGGAATCGGATTTATCGAATGGGAATTTGTGCACGATACTGGCTAGAAATACGGGGAAAGCTCATCAAGTGACTATATACAAGGTTGTGAACAAGTCTTAAGTGAACACTGGACCGTTAAATAATGATCCCGATAATTTGACAGCTTTGAGCGAATGATCTGATCCACATCCCTGTCATTCACTTGAACTTCCTGGGATAAATGAGCAGACCTACTGCATTCCGCCCACAGCACCAGCTTTCTCAGCTACTTCGTTAGGGCCGTTGCGCATTCCGCTACCATTCTTTGCGCGCCGTGCAGCTCGAGATACTTCTCTACCAATTTACAAACTGCTTTCTTGCGCTCACATCGTCCATTGCCCCTCCGTCTCTCGTTTCTCGTCGAGCAAGGCTTTTCCAAATCCGCTCGCTATCTTCCTGCACCCAACCTGGTAGGCTGTCCCAACCCAGTATTGAATCTCCACCTTCTTTTCCATCGGCTTTGGAGGAAAGGCATTGATAGAGGTGCGGAAAGAGATGTTGGTAAAATCACTATTTTCAGGCCTGTTGCAATGCTGAGAAAGCAGTTTGTAACTCGCGCAGGGCCCAAGATACTAAGAACTTCATTCTACAACCTGTTATGTTGTCAGCAGGAAACACATATCGATATCACGCATAAGATTTACCACCCCAGGTGCTTGTTCACCTGGAGCCCACCGCTTAGAAATTCTTTCCTCTCCACTATGAGGGGTTGAAACATCCTGGAGCGTCGGCAGTTGCCCGATCTGCCTCCCAGGGCTTGATACCCGGCAGGGTACGGTCCTCCAGCCCCTTGGCAGAGGAACGGAACACGGCAGGCAGACTGTTGTTATCATCTTTAACACGGGTCGCAATGACAAAGCTGACCTCATTGATTGGCAGATTAAGAAATACGGGGACTCTGTTGAGCGACATACACTTTGCAGGTCTTCGCAGATTATTCGTCAAAGAGGATAAATACCTTCTCCAGGTTTAACATTGCAAACTAGCGCGATGTGTCTTGTTGCTCCTGCTGCTACTCGGCTTCTTCAGGCACTCTCAGGCCATGTTTCTTTTTCCATTCAATCAGGATTGAGACCACTGTTAAGTGACCATGACGCCTGGCTCCGTCAATTGTGCCACGCAGGCCTGCGGTGCCGCTGCGGCCGCCCGCCTTCAGCAGAAACTCGACCATGTCGATCCTTCCATTCATGGCGGCAAAGTCAAGCACCCGAAGTCGACCTTGGTGCAGTCCATAGTCTTTAACTTCGCCGCTAAATTAATTGACATCGGCACCGTAGTCGAGCAAGAGTTCTGCCACGGATAATGACCCTTGCACTGCTGCAAATTGAAGGGCAGTCATCCCATGCTTTTCGCTAGGAGCCTCATTTACGTTTACTCCCAACTCTTTCACTAAGTACTCGATGAAATGCAACGAAATCCGACTGTAGCAAGCCACCTGCAAGGCTGCCCACCCTGCAGTGTTCTTTGGTGTTGCGTGAGCGACTGCCCCCCTTAGAATCAGTTGTTGAGCCAATTTCTCACGTCCTCCGTGAATGATAGCGTCCAGCGGCGTGGACCAATCGAAAAATCTTGTTTCCGGACCACGTCCCCGCTCTTTCAATTCTGCCCCAGCATCACCAACCTGCAGAATGAGGTCGTCTTCTGCTCCAGCGGCTATTAATTGACATATTAGAGGTTGTCACCCCGCCAGGTGCGGCCGTGGCCGGTGTCGCACAGGAGCACCAGCCCTCAAGAGTTGGGTAGATATATCCAGGTAGTCTGAACAAGGTCTCGTTGCCCTGTAGAAGTCCTTCCGATGGAGTGAAGCCTCCAGGATTGCGAGCCCCGATCCGAAATGTTTGTACTCGGCGCCTTCTCTAAGCAGTAGTTGGAAAATCTTAGATCGATCGCGAGATTGGCTAATTTGAGCATCATGCAGCATCGTGTTCCCAGACAGGGTAGCGACCCGAGAGTGTACTCGGAGTCCCTTGTAGAAAAGGAACTCCACAACTTCCAAGCGGCACTGAGCACGGATACTGAGGTGGAGCAAGTCCATGTCGCCTTCATGATAATCCATGTTTCCATCGACCAATCCATACGAAAGCAGATTATCGCATGGCTGGTAGTTCACGTTTTCGCTTTGCAAAACCCTGGTGTCTGGATCATCGAACACGGCCGCGGCAATAATTTGTTGGTCTATGCCCTCAATTCCGTGATCCGCTGCTTTCTTTCTGATCCACGAGATTGTCTCGCTGCGCCTTTTGTCAACGATGAAGGATTCCGATTCTGTCATCGGATCTTCTACTGAGAGTGAAATCAAGGCATCGGTGCCAATAGAGAAATACCGGGGACAGCTTGATCCGCCATTTAATGATATGTCCGAGTCTCGCTTCTGGTTGTATATGAGGAGCCGGCAAACGTTTTCTAAACGACGAATCTCCCTGCCCGTCCCGTCTTGGTATCTTGCCTGGGGGTCCTCCAGGTGGATGACTTCGTAGATGGGGGCTGCACTCAGAAATCCAGATAAATGCGCATTCTGACTAAGCAGATCCATAACCTCAACATGTCCAGCCGCCGCCGCAATCATCATTGGGTTCCAAGCTGAAGGCCCTTGGTGATACCACCCTCGGTTGCTGGTCAGGTGGGGGACCTCGGTGTCAACTCCTAGATTTAGCAGTGCTGAAGCCGTTTCAGCATCATTCAGACTTGCCGCGAAAAGTAAACATTCTTGCATAGTGGTGCTGATCTCGAAGTCGTCGTTCCGTCTGCACTCTCGAAGATATTGCTGCAGACTCTGTGCCCCGTCCAGTGCTGCAGTGAACACGCCGGCTCTGCTTAAATGGATCCTGGATTGATTGCTTTTCGGGAGGACCAAAGATTAAAGGTTTTTCCGCTGTGCCGACGGGCAAATCATGACGAGTTCGTCGATAGTGAGAGATGTGGGGTTTCAAATTGCGACCTCAGGGCGGTCATCATCACTCCACCGAGGTGACAAGCTTGCTGACAGGATGCCGCCTTCAATGAGGAGTTCAAGGTAGTCAGCAATGGAATCGTCATGCCTGAGCCCCTCAGCGTCCCAGTTATAAACATGGCCAAGAACAAAAGCCAACAGCTTCAGTCTTTCGTTGCCTTTGAGATCTGTTTTCCCATCGGAATTTGTGAGGCCACTGACAAGAAGTCTCATCATCGCTATGTCTCTCCGAGCAGCAGCATACAGAAACAAAGATTGCAGATGTTGCCTCCATTTTGTAGACACAACTTGGAACGGTTGCCTATTATATGCGCGGTTGGCCATGTCAAACATTCCATTCGCACTTGATCCAAAGGACACTGAGACGGTGAGAGATCTTAAGTCGTCTTGTCCCGCTATGTCTTGGAGTTCGAATACTAAACGCGCAAGAGCTGGCCTCCCTAGATATCTGGCCTGGATCCATAAGCTTTCGTAGGTTGCGGAAACTGTCGGTGTCGTAATAGAGAACAATGATCTCAGAACTGCAAAATCCGCAGATACGCCGAGCCAGTTAATAAACCAATTGGTGTCATTGGATGTCCAGTCTATGAAGATTCGGTTTGAGAGCTGATAAGTGACCCGCGCAAGTACGTCCAACGACGGATTGCTGCCAAAGAGCCGAGGTCCAGCGATACATGTACGGCCGAACGATGGGAACTGAAGGCGAGCTCGATACTGTAAGAAGCTCAATTAAATTCTTTTCTGCGAATGGCCCTGAGGCCCTATCAATGACTCCAAGACAGCTTACCAAAATTGAGTAGCTCTGGTAAGAATCGGTTAAATGGAAGGTGTGCACGAAGGGGCCGAAATTGTGAGGCATTAATGTCATTGAGATCGCGAGTGGTGATGTGAGTGGCCACTGGGGACGGGCCAGCGGGCTTGGTGCTTTCATCTTCTTCAAGCAACACCATAACATTCCTTTACGGATTATAGGAACTTGTAGCTTGCATCTTGACCGGTAGATCCGCTGTCGGGGAGCACGGAGGCGTTTTGTTGGTCAGCCCTTCTTGCAAATTCCTTCTTTCTGGCAACATTATATGGTGGCTAGCCCTGGCGTGAAGCTTCCAGGTATGGTTGGTTTTGCTCTTAATCCGGTCACAGTGCTTTTTGAGAAGAAAAAGAAATGCATGAGGGCGATTGTCTCATACGATTTGTATAGGTTGGTTAGAAGCTGTGACTTACTAATGTGACAGCAGACGTGGCTCAGGGCTTTATTCCTCAGCACCTCCTTCCGAACCATCCTTGTCGACAATGGAATGTTGTTCCAAGACACCTCAATTTCTTTGCCGTTGCTCTTGCGGGTCGAAACGTGCAGTCCAATCGAATACCAATCTTCTTTCTTCAAGTTCTTTCGAAGCTTCAGAAGCTCACGTAGTGCGACTTCGTGATCGTGCAATCTAGCCGGTTCAGAATCCGAAAAACAAAACTCGACACGTCACACAAGGAACAGTGACTGTACTAAAGTCAATAGTGGAAACCCGTGCTCTGTCTCAAGGGTGCGTTTCAATCGACTCAGGGTCTTATTCTCGATGATATATAACCGACGGATCGTATTCTTACTCTGAAGCCACATGTTTTCAAGATTTGTCGTACGCGGCTCGGCAGGTGACGGTGAAGACATGGCGTTTGTAAGGCCGGCAAAGATGGAGTAGTGAAATTCGAAGCCTTCTCTATGGGATCCGTATGGGGGTTTCAAAAGCTGAAGGCTTTAAGCAAGCTGAATTGAGTGTCGGAAGATTGAGTACTCAGCGTGTCTTCAAAAAGACGAATAACGGTAATTTATACACCAGAAAGCCTTGGCCGGCCATAGAGGCGGACAATGCGAACCAAGCAGAGGTCTGTCTCAGTTGACATCTGACGTGGACGTAGCCGGAACGCGCATGCAGTTGACCAAAATCTAACCAACCACATGTGGCAAATGCCATTGTAACCACGGGGAGAATGCGCAAGGGCTTGGAAGAGCATGTTAGAGGTGCATGCGCCAATGGCCAGGTAATGGAGCTGCTGTACTCGGTGAGGAGCATCATGTCCAAAGGGCCTGCAAGGCGTGTCTTCCCCAGTGCATGTGTGCCAGACCATGCTACTTGCAGCGTAGTTCGCGTCGTTCCGGGTTCCATACAGCGGGCTCGAGACGCGTATCACAACATATGCTGCTGACTTTGCCGCGTCTGACAACCCTACCATCTGCAGGCCGCCATTTTCTGAGGGCACCCATTTGCCTGACAGCTTCACTCTAATGCACCTGCATTTGCAGAGCAGGCTGTGCCCCACCTACCAGGCTCGCCATCTTCCGGGTTCTCTCCACAATCTGAGGGCAGGCGTTGGCCGAGTGCTTACATGTACGCTTCATTCCCGTTACGGAAATGGGGCTGATTATTTATCAACCTCCCCGTAATCGGTGATGAATGTGGTCGTCGTCGGGTCGCGGGGTCCGGGGAATCAAGCCACGATTCAGGCTCCTGCATGCCGGCTTGTCGTACTCGTTCGGGATAGGCCGGATCGCCAACCGCGGCCCGTGGCCCCTGGGGACTCAGCCCAGAGCTAGGTCTCTATTGGGGTTTGTTACGCCTCGCCAGTTGGTTTGAGCCGGGCGAATCCAGAATCTGAAGTCTCTGGTTGGGTGTCTCTGGTTGGGTGTCTCTAAGATCATTCACACCTTTTCTCTGTGTGATGGATTTCTTGGAGACTTATCGAGATACTCGTCCGCGCCGCATCTTTATGGCCACGGCCTCGTCAGGCTGCGGTTGCAGCTGTCAAGACCCCAAATCTGAGGTATTGGATTAGCTGCTTCGTCATGTTCAGGTTGGTGTGAGAGGTTGAAGAAAGTATAAAGTCTCGTCACGACTTCGTCGTTTACCTCTTATTCTTCCTGTGATGCCAACACATTGCGCCCTGACTTTCGAAGAAAGCCAGTCCCCGTTGACGCTTTCCAACCCAGAAATATCAACTAAAAGTCCACCTGTTTGACTACAAAAATGGCCCTGAACACAAACATGGAGACATACCTTTCCCTAGCCGCGGTGCTGATCATGTGCGTTCCCGGGGTCGTATTTCTTATTCAAGTATGGCGGAAAAGGAAGGCCAAGCAGACGCGAAACTCAGGCGTACTTCCAATTCGTGAAGCACAATCACTTTCGTCTATACTGGTGTGCGATGGCATATTCCGCGCTCACTCATTACCACATCATACCCTCTCATGGCATTGGCAAAGAGGACAGCGGTTGACCTCTGACGGGCGGCGCATCGGATCTATGCCAGATGGTATCAACCGCGTAGAGCTTGTGAGTGTTTTACAGAACTTAGCCACGGGGTCCCGGTTCACTGATAGTTCAATGATGTGCCTACAGGACAGTACCGCTATATCTCTGCCGCAGAATGCGCTTGTCCGACATGAGCGTGGAGGTCTTCCATGAGGCTATAGTGTCGTAACGATTGCCCGAGGTTGAATGGTGCAGAGGAGCATGCACTATGCTTCAAAAACTGTGGTACTTGTCTTTAACACCCCTATCCACTTTTACAGGTCCGCTGATGGGAACTAATAGGATGTCACTCGAGCATACCGTAGTTGTTCCGCGCCTGAACCAGTTGGTCTGCGGCCTTTCAACCACTAGTAGCTGTCAACCTTGGTGGAGAGCGTACATTTGACATGTTAATTCTGAGTAGATCAGCACAGAGGAAAGTTGAGAGTGAGGACCTGAATTCCCCTTGACGACGTGTGCGCTCCACGGTCTCAGGCCTTTGGATGATGATCCTCGGGACAACATGGAAAGTTTCTGGATCGGGTAGAGATTGTAATAGTGTTGGCAAAGATTCAGGAGACATAGTATGAATTGCTTGTGGCAAACTTGATGTTAAATGTTGTATCTCTCGTCTGAGGCTTTCCCCGGGTGGCCAGGTGGCTTCTCCTGGTGATGTACGGTATGCTGTGTTGTCGTCCAGGATGACGTCCTCAAAGTTGCCGGGCTGTCGTCGAGGGTACCAGGGTTAGGGGCTTTCTTTGCAGGGATCAGCTTCGAGTGCAATAACGTGGCCCGTGCTGGCTCAGGGGCTACCCTGGCAAATCATGATTGGCGCAGGCCAGTGGTCGAGCTCCGCTTTTGCCGTGCTGGCGGGCGGCAACACACGCTGCACCCAGCCATTTGGAGCTCTGGGCGCCCTGGCCGACCGACGTGCTTTTTGGGAGGAATCAAGAAGACAATCAGCCGAGTTTTCCCACGACCAGAGCCCGTCATTGCCTCAAACCAACGCCTGTGCGACCGACGACGGCTCAAGCTGCTTGTTACCAGGCCCTTCTTATTGCTGTCGGCCCTGTTGAGACGCCAATCTGCCCGGCCCACCACGCGACGAGTCACCGCGACCGCCAACCAGTCGTTGCGTGTCGTGGCCCGACTGACGTACCTGCGTCTCGTCATACTGCGTCCAAAAAGCCACGAAGCTGTCACGGCATCTTGCATGCTGCTTGGCAGGCTCTGATTAGCTCCACTCCCTCTCCTCGGCTCAAATGCGACCGCGAACAAGAACAATCTCCCACTCGACGTGAGGAGGATCCCGACCACAACATACGAGCCACCGCCGTGAGACACGACGAGAGCAACGGGGCAGGCTCTTTCGATCGACTACTCACTGGGTAGCTGTCCCAGCGTGCTGGTCGTCGGACCAAACGCGCCCCTCGCATGAACCTACCTTCCTACCTCCTCGCGAACGGGAACCACTTCAACGGAGTCGTGCTGGGAAGCCCACGCACTCCAAACTTCATACACAGTCGGCCAGCGGGAGATATGGCCGGCGCCATGAACCCTGGTGGTCAGGGAGGGAACCCCGGCGGGCTCAACAATGGAAACCCATCAGGCGCGCAGCCCCAGGCCACCGAGTACACGCTACAAGGTGTGATGCGCTTCCTCCAGACTGAATGGCATCGACATGAGCGCGACAGGAACGCCTGGGAGATCGAGAAGCAGGAGATGAAGGGTCGCATAGCGAATCTTGAGGGCGCTGCGAGGCGGGCCGATGCGACACAGAAGGCCTTGAAGAAATATGTGGCCATACTCGAGTCCAAAGTCAAGGACCAGGCTGCCCAACTCAAGACTGCCGCAGAAGGGAAGGAAGTGGAAGATCAGAGCGCCAAGCCGAAGAAGGTGGACCGTGAAGAGCTGATACAGGCAAAACTTCGATGTGAGTCTGCCCATGTCTCTGGCTGAGAGTTGCCTCCGTTCGGACTGACATGATATACAGCTGCGCCTGAAAAGGTGCCCGGCGCGTCCCAGGAATTGGGCGTGGATCTCGAGCGGATAGATGACGACGAGTCACAGCGATCCGAACTGAAGACCTTCCTCGACCAGTGCCAAGCCGAGTTCACTTACCTGATGATCACCCCTGCCAACCCAATGCCTCCGCGCGAATCACCCCCGCTGCCTATCATGGAGGATTTGCGAGAAGGCGAGGGCTACGGGCTCCCCAACAACCAGCAGCAGATGGACCCGGTATATCGCCAGGCTCAGAACAACTTGCGCGAAGTCTTGGGGCGGCAGCCAGCTCCTATGGGCAACCATATACAGCCAATGCAACAACAGCACGGTGGCCAGTTGTCAGTGAAGAACCCCGATATACAACAGCCCCAGCCAGCAGCTGTCGCCCAGTCCATGGTGAGACCTACCGAAGGCCAACAGGGTTACGACAACACTCCAGAATGGCCCGGGTCTTCATCAGTCACCAGCCGGATGATTGAGGAGGTGCCCCCAGAATCAAACCAGGGCCCAAAGCCCCCGGTTCAGTCTGAGAGAGTCGGTTTCGATGGGTCAAAACCAGATGCTATCGACCCTGACGGGTGGGACTTCAACGACTCTTCGTTCCCAGACCCTGCCGGACATGCTCAGCCCTCGACGTCACACCGCCCTGACACCGATGTTTTCCCGACCGCCGACAACCTACCGAAATCGCCGAACCGAGGACCATTAGCGCACCGAAGAAAGAGCTCGCTGTCCAGGCGAAGGAGTGGAGAGCAAGAAATGTCGCTGAACGCCTTGGCCCAGAAAGTAGAAAGCGGCAACTTCAAGCTTCGTTTCGGACTTCGCGGCCACCTAAACACAGTGCGGACCCTCATATTTTCTGGAGGTGGTAGCCCTGGCGAGCCAGAGATCTGCACCGCAGGTGATGACGGCCTGATTAAGCGGTTCCACATTCCTCGGGGCACCCCTCACTCATACAATGCAGCTTCATCCGTCTCCGATCTGGACGTGCAAGCTGATTTCACACATCGTGGCCACAACGGCGCCGTTCTTTGCCTGTCGTCATGGTCACCATCGCCCAACTTCTCGACGGGTGGCCGAGCGCAAGGAGACGGATGGATTTTCTCAGGCGGCCAAGACTCTACCATCAGGGTGTGGGAGCGCGGACGCGTTGATCCGAAGGCCACACTTGATGGCCATACAGATGCCGTATGGACAATATGTGTTCTGCCAGCAACTTTGGGCGCTGTTTTCGGTCAACAAAATCCCTATGGGACTCCGGACCGCATCCTTGTGGCCTCTGGAGCAGCAGATGGAACTGTCCGTCTTTGGGCCGTCAGCCAACCACCACAGTTGACCAGCCCACAACCACCCCCAGCCTCGGCTGGTCGAAGAGCTGGCGGAAGTGGGCGCGTCCGTGGCAATAGCATGAGCTCCGGATCCGCCTTCCCCAGCAGTCCCCAGCCGACGATGGCAACAAACAGCCCATTCCATCATACTTTGGTGCACACTATCTCCCGCTCCAATTCTACGGCGTCGCCAACCTGCATAACGGCGCTGAGCGATTCCGGCGAGAACTTTGTCGTCAGCTACTCGGATGCTGCCATAATTGTTTACGATACCCGGACAGGCGAAGAGATCGGCAGCATGGCGAGCCTGGAGACATACGATGGTTCCATCAACACCAGTGTCAACACTGTTGTGGCGACTACGTCAGGCCTCGACCAGGGTCAACATCAGCCAGGTCATGGGGGCAACGAGGAGGACTCCAGCTCCGGCGGCGGTGGGCCGACTGGCGGCGGAAGACAGATGGCGGGCAGCGGCGTCGAAGGTGTCATAATTTCGGGGCACGAGGACCAATACATTCGGTTCTTCGATGCCAACAGCGGCAAGTCTGGCCCACCCTCAAAAGACCCACCCTCCTCCAGCAGCTTATACTAATGACACACCTCTTGCCACAGGTCAATGTACATACAACATGGTCGCCCACCCCGCCGCCATCTCCGCCCTGTCCCTCTCGCCCGACGGCCGCGAGCTCGTCTCGGCGGGCCACGACGCCTCCCTCCGGTTCTGGTCGCTCGAGAAGCGCAGCTGCACGCAGGAGATCACGTCGCACCGCATCATGCGGGGCGAGGGCGCGTGCGCGGTGGTGTGGAGCCAGGACGGGCGGTGGGTCGTCAGCGGCGGGGGCGACGGCGTGGTCAAGGTGTTTGCCAGGTAGGGACTCGCGGGCACGCCACGCTTCGCCGTCTTCGAGGAGGAGGAGGAGGGAGACAAGTCGCCGCCCTTTTCCCCGACGCCCCCCACACCGCCGAAGCACGGCCCGATCCTCGGCGGCGCGGGGGGGGGGAGGAGGAATAGCAGTGGAAGCCTGAGGCGGGACATGAGGTCTTTGATGGCTAATTATGAGGGGCTGGGGGCATTATTCTGAGTTGGGGCACGTCGGGAACCTGTGGAACGAGAGTGGAACGAGAGCAAGACATCATAGCAGCCCCGCAGCATCGTTAGCTTTTGTATCTCGAGTTGATGGGGAAGGGGGCGGAGACCTGTAACAACAGAGTACAGGGTCGCTGCTGAGAGTGAGACGCATGGTATGGTGAATGGGTGCTGGGGCCGGGCCAACCCGAACCGACTGTACTGTAAGAGACGTGTATACGCAAAGACAGCAAGACCGGGAAAATATTTTCCTCCAGGTCTGGCATCACATTATTATCGTCCTGGGAGAAAGCGTGTCACGGCCTGGGAAGATGGTTTTTCTTCGCCTGACCTGGTGACACGGTCCTCAACGTCAGTCACTCCTGCTTCATGAACTGGGACGCTAGTCTACGAAAATAAGAAGTAGTGACCGACTGGTGATGACACTAGGCCTAGCATTTCCAGATCGTTGCTTCCCAGGTGAAGGGTGCCCGCCTCTAGCTCTACCCAAAGCACCTCAAGAATACCTCGACTCACTTCCTAAATCTGTCTTCTCCGACCCGACATCATCGCTTTCTCCCTTTACGCAAATCATTGATCCCAAGCAGCAAACCTCCCCGGTCGGAAAACAGAGAATGGAGTCCAAACCCCTCAACCACGACCTCGAAATGGGTCCGCACTCCGCGGATGACTTCGAGAAGATCTTCACCCTCTTCGCAAGCTACGCCCCCCGCCGACTCAAAGGTCACCGCCGAGGCGGCAGCGGCGCAGCTGGACGAGCTGGTGTTCTCAGTTCACAGCGAGAACCCCGATTTCAGCCCCTGGGGTGTCATCGACGCATTCTGGGAGCTTTACTTCCGCCTCGCCGTCCAGATCAGCGATCCTGAGGCCCTGCACCGCGTCGCCGATCTGATGGGCGCGCTGAAGAAGGTCCCGACCAAGATGACCGTTCGTAACGACCAGATGACGAGGAGCGTCTGGGAGAATCTTGCCTACATGCCGCAGGAGATTACAGAACGGAAGCATCGTGAGTTCACTCAGATGGCGGGTGGCACCGAAAATATCGCAGTCAAACTCTTTCACGAGAACATGGACAGCTTGGCTAATAATCTCCGTCGGCTAGGACTCATCACTGGCGAGATGGCGCCCGGATCCGAGCACGCCCGGCGGTGGTACAACATGAATATGCTCTGCGTGAGGCTCGACGCCAAAGTCGTGCCGATGATACTAGAGCCCATGAACGCAATCGAAACCGTGCTCGAGGACAACATCAACAAGCACAAGAAGAAGCGCGACCTGTCCACGGAGATCATGTTGAGAACCCTGCTCCCGGTGACCGCCCTGTGGCTGGGGACCGCCGCGTCGCCGCGGGGCTGTTCAAGGACTGCCTCGAGGGGAAATACCGCTCGGTCGGCGGCCACGGGCCGCTGTGGGACTGTGGGGAGCAGGACAATGATGGGAACTGGTCGAAGGGCGGGCTTTCTGTCGAGCGCTGGGAGGTCTGGCAGCACAGGCTCGAGGAACTGCCCAAGCATCGGCTGGCGGACGACAAGACGGAGGAGCTTTGCCGGTAGATGCTAGAGGTCATGGCTGCGGCGGAAGCGAGCCGGGCGGAGTGAAGGCCTTTCACAGCTTGCGATTTGTCCCAGGTTCGAAGCAGGGCTTTTTCTGGAACAGCCCATGGGGACTTACAGAGACACCTCGGTCAGGAGGGAGAGCATTCTTATGGTCCTCAAGCATAACTCGACATTCGAGGCAGCAGACAACCTAGTTTAACTTGCTTCAGAATCAGCAGGGCAGAACCAACGAAACCATGATCACATCAAATCCGTACATAAGGTGATACAGACTAATAGAAGTCGCCCTTCTCAGCCCAATACCACCTGTCTTCTCTTCAACTCTACCGCCGCCCCTATCTGCCTGATATTCTCCGTCCTACTGACTTCTTCGGCCAAGTCTGTGGTCTCCAGCAATAAATACTTAGTAACAACCCTCCATCCCACCTCGTGCTCAATGTTCACCTTGACTAGCACCCAAGCCCTCATCAACGGGCAATCCACATCAAGCAGATCCGTCGGGACTGCCACAGCCACTGCAACGTTCTCATCCGCACTTGCAGACTCAAAATTGATCGTGCCGGTGAGCCCCGTCGTCAGGGCCTGCTCGCCGTCTGGGCTGCATGGCCCCCGCAGCGTGCGCCACGAGATCCAGTAGATCGACCGCGAGTCCGTAATCCACGTCAGGAAGTCGAGGGCAGATTCGACATCGAAGCCGTCCGCGCCGTCGTCGCCAGCATCGTCGACCCCGCCGCCCCGTGCCCAGCAAGCTCATGAAGCTCTCCGTGCATGGTCTGAGATCGGGGTTGGGCCTGAAGTCCGCGAACATGCCGGTGTTCTAGCTGTACTCGACCACGTCGCGCTCTAGTTGCGCCCACAGGCGCCTCGCCAGCCCCCGCCCGCCGGCGATGACGGCCGCCAGGAACTGCCGCCGGGGCTGCTCTACCTCCTCATCCGGCCGGTCACGTGAAACGGAGCTGGGCCAGTTCCCCTTTAGTGGCGGGGGTGTGCTCTTGATCGCGCACCCGGCCGTCGGCGGCGACGCCACGGGATGCACCCGGGAAAACGTCGTTCGTCTTGCTGATTTGCTCTTTAGTGGCTTTTTCAAAGGAGTGATTAAAGAAGACCAGATCGATCTCCATCCGGTCAACCCAGACCTTGTGGACGCCCTTAACACCCCCAAGCGTCAACTTGCGGAGCGTCGTGTCCGTGTCCGTCACGGGCCTCATCGGCCACGGCCAGCCCCCGCCCAGCACCAGCGAGTCCATGCTCGCAAACGCCAGCGCACCTCCCCGGCCGCGAGCGCCAGCATTACAGACAGGTAATAAACCTCGTCCGCGCTGGGCTCCCCCTCCGCCCGAACATAGGCGAACCCGAGCCCCAGTATGTTGATGCACACGCTGAGCCTGTCCCCGGGCTTGAGGCACCCGGCCCGCGAGGCGCTGTTGAACCGCGCCACGAAGCTGGACCGCGCGGACACGGCCGCCCGCGAAGGGCCGTCGAGAAGCGGTGACGTGCGGTCGTCGAGCCTGGCGAGGATCGGGGTGACGTGCGCGGCGTCGGGCGTGTGGTGGTCCAGCTCGACCATGACCGTCACCAGGAGGGAGTGCAGCGTGGGCCACTGCAAGTTGACGGTCCCCCCGCGGCCGTGGCCCAGGACGAAGATGGTTTGGTGGGCCTGGTGGTGCCGCTTGATGGACCAGGGCTCGCCCACAACGAACTCGTGGAAGCACCACGCGCGCGTTCACCAGCGCGCGCGGGCGACCTTGTCGAAGAGCGATTTCAAGATGGCGATCTCGTCGTCGCCCCACTTCACGCCCCTGTTCATCCGCAGGTCCGGCACGTCGAAACGCGCGCACGCGGCTGCCTCGTCGTCCGTGAGGAGAACGGCGAGCCTCCGGCACGAGTTGTAGACGACGTCCATGTACGCGATGGCGCGCTGCTGCTGGTCGGTGTCACCCTGGTCGATGCAGATCTGGTCCATCCCTCGCGCGGGTGGTCCCGCAGCCCCAGGATGGCGTCGGCGAAGCGCCTGCCCACGGGCCACGGCCCATCCGGGTCCGGGGTTGAGTGAGGCGAACCCAGCCAGTCAGGCTTGTGCCAGCTGTAGCTGATTGCTAGGTACTGTCTTATGGCGAAGGTGCCGTCGAGGGGGATGCCGGTGGGGCTGGAGTGGATTAGGCGGAAGGGGGTGTCGAGGATTATGTCTGATTTAATGCGCGGCGACGTCGGGGGACCATGATTTCAGGTTTTGGAGGATGAGGTCGGCTTCCTCGTGGCCCGAGTCGAACCTGGCGATGCCTTCTGAGAAGAGCTTGGCCTTGTTTTGCCGGTTCAAGGTGAGAACGAATATATCTTTGGAGACCTGCCTCACTCTCAGAATTCCACCAGCCCGGACGGGGCAGGGTTCGATGCTGAACTTCGTCGTCATGTTGCAAAAGGTGATGTTTCTGACAGTGGCGGCACTCCTGTTGGCCATGTATAAGATCACGAAGGAGACTGCAGGGATACTACGACGCTACATGACTGCGTAGCTTGACAAAGAGTGAACCACCGTTGGGCCCGTCCTGACGAGCTCTTTCAATGGTATTACTGCGTGGCGGATCGAAGGCCTTCTCGCGAGACTTTCTGGGTTTGGACACCACATTGGCATTTAATTGTCTTGAAGAATCCAGGTCAAGCCCGATCGAGTGTTTCATCTGCGCCACTGCCACTGGTTGCTCTGAACTGATTCATTTGCTCCGCCCGTATCTGCAACTCAGGCTGGGTGTTATGAACCAACACGTTGGCACACCAGGGGCCCATTTGAGGGCCCAAGCAAATCAAAGACCAGATGCCACGACGCAACCCCGCAGGCACTTGATAGCGGAGCAAGCATAGCCTGCCAAGACTGTGGTTAGGGTTATGACTACGTAGCCTAGGAACATATTCACCATATGGTACGCCTATGTTGACTAGGCACATAGGCAACATAGGGACTGAAGAGTCGGAACATATAAGGACGTGGTTATCACCACAATAGATAGCTTTCATAGAACAGACTCTTCAGTCGTCAATCTAAGTATTCAGTCTCACAACTGGATAGCCTCACAGCTAGTGATCATTACCGCTTAAGAAGAGAACAGTGTCTTCGTATTACGAACAGTCAAGTATCACCTCTACGCCGCTCTGCTAACATAAACCCTACAGGTTACCTATTAGACCCTACAAAGGTTTGGTGTGATCATTACAATTCTGTACTATGTTTCCATACCTAACTAATCGTTGTGATTGCAGCGCGTCTGGTCACGTATTATATAGCCTGCCCATTTCCTCTGGATGACAGTGCTCACAGCTCATCCCTAGCCATAGCTAGGGATGCTTATCCCTTGCCATAGCCAGGGCTGCTTCCCTTGCCATAGTCAGGGCTGCTCATCCCTTGCTGGGGCGTCTTAGCCTGAGCCCTGACAGACCCGAAGTGGTGCCTTCCAACAATAATATATTTATATCAAGTATTAGGTCTTAGAGTGTTTATAAATATATAAAGGAATTGTTTTTAAGCTTTTTTAAAGTGTTATAACCGGATTCAAGATGAAACTAGCTAGGTATGTTATACAGGCCCTCAACGTTGTTATCCTATGAAACATCGGGCCGATTACGGCATCTTTGGGGATGGGGCGCCGACCGCGGCACCGAACGATCCATAAGTCCCTCGAACTACCGCGAGTGGACGTTCTCCTCTAAATCATTTGCGCCACGGCACGTACGCATCGGTCGCACATCGTTGGACGAGATAAACGCAATGGAGAATCACGACATCGCCATATGCTTGCCAACCCCTCTCGACATCCTGGGGCAGACAGAGCGAATAAATTGCATTTACACAAACATCACTTTCTGCTTTCCCACCCGGATAGACGGCCTAGAATCTCGGATGGAGATCATCGATAATTTAGAAATGGGGCTTGGGCGGCTGAGCCAGGAATTCCCGTGGATCACAGGCACAGTCGTCAAAGGTAACGACGGCTTCATCATCAAGCGCACCGAAACTGATCTGAGCCTCGTGGTGAGGGAGCTTCGTGATGACCCAACAGTGCCGACCTGGGACCAACTAAGACAAGCAAATTTCCCCTTCCGCATGCTCGACGAAGATATATTTGCACCTTGTAAGACAATCGTTGAGCCCGGTGCGGACAAGCCTGTCTTGCTGACCCAAGTCAATTTTGTGAGCGGCGGTATTCTCCTTACATTTTGCGCCCAACATGGGAGCATGGACATGACAGGCCAAGGTCAAGCCATTTTTCTTCTCGCCAAGGCATGCCGTGGTGAAGATTTCACGAGGGATGAGACAGCCACGGGGAACATGCTGCGGACAAACCGGATCCCTTTGGTTGATGAAAAGATGCCATATCATACCGAGTCGCTCAAGGCCAGAAGTGAAGAGCTGTTTTCCCAGGTGGAGCTTAGTGGGATGCCAAGTGAAGCGAAAGGAAGTGAGCCTTGCGATGCTCTCGTATGGTCATATTTTGAATTCTCTGCTGCCTCCTTATCCAGCCTCAAGACCCTCGGAAGCCAGTGTCTTGTAGCGAATGTCAATTTTGTATCAACGGATGACATACTCAGCGCCTTCGTCTGGCAGTCTATCAGCCGAGCGCGGCAACCTCGACTTGACAACCCACGATCAACAACCACAACGTTAATCCGCAACGTCAATGTCCGCCGTCATTTCGGTCTGCCCTTGACGTACCCTGGCCTGACTACCACTTCCACATCGCATACTCACCTCGTGGACGATATCGTCAATAAAAGATCTCTCAGTGCTGTCGCTTCGGAACTTCGTGCGGCGTTGGATCCTGATTCGCTCAGGCAAAATGCAATGGTTCAAGCGACGGCCATTGCAAATAGCGCAGACTCAGCAGCGAAGATGGGCATCTCGATCACCAGCAACCCTAACCTTGATATTAAGCTCAGCTCTTGGGCAAAGGAGAAGCTGTGTTGTTTGGATTTCGGAGCTTCCCTTGGACAGCCGGAGGCGGTGAGGCGACCGAGGTTCCTCAAAGGCGCACGGGAGGGTCTGGTTTACTTCCTTCCTAAAGGCAGAGACGGTAGTATCATCGTTGGTTTATGTTTGGGAGAGAAGGACGTGCAGCGTTTGAAAATGGATGATCAAGTTCTTCACTGGTCTAGGTGGATTGGGTAAGTTTGCAAAGCATAAGAGCTGCTTTGCGACTTAGCCAACAGTATCAAATTTAACATTGAATAATTATAGAAAATAGTGTCAAGAGTCTCTGGGGAAGATGCTAGGCAAATGGTTGCTTGGGGCAGATCAGGATCTGAACATTCTGTGCTATGTTGTTATGCCTAACTACATTGTGATTCCAGTGCGTCTAGCCACCTGTCTTATAATCTAACCTGCCCATCCCTCATGGATCTCGATGCACGCTAGCCTGAGCGAGGCTCAGCCCTGACTTGGGCGCCGTATGGGCCTGAGCGGTGCTGCGGTGCCTTTCGCCGATACTACGGTGTCTTCACCGGGCCTCCGACCGGCCCGAAGTGCTGCCTTCCAACATATAGTATAAGAATTATTCAAAATACTTTTTATTCTTTTTCATTTTAATTCTTGTAAAAAAGAAAAATAATTATCTTATAATCAATTTCACATATTATTAAAATATATTTGTATTTATATTAACCCCAGTTGGCTCAGGCAACAGTCCTGATTAAGTTAGGTAGAGATCCACATCTCAGAAGGCTCTTCGGTCCACACCCCGCACTTTAGCGCTTTAATCTCTTGCAATCCGTCGTTCAAACAGCTCTCATCATCCATTTCAGCCCGCGACTTTTCCTTCCCATCTGAATACCAAAACAACTCCCACCATCGGCACCCTAGCAAAATCTGCCCTGAACGCATCAGCAGCAGTCATGTCGACTTATCTTGATTTTCTGCCCCCTCATGCCACAACTGGATTCATTGAAGACATCATTGAATTGACCAATGCGCATTGGAAAATGCTCCTGACGGAAGAGCCCCTCACAAGCTTGATAATGCTTGACTATCTGCGTTCTCATGCTAATGTTGCGGAATGGAGTGAAGTTCTGAATTCGGGGTATAATGACCAAGGATGTGTGGCGGCCTTGTCGAAAGTAGCCGACCAAAGAGCAGCCATGATCAATGACCCAGGCCTGAGTAGGATTTTCATGGGAGATCACTTCTCTTTCCTGAGCAGAATCCTTGAATTCATCAAGTACGAGGCACCAGGACGTTGTGATTTTGAAATCTTTAACATTCCTGGCACTATAGCAGCGTGGCGAGATGTAAGAGGACAGGACTCTTTGTTGACCCATGTTCGGACAGCGGTATGTTTGTGCTGCCCGTGGGTGAGTGAGTTAGCATTCGTGGTAGTGATCCTTGTTGGAGGTACGAGAATGGAGAACACATTTTCATCAGTAATGAGCCTGGTGCTGAAGCAATTGTACGTCGTGCTCCCTGCTGCATCCCAGCAGTATCTCGTGTTTCCTTTTATCCTGGTTCTCTCCCTCGTTCAGGTGCAGTCCAGCATGTCATCGTGAAGATTTGGGACGCTTCCATTGAGCTCTGGTGAAAGCCTCGGTGGACAGGCATTAAGGGATAGGTTCTCTAAGGCACACTGTGACCATGACAACGTCAAGTACTATTAGCCGCTGACCTAATATTGAGAGTGGCTCTTGAACCACACTGATTGGCCAGGTCTCGTCATGACTCCCGGCCCGAATTCACCTTGTTTCAAGCCTGGATCGTCTGTCAAGGAAGAAACAACCTCTGGTTGATATTATATCTCGCCGAGAGTGTCTAGCTCCTCAGTATCACTGCTCTCTCTACCGAAGTAGTTAGAAACTATGCTCAACATCTGGCAAGGCATTATCCAAAACAATGTTCGAAATGGTGACGGATGGCCTCGGAGTTCATTTTTTGTGGTGACTATTGATATTCATTGATAAAGTACAAGAATAACTTTGGTGTGACAGGCTCCCCCGGCTTGTGACTGTCCTATGGCTCCAGGTTCCCACAATTATACCACCAAGAGCCTTAGTTTTTCACAATTCAAAGCTCACATCTCAGTCACATCATCTTATAGTTTCTATCGCGACTCACACAGCGTCCCAAACCAAGTGGTACCTTGTCCCTCTGGCCCGGGGGGGGGGTGGGAAATCCACCTTCATGTCTGTCTACTAGCCATCATCCCGCCAAGGCCAGGGCGGCCTCTGCAGGCTCCTCTCACAGCAGACAAGTCAAATACACAGTGCGTATTGAAGGCAAAAGACATCACAACCGTTCTCAAACAAGGCATTTGATTGGGCATTAGGATAGCTTCCGAAAGCTGTTCGCGATGTTGCTTGTTTTTAGTAAATGAAGAGAAAAGTAGCAATTCGCATTCTCACTTTAGTACGTCTATCTGCTGAATATCGACGTTCCGATTTTCCAGACACATCAAAGCCGTTTCTGTCACCTTGAACAGGCGTATTTGGATCTTGGGGGAATTGGAGTTGGAGAGGGAGGATCCTATAATTCGTGGATGTCGCACGAGACCGAAACAGGTGGGTAAGATGGTTCATTGATATAACATGCCCGGCCACTTCCCTCCCTAAAATTCAAATCACGATGCACTATAATCACCATACCTGTTGATTATTTAAGTATTAAATATGATTAAAAGAAAATTAGAATAATGTGGTTTACCAGCGAGTGGCGCACTTTTGCTATTTCCACCGACTTCAGTCAACCCCAGCACCCGCCCAGGGCCAAATAGTTAATAAAGGTTGGCAGCAATTGGTATAACTAATCCAAATTGCTCATTTTTAATTTATTTTGTTAATTTAGAGGTATTGGCGTGGTTGTAGTGCTGGTCCAAACAGGCTGACCTTTGATGGGAAATACATACTTTGCACCAAATGGTGCTAACTTCGCTTATAAAAACGAAGTCCGCCGCAGACCACCAACACACATATATTCATACTAATTAGTGCCAACTAGGCTGGATTTGCTATCACACAGTCAGAATCCGATTGATCAGACCTTTCTCCCTCTTTTTCACAAGTTCTTGCATTGTGCCCAGTCTCGCCGCAGTTCCCACAGCGTCGTTTACTCGGTCCGCCGCGGACCTCCTCCTCAGCGCAACTAGCTGTTTCAGCAGCTGGCCGCTTCCCCTTTTCCTTTTCTTTTATTATCGCTTAGGAGTCCTTAATACTAAGTGCCCTTCCAAGCTGTACTCTGGTCCTTTTAGCCCTCCGGTGTTTGGCGAGTGGTGTGTTAGCTTTCTTAAGAGTGCGGACCCGATTCTCTAAAAATGTGATCTTGTGCGCTATTACTTATGAATCCTTTGCCAGCTAATTAATAGCTGAGATGATTGGCATAGGGGAACTACCCTGGTGAGCAGAGGCTCTGCCTTTAATAAAACTTGATTGTTTGATAGTTTGCTGCGTGTCAGAAGGTATTTGAGACTCCCACTGCTGGGGAGAATTAGGGAGAGATAGCACTGGAGTTCTGATACGGATATTAAGCTTAGAAATAACAGAATCCGGGTACCAAGGCACTACTCTAGCTCCTCTGAATACAGCCTTCATATTATCCTCTGTGAAGGTCTTATCATGAGCTGCCTTGAACGCGATGAAGAACTCGCTCTTGTTGATATGGTTGATAGAAGCTGAGATAAAGGTACTGAGTTCCTCGCTATACGCGCGCTTCAGAGGCGAGTATAAGGCGATATTTAGGGGCGGAACCGAAGGAGAAGAGTGCGGGGGCATGCTGATAGAGACAATCTTGTTCTCTTTACCGTATTGGTTAAAATTGGCTGATACATAGCTCTCATAACTATTAAGTATCAATATCCGGTAATCCGCCTTTTGTATGCTTATCAAAATGCTGAATTCATTCAAGGCCAGTCTTATTATCTGTCCATCCACTCAAAGTAATTGCAATTACCCAGGAAGAGGGGAATCCCGACTCCGTAGTCCAGCTTATAAGGTGATAGGCGGCCTGAATAATAATAAACAGCGGAATATACTAGCTGTTTGTATTAATGCATTTAATAGCTGTTACCCATTCCCAGTTGCTAAGCTGAACAGATTTAGCTTTTCCACCCCTATCAACGCGTGTAACCACCATTAAAGCGGTAATCATGCCTATTATAAAGCCGGTCTCGTCGAAGTTATAGAGGTTATCGTTGATAATCCGGTACTTAGCCATCATATTACGGAGGAGCCCAAACCAGTTCCTACTAACCTCTGGATCTTCGCAGAGGGCCCTCTAATAATCATAGGGACAATTAAACTTGGTCTTCAGAGTGGGTTGCATATCCATAAAGCATCGAGCCCAATATTTACCCACCGGCTTACCATCTCGCAATAACAGCAAGAAGTTCGCCATATCTTCCACACCAGAAAGCCGTAGGGTGAATCTCGGACATCTTGATCAATACTATACCGGATAAGCGTTTGCTCTTCGATTACGTCGAGTTTATAGGTATCGACGCGTAATTCTTCGCAAGAGCGTTATTAATTCATTCTGCGTCGTAGAGTTGTTTGCGGGAAATTGCGGGATAGTAAATATTCGAGCAGCTTTACGTATACTTATAAGTTTTACCTTATTCTTTTGGATTTCTAAATAGCCTGAATCGCTAAGAGTATTTTGCCCTCTTGAGATATAGGATAACGTGGTTTACCAGGTGGTGAGCCATATCAGGTCGTGAGCCACTTTTGCTATTTCCGCCAACTTCAGCCAACCCTAGTACTATATTGGTGCAAGCAAGTTAATTAAAAATTGGCACCAATTAGTGCCAATTAGTCCGAATTGCTTATTTCTAATTAACTTTATTAATTTTAAGTGATTGGCGTGGTTGCAGTGCTGGTCTAAACAGGCTGACTTTTGGTGGGAAATACACACTTTGTACCAAATGATGCTAACTTTGCCTTTAAAATCGCAGTCCGCCGCAGACCACCAATACACATATATTAGCACCAACTAGTGCCAACTACGCTGGATTTGCTATAATACAGTTAGAATCCGATCCACTAGACCCTTCTTCCTCTTTTTCACACGTTCTTATATTGTGCCCAGTCTCGCCGCAGTTGCCACAGCGTCATTTGCTCGGTCCGCCGCGGACCTCCTCCTCCGCGCCACCAGCTATTTAAGCAGCTGGCCGCTTCCCCTTTTCCTTTTCATCAATTATTAATTGGGATTCCTCAATACTAAGTGCCCCTCCAAGCTGTACTCGCGTTCTTTTAGCTCTCCGGCGTTTAGCGAGTGCTATATTAGCCTTCTCAAGTATACGGATCCGATCCTCCATAATTATGATCTTATATGCTATTGCCTGTGAACCCTTGGATAGCTGGTGAACAGCCTCTATAATTAGTGTAGGGGAGCTACCCTGATAGGTGGAGATCCTGCCTTTGATGTAAGCTGATTGCTTAATGGTTTGTTGTGCATTAGAGGGTGTTTGAGACTCCCATTGCTGGGGAGAAACAGGGACGGATAGCACTGGAGTTCTGATGCGGACATCAAGCTTAGAAATAACAGAATCCGGGTCCCAAGGTACTACTCCAGCTCCCCTAAATGCAGCCTTAATATTGTCCTCCGTAAAAGTCTTATCGTAGGCTGCCTTGAACGCGATAAAGAACTCGCTTTTGGTGATGTGGTTAATAGAAGCCCGGACAAAGTCGTTAATTTCCTCGTCATATGCGTACTTTAGAAGCCGAAATAACGCGATATCCAGTAGCTGGACCAAATGAGAAGAGTGCGGAGGTATACTGATAGGGATAATCTTGTTCTCCTTGCAATAGTGGTTAAATTCGGCGGACATATAGCTCTCGTGGCCATCAAGTATCAACATCCGGTAATCCGCCTCTCTCTTGGGTTTCGTATGCTTATTAAAGTGCTGAATCCACTCAAGGCCAGTCTTATTATCGGTCCATCCATTCAGAGTAGGTGTAATCACCCAGGAGGGGGGGAAACCTGATTCTGTGGTCCAGCTTGCAAGGTGGTAGGCGCCCTGAACGATGACAAACGGCGGGATACTCCAGCCGCTTGCATTGATACATTCAATAGCTGTTGCCCATTCCCGGTTGCCAGGCTGAATAGATTTAGGCTTTCCAACCTTGTCGGAGCGTGTAATAACCATTGACGCAGTAATTATGCCCATCATAAAGCCGGTCTCGTCGTAGTTGTAGAGGTTCTCGTTAATAATCCGGTACTTAGTCATTATATTACGGAGGAGCTTAAACCAGTTCCCAATAATCTCTAGATCTTCGCAAAGAGCCCTCTGATAATCGTAGGGACGATTAAACCTAGTTTTCAGGCTAGGTTGCATATCCACAAAGCGTCGAGCCCAGTGCTTACCCACTAGCTTGCCATCTCGCGACGTTAGTAAGAGGTTTGCCATATCTTCTAACCCAGAGAGTCGTAGGGGAAATCCTCGTATATCTTGATCAATAACATATTAGATAAGCGTTCGCTCTTTAATTACATCAAGTTTATGTTTATCAACGTGTGATTCTTGACGTGTTGGTTGATTGTTCATTCTGCGTTGGAGTGTTGCGCGAGAGATGTTGAAGATCTTTGCAACTTCGCGTATACTCATAGGTTTCTTATCGCTCTTTTTAGATTTCTGGATAGCCTGAATAGCTAGGAGTATTTTGCCCTCTTGGGATATAGGATACATGTTTTTATTGTTGATTTCTGACGCGTTAAATATTTAAATACAGTGGTTAGTGCGAGACTGACGCGAAAATTAGAGACGCGACTAGCACCAAGAAAAGGTAGTCCCACCAAAACCTTATGATTGCCAGCCCCCCTGCACGCACCCTAACTCCTTTAAATTAATAAAATTAATCAAAAATAAGTAATTAAGCATAGTCGGCACCAATTGGTGCTAACTTTTATTAATTATTTATCCCTAGGGGGGGGCTATGGTTGGCTAAAGTTGGCGGAAATAGCAAAAGTGGCTCATGACCTGATATGGCTCACCACCTGGTAAACCACGTTACATGTTCTTGTTATTCATTTCTAACGAGTTGAATATTTAAACAAGTGGGTTAATGTGAGATTGACGTGAAAATCAGAAAAGCGACAAGTACCTAAAAAGGTGGTTCTACCAAACCCTTAATGATTACCAGCCCCCCTACACCCACCCCAACTCCTCTAAATTCATAGAATTAATTAAAAATGAGTAATTGAGACCAGTTGGCACTAATCAGTGCCAATTTCTATTAAATATTTAGCCCTGGGCGGGTACTGGGGTTGGCTGAAGTTGGCGGAAATAGCAAAAGTGCGTCACTTCCTGATATGTGTCACTTCCTGGTAAACCACGTTATATATATTATCAGTGATTAAATAGTTATGCAGTGAGAAATAAGCTGGATTCTGCTTTACAAAATACTCGATCCCGGCGAAGCTCTCCAGGGTTCTCTTCTGCACACGTACACACATATACACAAAGCTCCTAATCAGATCCCAAGTAGTTGGCGATATACGATGCTGTAAATGTTATCACTATTCGAGCCCGGTGTGGTTCCTTAGACCAAAAAGGCGAGGGTGGTGCCGAGCCTAGTCGCGCCACAACTTCCGAGCATCCGGGACAGGTTGCTTCATTCAGGTTGAGATCACTCTGCGTGTATACATCAACAACATGCAGACCAAGACAATCAAATGCTTGGCAACTGATGGAAACTCCTCATACTTATATGTCACCTTGGGTCCAGTGTCCGAAGCTCTGAAAGCGTAGCGATTGTTGCATGCAGCACATGTTTACCCACCTGCGCACGGCACGCTTTACACCGAGTGCATCTTGGCGTCGATGAATTTATCCGTGAACGCCACTTGTGAGCCGGAAAAGCACAGGAGTGTCTTCTGAACATAAAAGCATGTATACCGAGAATTTGGATGTTTGTCCTGACGCGATTCTGGTCTATCCGAGGAGCTTTCTTTATCTCGCCGCCATTGCTGACTCGATCGCTGTTTAGGATGATCATGCACTTCAACATCGGCTTCGCGGCTCTGGCCGCATTCGCCACCGCCCCATTATCTGCTGCACTCCGCACGCGTCACACGGGTTCGGCCCTCCCAAAGCGCCCGAACATCGTTGCAGCTCCATACGGTACTGGCAAGGAGTTCCCCTACTCGCCGCCGAGGGACGAGGGCCGCTATTGCTACGTCGAGCCGGATTCTACCAACGGTACGACCCGCGACGATGCACCCGAGATCTTGAAGGCCTTCCAAGACTGCAACGGTGGCGGCACGATCGTGCTGGACCAGTCCTACCTCATCGGGTCACCTCTAGACCTCACTTTCCTCGAGCATGTGGATGTTGTCATAACTGGAGAGGTCGCCTTCGACGACAGCGATGTTTACTACTGGGCGCGTAGCAGCTTCAAATATGCATTCCAGAACATGTCTTCCTTCTGGAAGGTGGGAGGAGAGGATATCAATATTTATGGTGACCTCAGCAACAACCGCTCCGTGATCGATGGTCGTGGACAAGCATACTGGGAGGAGAATGCCCGGAACAGCTCAGTGAGTTTCTAAATGCAGAACCGGTATGGCACCAGGCTTTTGCTGATGCAGATGATTTACAGCTGTTTAGGCCCCAGCTCTTTGTACTCGAGGGAGCAAAGGGCGTGGTCATGTCCAATCTTCGCATGCGCAATTCGCCGAATGTAAGTTTCTGACGAGCATCAACCGCTATTGGTCCAATTAATCCATGCACAAGTCGCTAAACAATTTTCTATGAACAGTGGTTTAATATGATTGCCAACGCAACGGATGTGATCATCAGCAACATGGACCTGATAGCCCGCAGCACCGGCGGCGTCAAGATCGCCAATTCAGACGGCTGGGACACCTACCGCTCCAACCGCGTCGTCATCCAAGACTCGGTCATCATCAACACCGACGACTGCGTCTCGTTCAAGCCCAACAGCACCAACGTCGTCGTGCAGAACCTCGACTGCACCGGCTCGCACGGGGTCAGCGTCGGCTCTCTCGGCCAGTACAAGGGCGAGACGGACATTGTCGAGAACCTGTACATCTACAACATCTCTATGGCCAATGCCAGCGACGCTGCCCGCATAAAAGTCTGGCCTGGCGTAGAGACTGCGTTCCAGGACCTGCTCAATGGCGGCGGCGGGCTGGGTCGTGTGCGGAACGTGACGTATGACACTTTCTACCATGACAACAATGATAGGGCGATTACTATCACGCAGTGTTATGGTCAGAAGAACCAGTCGATTTGTAACGAGTTCCCGGTCAGTTCCACCATCCTCGCCATTTGTCCAGCGTTTCTTCATCGATGACTTACAACTCACAGGCCAACTTGACTATCACCGATATCACCATGAAGAACTTCTGGGGTACTGTATCGAGTAAATACGACCCGGAAGCCGGCACCCTCGTTTGCAGTGCACCAGATGTAAGTTCAGACCTGGAGCTCTGCACAGAAACGGTGGCTTGGATCCAAGCATGACTGTCTACTACCTGCACCTTGGCTAACATCACATACTCTCACAGCGCTGCAGTAACATCGTGGCACAGAACATATCTGTCAACGTGCCCAGCGGAGAGCCACCTATTTATGAGTGCTCCAACGTCGATGCGGAGTTGCTGGATGTGACCTGCGTGGATCCAGAGGGTGATCGAGATATCGGAAGTGGATAAAGCATACTTAGATGTAATTCTGCACAAGCCGAAGGATATTTCGGCAACAGGAAAAGTTTTTGGAAATGAACGTTGATTCTACAGGCCAACTTAATTTCGTAATCGGTTCGCTCTCGTCCTTTCTCTTGCCAACGAGGGCACGTGATTCGATCCAGGTGAATGAACATGAGGTCAGACTTTGATTTGGAGGCTGTACTCATCCGCGTTTCCCGGACTAACCAATTTAAAACTTTGGGCGCTAGTCGGAATGCCATCACAACACATTGGAAGCCCCTCAAGTGGCGAAAGGTAAAATTGATACGCAAATTGAATGCTTAATGTCACATATATGTTTGAGCGTATGCATACAAAATCACATGCTATGCGCACTAGCGTGGGAGAACTCGCTAGGTAAGACGGAGTCGAGACTCAGGTTAATTGACGGATTATTCCGAGGTAAGCCGCGCAGTTGGGTTGCCCTAGACGACAAAACCTGATTGCGTTAATGTGAATGACCCTGAGACATTTTGGAAATGCGGGTCAGAAATTTGACTTTAACCTTCTCTTTGCGGAAAGAGTCCGGACCTTCAGGATGCTCCACGTCCTTGTTGAAGGCACCCAGGTCAGTGGTCCCCAAGGCCGTGAAACTTTGTTTCAGTACCTTCGGCCATAGACGACGACATAATTGCTTGTGTAGGAAGGATTGATCTTGTCCACATGTTCTCTGCAATTCCCATATCGAACTCGTGAACCTTTAAGGCGCCGAGGATGGCGCCGGGGAACGTGGGCAATCGGCACACACGCGCGAGGCGGTTGTGCTTGTGGCATACTAATTTTGTCCCAAGCACGGCTCTCGTGTTTGTGAGAACAATGTCCTAGAATCCTTGCGATCTTCCGCTTCGAAAAGTGCTTGAAGGCTCAATACACAACTTGCATGTTATCTCCCAATATGCTTGCAGCACAGCGCGTCTTGACAGCGTGTGTTGATCGTCTTCGGAGTCTAGGATCAGACTTGGTGTTCACTCTTGCCTCAGACATAGAATCGGAGGAAGATGCGCACGAAGAAAGGCCCGGCGGCTTGATTTAAGACTAGGGCGGCGGTCCGCTAACCAGGCCTTGGCATACTTGCAACCTCCTGCTACCGCACTGATATATCTCTGCATCAGTAACATTCATTCCGGCACAAGGGTGTCAGTGAGCACGGGTGACGTCTGTGCAGAATTCACCGCGGGTGTATGGATGGGTACTTGAAGTCAAATGCGCTGCATCCCTGAGGTCCGTCTCACAAAGTACGCACTTGCATGTTCTATTATCATCCCATCCGACTACTTTTGCCCAATTGTACAACCGCGCGGGACCCCGGAGACCGGGCCCCGCGCTTCTAGATTGCTTGTTTCAGTTCCGTTCTACTAAGGATATGGGATTGAGCCCAATGCCAGGCCTTGCCTGCATGTCTAACCCGCCGTCTGTTTGCGAGGGCACCCCAGACGGCTCAAACTATAATCTAGCGCTACAGCTGCGATCACTTCAATGAAGCTTTCTTGGCTAATCGTTGGATGACTATGTGCACCTTGCCCTGCGATAGCCCATCCCGTAAGTACAGTAATGTCTCAGGAGCAGGAGGTATTAATGGTCGTTGACTTGATATCGGTTAACCATTTATGCCGGAAGTCCGTGTTGTTTCCATAGTCCCAGTATGTCACAGATTCTCGTTGTAATGGGCTATGGGCTTTGGCATCAGTCGGCCGAAGTCATGCACCAACCGAAATGGGCGATACTGAGGTCTTGCGTGTGATTACGAATTAATCAGGATTCAAGTCCTGATTCCAAAATTTGAACGTGCTAGGTCCTGCATTGCTGGCTTGAACAAAGGAGAAGGGGAATGGAGATCTATATACGTACAAAGTGTTTCTATCCATCACCTCTATGCAAGATTATGTGATATGCACCTATTTTACACCATGGTGCCTGTGTGGTAGTAATCCCGAAAAACAGCTATCACCAAGACACCCATCCAGCACAGAACAAACACAACCTCATTTGACAAATGTCGAAAATCCGACCTGCTGAGCCCAGTGGGCTCCTTCCTCGTCACAGCACGGGGTTGGGTACCCCAGGATCCATCCAATACAGTGATAAGAGACCAAACGACAATGCCGGGAGACAGCGCCAGGAACCAGACCAATGCAGGGACAAGCCAGATCAAGTCCTGCACCAGGGTATCGTTAGCGCCCAGAAAGACGAGGTATGCGACTTGGAGCGAGAGACAGCAGAAAAGGTCAACAGAGATGACCATATCAGCAACAAGGCGGTCCAGGATACCGCCGATCAGCCGCTGACCCGTCATAACAGAGCTGATGACCATGCAGAAGATAGAGATTGGGATCAGCCGCGACTTCAGGATGGTGAAGATGTGCCAGGGTGACAGGCGCCAGATCATCCGTGGGTACCAGATCGTCTCGATCATGGTTCCTCGTGACCAGCGCACCTGTTGTCTAACCCAGGTCGAGAAAGTGTCGGGCGTGTCGGTGTAGACAACGGCGTCTGGGACGTGGTGTACGTCGTATCCAGCCCACAGAAGCCGAGTTGTCAGATGTCTGTCCTCGTTGGTTATCTGTCGAGTATTAGCAAACTTGCTACATTCTTCTTTCGCGGAGAGGCACAGAAAATTGTGTCATCAGCATACCATTTTCCGACCGAGAACCCGCTGGCAGGACCAAGGTACCAGCACTTTAGTCAGTGCAGAAGCACGGAATGCACCACATGGTCCCGGTTGGCATTCGTTGGCACCGAAGATCGCCCCTTGAATTTTGTAGACATCCTGCTGGAACCAATAGTAAGATGTCGCGACTTTCGTGATTAATGTCGGATTTGGGTGGATGAACCGCATGTGTCCCGAAACACCACCAATATTCTGGTCGCTGCTAAGCTTTCGTGCCATCTTGGGAATGGCTTCCGGCGAGACGGTCGAGTCGGAGTCCGTGCTGAAGATGAACTCTGTGGACTTCGATTCGGCGAGAATCGTCGCGACAATCAGGGTCGTAAAGAGAATATCCTTCTTCGATCGGTGAGGTTGAACAACACATATGGCTCTGACATCGCCAAGATGGCTGGGGAGTAACTCCTCTGCGAGGAGCTCTCGGACATAGCTCTTCAGACGCTCCGTGATGGCGGCTTGGCCCACCTCATCGTTCAGTAAGTCTACATCCGCCAGGGCGGCCAGATGTTCTAAAGTCTCGGAAAGAGGCTGTGCCAGTCGAAACACAATTCCATCAAGATACACCTAGGTATTTAGCAAACCGTTAGCAACATGCAAATAGCTTGTTAGGGGGGGGGGGGATGGGCGACAGTCTTGCGCTGTCGAAGGAGATAGGTCTCGGCCACTGCGTACCTTTTGGAAAACCTCCACCATACGCTCATCTTCCGGCTCATCACCATCAATACCCGCGACGATAGTGGTACAGCTCGGGGTGCCGAGGATGCTCTCTAGGCAGCGGGAGTAGAGCTCTTCATCTTCACGCCACCCAACGATGCAGCCCACAATTTCAGGGCTTTTCTCATCTTGACATGCGTCCTGCGCGGTAACTAAGGGTTCGTTTTCATTTTCGAGCTCACTTGGCCGTTGTCTCTCAAGCTGTAGCAGATTCTTCTCGGTGTGATGAGGTTCATGGTCTTTGGTGTTCTTGCTTTTGTGTTCGGAGTTCAGATTAGTGTACAGAAAAGTCAAAATGAGCTTGACAAGAGCGTCGGCTGTGAGGATCAGATAACCCAGCCGAAACAGAGAAAAAGCACCTGCCAAGATGCCTGAAGTCGCGGCAACTCTGAGCAGTGAGTGCCCAGTGCCCGGTGTTATGAGCCGGAACATGTTTGCTTCTTGATACCTCCGATGCGAGCAACTTAGTGAACGTGAATATCGAGAGAGTCGGGGCTCAGACAGACAAATTTCTAAATATTCCACGGTAATACGAGTTTAGCGGGCAGAGGCGTCCGTCCGTGCAGACTCTAGGAACCGTTGCCGAATCATACATGATAACCGAGGGATGCACCCACACCCCTGTTTGGACTGATGGTCTTCCAGCCAGAATTCAGGCTGTAGTCCACCTTTCGGCCAGGGGCGCCGCGACTCGAGCCGATGCCGATACGGCCCACCATCGTGAGAGAAGTGGCGTAGGCGCTCGGAGTTTCGACATATTCAGAAACGGCCCTTGGGGTTCCATGGGCCTCGACCGGGTGAATGAACTGCTATGCTAGATTGGGTTGATCTCCGCGAGTTTGGCCCTGTCGATCTAGACCAAGGTGGACCCCTACGTTTCATTCTGACCAGCCAGATTCCAGGAGCTGAAACCCACCAGTGCATTTTTCGTTGGTTAGCCCGTGGCAACCGCGCCGAACCTTAAACTTTGTTTGTTTTGTATCCACCCGCCGGGGGCAAAGGGAACCGTACATCCTGCCCTGAAAATCGCCCGCGCGCTGGTTGGGCACCGTGCACGATTTTTTTCAGCTTGCTACGGCGCACAGGCACGGCACCTTGGCACCTATTCGCCTCAGACGGCGAGGCTGCTCGGGTAGGTTTCAGCTACATCGGGCTCGACACACAAGTCAAGTACTCGACCTAGCCAAAGCCGACACAAGTGCTATATCTCCTCAAAGATATTTGGAGAGGTAGCTGAACATTTTTCCCATTGCTCATGGCGATGGCCTCAGTTCCGAGGCATTGCGTGTCAACCTCCTCCGAGAGCTCATTCTGGGAAATCCGGACTGGCTTCGGCAATTCGTTGGACTATCTTTCATCTTGAAAGGCGTGATAGTGCCATCCTCCCACTGCCGAGATTAACAAGTCGCGCCCCTAGCGAGAAGTTTCTTGCCCCTCCCTCATGCAGTGTCGCACGCGTCGCCACTCTCACCGCTACCAGGGCCTGAGTCGCCGATCCTGATACGAGGGTGGAGGCGGTTCTATGACACAGTCCTTTGTCTTGGCAGCTCATATATACCGGAAAGGGACCAAAAGTCTAGGAGATTGACCTCGTTGGACAGGTTCAAGACTTGAGCCCAAATCAAACGAACATGGCTATTATCTCATGGACAATCGTGGTGGCGTCCCTGGCCGTGCAGACCGGGGCACACACTCTGATGCAAAATCCCATTCCTTTCCCCAGCCAGCTCAAGGATAATGGTCCCATGAAGAACGATGGCTCGAATTGGCCTTGCAGTGGAGAAAAGGACTTTGACCCAAATGGCATTATGAACATATGGGATCGGGGCTCGACACAACATTTACAGTACGCCTTCATTTCCTTTCTTCCCCCCTTCTAAAATGGTGCCCTTACCTGGGTGCTCTTCCGGAGTTCCCCAACTTGCACCGTCATGCCTCCCGCTACCGGGCTGGGTATTTCCCAAGATTGCTGGCGAACGTGGTGTACTTCAAAGCAATTGGTTAACATATTCCTGTCTTTCCAACATTGAAGGGCAATGGGTGGGGCATCACACGGCGGCGGATCCTGTCAGATCTCCGTGACCTATGACCTCAAGCCTACAGTCAGGTCCACCTGGCGTGTAATTCACTCCATACAAGGAGGCTGCCCTATCCGCAACCTGACCGAGACCAACTATGGCGACAGCGCCACGACCCTACTCCCCGACATTTACAACTTCACCATCCCGGACTGGCTACCACTCGGCAGGGCTGTCATGGCCTGGACTTGGTACGGCCGGTGGTCGGTGCCGGAAATGTTTATGAACTGCGCGCCGATCATGGTCCTCGGCGGGAGGGGGCCCGACACCCCCGTCAGCCTTGATATCAGCCGGGACGACAGCGAGCTGACGGCCAAGTGGGACCAGGCCCCGCTCATGTTCGAGGCCAACAACGGCAACGGGTGTTGGACGGCGAACAAGGGCAGCTGCGTCGAGTTCCCTGAGCCGGGCGACTCGCTCGAGGTCAACCACGAGTGCCCGATCGACCGTGAGCACATGTTCACTGGGACGTGTGGTCCGCGGCAAAGGCTTGCCGAGCTACATCGATCTGGGCTGGACGGCTTGCCGTCAGGTCTATCGGAGAGACCTTTCTTGTCAATATTCACCATCATGGTAGCGGCGCTATTGTTCGCATCGGTGTTGACGGTGGTGCTGAAGCGAAGAAAGATAGTTGTCTATCGGAAGATTTCACAGATTTAAAGATGGCTAGAATTACCTTCATAGATGTCAATGTTGATTTTGGTCCCAAAGCGTGCTACCATGGATTGATTGGTGGATAGCATAAATAACAAGTGGGCATGATGAGCCACAAAATCCGCTCTCCCATCAAGATACACCTTGGTGTGACTGGGGAAACTGTGGGTCATAGAGTATAGTGCATGCAAATAGTCTTTATGTCTTCCAAGTTAGTGTTTCGCTTTGCAGAAGACTGCCAGATTAAAAACGCCCTAAGGAACCAATTGAAACTGCTGCAAATTTGAATCTGACCAGATTACCTATGTTTCCAACCCAGTAGACAAGGAGCAAAATTATGAGTCAACTCTTGTCATGGAATATGAAAGCTTACTGAAAAATGTCTTTCACCAGTTTCAGAGGAATATTAGGCAACGGGCTTGGTGAATGCTTGTAAGAAAGAATGCAAATTGTCCCCGTCTTATTGGCAGGTATTCGCCACCTATTTCTGCCTTGATGCTCTACTGCCATCAAGATGTTTATTATTTAGGACACCTGCACCGCGGAGTTTTCGGAACGCACTTTCTAACTCCCAATCTCATGGAACATGAGGTATGAGTAACCACGTCATTCCATTTCAAGTTGTCTAATCGCAAGAACCAGCCAAGAACACCAACCAACGGACCATTTCCCACTCCACTTCCCCCAAGGCCTGTCAGGTTCGTCGCTAGTTGGGCCGAGCTTAACCATGTTTTTCGAGATCATTATCATGAGTATCCTGTTCTTCGCCTTGCTATCTGCGCATGCTGGAGATTCATCTTGGGAGGACGAACTTCTATTTTGGGACGATTTCTGGGAGTTACCTAAGCAGTCACTCGGTACAGTGCCATCGGGCTGGTTTGACCCTACAATATTGTCGGCTGATTTCTCGAGCTGGCTCTTCCAACCACGTGAGTTTGCTCCAAGAGTCCAACACATTGACACTATACTGAGCCCTCGAAAGGCGTCTTGACCGTCGCGATTGCTTGGTTCACCGCATTCACATTGATATACACGATCATCCAGTTTTCCCAGTTGGGTCTTACGAAAAACTATACGATTTAGTCTGCTCGATCCAGAAGCCATGGAATCATCCGTCATTGCCGGCATTACGACGGCAATACTCCATCACTGTCCAGTCTTGTGCGTATGATAGTTTCACGTCGTTGGCAGGAGTGACTGCCACCTAACCCAGCAAAACCGAATTGGGAACATTGTGCAGGGTCTACCTGTATTTCAGGCCTTACCCGCGCTTCTTGCCACTATTTGTTAGCACGGTTGCGCAGGCCTGACATTCTTGAGTCAGGCCAGATTGCTGCCTGCTCCCCAAGCTACGTGGCTGCTTCTGGGCTTTACCAACCTCCATTTTCGTGGTGTCCTCGTCAAAAGTTATTAGCTGCGTTCACATGTAGCTGGTTTCGGAGCTCTGTTGTAATGGATCGATAACTCAGCGATCAATTACTATGGCCACTGCTTGAGTCTTAATTAAATGTCCTGTCTCCCTACCACCATCTCAAGTTTGACCACTCTCGCGATTTAGTTGGTTTCGTTCTTAATCCGGTCACGGTAATTTTCTTCAGATCGTCTAACCCTTGAAAAAGCTGCGAGATACTACGAAGGGCAAGATAACTGGGCTTGGATCCAATTCGCCGATAACGAGGCAGCTAAGCCGAACTCGTGCATAACGGCCCACCCGAACCCAGCATCTCGGCTTCTACCCCGACCAGAATGGAGTTGCCGAGGTGCGCATAAAGCTTGGCATTACCGCAAGATTGGCGCTTGTACCTGAGCAGGGTCTGTATCTGGCCGTTTATTCGGTCCTTTGAGGGCAATGGTTCAACATAACTGGATCGTCACGGAATATAGTGGCCGAAAATAGCCAACGCCGAAGGCTATCTCGTTTGTACATCCAGTTGCCTTGATAAACACCATCATTAGTACTAACCGGTAGTACTTGTGCTTGATTCACTTATCTACAGTTGAGCATCCACCGCTTCCCCAGAGGTGCCGCTGCATCCGATTCCGAGGCTTTGAGCAACAAGAAAATGTTCACATTCTGGCATCCCCGTATTTGTCGCACTGCGCGCGAGTCAGATGGCTTTAACTGTTCCTCCAAAATCGCCTAGCTTCAGGCGGCGCAAAACCTTCAGGGCAAAGGCGTAGTATTTATGTTAGTCAATATTGCCACTATATGTAGCTAAACCAATATCCCTATGTCACCCCATAGCCAAGCATCAAAAGGCTCAAAACAAGGGGTCTGACGTCCAAATATGGGATGACAGTGTTGACAGTGCTCCACAATGGCTACCACCCAGATCGTGGCTGATCACTCGCGCGGAGGAGTACAAAATGTAAACATTTCTCCCGCCGTAAGGCAAGATTGTTTGCCGCTTCAACCTCAGCACCAACTGCACCGACTCTTGTTTCATTACGGCCAAGATGGAACTGGCCACCAGGGATAAGCCCAAGTTCGAGTACCAGACGGCCACGCTCAATGGCGTCAAGTACAACTACATTGTCGCAGAGCCGTCGTCGGGCAAAGTATCTGGGACCATCTTCTTGATCCACGGATGGCCAGACTTGTCACTGGGATGGCGGAACCAGATCCCCTTCCTTCTCTCCAAAGGTCTCAGGGTGATCGCCCCAGACATGATGGGGTATGGTGGCACCGATGCACCCGAGGACGTGAGCTTGTAGTAAGTCAATACTTCTCAACAACTCACAGGTTGGAAACAACCAAAAGTCGTACGATGACTGACCACCATACCCAGCACTCTCAAGCGCGCCTCAGATGACATCGCCGCCCTCGCCAGCCACCTCGGTCTTTCCCGCATCATCCTCGGCGGACACGACTGGGGTGGAGCAGTCGTCTACCGCGCCGCTCTCTGGCACCCGGACCTGGTCGCGGCCTTCTTCGTGATCAGCACGCCGTTCGCCGCCCCCCGGGCCGCCTACGTCGACCAGGCCATCGCACTTCCCACGCTGCACTACCAGCTGCAGTTCCGCACGGATGAGGTACAGGACTACATTGGACCCGCAGATGCGCAGAACGCCACCCGTGTGCGTCAGGTCCTGAACACCATCTACGGGGCAACGCTCCCCGGCGGCGGTTCTGCCTTCAACGCGAGCAGCGACGGGTTCACCTTTGAGCTGCTCGACGGCGTCACTGAAGACACGCCGCTTCTGAGCACGGATGAAATGGACTTCTACGTCGAGAGCTACCTTGCGGATCCTTTCAACCGCACGCTCAACTGGTACCGTACCGGTGAGCTGAACTGGGAAGACGAGCAGGTGTTCGTGCCTGACGGGGCTGCGTACACGGCCAAGTACACGCAGCCAGGCTTGTACATCGGAGGGACCCAGGATACGGCTTTGCCGCCTGTTCTATCAACGGGGATGGAGGCGTATTTCGACAGTCTGTCCAGGAGCGAGGTGAACGGCAGTCATTGGATCATGTGGCAGAAGCCAGAGGAGGTAAATGGCTTCGTTGATAACTGGTTGACGGGCTCGGTCCTAGGGAACATGACTATAGGCCTGAACCTAACGACGGGACTTGGGGCTGGGGGCGCTTTAGCTATTCGTTAAACCCTATCTAGTTGTGCAATACGCATCTACGCCACCGAAGAGGCGATACCCTATCGGAATAATTGCTCCGTATATATATGACTGCCAAACAAGACTTGCGTAGGCCAGGAGCCTCGAAATAGCAATGTCATCCGGAATCGCAGCATCGTAGTTGGAGGTCGGGTATGGTCCCGGAACTCCCTTTTCCGGCGATAAAGTCGCAGAAGGCGACCGCTGCCGGTGCCTCAGGCTGGACGTCCGCGAACAGACTTAATAGGTTGGGCCACGGTCGGCGGCCTGACTAGTTCCGACATCCGTTCGTAATTTGCATTCATTTGTACGGGCCTTGGGAGCTCGGACGGGAGCCACAGCAGTCTGAAGCAGCCGGATTGACAGCACGTATAGGAAACCCCCTGCTGGCTGGCCACCATCGGCCCAATCGTGTCTCAAAATTACAAGATACGTAAAGGGAAATACCGGGACCTGTTAGCAGAAAATTTACTTAATATTTAAAATTGAATTAATATTGTGATGAATTAAAGTTTCTATTAAAGCTATATAAAACCTTATTTAATACAGAATTACAATTTTATTAATAATAAATATATTTATTTAAATAACATACTAAACACCTATACTCCAATTTAATAATTAAGGGTAAAAAGAAGAGTAATAAATTATTTAATAAAAGGGTAAATCTTAAACATTAACGTATTACCAACTACTAATAATCTCTTCCCATTTAATCAAACTTTCAACACTATCTAGTTTAAATAAAATTAATTAGCGATTTTTTTATAAGGAAATTTGTTTTGAGAACTTTTTTAATTGAAAATCAGTTTTTCAACTTAATCTTTTAATTTACCTCTTTACAGCCTTTTTAAAGACTTTTTTTTTTTTTTTTTTTTTTGAAAACTTTAGAATAGGGAAGAAAGTATAAAATACCTCCACTGTTGGTACGGCCCTGACGGCGAGGGTCAAGGGGTCTTTGCACGTGCAAATGGGTTGAAGCAGACCGTACGTGTTTGGGTACGGGTTCTGATTTCTGCTTATCGTGAAGGAAGAAGCTATCGCTAATCTCGTCGCCCTGACGGTTGGTGTAGTAGTCGGCCTTCTTGCTGACTAACTCCAAACCGTGTCATTTGATTGGCTATAGCCCGTTGGGGCATGGGCACTTGACAGTCGCTCAGAAATCCACATCCACCTCCTTTAGTATACCTGTTTAAGTATTTAGTTTAAGAAAACCTAAATGAAAATTTTAAATTTGAGTTTTTAATGGTTAATATGTGGGAATAATGGTCGTTCGGGCCATACGGTTCCTTCATCAAGCTTGATGGCTTAGGTAAGCTGCTCGGCTTGGCGAAGGGAGGACCTTATATGCTCTCCGCACGAGCACCCCTTTCGCAGCTTCATAGAGAAGACATACGCAGAATCAACCAGAAGAGTTGATCACCCCCAACACGTACGTACGTTCTGAAAGCCAATTGTTATGACCCAACACGTTGGCACGCCAGGTACCCCTAAGGGGGGGCCTAAGCAACAGACTAGATGCCACAACGCAACCCCGCAGGCACTTGATAGCGGGGTAAGCATAGCCTGCCAAGACTGGGGCTAGGGTTATGACTATGTAGCCTAGGAACATAGTCAACATATGGAACGCCTATGTTGACTAGGCACATAGGCAACATAGGGACTGAAGAGTCGGAACATATAAGGACGTGGTTATCACCACCATAGATAGCTTTCATAGAACAGACTCTTCAGTCGTCAATCTAAGTATTCAGTCTCACAACTGGATAGCCTCACAGCTAGTGATCATTACCGCTTAAGAAGAGAACAGTGTCTTCGTCTTACGAACAGTCAAGTATCACCTCTACGCCGCTCTGCTAACATAAACCCTACAGGTTACCTATTAGACCCTACAAAGGTTTGGTGTGATCATTACACCAATCAAAATAATATTTTATTAACACTTAATTAATTAGCAGCAATCCATTTTTAAATAATCATTTAATTTGCCTAAACTATTTGTAATGGGATGAACCCTTGTCAACAGAACTCAGGGCCAGGGCCCTTCGTACGACCCACTGACCCGCAGCACGATTCCCCACAGAACCTGCTAGCATCTACAAGAAGGACCAGCGAAGGACGACAACCAAGTATATAGATCAGCAGGAACCTGTACGATAGTCGAAGAGGAAGAGACTTCTCTCCCCAGAGAAGTCTTCTTGTTCATAGAGAAAATAGACGTTAGAGTGTGACACTCAGTCTAGACCCTTACACTATTCATTATAATATATATTATAAAAATGTATATAATTAAACAAAATTTATTTTTAAATCTTCATTCTTTTATATAAACAGTATATTTTTTAAAAAAATAATAGGTATATATCAAATGAAATATTTTTATTGTTCTTATAAATCGTTTTAAAAAACGATTTACTTCATTTCTTATAAAACCGTTAATGCTTTTAAAATATACATAAGAACCTAAATTTATATAAACAAGAATAGTTTATATAACATAGCTTTTAATGATCACACCAAAGCTTTATGGGTTCAGTAGGTAAGGTTTAGGCTTTATGTTAGCAGAGCGGCGCAGAGGTGTTACTTGACTGAGTTGCAGTATACGAAGATACTGTTTATGAAGAGGATATGATCAGAAGCTGTGAGGCTATCCAGTGGGTAAGACTAAATACTTAGATTAACGACTAAAGAATCTATTCTATGAAAGCTATCTACTATAGCAATAACCATATCCTTATATATTCTAACTCTTTAGGTGGCTCGATAGAATCGATGGCGATCCTGTCGATTTGATGTAGCTCGATGGAATCGATACCGATTCCATCGATTCATCTCAGGAGTGGGTCCTAGACCCTAACCCTAATATTAGCATATTATACCAACTCCGCTACTAGCTGCTTGCAGGGCTGCGTCGTAGCATCTGGTTTTGATTTGTTAAACCATTAAAACGGGTTCCCTAAGTCCCATCGCTGTTGGCTCATAACACTATCTCCCTCCTCACTTCTTTTGTCCTTAAAAGTGATCTGTAAGCTATTTCCACTCGTTTTATTTTTTTTTACGCCTTCCTAATCCATCATGTCGAGCAGAGTTACAAAGTCTCGTTCCGTGAAGCCTTCTTCTAGCTCTGAGCACAAGATCACCCTCTTAGCTGCCATAGCTTCTCGAGGCACTGTCGTCCCCATGCCTTGTTCTTATTACAAGGAATACGACCTGGCCAAAGACTGTCGGGTTGCTGATTCGGAGTCCTCTCAGTGTTAAACCTGCGTCCAACTTAACTTATCAAACTGTGACGTTCGGGGTCTTTCCACTAACCAGTTGAACAGGGTTACTCCGAAGCATTGTCGTTTGGAGGAAGAGTTGGAGGCCGTAGAGGAGGAGGCTCAGTTACTAAACGCGAAGATCCTGCGTCTTCGCAAATAGAAGTGGATGTGGTATGAGAAGATGATGCGTATGATGCATCAGGGTATTAACAACGTGAAGGAGTTGGAGCGTATGGAAAAGAAGGAGGCCGAGCAATCTGCCGATGTTGCTCGCCGAAGTTCCACTGAGGAGGCTGGTAGAATGGTAGCGTAGGAGGCTTGGTTGCGGTCCGAGGCAGAAGCGGGTTTCTTTGATTGAAGTTCCGTAATGGATGCAAATACAGATTGGGAAAAGTTCCTGGATGTTGGTGCTGAAGTAAATGCGCCTTTGGGTAGCTCGTCTGGTGCCTGATCTTATCTTTATAATACTGGGGTTGTTTTGCACCATCGAACGATTCAGTTTCTTTGGGATCTTTTACAGTACTACAGCTGAGTTGGTCAGAGGATTGACTTCCATAATCAGAGGTCCTGGTTCGAATCTTGGTAGTTTCCTTAAGCTCTAAGAATTGAATCATCATTTTCGGTGGTTTTCTTTTTTTCTTTTTTTTTTTTGCGCAAGTCCATTGGTAAATGAGTGTCCTGTAAATTAATTGACTGGTAAATGGGTCGCCTGGTCGAGTGTTTGACTGGTAGACCGGTAGACCCTCCCACTGATAGACTTTTGCGCATGGTTCGCCTGGTCGAGGCCTGTACTGGTCTAGGTCCTGGGCCTTCTGTTGGGCCTGTTGGATCTCCTGGGTTGGTTCTGTTGGTTGGTGCTTGTTTCGTCTGGGGCCGCGTTCCTGGCCTCGAAATGTTTCAGAAGCTCCTTGCAGTTGGTAAGGTTCTGTTCTGGTTCCCATGTGTTTTCGCTTGAGTCATATCCTTTCCATTTAACGAGGTATTCCGTTGTTCCTTGATATAGCCTTAAATCTAAAATCTTTTCCACTTCATATCCCTTATTATACTTATCAATAGTTTAATCTAGGTTTCAAGTTTCGCATCTTCGGATGCTAGTTCTAATAGTGAGATATGAAAAACTGGGTATTATTTCATCCCTCAAGGTAGTGGAAGTTTGTAATTAGTATTGGAGAGTTTCTTTGAAATTTTAAAGGGTCCGATTTTCTTATGGTTAAGCTTGTCGCTGGGTCGCTTGGTTTTAATGTTTCGGCGAAGAAGGTAGCCTTTATCTCCCTCCCCGAAAATTGGTCCCTCAATTCTTTTTTGATTTGCATATTTCGTCATTCGTTCTTATACAAAAGAAAGTTCTGCTTAAATATCCCTTTTGATCTGTCTAATTCGTATTGCTTTTTGTTCCGCTAATTCCGTAATTATATCATCTGGCAGTGATTCGTAGTATGCTAGGGCTCGTATCCATAGGCTGCAAAGAAAGGTGACTATCTAGTCGTGCTGATAGTTGCGCTATTATAGAAAAACTGTGCTAATAGTAGCAATTCAACCCAATTATTCTGTAATTGGTTGACGTAGTGTCGAAGGTACTGTTCCACAATTTGGTTGATTCGTTCTGTTTGTCCGTCTGCTTGCGTGTATGCCGTGTTTAAGAGCTTATGTTTTGCTCCGAGTTGTTTCATCAGTGACTTCCAGAAGTTTGATGTGAAGGGCTTGTCTCTGTCTGAGATAAATTTTATGTGGCATCCCGTGATTGCTCACTATAATTCGTAAGAAAGTGTATGCGAGGTCTTCTGCTATGCTAGCTTACTTATATGGTATGAAGTATGCGTACTTGCTCAGTCTATAAACCACTATTAGGATGCTATCAAACAGCACCTTATTTAGGGGTTGTCGTGAGAGCGGTAGCTTTACGATGAAGTCTAGGCTGATGGATGACCAAACAGCCGTAGGTACTGGTAGGGGCTTTAATAGTCTATACGGCTTGTGTCTGAAGGCCTTGTTCTTGTTGTATGAGTTGCATTCGCTGATGATCTTCTGAACCTTTTCCTTGAGATTAGGGATCTGGTAGTTCCTCTGAATCCTTTTGATCGTTGCTGCAACACCTTGGTGACCGTGTGCCGGTGCTTCGTTTATTTCTCTGATCAAGTTATCTTGTTCCTTAGGATCTGTGGGTGTCTTCTTAGGTTGATTGTAGACTTTGATTGTAGCGTCTAGTTCTTGGTTGAGAAGGAGGCTTCCATCTTCCTAAGTTTTAAAAAATATCCATTCTATAGGTGAATCCTTATTCTGGTAGTTGGGTCTTCTGCTGAGCGCGTCTGCTCTAGCATTTTTAATAACATCCACATTAATAACCTTGATATAGAACTGAGGTAGAAACTCAATATATCTGACTTGTCGTTTTTTGAGTATCTTGGTTGTGGTGAAGGTTGTGAGATTCTTATGATCCGTATAGAGCTTGATTTGTTTCTTGGCTCCGATTAGGTAGTACTGCCATTCCTGGAATGCGTACACTATTGCCATAAATTCTTTGTCTGGTGTAGCGTATCTGGTTTCTGGTCCGTTGAATTCATTTTGCTGAAATTTGTGATGATGCGTGTTCTGCCTTGGACGTCTTTCGGGGTGAGTTCTCCGCCTGCAGCGTCATCCGAGGCGTTTGTATAGACTTCGAATTCTAATTCCGGGTCTGCTTCTTCGAGCACTGGGTCTTCCGTGACCTTATCCTTGATCGTTTGGAAGGCTTGTTGTTCGATGTCCGTCCATCTAAAGGTGAGATATTTCTTTATGAAATCTGTGAGTGGCTTTTCGATATCGTTGTAACGTGTGATGAATTGTCGGCAGAATTTGATGAATCCGATGAATGCTCTTATTTCCTTGACACTGGTTGGTGTTGGCCATTCCTTGATTGCTTTAACTTTGCCTTCTTGCATCCTGATTTTCCCTGATTCGATTATATATCCGAGATAGTCGACTCTCTGTGCGTTCTAGTTGCATTTTTCTGGTTCCACAAGTAGATTTGCATCTTGGAGTCTCCTGAGTACTTGCTTAACGTATTCCCTGTGTTCTTCAAGAGTCTCTGAGAAGATGAGGATATCGTTAAGGTAGATGATGACGAAGATGTTGAGATACTCGCGTAGGATATGATTAATTATTTCCTGCCCTGATGCTGGGCGTTAGTTAATCTGAAGAGCATAACTGGCATTTCGTAGTGTCCATAGCGTATCCTGAAAGCTGTCTTGCATTCGTCTCCTTCCTTGATGCGAATATATGCATAAGCGTTCTTAAGGTCTAATGCTATGAACTATCTTGCTCCGTTGAGTCGGTCTTATAACTGTTTAATAAGAGGTAGAGGGTAACGGTTCTTGATCGTGATATCATTTAATTGTCGATAATCGATGCGTAGTCATAGCTTGCTATTCTTCTTTGGTACGAAGAGGATTGGATATGCTGCTGGCGATCACGAAGGTCTGATGAATCCCTTCTTGAAGTTCTCATCCAAGTACTCCTTGAGTGCCTTGAGTTGTTCCTCGTTGAGTCCATAGATGGGTTTGAACTGTAGTGTACTTCCTGGTTTCAAGGGTATCTCGTCATCCCATTGAGTGTGTTGTGGTAACCCCGTGTCGAGTTCTTCTTGAAACACCTTTTCTGAACTCGTAGTGTTCCCGTGGTATTCGTGTCAGTCTATCTGTGTTTATCTCCGTCTTTTCTTCTTGCAAATAGAGGAGATATCGTTGTGTCTCTTGCTGATGTGTCTTGTGTTGACTGGGCTGTTTGGAGTGACGATCTCCTCATTGACTTTGGCCTTTCTGTGAGGTCCTCGAGAGGTCTAATCCTTCTCTGTTTTTCCAAAGCCAGGCTTCTTGCCTGCTTCTATAGGTATCCATGGGTCCATTTGAGTGCGCCGTCTGTTCGCTATCCTCAGTGATGTGACTCCTTCCCGCGCCGGTGATTGCAACCTTCTTCTGGGGAACGGTATTGTCCCAAAAGACCTGGTCAGTGGTCTAATCGATTCGGGGATTCGTAGTTCGTAGCCATGGAAGTCCTAAGATCAGTTCATAATGTGCAATATCCGTAATGTCCAAAGTTATAAAAGTGGTGTGTCCTTAGATCGAGATAAGTAGATGATTAGTCTCCATATCGATTACTCCATTTCCGTATCCTACTTCTGTGCCTTTCACGGTACTGAGTCTGGAAGGGTCTTCCTTTTGATGCCATGAGATTTGATCTCTGTTGATGATGCTTAGTGATATGAAGTTGCCCTAAGCGCCACTGTCCAACAGTGCGCTGTATGTTTTTCCGTTGATTTCTGCTTTTAGAATGATGTGTGTGTAGCTTCCCTGAGCCGTACATAGGGACCTGCAGTCCATGACCGATTATTGTCCATTTACAGGCGATCGCTGTCTTTTCCAGAGTCTTCCTGTCGAGGTTGCTTGGGGGACCATCCAGAGGCTTCTTTCTCTGAAAGATGTAGTATGCACTGATCTTTAAAACAGAAGGTCTAATTAAGGGTTCCGTGATGTTTAGCAGAGTCCGCTACTTGCTTTGAGATAGTTGGGAGGTCATCTGGGTCTTCGGGTTCGTTCTCGTTAGGGTGGATAGGATATTCCATACAGAGGTTGGGTTGACAGATGCAAGGTGTCTTGCCTTCCGGGTGTACCGGGCATTTTTCGTTAAGCGAGCAGCTACATTGCTTGGGTAGCTCCTCTCGCTGGGTCGCGTTGACCTGTCGTCGTCTTTCAGGTATTGGCCGCCATTGTTTCTTCTGTCGGCAGTCCCTAGCAAAGTGTCCTGGCTTGTCACAATTGTAACAATTGCTGTCGTTATTAGGTCTACGCTGGGCTGCGTCGAGTTCCCTGGGTCCCGCGTGGGTGCCTCTTGCAGTAATATTGTGCCCTCGTTGGTGTCGTGGTCGATTGTTGCCGTAGAAGTTACCTCCATGATGGTACGTTTTTCCTGAATTTGGCTGGTTTCGAGGTTTCCACTGATTTCCGGGGGTCTTACGCTGTCGCTCCTGCTTGCGTTTATAGAGTCGATTGTCGATGCGTACAGCCATGGAAACGTACTTAGCAAAGTCGTTAACCCACACCATCACTACTAAAAATGTTATCTAAAGATTTCAGCGAAACCCATTTCGCCTTTGACTGTAGTATTTTAGTATTTTAGTATTTTAGTATTTTAGTATTTTAGTATTTTAGTATTTTAGTATTTTAGTAATGTTAGATATTAATTTAGTATTTAACTGAGGTACTAAATTTTAACCCTGCTTGGTCCTGAGACTATTTGTTTACTGGATAAGTTATTGATAGGGTTACGAGAAACTACATAAGAGAACGAGCCATACCAGTGCAATCAATCATAAAACTTCGCCTTTCTCTCTCCAATGATCTCCTGCTCATCCGTCTCACTCCGCGCCTTTCCGCTCCTATTCACACCCGTTCGGACTCGTGCCTTGACCCACTCACCAGCGGTGATCTCAACGATGTCCTCCTGCACCTTATCGTACTCGAGCCTCTCCACCACACGACTCGAAACAGGCCGCAGCTCGAGGTCATCTTCCGGCCTGACAAAATAAAGCACACCCAGGCGATCGGCGTTGTGCTGGTCGAGTGGCGGAACGACTACCCGGTGGATGCTGCTCTTGAGGAAACCGTTGGTCAACATTTCCAGTGCGTCGGCCACTTTGACTGTGATACTCCCTGGATGGGTCCTGACCCATTTCCAACCGCCTTCTGGGGTGCGGACTTGTAAGGCTGCCACGGGCTGGCGGAAGAGAAGGGTGAGAGAGCCGGAGTCGGTGTGTCCTTTCACCCCTGTCAATATGTCAGCAGCTTCGCTAATGGATGCCATGTAAAATTCCTGGCTTGATTTCCTATAACACGGGTTAACGAGTCAATCCGTTTAGACCTCGTGTCTCATTTGCATGAAAAGAAAAGGCCTCATACTCTCAAACTGAGAGGCTTGTAACCGTTATAGCCACCATTCTCGAGGTCAGCCCGGTACAAAAGCTTCTCGTCGGTAGGGAGGTCGAAAATGGCCTTGCCGGTGGCAAACTGCCTATCTTGTTCAAGTCCAAAATTGACAATGTAGAAGAACCCGATCGTTTTCAACGCTTCGAACAGCTGTTGGGCCAGACTTTCTTTCCCGCCGGGTTCATCGAATTTGGCCAAGTCGAGAGTAACCAAGTCGGCCCAGTCCAGTAACATGTGACCGGGCCTCGTCAGTCAGGTTTAATGCGACCATGCAGCCGATTTCGCCGGGAGCATACTCACGATTTTGCCGCGTTTCTGCCACCTGTCTATATGCAAGCTTTGAATCTTTTGGCTCTGGTATAGCACTGGGGGCTTCTACGACGGAAGGCATGTTGGCGAGCTACTGGTAGGCATCAGACGTTGTACCGCCAAAAATGCAGCAAAGTGGTAGCGCTTGTATCTCCTTCTTATACCATATCAGCATCTCTAATCCGAACAGCAGATTCTGGTGACAAATATGAATGTTGATCGAAACACGTCACGGCTATCGTGGGGAGAGAATTCGTAATGTTGGGGATGGATTGCGAATGGCAACATTATCAGCTTTGTTATTGGTCAAGTAACCCGCACCAGCGCACATTGACGTACCTCATCACAACCTCTAACGCGAAGCTGCGGATAGAATAAAAGCTCAAGTGGAATGCCAAGACCGAAGTAGAGACGATATCTTCACTGGCGTGGGGGCGCGGCACAAAATTGAACGGTGGTGTAACTTGCAAGGCAAATTTCATGGCAAACGGAGGAGTACCGTTGGCGTTGCTGCAGACTCGTGCTGCCGGTGTAAATCACACCATCGAACTTGCACTCCAGCCTAGGGAACAAGGGCTTTGGCTGTGGGGATCCTCTCAAATCGCGCCGCAGCATGCTATACAAAATGGATAAAGTGAACCTAGATCTCGAAATGACTGCGAACCTAGTCAGTGTATCCATTTAGTTTCCGAGCACCGCGCCTCCCCTACGGCAGCCATGGCGGCAGCGAAAGACGTCTCTACATTCATCAGCGAAGACGAGGAGTCAACACAGACTGTGAGATCGAAAGGTGATTTGCACTTTGCCCGCCGCGGGGAGGATCTGGACGAGGCAATAGCGGTAGGCGATGCCTCAGGCTTCGATGCCGAGCGCATGCGGGCTCGCACGTCCTTGACGGCCGAGGAGGAGATGAAGCTTATGCGGAGGGTTGACCTGCGCATTATGACTCTGTGCTCCCTTCTGTTTCTGTTTAAAAACATTGACTCTGACAATATATCCAATGCCAGAATCATGAACAGAGGGACGGAGCGGAATATTATGACGCAGTTGAGGATGACGTCGGATGAGTATAATCTCCTGACAGTGTTCTATTATGTAAGGCTTTTAACTGTTATGTCACCACAGGATACAAGTATTACTATGCTAATTTCGTTTCAGATTCCATACATTGTTGCAGAAGCGCCGTCAAACCTCCTTCTGAAGCGGGCAAGTCCCAGCACCTGGCAATCGAGGATCATGATAACCTGGGGGATCGCGCTTCTATGCCACGTGCCCGTCACCAATAAGGCTGGCATATGGGCAACTCGTTTCCTTCTCGGATTGGTATGTCTTTCAGACTCAGCAGAATTTATCACTCGCAGGTTCTTGCTCACACTCGAATTTAGGCCGAGGCTGGCATGTTTCCAGGCGTAATTCTGCAAATGTGTTACTGGTACCGCCCTGACGAGATGTCGATTCGGTTACTGTATTTCTGTGAGTTCAACTGCACAATTTGCTTTCTCAGTGTAGTCCGCGCCTAACAAGAACCATCTAGATATCCTTGGAAACTTTTCCGGCGTGGTCAGCGGTATTTTGGCATTTGCCTTCGATAGTATTTCCGGTGCAGCTGGGCTATCAGGATGGCAGTGGTAAATAATGCCGCTATTTTCTGGGCGTTGAGTGACATTGGCTGATTACTGTGGCACACCAGGCTGTTCCTCGTCGAAGGTGTGGTAACAGTATTCTTCGGCGTGCTTGTTTATTTCATCCTGCCTGATTGTATGAACAATCCCTTGTTATCACCGTACACCACGCTCCCGCTGACAGTGTAACTAGTTCCACCTACGGCAAAGTGGCTCACTGAGAAAGAGAAAGCCTTTATTCAAGCTCGACTGCCCCTAAATGCACCGCAAGCGGGAGAGATGGACTTCAAATTTAGCGAGATCATCTCTTCACTGAAAGACAAACGGCTTTGGCTCTTTACCCTAATCTGGGCCACATTTACTATTGGGACTAGTGGTGTCAAGTTTTATCAGCCGACAGTTATTGCCAACCTTGGTTTCACGTCAGAACCCTGACTCCAAATCCATCGTAATACCCCAGACACTAACTAATTTCGATCAGGACGATTGCACGTGCTCAACTGCTCAACTTGCCCATCTCTATACTATCAATTCTCGCCATCGGCGTCACGGGCTGGTTCGCTGATAACGGAAGACTAGCCCGACCCGTCTACCCTCTGACGCTCATGGTCATTATCTTGGCTTGCTACGGAGTCCTTGTGGCATATCCCAGCAACGGCGCCGTCTACACGGCAACCCTCATCGGCAATGCCGTGACTTCATCCTGGTTCCCGATGATGTGGCCGTGGCGCGTGCAGACGACCTCCCGCGCGACGGGCTCGGCCTTCTCCATCGGGTTTGTCAACAGCTACGGCCAGATCGGCGGCGCAGTCGGGCCACAGATCTTCCTGAGCAAGTATGCACCGAGGTATACGCAGAGCTTCAGCGCGGCTATGGCTTGTGTTGGAGCGTGTGTCGCTGCTACTCTTGTTACTTGGTGGGTGACCCGTGAGATCGAAAGCGAGACACGGAGGTTGAAGAGGGCCAAAGTCAAGGCCAGCAAAGATGGGCTGGCTATTTTGGACGATGTTGTCGTCTGAGTGTCTATGTACCGGCGGTCGCCAGGATAGGATCATTTTAGTCTCGCGTACAGACTTCGTTTTCCGTCAACTATGGAACACCAGGCTTGACCTTATTCGGTGTCCAAAACCCCCTGAGGTAATTCACCGAGTTGGGAAGCACCCAGGATGAAATTTTAGGTTATCTGTACTACTGGCACAGCAAAGGTGGGCCACGGCGCCGACTTCCTTGGGAACAAACAATATTGAATGCAATGTGTAGGTATTTTTCAGTCCAGTAGGTCAAGGGGCCCATGTTCAGACCACCACCTGATTCGGACCACCCGCTAAGACCAACACCACCACCGCCGAGGGTTGAAAGTACCTTAGTATTAGGAGATACTAAATTAGTATTTAATATTTAGTATGAATATTAAAAAGTACTAACGTGGTTTATCAGATGGCCGGCAGTATCAGGTCACCGGCAGTTTTTCCAACTTAACCCAACTTTTGTTAACCCCAGCACCCCCCTAGAGCTAAATAATTAATAAAAATTGGTACCAATTGGTGCCAACTGCTTTACATTGCTTATTTACAATTGATTTTATTAATTTGGAGACGTTGGGGGTAGTGCAGGGTAGCCTGTATTAGTTAAGGTTTGTATGAGCCAGGCTGTTTTAGGTATAAATCGCGTCTCCGTTTTTCGCGTTAGTCTCGCATCATTCCTCCTATTTAAATATTTAACGCGTCAGAAATCAACAAGAACCATTATGTATCCTAACTGAAAAGAAGGGAAAATACTTCTAGCTATACAGACTATTCAAAAATCCCGAAAAAACGACGCGAAACCCTTATTAATAGCAACAGCTGCACAGATTTTCAGTATTCCTAGATCTACACTACAGGATAGGATAAACTAGCAACCCACTTACGAGGAATTACGCGTTAATAAACACAAATTCGACTAAATCGAAGCAAAATACTTATCTAATATATTATTGATTAAGATGTCCGAGGATTTCCCTTGCGACTTTCTGGTATGGAAGATATAGCCAACCTTCTCCTTACGTCGCGTAATGCTAAGCCTGTAGGTAAGCACTGGGCTCGACGCTTTGTGGAGATGCAACCCAGCCTAAAGATTAAGTTTAATCGTCCCTATGACTATCAGAGAGCCCTTTGCGAAGATCCAGAGGTTATTGGGAACTAATTCAGGCTCCTCCGCAACATAATGACCAAGTATAGGATTATTAACGACAACCTCTACAACTTTAACGAGACCGGCTTTATGATGGGTATTATTACCGCGTTAACGGTTATTATACGCGTTAATAGGCGTGGAAAGGCTAAATCTATCCAGCCTAGCAACCGCGAATGGGCAATAGTTATTGAATGTATTAATATAACGGGCTGGTGCATCCCGCCGTTCGTTATTGTTCAGGGCGCCTATCACCTTATAAGCTGGACCACAAAGTCAGGTTTTTCCCCCTCCTGGGTGATTATACCTACTCTGAATGGATAGACGGATAAGAAGACTGGCCTTGAGTGGATTCAGCACTTTGATAAGCATACGAAACCCATAAGATTTGCAGATTACCAGATGTTAATACTTAATCATTATAAGAGCTATATATTAGCCGAATTCAACTAATACTACAAGGAGAACATGATTATCCCTATCAGTATACCTCCATATTTTTCTCATTTAGTCCAGCTACTAGATGTTGCGTTATTTTGGCCTCTGAAGTACGCGTATGGCGGGGAAATCAGTAACTTCATCCGGGCTTTTATCAATCACATCACCAAAAGCGAGTTTTTTATGACGTTCAAGGCAGCTTACGGCAAGACTTTTACGAAGGACAATATCAAGGCTGAATTCAGGCGAGCTTGAATAGTACCTTGGGACCCGGATTCTGTTATTTCTAAGCTTGATGTTCGCATCAGAACTCCAGTGCCATCCGTCCCTATTTCTCCCCAGCAATGGGGGTCTCAAACACCCTCTAATATACAACAAACCGTTAAGCAATGGACTTATATCAAAAGCAGAATCTCCGCTCATCAGGGTAACTCTCCTATACCAATTATAAAGGCCGTTGACCAGATGGCAAAGGGTATATGAGGAATAGCGAATGAGCTTATCCTTTTAAAGGATCGGGTCCGTACTCTTGAGAAGGCTAATATAGCACTGGCAAAACGCCGGAGGATTAAAAGGACTTCAGTGCAACTTAGAGGGGCACTTAGTATTGAGGAATCTCAAATAATAATAGAAGAGAAACAGAAGGGGAAGCGGCCAGCTGGTGAAATAAGTGGTGGCGCTGATGAGGCGGTTCGCAGCGGACCGAGCAAACGATGCTGTGGTAAGTGTAGCAAGGCTGGGCATTATACAAAAACTTGCAAGAAAGAGGAGGAAGGGTCTGATTAATCAGATTTTGACTACATTATAGCAAATCCAGCATAATTAGCACTAATTAGTGCTAATATATGTATATTTATGGTTTATAGCGAACCGCGATTTGGAAGGCGAAGTTGGCACTATTTGGTGCAAAGTGCGTATTTCCCACTAAAAGTCGGCCTGTTTAAACCAGCATTGCAACTACGCCAACCACTCAAAATTAACAAGATCAATTAGAAGTAAGTAATTAAGTGCAGTTGGTACCAATTTGTGCCAATTCTTTTTAATTATTTGGCCCTGGGGGGGTGCTGGGGTTAACAAAAGTTGGGTGAAGTTGGAAAAACTGCCCGTAACCTGATACTGCCGGCCATCTGATAAACCACGTTATACCAAATACCAAATTATGTTGGAAGGCAGCACTTCGATGTAATGATCACACCAAACCTTTGTAGGGTCTAGTAGGTAACCTGTAGGGTTTATATTAGCAGAGCGGCGTAGAGGTGATACTTGACTGTTCGTAATACGAAGACACTATTCTCTTCTTAAGCGGTAATGATCACTAGCTGTGAGGCTATCCAGTTGTGAGACTGAATACTTAGATTGACGACTGAAGAGTCTGTTCTATGAAAGCTATCTATTGTCGTAATAACCACGTCCTTATATGTTCCGACGCTTCAGTCCCTATGTTGCCTATGTGCCTAATCAACATAGGCGTTCCATATGTTGACTATGTTCCTAGGCTACATAGTCATAACCCTAACCCCAGTCTTGGCAGGCTATGCTTGTCCCGCTATCAAGTGCCTGCGGGGTTGCGTTGTGGCATCTAGTCTTTGATTTGCTTAGGCCCCCCAGAGGGGTACCTGGCGTGCCAACGTGTTGGTTCATAACATTCGGGCCCTTCGGAAGCCCAGTGAAGACACCATAGTATCGGCGAAAGGCACCGCAGCACCGCTCGGGCCCATACGGCGCACAAGTCAGGGCTGAGCCTCGCTCAGGTTAGCGTGCATCGAGATCCATAAGGGAATGGGCAGGTTAGGTTATAAGGCAGGTGGCTAGACGCACTGCAATCACAATGTAGTTAGGCATCATCATAACATAGCACAGAATGTTCAGATCCTGATCTGCCCAAGCTACCATTTGCCTAGCATCTTCCCCAGAGGCTATTGACAAAACCTATATAACTTTTGTATTTATTTATTATTATAATTTTATGAATTCAACTATTTTATTATGATCAACCTTTAACTTTTTTAACTTTTGAAGTTTGAAATGCCTTTGAAAATAAAAAATAAAAAGTAAGCTTTACTTATTATAGAAATATGTTTAAGAAATAAGATATAAATACAGAGCTTATAGCTTTTTTTTTTAAAAAAAAAAAAAAGCTTTCTTCTCTTTATAATTTAAGAATTATTTTATTAATCCTTTTACTTTTAATTATAACAGTTTCTAATTCAAGTTTGTATTGTATTTAACAAATAAAAAAGCTTAAATTATTCTTGAACTATAATTATTAAAATATGTCAGGAGTCTTTGGGGAAGATGCTGGGCAAAAGATTGCTAGTGGGCAGATCAGGACCTGAACATTCTGTACTATGTTTCGATGCCTAACTAATCGTTGTGATTGCAGCACGTCTGGTCACGTATCAAATAGCCTGCCCATTTCCTCTGGATGAAAGTGATCACAGCTCATCCCTAGCCATAGCTAGGGATGCTTATCCCTAGCCATAGCCAGGGCTACTCATCCCTTGCTGGGGCGCCTTAGCTTGAGCCCTGACAGGCTCGAAGTGGTGCCTTCCAACAAAATATTATTTGTTTTATAAAAGTCATTAATAGCTTCATATATTTCGAATTACAGAATTTTTTATTAGAAACCCCTTCAATTATTATAATTAAAAAGTATTTATCATTAACTTAAGAAAGCTGTCAGATTATACGTAATCACCGATGTTATAAAGATAATTTGGATGGGTCTTGATGTGACTTCATTCTTGTGTCTTGTCTATGTTCGGCTGACCCTCTCCTTTCCTGTGGTTGGTTCTTTTCTACCGACGCTAGTGTTGATGCCTAAGGCACCCCTTTATGGGTGCACCCCTAGGGGCCGATAATCTGACAAAAGCAATCCAAATTATAAAAGACCTTATTTGGAAATCAGTTAATAATAACCCCAACTTAACTTATATACATACTCATTAAAGAGACATATTTTTTAAGTTAACGATGACTTTATTCAAGGTTTTAAAATATTAAAATGGTTTTAAGTGCCAGCGAGATAACTATTAAAGTGGTTTTTAGGATGCTTTTATAAGATATTACGTATCCAAACATGCTTATATAACACAAAACTCAATAAGGTTTATAAATATATATAATACTCGTATATAAATAAGCTCCTTAATAGTTAAAAATAAATACAAAGTTTTCTATATAAAATACAGTAAAATATATTTTTCTTGATAACTTATTATCTATCATGGCTAATTAGCTATACGCTATATATTTCATACGCTAATACCCTATACTACTATGTAGCCTTATAATATATGCTTACGTAATCTGCTTACGTAAGCCGGTATCTAGAACCTTCTATGTGGAAGACCTTCACATCTATATAGGAACCACGGCCTTTCTTCTGTCAAACTTGTGTTCTTCCACCCACTTCGAAGGAATTCGATATAATATAATAATATGCTAATAATTAGCTAATCGATTACCAATTACTAGTCTCTGATTAGTAAATTAATTCTCGAATAATCTATATAGTCTAGAAGACGAATATAAATAAGGAGCATTCCTCCCGTAGGATACGCTAGTTTTTAGCTTAACAACAAAGGAGAAAATTCTTAGTACACCATTACACCTATCATTACCTATCTATTATCTATTGTCCCCTATTCGATCTAGTAACCTCTAACAACTTTAATGCTTTGAAGCTTTTTAAATGCTAGCGCCTGCTAAGATGCCTTTGAGTGTTGTAGCTACGTCTGTTTATGTATATGTCTTTATTGATGATATATGATGAAGTATTGAAAATTTGAAGGGACGAGAAAATTCCGTTCGAAAGATATCGCGAGAAACGTGTTAAACGTGTTGGGGTGAGTCGGACGCGTACGCGGGTGTGGGGTGGTCCGAATCGGGGGATGGTCCGAATGTGGGCCCCTTGACTTACCAAGTGGTGCTGTGTATAAATATGTACATTCCGCCCAGCGAATTAAATAGAAATGCGGGAATTCAGTAGATGACAGGCCAGTCCGATTCCCACCTGATCAGGTTGATGCCCAGCAGGGCAGTGCCTGTATTGTTGTAATAATGGTACACAAAAACATCAGCATCCGCATCTGTGAAGACAGCCGGATGACCTGGTCCGTGAATCGAGCCATGGCTCGCCATCACCTCGGTACCACCTCCATTTGCCATGCTCACGCCGTTGCGGTCCACGTACGGGCCAGTGATGCTGGTAGCCCGTCCGACCATAGTACGGTACGTGCTAGAGGCTCCAGCGCAGCATCTGTCAAAGGATACCCACAGGTAGTAGTAGTTGCCTCGACGAGTGATGTAAGGCGCCTCAACTGCACCGTCGTCCGTGGTGCGGCGGGAGATGGAGATGAGATTCGTTCCAGAGCGCTTGCCGGTGCTCGGGTTGATCGATATCATCTTGATGCCTGTCCAGAAGGAACCAAATGACAGCCACCAGTTTCCTGAGGCGTCGATGATGAGGTTGGGGTCGATGGCGTTGTAGTCGTTGGAGTTGGAAGATTCAATGACCAGGCCCTGGTTCGTCCACGACCCCGAGGCAGCGGTGGGACTCGTGGCAACGAAAATGGCCGACTTGCGCTCGCCAAACCTTGACGCAGAGTAGTACATATAGTACTGCCCGTTGTGGAAGGAGATGTCTGGAGCCCACAAGTTGGTGTCGCCGCCAGTGTACGGCGTCGTCCAGGACGCGCCGTTGGGGAAGGCGGCGCCGGCTTCGCGCCACACGGTGCGGTCGGTTGAGGTCTTGAGTGCGACGTTGGCTCCCGTGTGCGCCATGATGTAGGTTCCGCTCGAGCTCTTGACGACGCTGGGGTCGTGGACGGTGGTGCTGCCCGAGACCGGGCCGGGGTTGGGATATTGGGCGCTTGCACCCGAGATGATTGAGGCTAGGGCAAACGCGCCGCCCAAGAGCCTCTTCCACGTGGCAGCCATGTGGATCAGACCTTGGAGGTCACTGTTGAATCTCTATGTCGAGGGAACAATTGCGTGTGGACGGTCTCTATTTGGAGAGAACTGCAGCTGGAACGACGATGCCAGAGAGCCAAAAGGAACGCTCGGAAATACGCGTATAGGACACATCTTCTGATATACTTCGCCTCCATGTTCTTATATCTCAGTATCACCAGTTCTTTCATTCCCGGTCGGACTCCATCTCACGATACACGAGTGGAGCATCTGTGTAAAGTCATAAGCGCGCCACGGAATATTCGCGAAAAAGGCCGGAGACCCTTATCCCGTTTTGCGGCTCTGGAAATCCACACCAGTCAAACTGCGACACAGTCAGCGGAGGCGTGGTTCCGCATCAGAGCAGCTCGAAGAGCTCGAGTCTGGGCACTCACTGTTAGGTCTAATAGCAAAACGAGGTGAGGTGGATACAAGACGATGATGAATGGAGAAAAGGCTAGGAAGTGAGATCTTGAGATATTCTGAACAAAATAGACTCTGCTGGAAATAATCTAATGATCCTGCCGGCTCGTTCAGTGCCAGCCACGACAGGTCTCATGCTTCCATCACCTGCGGTCCTTCTTGATGTTGGAAAAGACCAAGAGGACAAGACGGGTGTCTTTACCTCTTTGGATCTCCCGGGTCCACCTGGACGGTGCACTTACGGCGCTTGGCAAACGTCCGATTGGGTGCAAGTGCCGGGCAGCATTGCAGGCTTCGTTGTGGGGATCGGCTTCAAGGCACCTATGTCGGCCTCGGGTTCGTGGATTTGCACATGGCCCAGGCCTTGGCAAGCCTTGAGACTGCCGAGCAATCTGCAGAAAAGCAGACAAGGTGACATGTTGACTGACCTTGGCATGCTTTTACTGTATGAAATGACCGCTCAAGGCCCCCTCTTAAGTTGCTCTAACTGGAGCGGGCCCTCTGGGCCCCTCTGCACCCATTGACTGTCAATGGAGTAAATACATGTCAGCACTGAAAAGGCCGACGGTGCCGTCAACTATACTGAACCTGTCGCTGCCGTCGCCTCTCCCGCCACTCGCGTGACCTAGGTACCTATGCTGCTTGAGAAGATCGATCCCTAGAGGTTCCATTGCCATTGCAGTAGAGACTTTTGGTCTTAACTCTTACGGGAGCCCCGTGCATGCGCGCGTGCGGATTTCCGTTAATCACTATTATGTGCGGTAGATTGCTGTCCCAGCAGATCTGCCCTGTAGAGCTTGACTGGAGTTGATCGAAGAGTGTGTAAATATATTCCATTCCTGTGTTATGAACCAACACGTCGGCACCAAGGGGACCCATCTGGGTGACCCAGGTAGCCAGGGTCGGATGCCACGACGGCAGGAATCTCGCCCTAAGCAACGGAGTCACGGGAACGCGCCAAGACCTAGGGTTGGGGTTACGAACTAATGAATCATCGGATCACCAAGTGAGCCACGGAGCTACAGAGCCATGGATCATTGGATTACCAGGTGAGCCACAGATCTAACTGAAGAGTCGAGACATATAAGGACATGGTCATCACCACAGTAGATAGCTTTCATAGAACAGACTCTTCAGTCGTCAATCTAAGTATTCAGTCTCACAACTGGATAGCCTCACAGCTAGTGATCATTACCGCTTAAGAAGAGAACAGTGTCTTCGTATTACGAACAGTCAAATATCACCTCTACGCCGCTCTGCTAACATAAACCCTACAGCTTACCTATTAGACCCTACAAAGGTTTGGTGTGATCATTACATTTTGACGACTCTTGTTCAGAACGGCTACGTGTTCAACCGACTGAACAATACGAAGACGCGATGGCACCTCAAACTCCCACCTCCTCCAACGTTGGCACCAACAACCTCAGTGCCCAGGAACTCTCCAACCAAATCAGTCAGCTCCAGCAGGAGATTAACCGTCTCTATGCTGCCCAGCAGACTAAGGCCTACAAGATGGATAAGCCTGGTCCTTACAAGGGAGAAAAAGGAACCCTCCAGGGATTCCTCACCCAGTGCCGAGCCTACTTTAAGCACTACGACCTCCAGTTTAACACTCACTACGACAATATCATCTTTACTGGACATCATCTTAAGGACAATATACTCGCATAGTTTGAACCAACGCTTAGGGACTACCTCGAAAGCGAAGAACAGGTCTGGGACGATAACACCAAGAAGGTATTCAAGAGCTTCAACCACTTTGAACAAGCCCTCAAAGACGCTTTTGGAGAACCAGATGAGGAGAGGTCTGCGGAACGCAAACTCATGAAACTCAAGCAGGGAGGATCAGCCTCCGACTACGCCGCGCACTTCAAACAACTCACTACTCACATCAGCTGGTGGGACGAAGCGCTCATGAGTCAGTTCTATGAAGGACTCAAGAGGATGTCAAAGACGAGATTTCCAAAATGGATCGACCCGACGACGTCGCTAAATACGTCGCAATAGCTATACGCATCGATAATCGCCTGTTTAAACGACGACAGGAACGACAGCGTAAGAATCCCGGAAACCACTGGAAACTTAAAAACCAGCCCAACACAAGCAAGAAATACTACAATAGGCGGAGTTTCAATAATCACTAGCAACAACAGCAGCAGGGAACTGCATACGGAACTCAGGCAGGGCCTATGGAACTTGACGCGGCACAACGACGACCTAACAGCAATCAGAAGTGTTATAATTGCGGAAAACCAGGGCACTTTGCTAGGGAATGCCGTCAACCTAAAAAACAATGGAAACCCGTCCCAGAAGGACGACGGCAGGTCAACATGACCCAGCGAGAAGAACTGCTTAAACCATATAGTTGCTCACTCAACAAGAAATGCCCGTTACACCCGGAAGGCAAGACACCTTGCATATGCGGACCCGACCTTTGTGTGGAAAGTCCTATCCACCCTGACGAGAACGAACCAGAAAACCCAGATAACCTACCACCTATTCCCAAGCAAGTAGCGGACACTAGCAAACACAGAACTCTTTACTGGACCTTCTGTTACAACGACCAGTGCGTACTACACCTTTCGGAGAAAGAAGCCTCTGGTTGGTTCCCCAAGCAACCTCGACAGGAAGACTCGGGAAAAGACAGCGATCGCCTGTAAAGGGACAACAGCTGATCAAGGATTACAGGTCCCTAAGTGCAGCGCAGGGAAGCTATGCACACATTATTCTGAAAACAGAAATTAACGGAAAAACATACAGCGCACTATTAGACAGTGGCGCTCAGGGCAATTTTATATCGCTAAGAATCATCAACAGGGACAAGATCCCATGGCATCAAAAGGAAGACCCCTACAGACTTAGTACCGTGGAAGGAATAGAAGTAGGATACGGAAACGGTATAATCGATATGGAGACTGATCATCTACCTATCTCGATCCAAGGCCGTACCACCTCTATCACTTGGGACATCACGGATACAGCGCATCATGAACTGATCTTAGGACTTCCATAGCTAAGAGCCACGAATCCCCGAATCAATTGGACCACTGGTCAGATCTTTTGGGACAACGCTGTTCCCCAAAGGAAGGTTGCAATCAACGGCGCGGGAAGGAGTTCAGTCACTGAGGACAGCGAAAAGCCGCGCTCAAACGAACCCACGAATACCTCAGCTAGTCGGTCAGGGACTGGACTAGACCGAGAAGGATCAGACCGCTCTCAGATCTCAGAAAGAGGCAGAAGTCGATCACTGCGATACAGCACGACACATAAGCAGGAGACGCAGAGATACCTCCTTTACATGAAAGAAGAAAGGACAGAAACTAGCACAGACAGATTAGTAAGAATACCAAGAGAATACCACGAATTCAGAAAAGTGTTTCAAAAAAGACTCGACACAATACTACCACAACACAGTCAATGGGATCACGAGATACCCCTAAAACCAGGAACAGCACCACAGTTTAAGCCCATCTATGGACTGAACGAGGAACAACTCAAGGCACTCAGGGAGTACCTAGATGAAAACCTCAAGAAAGGCTTCATTCGACCATCACGATCACCAGCAGGATACCCAATCCTCTTCGTACCAAAGAAGAATAGCAAGCTACGCCTATACATCGACTACCGGCAACTCAACGACATTACGATCAAGAACCGATACCCTCTACCACTCATTAAGGAACTCAGAGACCGACTCAGAGGCGCCCAATGGTTCACAGCACTCGATCTGAAGCACGGGTACAACCTTGTCAGAATCAAAGAAGGAGAAGAATGGAAGACAGCATTCAGAACACGCTACGGACACTACGAAATGACAGTTATGCCCTTCGGATTAACCAATGCACCGGCATCATTTTAAGAAATGATAAATCATATCCTCCGCGAGCACCTCAACGTTTTTGTTATCGCCTACCTCGACGACATTCTCATCTTCTCAAGAACTCTCGAAGAATACAAGGAGCACGTTAAGCAAATACTGCAAAAGCTTTAGGAAGCAAATCTCCTCGTGGAACCAGAAAAATGCAAATGGCACTCTCAGAAAGTCGACTACCTCGGATACACGATCGAACCAGGAAGAATCAGGATGCAGGAAGGCAAGGTTAAAGCAATTAAGGAATAGCCAATACCCACCAACGTCAAGGACGTCAGGGTATTCCTCGGATATGTCAACTTCTATCGGCAATTCATCGCACGATACAGTGATATCGCGAAGCCACTCACAGACCTCACCAAGAAGGACCTCACCTTTAGATGGACAGAAACAGAACAACAAGCTTTCCAAACTCTCAAAGACAAAGTTACCCAAGACCCAGTACTCGAAGAAGCAGACCCAGAGAAAGAATTCGAGATACACACAGACGCTTCAGACGACGCAGCAGGCGGAGAGCTCACACAACGAGACGATCAAGGACGAATACGAATCGTCGCAAACTTCAGCAAGAAATTCAATGGACCAGAGACACGCTACGCCACTCCAGATAAAGAATTTATGGCCATAGTATATGCATTTCAGGAATGGCAACACTACCTCATCGGAGCCAAGAAAGAGAACAAGCTCTATACGGATCACAAGAATCTGACGACCTTTATGACAACTAAGCAACTTAATAAAAGACAGATTAGATATGTGGAATTCTTATCACAATTCGACATCAAGGTTATTCACGTCGAAGGAACCAAGAACGCTCGAGCAGACGCTCTCAGCAGACGATCCGACCATCATACCAAAGAATCTCCTCCGGAATGGACAGTGTTCAGGACAGAGGAAGACGGAAGTCTCACGCTTAAGAAGAGAACAGTGTCTTCGTATTACGAACAGTCAAGTATCACCTCTACGCCGCTCTGCTAACATAAACCCTACAGGTTACCTATTAGACCCTACAAAGGTTTGGTGTGATCATTACAAGAGGGTACAGCATGATCACTAGCTGTGAGGCTATCCAGTTGTGAGACTGAATACTTAGATTGACGACTGAAGAGTCTGTTCTATGAAAGCTATCTACTGTGGTGATGACCATGTCCTTATATGTTCCGACTCTTCATCCGTCCTTGATGATGGACTGTATGAACTGCTCGTCGATTTGTGCCGTCCACCCCTGTAGTCGACTGGACCGCTCGTCGGTCCTGTCGGCCCACCCTGGTCAGTGGGTCCTTGGCCCTAACCCTGACCTCTGGGTACGCTTTGCTGATTTCGCCAGCAAGTGCCTGCGGGGTTGCATCGTGGCATCTGATTCTGTTTGCCTGGGCTATCAAAATGGGTCCCTTGGGTGCCAACGTGTTGGTTCATAACATGGTATATCTCACCGTTCGTTACCATTCAGAGCGCTTATCACCTTATAAGCTGGATTACAAAGTCGGGTTTTCCCCCTTTTTAAGTAGTTGTATCTACCTTGATTGAATAGACAGATAATAAGACTGATTTAAAATGAATTCAGCACTTCAATAAGCATTTAAAAGCTACAAAAAGGCGTATTACCGGATGTTAATAGTTGATAACTACAAAAGCAATGTATCAGCCGAATTCAACCAATACTGTAAAGAGAACAATACTATCTCTATCAGTATGCCCCCGCACTCCCCTCATTTAGTCCAACCACTAGATGTCGCGTTGTATTCGCCCCTAAAGCGCGCATATAGCAAAGAAATCAGCAACTTCATCCGGGCTTTTATCAACCACATTACCAAGAGCGATTTCTATGTTGTTGTCAGATTATGCGTAATCACTGATGTTATAATGATAATTTGATGGTTCTTGATTGTTGTCTTCTCCATCTTCGGCTGACCCCCTCCTTTCGGGTGGTTGGGTCTTTTCTACCGACGCTAGTGTTGATGCCTGAGGCACCCCTTTGTGGGTGCGCCTCTGGGGGCGGTCCGTAATGGACCGATAATCTGACAAATTTTATTAATTTGGAGGGGTTGGCGTAGTTGCAGTGGTGGTCCAAATAGGCTGACTTGTGGTGGGAAATATGCACTTTGCACCTAATAGTGCCAACTTCGCCTTTAAAAACACAGTCCGCCGCGGACCAGTAACACATATATTCGCACTAATTGATGCTAATTACGGTGGTTTTGCTATAATACAGTCAGAATTTGATTGATCAGACCCTTCTTCCTCTTTCTCATACGTTCTTGTATTATGCCTAGTTGTAACGTGCGGCAACGCTAGGCGCAATAGTCACTGAGGTTCTTGGGAAGAGAGTATGATATTAGGGGTACTGTAGGTGCAAGACTGATTCTTGTCCCTCTTCCAGCCGGTTCGTAGGCGGGCCGGCTAGCCCCCTGTACCTTCCCCGGAAAGGCACGCCCCCTTTACAGGCTGCGCCGGCCACCCAGTGCCGGTTGGCTTCGGGACATTACACTAGTCTCGCCGCAGTTCCCACACCACCGTTTGCTCGGTCCGCCGCGAACCTCCTCCTTAGCACCACCAGCCATTTTAGCAGCTGGCCGCTTCCCCTTTTCCTTTTTTTTTTTTTTGATAATCACTTAGGAATCCTCAATATTAAGTGTCCTTCTAAGCTGTACTCGGGTTCTTTTAGCTTTCCGGCGTTTAGCAAGTGCTATATTGGCCTTCTCAAGAGTGCGGACCTAATCCTCTAAAAACGTAATCTTGTGCACTAATGCTTGTAAACCCTTTCCCAGCTGATTAATAGCTGAGATAATTAGGATAGGGAAACTACCCTGATGGAAAGAGATGATGCCTTTAATATAAATCCACTGCTTGATAGTTTGTTGCGCATTAGAGGGTGTTTAGGATTCCCATTGCTAAGGAGTGTAATGGACCACACCGCTTAGGGTTGGACCATTGCCAGCCCTTTAAAAGGGGGAGCGAACGCCCCTTGTCTGAAGGACAAGGGGGTCAAGAATCAGTCTTACAACCAATTGGCCCCTAGGTCACCATACTTCCTACCCTTCTCGTGTGCCCATCGTGCCTAGCGACTACGCCCGTGACAAGGAGAAATAGGGAGGGATAGTATTGGAGTTCTGATGCGAATATTAAGCTTAGAAATAACAGAATCCGGGTCCCAAAGCACTATTCCAGCTCTTCTAAATGCAGCCTTAATATTGTCCTTTATAAAGGTCTTATTGTGAGCTGCTGTAATGATCACACCAAACCTTTGTGGGGTTCAGTAGGTAACCTGTAGGGTTTATGTTAGCAGTACGGCGTAGAGGTGATACTTGACTGTTCGTATAAGAAGACACTACCTAATTGTTCGAGAGTATGATCACTAGCTGTGAGACTATCCAGTCGTTGGACTGAATACTTAGATTGACGAATGAAGAGTCCGTTCTATGAAAGCTATCTACTGTGTTGATGACCATGTCCTTATATGTTCCGACTCTTCAGTGGCTCGATGGGCTCGCTGTCGAGCTCACCGATCCTTAGTGAGGCTCGCTGAGCCATTCGTCGAGCTGGCTCGCTGGGCTCGCTGTCGAGCTGAGCGATCCTAACCCTAACCCTGATTTCTGCATGTGCCGTGACTCCGCTGATACTCACGGCTTGGCCAGATGACTAAGCCAGCCCCTGGGCGGTAGGCATGCTTATCGTGCCCATCGCACCTCAAGGGCTCCCTTTCCTATTAGTTAACAACAACAAGACATCAGCACAGAATCCAACCCATCGTTTACGCGATACCCGTACGTACGTACAGAAAGCCCATTCAACAACCTAACTAATTTTCAGATCCGGCGTATTGGTGTGTTTAAACATACGTTCTTGACCTAGGCCGGCATCAAGTATTACATCATGACTGCAAGGCTGGTTCCCCACTGGCACACCGCGCCTTGTAACGATTCTGGCTTGGCCACCCAAATAAGGAGTTTGGCTCGACGGGAGAGCTTGATTTCTCAGCCTCTGAATAAACATCCCTGCCCCCAAGCCAAGCGCCCTTAGTTGAAGCCTGGCTGTGGGTGCACACCAGGTAGCGCTCGCTGTTCGGATTTGACTTGGCCGTGCGGCTCCGTGCTTTCCCCATGAAAGGCCCATAGCACGGTAGGCATGCAGCAATGATTGAACAGTTAGGTTCGATGAGTAAGAAAACAAACAAGGTCGATTGGCGATCTATTGTGCCCAGAGCGAGATTATCAGCTGCTTGCTGCAAATGTTCGAAACACCCTGGCTAACTCACGAATATTTTCCGGCGATTGGGAAAACCCGTCCAGATTCAATTTGAGCATATACAAACGCGTGGCGGCGGCAATGCAGCAACTGCGACAACAGTCAGCAAATGTGTGGCCCCGCGCGTATCAGACTTTCCCAAAAAGCGGGCCGGCTTACAATGCACCGAGCCAGAACATAAAGAAGATCATTACTTTCTTCCGTGTCGATAGGAGCATACGGAAAACAATGGGCAGGGGGAAGCAGAGCACAAGGATGTCAAGCGCGATACTGCTTCCGGATTGTGCCAAGCCCATCGCTTTCATGTCGTATCGCACCCTACCACCGTGAAATGTTTCGGAGATTGGGTCGACGAGAGTTATGCCGAGCTGAGTGAATGCGTTAGTGCCGTGCTGGAGCGCCCCAAATATAATAATAGGAGGACCCTGGGTGAACATTGAACTCAGCAGGAAATAGGACACTCACTACAGTAAATATAACGAACCACATAGCAACAACACTAATAGCAACCCAGACGCACGCGCTAAATTTCTGGGATATTTCGAAAATGCGTTTGTAGAAAAGCAATACCGATATCTTCACAGACGCTAAGGGCAACTGAAGCAAGCAAGACGTCAGGAAGGCAACCTGCGGGAGGCAGATTGGCAATATCAGTCTCTGTGCCGTTGCTTTGCAGCGTAGATCGCCTTGATGGTGGGACGATCGACATACCGTTAAGGAGTCAGATATGCCCTGGATGCCGTTGATGCCGTAGGTGTCGACCCCGGACTTGGCGGCGAAGACCCAGAACAAGATACTCAACGACAAAGTCAGGAACTGGATAAAGTCAGTGCTTTAGAGGGCAACCGGTACGACGGTGCTCGGAGGAGCCTTGACAAACCCAGGTTGCGATTATCCACCAGTCATCCGCGTGGTAAGGCTGGCGCACCCGTCGCTTGGCAGCCAGGCGAATATAGATGGAGCCTGCTGACAGGAAAGGGAAGACGACCGAGACCACGATGAGGGGCGTGGTGATGACCGAGGCAGTACGCGTGCTGGGATCACCGTTGCCGAGAGGATTACTCGGCGAGCTCATTTTGTGGCGAAGCTGGGGACGGTGCGCTCAGGAGAAAATATCGCAATTAAGAGGTCCATACGAAATAGGCCGACAGAAATTGCGTTCCGCGCAGTGTTGCTAGTATTGTGCTGAGGATGTGTAAGACGTCAGATGTTCACTTGGGAACCACGGTGAGGTTGGTCAGGGTCCTTCTGATTGATCAGAGGGCGAAGAGAGAAGGTCGCTGCGCGTGTGCGAGCAGGGCTGAAAACCGGCATCGCCATCGACGCTATCGCACAGACTGGTCTACTGACTACCCCGTAGACGGTGATGTTTACATGACAAAAGAACGGACCCATGTGATAGACATGTGAAGGCGAAATCCACGTTTAGTGGCTCGGTCGGATCCCACCGCCGAGACTCCGCGAACTGACGGATCGACATCGCAGGACTCGGGAAGGTTGGCTGATTAGACCGGCGGGATTGTGAGGCGAGCAGTCACGTGTTTTCAATGTCGCCAGACTATTTCCATCTGAGCTGATTGGAGCCTTCAAGGCCGCCGAATGGGGGTGGGTGCACATCGCGCTGTGTCTGGACATTGAAGCCCGGAAAACCCGCCCGCTCGTGTCACCAACCTTGATGACCTCACCCACTTTCCAGCTGCATCGGACGTATTAACAGCAGGCAAGTCACCCAAATAATTGCACTCGCTCCCTGTTAGATGAATTCGACAAGAACCTCGACTCTCTCGTGCTTTTGGTGGCTGTTGAGCATGACCTAATCTTCCCCACCAAGGAGAAGTGGATTCCCTTTCGAGGATATTTAGGCCGGCCAGCCGAAAGCGGCCAGGGTGGTGCACAGCAAATGCTTGCACTAAAGCAGATGATCTGATAAGATTATATAGCATGTGTCGGCGCGTCGCAGCTTGAGACGGCCGAGCTCCTGTGCCGGCCGAATAACACTGGCATCCATGTTTGGGGGGGGGGGGTCGCATTGGCAACGATTGCTAGCTATTGTTGCATCATTCCCGAGGCAAATTTGAATATTTTGTGCGCGTGTATATCCCACAAATGAAGGCCGTCGACGAGTAATGAAATTCACGGAATATCATGACGCGGTGATGTACACAATAGCCTGCATTAATGATATTGATTCTAGGGCCTGAGCCATTATTATTATTACCCCAAATGCCATTCTGGAGAGATTGGCATGACTGGCATTGGGGCAGTGCCTTCGTGTGTGAAACGTCTTAACTTTTCCCCAAGAGATCTACGGTCTGTTCTGAGCCCCCCTGGCCCTTGTTAGTGGGAAAGACCCGTACCTGCAGCTATCAGGCCAATGAGATGGCTCCCGGAGGAGGACCCGAGGAGAGATTGACAGGCTGAGGACCCTTTGTGCTGCACGACAACGGCGCTGTCCGTGAGATGCCCCACAAAAGGAGACCCCTACTGCATGGCTGCCTGGCTGCATGGCGCCTGCTGTCCTCTCTGCCTCTCTGCCGCTTGTTGGGGGGCGGCTCTGTGATGTAATCTGTCGTGTCCTGCCTACCCTGCATGAATTTTGCGTATTCAAGTTTTTGATTCAACGCATGGACTAGATTCGGCTAGACCACCTTGGCTGCCAGTTTGCCACGGGTGCTGCTACTACCTCCTCCTGTCGACCGCATCCGGGATTGTTTTCCCCTCTCTCTTCCCCTCCATCGTCTCTTCATAAACTCGGGTCGATCAAGCCTCAATTCCACTTCCGAATCATGGCGCAGCCGTCCCCGACATCGACATCGACGTCGACGACAACGATGACGACAACGACGACAACGCAGCCGGCGTCCCTGATACCAGCGGCCAACGAGTCTCTTGCAAAACCCGGACAGCAGCCCAGCTACCTGTCGCGTCGTGGGCCACATATCTCGGACCTGCCATGGACCCTTTCCAACTGGTACCTGCATATTGACTGGTTCAAGACGACCCTCCTCGTCTTTATCCCTTTCGTCGCCATCTACTATGCCTTGTACACGCCATTGACCCGACCGACCCTGATCTTCTCCGTCCTGCTGCACCTCTGGGCCGGCATAGGGATCACCGCAGGCTACCACCGCCTCTGGTCTCACTGCTCCTACACGGCAACCCTGCCGCTCCAGGTCTTCCTCGGGTTCGGTGGCGCCAGCGCCCTCGAGGGCTCGATCCGATTCTGGAGCTGGGGGCACCGCGCCCACCACAGGTTCACCGACACCGATGCCGATCCGTACACGGTTCACAAGGGCCGTGAGTTACCATCCAGTTCCGGGAATACGTGCACCTCCAGACACTCCTACTCCTGCCCTCCATCTCTCCAACAGCTCCACCCCATCACTTTCCCGGGCCCATGAGGAAGGCAGGCGGCCTGAGGCGATGGTATCTATGCAGCCAAGAATGCTGGTCTATTCCGGGACGAACTCAATACTGATCACCGGATACCACAGTATGGCACGCACACATGGGCTGGCTCCTCCTCAACCAGGACTACAAGAAGCATGGCCGCACCGACATCTCCGACCTCGCCAACGACCCCTTTGTTGTCTGGCAGCACAAGTACTACGCCCCTATATCTATTTTCTTCGCCTGGGTCATGCCGACCCTGGTCGCGGGCTTCGGTTGGGGAGATTGGAAAGGTGGACTCATATACGCCGGTGTCCTCCGTGTCGTAACGGTTCAGCAGAGCTCCTTCACCATCAACAGCCTCGGACACTACCTGGGCGATCAGCCCTTCGACGACAGGCGCTCTCCCCGTGATCACTGGATCTCATCCCTGTTCAGCCTGGGCGAAGGATATCATAACTTTCACCACGAGGTGCGCACACACCCGCGGCCGCGGCCGCGCATCCCTCAATTTCCCCGCCCACCCACTAACACACCCGTCAATAGTTCCCCACCGACTACCGCAACACAACGAGATGGTTGACCTACGACCCGAACAAGTGGTGCATCGCCACGTGGAAGTTCCTGGGCCTGGCCAGCGACCTCCGCACCTTCTCGCAGAACGAGATCGACAAGGGGAAGCTGCAGCAGGAGCAGAAGAAGTTGGACCGGAAGCTCGGCGTGCTCGACTGGGGCAAGCCCCTGACCATGCTGCCCCTCATGGAGTGGGAGGACTTCCTGGACCAGTCGCGCACCCGCGCCCTGATAGCCGTCGCCGGCCTCGTGCACGACGTGACGGACTTTGCAAGGGAGCACCCCGGCGGCAAGGCGCTCATGCTGACCGCCGTGGGCAAAGACGCGACAGCCATCTTCAACGGGGGCGTCTACAACCATTCAAACGCGGCGCGCAACCTGCTGGCCAAGTACCGGGTCGGCATCATCCGCGGGGGCGGCGAGGTCGAGATCTGGAAGGTGCGGGCGCAGAAGAGGGCGGAGCTGATACGGGATTATGATTACTCGATTGTCGGCTCCAAGGAGCATATCCAGTAGATGAAAAAAAATGGGGTTATTGGCGTCTTGGGTGGGGGCACGGTAGGTTAGGTTTAGACGGCGAGTAGACGCTTCGCTTTCTATGGAGCTGGTGGCTTATGCGACTATACATACAATAACCCTGTTTTATCCCCCTGTTTTATCCTCGGGCCGCATGAAAAGCCTGATTAGACGTTCTCCGATTTCAGCCCTGCGATTCTCCTCCCTCTACCATTATGTGTAAAGGTGCACGCTGCAGTGCAGAAGCGAGCTGACGGCCCGGCTGTAGAACTGCGAGAGATGGACCTGGAGCGGATGGTGGACTGTCCTGAAGTTGGAAATGCGAGGTCACGACAAAGCTAGAACTTCCTCCGTCTGCATTCTCAGGCCGGAATCAGGCATACCCTTTCTATTCCCTCGCGCCGCAGCCACCCCAGTCGAGTGCATGTTCCTGACAGTTCGCGTTCGACGTCAAAGGTAGCCTCCAGCTTCCACAACAACACCACCCTCTCACGCGTTCTCGATATCTCCTGGATCGTTTTGCAGGAGAGAAGAAGAACGATCTTGGTTCTACTCCATGAGCTCAATTGCCGTCCGTCGAACCGAAAGCAATATCCTGAACACGTTCTGTAAACATGGCCAGCGGTGTTGGATGCAAGTGGATGTTGAGGTGTTGGTATCCGCCGCTGCTAGTACTATTCAGCAATTTATTGCGCTCATCAACTCAAGTCCCCTCCGCCCTAGGCACACAAATCGAAGCTAGATCGGGCAATCAAGGTATTTCTCCTGGGCCCGTTCGCCTCGACAACATCCGTAGCGGGAATGTGTGCAGGCTGACATGGCATGTCTGGGGGGGGGGGACAAACCATATTGGAGAGTAGGGCTAGGGTCTGCAGCTTGACCCCTTGCCTCCACAAGTGCCAGGATCGTATTCTATCCGTATTCGTATTTGCACTGTGTAGGCGGCAGAGTGGGCGGCTTGAAATGGAAAAGGGCTGGGCTTGAACCCTGCGTAGTCGTTTTGATATTTTCGCTAAATCCCTAAATGATTAGAATGCCCCATTTTAGGGATATGACATCTCATATTAACATGCCGCGTCTGGCTAACATGGCATGTCCCTAATGGTATGCCATGTTATCTCAACATGCCATGTCAACCCTAGACATGCCACATTTCCTCCACCTTAGTCCCACTACGGACGTCACGATTGCACAAGAGTGAGATCTGCCCCGAACGGTGATTATTGGTCGCAGTAGTAACATAAAAGTCCTCTTGTGCGGTCATCTGTCTACCTCGCTATTCATTCAACGGGAATGTAAATCTCAACACACAATCATTGCTGTCGAGAAGTTCGTGGATAAGGCATTGGATGGATGTGCCCAATGGAACGTGGTATGGGCTGAGGCAAAGCACGTCGATAAGCTTGATGCTCGTAGCCAAACAGGTTGTGGTCTGGTACCATAAATATCAAACCCAGCGGATGGAGTAAGTCAATGATGTATTCACAAACGTGTCATTGAAATATGCATAACCTGAGAAAAACATCGATACCGGGGGGGCTGAGAGCCCGCCAGAAATCATTCGAGGTCGGGAAATCTTGGAAGGCTTGTACAGAAGCTTAGCTTGGTGGCGGAGAATCTGTTTGTCACGGCGGACGGCTGTACCCCTGTAAGACTGTCTATTCCATGGAATGATACGAAGTGCAGCTTCAGTCGCTGTCTTGTGGATATTTTAAACCTGCCTCGCGTCTGATGCCATCCACCAATCTCATCATTCACAGTGTCTCGTCCAAAGGCATGGTGAAATTCTCGGTCCGACCGTTAGCAATGTCCTCTGCGACAGCATCTGCTTCCCAGAAGAAGCCCGTCGTCCCAGCCGGCTTCTCCACCGCAAAAGTTCGTTCGGATCTCTCGTCAGCTTCCCCAAGTCCAGGTCTTGATTCCTCGACGACGTGGAATCCGCCAGGCAGGCTTGCGGCCAGGCCAAAGATGGTAATGCTCCCCTTGGAGCCTTCGATGCGGGCAAAGTTTTCGGAACCCCTGTATCGGAAGGTCGACGTGCAGATTGCCGTCTTATTGCCAGATGCAGTGGCAGAGGGATATTCGAGGACGACCACGTTTGCCTCGTCCGTTCCGTTGACAATGTCGAGAGACGAGACCACCTTCGCTATCTCTGGATGCTGCTTGCCGACATTCCATTCCCCTAGAATGATTGAAGCGTATGTCAATGTGTACACACCTATGTCCAGTAGAGCCCCGGCACCAAGACCAGGGTTCTTGAGTCGAGAGTCCGGCGGGAGTGTCTCCAGGGGCATCTTGTTCCCAAAATCAACAAAGACGCGTTGCACATCTCCTATTGACTTCTTGACCGTGACCTCCTCATGCAAGGCTTCAAACAATGGGAAGAATCTTGTCCACACAGCTAATCGACCGTCAGCGTCTCCGTGATCACACAAAACCCGGGGAAGATCTCAACTCTCCCTCCATGATGAAAACGCCTTTGCGTCGGTCTGCGTCCACTACCTCTTGTGCTTCCTTCTCGATGATGGTAAACGGCTTCTCGCACAGCACATGCTTGCCAGCAGCAATCGTGTCAAGGCAGTTCTTCTTGTGCAACGAGTGTAGAGTCCCAACGTAGACGATATCGACGTTAGGGTCATTTTAAACCCCGTGGTAGTCGGCATTCACACGTGGTCGGGCCTGCTCTGGCGTATTTTTCCAGAGCTTGCCAACGAAGGCGTTCCGCTTTTCGAGAGGAGCCCAGAGCGACGATCTCATGCCGGGCTGGGGCATCGGGTCTTGCGGCTAACAAGTCTTGGACAAACATTGTAGAAATCCATCCTGTGCCTGTTGTTGATTTGGAGGCACGCCATTAGCGTTGACTTGCGCAAACATCCCTAAGACTTGGGGTTGCGACCTACCCAGTATGCCCCATCGTAGCTGGGGCGACGATTTTCCCGGCGTGCTTATAATTGCGACTGATGAAGGCCGTCTAGGCGTTGAGTTCAAACTGGTGAGGTCTGAAGTTTTGGACAAGATATATTTTGATGATCTGGGACTTGATTCGAGAACAACAACGGCGTTCTTTTACCGGCAGCGAAGATATCTCACATCCTCTGCGGCTATGAATCGTACTGGCTGCCAAAACCTTCATGACAAATCCAGAAAAGCCTAAGCCGGGCTCCACATAAAAGTAAAGATTCAAAGAGGAAATCCCGACACTCCCCGGCTTGGGGATACTGGTGGGGATTCCTTGACTTGAGGTAGTATATTTCAGGTGCAATGGAACCCCGCAAGCATAGCCGCGCGCCGGAGGCGGCTATTTGTCGGGTAAAATGGTGCAACGGGCTAGTATTGACCTATTGATTCTCCACACATCACACTGATCACGTCATGAACTGCTAGTCCTGAAATCGGTACTCAGCTCGACTAGAGATGTAATAGTCTTTGGACGACAGGAACAAAACCCAAGAGATCAAAATCAGGTATGGTCAGTCACGGACATTGCACGGCGATAAAGTCTTGTCCTTCTGATGACCGGAATATAAAGCTGCACACCATGTTCTACGCTTCGTCCTTGCGTCTCAGGACAGAGGAGCTACCACCTGAGAATAGATCAAAGTGTCACAGTTCTGCTGCAGTGACCCAGCCATGGCTCCTATCAAAATTGGCGTTGTTGGCTACGGCTTTTCTGCCCAGAGTTTCCATCTCCCATTCATCACGTCTAGTCCGGACTACGAGGTTGTAGCCATCTTGCAGCTACCTGAGGCTCCCTCAGGTCCGGCCTCAGCTCCGAAAGGCTCTCACTGCACCGTTGACTACCCGAAGGCCAGACACTATCACACAGCGGATGACTTCTTTGCCGACTCTCAAATACAATTTGTTGTGGTCGCGACTCAGACAGACTCGCATGCTTCCTTTGCCAAGAAAGCTCTCCTTGCAGACAAACACGGTAAGCTTGGTGCATCTCAGGGATGGAGAAGAAGAAAAATCAAAATCGCTAACGCACAATGGTCAGTGATTGTGGATAAACCATTTGTGATGTCATCCGAAGAAGCAGACGAAGTGATCAAGATATCTCAGGAAAGGAAGCTGATTCTCACATGTTTCCAAAACAGGCGATGGGTAAGACAATGGCCGGATGTTGTTCTGGCCCACATAGTCTAACCGCTCGCTACAGGATGGTGATTTTCAAACGCTCCGCCACCTCATCAACGAGGGCGCATTGGGAAATATTAAGGTGGCCGAAATTCACTACGACTTCGAGTCGCCGCCGTGGTTATCAATGATGACAGACAAGAAATACACACCCGGCTCAGGCATGGCGTTTGGTCTAGGTGGGTCATGATTTCACAGCTATCTAGGGTCGAGTGCTGACCGTAATGTAGGCACTCATAGCGTCGACCAGGCATGGGCTCTGTTTGGACGGCCGCAGTCTGTAAATGGCTTCTTCCGTGCCCAACGTGGCATCGAGAGCGAAGTTGAGGACTCCTTTACGATTATCCTGCAGTACGGTGGGAGTCAAAAGGACCTGCTTGTTACTGTGAAGACATCCGTGACTACGCCTATGGCAAAACAGCTCAAGCAACTCGTTCGAGAAACGAAAGGCTCTTTCATCAAGGTGAGTAAATCTCGGTCAAGTACTCTGAGATATGGTTGTAGGCCCCCAAAGGCTGAGATCCATTTTTGCTAGTTCCAACAACGCAGTACCTGTTCGCAGGAGGAGCAAATTGCTGCTGGGAAAAAGCCTCTTGACGAAGGATTTGGCGTCGAGTCTGAAGAGATGCGCGGTATTCTCACCACCTACGAGGAGTTTGACAGCAATGTGCAGACCTACGACCCAGAGACGAAAAAGTACACGGGCTCGTACCCGACGATCACTGGGCGGTGGCTAGGGTTGTATGAGAATGTCGCTGATACTATCAATGGTAAGGGAGAGTTTATTGTTAAGCCGACACAGTTAAGGGACGGTTTGAGGGTCATAGAGCTCGCAAGAGAGTCGCATGAGAAAGGCATCACCGCTCAGTGGAAATAAAACCCTCGCGGGGAGAGCAGCCCGTACACCGTCGGCCGGACCGAGGTCTCTACAGACTGGGGTGATTTAATTTTAGTTTATTTGCGAACCCTGTGTTTGACGCCAGTCGGTTAAGATAATACCAATTTTCGATACACACAGGGACCTGCCGCAGTAAGAGTTAAGGGCGGTCTGCGGGAACAGTCAACAAACACACGCACATTTCCATTGTGACGGCAGTAGGAAATTTTCGTCTCGTACGCTGCGCGGAAAAGATGGAACTGCCAACATCGTGTGGAAATGTCATGCAGCCTAAGGTATGGTCTTTCAGGTCTACCAGTCAATATCAAGCAACCTAGCTACTGGCATACCGAGGTACTTGCTCCGAGCTCTGCCTAGATTTCAATCGCACCGAGTGCCGGTGTCACTCACAAATAGTGGAATGCATCGCAAATGAATCACTCTTGGGGCCACAGGGTTCCAGCATAAGTTAGCCAAGCCGGAACGCATCCGCCGCATCACCAATTCTTACTTCCGGGCCGAGAGCCTCCCAGAGCGGAAATTCTAGACTTTGTCTCGGCTTTATCACGGTGAATGCGCAAAAGATCCATGACCAAAATGGCATTGTGTAATGTGAAATGGCCGGTGGCAATATTCGCCTCCTACACGCGTACACACGGGTTACTAGAGCCTTCCTAACTACTTAAGTACTCAGTCATAGCAGTCATTAAATAACTGCGCCATTCTCTAGAGCAAAAATCTTCCCTAGCTTATATACAATCACTCATCTGACTCCAGTACTGTTCTCGTGATGTGTGGTTGCTGTTTGCAGTCTTGGCCGAGGGTTGTTATTGGTTGGCCTACTGAGTTTGCCATTGTACTTGGTACTTGACATCGAGCCTGACAGACAATATGGTCACCTAATCATATTGAGTGTATGGTGATCTCATCACAAAAGCTTTCATTGAATTATAATCAGTACAATGCTTTCCTTCAATATCAGCGACTCCCAGCCACAAGACCTGACTGACAAACCTTTTGACCCGTGCGAGACTGGACGATCGTAGGTTCTACTTTGCAATGTCGTGGGGAAAAAAAGAGCCACGTGATAAGCCATAGCCATATGTCATTGATCCGAAGTGTGGGGTTTCTGACAGTTACGGCGGTCCATGCATACAGACTAGCCTCATAGAGAGCGTGCCACTTGACCGGTCAGCTGTACTATACTGCAGAGGGTCAACCTCCGATTTTGGCGAAGCACAACCGGTAATCCCCCCTAAGAATTCTCTTAGTCGCATGAACTTCTGGTTCGGGTCAGGGATTCCTCGGCGTTTCTTGGCCTTCATATGCTCAATCTGAGCCTCGAGCTCGAGAATTCTCTGGTATGCGAGAGCCAATTGGGCATCTTTTGCATCGAATATCTAGCTAATCTTCCTGTATTTATGGCGTTCTGATATTGTAGCGTTCGGGCCTGTAAGGCCCATTATTTCTTGCCCAGTCTTGGGTATATCGTCGTTAGAAGTAGGCTCTGGTTCAGCTCGGCGGTTGTCCTTATCCATGTTGCATTCTGGGTGTATCATCGCTTTGCGACGACTAAGAGGCCAATTTCTAGTATTATTCCACGCATTTCTGATGTTTTTCTCTGTGAATCCTTTCTCTCGCGCCTCTCGGAGTGCCTTGATGAAGTTGATCTTCTCTACGTGCTATGAGTCTGTAAGAGACTGCCAGGTACTAAGAAGCCCGTCATAAAACGTCTTAACAGCGTTAAAAACACCATTGTCAAGTGGTTGAAGTCCATAAGAACAATGCGCTGGTAGGTAGCAACAGAAGACGTTGTTCTCGAAGTATATAGTCATGAACTCGTCCTATAAAGGTTATCAGTATCAATTGGCCTGAATATAGAGTAATCTTCCAATATACCTATCGTTGTGTGACTGAAATGGCTATCCAAAATCATTAGAATGGCCTCCGAATCGTCTTTTCGGTGGGTATTTATCTGAGGCAGAAAGACATCCTGGAGCCACGGCAGGCCTATCTGGTTGCTTGTCCACCCCTTCGGTAACGTAATTCATCGCTAATTTGGGCATGTTCTCTTAGATTCGTCGATAAACCACTGGAATAGTAGCTCTTTGCTCTTGAAAATAATACCCAGGTCAAGCATTTTACCGATGGCGGTAATATACTTAATCATAATAGATCACCACTTAGACTAGTGATGTTTAACCGACGCCTTCTGGGTATCAGACGATCCCATTACTAGAGAATCAAATCATGTAATTAATGTATCAATATATATAATTATAGCTTCATTAGTATTAATTTACGTACCAAATCCTGCCATTAAGCCAGCCTTATCGACATTAACGGTGAGATCTGGTCTTACCCAAGAATACTCGCTCTCTCGGATATTAAAATACTAGTTGACTGCCTTTGGAGTGAATTCGTTAAATCGGAGGGCCTTTTGTATACGGCCAAATTTAGTCTGAATCTCAAGGCGGCGCTTATCAAAGCGCTCAACCCAGCGCTTGCCAACTGGGTTATTATCGCCGGCTTAAACGAGGAGCTTTGCTACGATACTTTTAATCTGAGAGTGACCTGGAGCGTAATGAAGCATCTCTTGCCATTTGATCCACTAAATAATACGGTCTTTTTGTATAGCAGATAGTTGGGAATTCGATGGTTGAGCCTTAGGATCGCTTTTTGCAGCTAGGTCATTCCGACGGGCAGGTAGGGTAGATATAGGCACATTGTGCTTCTCAAAGGCTTTATTCATAGACATTCCATTATCAATGATATTAAATAAAGCATTAAACACGTCTTCCTCAGTATAGTTAAGCATCGTGGCGGGCAATTGGGTCTCTGGTACTGAGTGTTCGGTCTGCAAAATGTGAAAAGTTCTCTCCGCATTCGGCATTTTGGGTCACCTGAAATTCGGCAGAAATGGGCGGTCAAGCACATCAAATTATTAACCAAGTGCATAAAGATAATTAAAAAGCATTTTACTATCTACCTGTCAAGACGGCTCGTGAATAACTTCATTCTTGGCTGAGAAACGTATAAGTCAAGTTGGGTAGTTTGTGTGGGTGTTGGGAAATTTGGCTGTCCTGGCACGTGGGGTATCCCGGATGGTGATGGCCCATGGTATCAGCATCAACATTACCCAGTGACCAAAACGTGTCTCGCCGGCAGTCTACATTCCAGCGCTGATTTCTTCCTCTCGGCTACAATGTCTCTGCATTTCCCCGTGAAAGACAAGATTGTTGCCGTGACCGGTGGCGGGTCAGGTAAGCCGATTCCGGGAAGGACAGAGGATATCTGTTCAGCTGCGTAAACAATGTCTCACCCAAGTGTCAATGACTTCGTTGGGTCGTTCAGTCTGACATTTGTGCCAGGTATCGGGCTCGCTTATGCTCTCCTTGCACGGCATAAAGGGGCCAAAAAGGTTATTCTCGCTGACCTGAGGCTGACAGAGGCGGCGGCCCAGGCAGCCATCCAGTCAGACGATAACCTCATCTTCCAGAGGTGCGATGTCACGAAATGGAAGGACCTTCAAGGTATTATCGATGTGTCATTGTCCACTCTAGATGACGTCCCGGACGCCTATGTCGCATCTGCCAGAGTATTTGAGCCGGTTCGCCTCTCCCTTAACATGCCATAAACAATCGGACAAATAAAGGTGACCACCAACTCAACCCTTCTTAATATCTATAGCCATACTCAAGTCTTTGGGAGGACATGGAGTCTTTGAAAAGCAAGTGCTATACTAGTGTTGATGTTGATGTGAATCACCCGGTCAGTTGCCGTTCTAGCAGCTCAAAACTGCGTCTCTGGCTGATGACATGCAACTTGCAGATCAATCTCACGCGCTTTGCCATACGCGCCCTTCTTGGAAGAGGGAAGAAGAGTATCGTAGTGCTTATATCGTCTATCGCCGGGTATTCCAAGAACTATTCTTGTCCGCTCTATGTGGCGACGAAACACGCGGTCGTCGGGTTTATAAGGAGCATGGGCGAAGCTGAGAAGCTCCAGGGCGTCAAGATAGCTTCCATTTGCCCAGGGTATGTCTTAACAGCTCAAAAAAGCCATGCGTATGATCAGTTTGTACTAAACACATTGGACACAGGGTGGTCCAGACGCCTTTGTGGACTAAAGGCACCCCAGGCGCAGGGGTTCGGTACGGGTCCTGGATGAAATCTTTCACGAGCACGGGGCTCCACTATTGTGCAGCTCTGTTGTATATAAAAATGGGCTTCCCACGCTCACTATTCATAGTTAAAAAAACCAGTCAATTTGCTCTATTCGATATGCCCTGCTCGGATTCGTGATAAAATCTCCCTCACACCCGATACGTGTGCGGCAGCCATCAGTGAGGTGATCGAGTCGCCTGATATCCCTGGTGGAGCAATCCTAGATCAAATTCGAAGGTACCAATCATGCCTCCTCCTGGCATGGGTGGCAGCAAAGACGGTGGGGGAGTCAACATATCGCCTCAATTGATCCAGAGCATGATGGTTCTAATTCTCATGGTGACGGAGGCAGAGCGTGGGAGGCTCCAGGGTAACAAGCTCTGATAAGAGCGCCACCCAAGGTATCAAGGACAGAATGTATCATTGCGTTTGCTTACCATATAGTTGGTTTCGTCTTTAATCCGGTCACAGTGCTTTAAAAAAAAGCCTGGGGGCGGTTCCTTCATACAGTCGTAAGCGCTCTATGACCCAGTGCTAGATATAAACACAGTGTCGATAACAGTCCTTACCATGTAGTCAGCTGGGAACAGGCATGATCGCCTCACTAAAAAATTAATTGCATACAACTTTCGTTCTCGGACTAACCAGCAACCCCTCTGCTACGCTTCCCAGAGCAGATGTCGCAATTGATCCAGGTCTATCACAGTGACTGCAGCAGTCCTTTCAGGTCATTTCACTATTATGGTATAGTATAAAGAATTCGAAAGGTAAGCTTCTGAAACCCGCATTCAAGAAGATGATATACCTTATGTGCCATTTTTGCTATAGTTCGTGTCAGTGTGTTGAGTTTGCCTGATAATCTTTCACATATTCTTTGGAGTCATGTAAGAGAGCCGCGTCACAGTCTGACGGAATAAAAGAAGTTAAGAATAGTCCATCGTATAACTGAGCGATTGAGTTTTACAATAAGTATCCAAGTCAAGACACTACTAACCCATATACAACTGTCCGCCTCCCAGTGGCCTGCATTTTCCCTCTTCTCCTTGCTATAATTAGCGCTGAAGTTACACACATGCGGCCTGTCATCACTCTGTAGCCCCCGCCCATCCCCCTTCCTTTGTTTCCGCTCATGTTCCAAATATGCAGCCTGTAATCATTTCCTGTCTTGGGTTGGGGGTCAACGTCTCACATTTTGCAAGCCGTGGTCCAAAACCAACAATATGGAGAGATCTTGAAGAGGATCGAGGCAGCCTCGGCATCATTTGGTTCTGCCTCGCGACTATTTTCTTATCCACATTGTCTGCAATTGCTCGAATGTACCCAATCCCAGTGACACTATCTCGACTTACCTCAAGCGGAAGATATGGATAACATTTATTTCTTCGAAGGGACCAGAATATTTGCTTGGGTACACTCTAGGCGAATGGCAATCGGACCGGGCGTCCGTCGCGTACTTCAAGAAGCACCGTCAAGACGAAAGGTGGACCTTGAGGCACGGATTCTTCGCCGACATGGGAGGCTTCACCCTCCAGACCCGAGACGATGTCAAACTTTTCCTCGATACCAAATGCATCATGTGGACGCTCGAGCGCCGCGCGACTTCAACCACCGAGTTTGAACAGTGGTTTCTTCTAGACAAGAAGACGGTCGATGATCTCAACAAGTCTGATATCTTTGTCCGTGTCCTTGACGTTGGCTAGGCGCTTTAGTTCTGTGTCGACATCATTGCTCGGGGTGTGCAGCATCTTGCGGTGACTACACTGGAGGTCACACCCATCGGGGTCATCGTCGACAGCGTCTTAGTTTCCTACGTCTGGAAGTACAAGCCATCCAGTGTGGAATCATCCATCACCATCGAATTAGGTATGACTCTTGATGACCTGCTGCGGTTGGAGGAAGACGCGGAAGCGCAGCCGTCCATACTTCCGAACACCACTTGACTTCGCCAGTCGCAAGGCATGGAATTTCAACTTGATGTACCACTATATGATGAACATTCTGAAAAGGATGTGCAATCAACGGGAGGAGCAGAAAGTCCTGGGAAGACGGTCGGACAACGATGTCCTCCCCATAACGGGGTACCCAATGGTTTCGGCGTGCTGGCCACTTTCGCATTTATGGGCACAAATTTCATCGCATGGGACTTCCACTTCCCCACCCCCATAGAGGGACTGCTGTGGAAGATTTCGTCTTGCGGGCTAGTCATCATTGCCGTTGTCGGACTTCCCATTCTCGAAAGAATGTACACCGAAAAGCAGATATACGCGATGCAAAGAAGAATCCAGGCCTCTCGGCAGGCTCATCAGGAATCGGATGTTCCGGGAAAGGGTGACAGCTGGCTGCATAGACTGCGATACAGGCTGCGGGGTGTTAGGCTCAAGTTAAGAAACAACAGTCGGGAGAAGCACCCGAGCTTTGATGTGTCGCTTTTGGTTGTCTTCTTCTTTGTTCCAAGCATCGCGATATACGGTGTTTTTCGGATGTATATCCTGGTGGAAGATATCATATCTTTTCGTGCGCTGCCCGCCAGCGCTTATACTACGGTCGATTGGTGGCAGTATGCACCCGCCATCAGCTGAGTGGATTGCTCGAAATACTGCTGTATCCTCGTTCCTGTTTAAGGGCAGAAACATTAGCTGGACTAGAAAATATCAACAACGTCACGTGAAACCTTGTTTTGTGATTTAAAGCCTCCAGAGTTTGCCTCGGTTTCCCACAGGCATGTGTTTCGTTTTTCTAATCCATCACATCTCAGGCAAACTCGCCTCAATAGTGCGTGATTTAGTTAGTAGATGCAGTCCAGAATCAGTTTACTATATGAGCGGATATACCTGACACGATGAACCAGCAGTCTGATGGCGTGAGGCACGCCTTTGACCTCTGGTCACAAGGATCCCGAGCATCGTCTGCACTATTAATCAGGTTACAGCCGCTCGAGACACGTGTCTTAGGTTTGCTAGGTACAGAGTGTCAGACTAACTGTTCCGGGAGAGTGCCTAGCAAATTAGGCTTCTGCATCGCATCCGTGAGCTACTAGTCAGATTTGCCAGGGATCTGAGAGTCATTGGCATGCAGACAACTGAGCCCAGGAGCTGTCAATGTGTCGACGGGTCTAGGCTTCCTGACATGTGTGAAACAGTCAAAAGAAACGCGGGACACGCGCGGGCGCATTTTGGGGCGTTCCCCCTCATTAACCTCCTCTCCGACCCGTGTTAGAAATCCCCCCATTGACTACAACATCCGCACGGTTGCCTAATGAGCCCATCAGTCTAACATTCTCGTTGGTTGTTCCCTCCTACGACGATGTACGGGAATCTCACTCGCTCTGGCGAGTTTCCCTCCAACTACTCCGATGAAGGTTTGCCATGGGAGAACCGCAAGCGCACAATCCTATCTGTGATCCTGTCTGGGCTGGTATGTGCACTATGTGCAATGGCATTGTATCTATTTTGCTTACAGTTACAGATTATAGCTTGGCTATGCGTGGGCTCAAGGCTTTATGTGAGACTCCGCATCCTACACGCACCTGGGTGGGATGATCTTGTAGTTCTCATTGCACTGGTAATACTACAACTCCAAATTCACATCAGGACGGGTGCTGACTCCAAAGCTTGCCGGTTCAACAAGCGCGATAGCGCTTTGTTTGGGTACCCACACCACACCGATCTTTGCGGTCTGCGTAATCACATTGAACTAACAGTTGATTAGGCACGGATTACGGCTTCGGCCACCCTTTTAGAAAGGTTCCCGATAGCGACAGGGAAATGTTCTTTCTCGTGAGATCTGCCAATTATTCTTGATGCTGCTGCATCAACATGACTCAAGCTTACACTTGGAGTCACTAGTTATTTTACGTGGCAAACGCATCATTTTCCATGTCCAACAGCCTAGTGAAGCTATCGATCCTTTTACAATACCTCCGAGTATTGAAAGATCGCATGAGACGCCTGAAGATCTTGGCCAAAACAACGATTGTTATCGTCTCGATCTGGGGCTTCGCTTTCTCCTTCGTGGCGTGGTTCCCCTGCTTCCCAGTTCAACAATTTTACCGCCTAGGCTCGGAATTCAATTGCTATGGATACGGCTCTACCAAGCCGATGGAGGTGTATAACATGGTCATGGCATCCAATGCTACAAACATGGCTCTGGACTTTATAATTCTTTTACTGCCTATCCCCTTACTGTTTAGTGACGGCACCATTCGACGCACAAAGCTGGGGCTTTTGGGGCTTTTCATCATTGGGGCACTGTAAGAGAGCGCAAAGACTCTGATCTCACATTTCATTGTCACCTAGATGAAGTGGCTGCTAACCCGACACCTAGGATCAATGTCATCGCAGCAGCGCGCATCGTCGCTAATAAGGCTACAGCAGACAGAGAGCCCGACCCTACGAGATCTTTCCCTACAATTATACTGCTAGGAGAGACCGAGAATCGATTATCTCTGGCTTTGGCGTCGATCCCGGTGTTTTGGCCTGTAGTCACAAAGACGTGGAATAACTTTATCTTTGTCACGCAGGAGGTTAAGGTGGAAGTTACGAGAAGGGACTTTTCAAATGGATTGGAGTTAGGTGAAATCAGACCGGAGGATCGCCCTTTTACAGGAATCGCGGACGTCAACACGGAAGACGAGACGACGGAGGCAGGACTCCGACATCCCGGGCGACTCTGTGAAGTGGATCAATATGTACGGCAGCTAATAAGCCCATTCGCTGATGCTCAAAAGGACGAGTCGACGAATTTGACAACTGAACTCCACCGGGGCTTCGCGGAGGAGTTGGAAGGGCATAATCTGGATTTCGAAACCGTGCCGGATATGGCCAGATCCTGTGGATCATCGATGAACGCCGAGTCGTCGGGCATCCCAATAGCGACAAGTGGGGAAAGTGCAGAATGTGAACATGTTAACTTTCAAAACACGAATAAGACTTGAATTTCATGTCTCACTCTTTCGCAATCATCTATTAGTCATTGCGAACTCGGAATGGCTACCTAGGTATGGCTACTTGGTTATGAAGATGCAGGGAAGCGAATAGCGAGCCAGCAATTTACTCCCTACAAACTGACTTAGGTCAACCTCCAAGTACCTACAACCACCCAGAGGTTTGAGTCTCCAACCAGGGAAGTAGTACATCAAGAACCCCCTGCAGGTTCTCAGGGAACAATGCGTGGGACGCATCCTCCACGAACACCACAGTAGACCGGTTGCCCGCCAACCCCGTGGTATAGTTCCATTGATCCTCTTGCCTCCACGGATCCAAAGTTGCAATGACATCCAGGATCTGGGTGTTGTTTCCTCCAAGAGTGCTCACGCTGGTGCCTGAGACAGAGCCGACGGCGTCAAGAAACCAACCTGTCAACCAGACTGAGGCATCGTGGCCTGGGGCAAAGTATCCCAGCTCCAGCGCGGCAAGTCTTTCATCGACAGGATTACTGTAGTTGGCGGCGAACGTGGCCGTGGCGGAGATCGTGGCGTTGGCATTGATGCCAGTGGTGATACATGCCAAGACGATAGACGGCACCTTCTCTGGAAAGGTCGCGGCCATGTACTTAGCGACCCGCTGGCCGGCGGCGTGCCCGAGAACGACTGCCCGACCATTGCCAAAATTGTCAATGACTGAAGCAACGTCGGCACTGAGCTCGTCCCAGGCCGTGTCGATCGGGCCGGTGGATTCGCCCATGCCCCGAGGTTGGGGGCGGAGGACCCGGTACCCGGACTCGGCAAGACCGGTAGAGAACTCGTGGAAGTCATCGATGCTGTCGCGGGCGAATGATGGCCAGACGAGCAATGATGGGCCCTCTCCTTCGACGAGAATCTGGATTGTGTTGTTTGAAGCGCCGGTTAGATACTCCGTAGTATATGCCGACGACGCTAAGGCCGGCAGCACGGCGAGAACCAGTGTAGTTTTGAAATGCATTGCAAGGAGAAACGCGTGATTTGTTGATCCGCCTTTGCTTGACGTTCTGATGAAGAAAGAGAGAGAAAAATATATGCAGCCGGTACTGTGAAACGAGTGTCTATGGAGTTCAAGGAATGCTCGTCTGATACTACTTTACCAAAGTTGTCAAAAGACATTATATATACACAATCTGAGTAAGGCGCCCCCTTTTCCAGGAGAATCCTTCTCAAGGTCAAGAAGCCTCAGAGGCTGTCCTGATGTCTTGCGGGTCAGGATCTACGTGCCGCCTATTCAACATAGCTCAGATTGATCTTGGCGTGGTTCCGATGTGGCGGTACTCCCGAGCCCTTGGCTCGACAATTGGTTGCTTCCTTGCCAAATACATAGTTTCTGGTGGTGACAAGGGCAGTCCATGTCCCTGTGCTGGAGACGGGTTCTCACTCTAGTCCTGAGAGCTATTTTGTCGTCTAGCTTTGTGTGGTGTGCCTTTCCACGTCACAACTTTTGAATGGCGCGGTAACTTCCCTTGACGCGGGTTTAAAGGTGAATCAGTCATCCAAGACCACATGATGAAAACCGAGGATGAGATTTAGTGTTTCCATTGCCCGTGAACTCGTTTTCTGGTACCGGTCCGTTACAATGAATGTCATCCATGTTGGGGTACTCATAGACTCGAGATGATTTGATACCTAGGCAGGATCGGGCTGCAGATGGACGAGGCACATTACATCCCCCACAATCCGCACGGGAGCAACTTACTTCTCACTGTAGATCTGAACTACGTCGGCTGCTGCCATCCCTGGCAATCAACCTAGGAAATTCTCGGCTACTGGAGAGTACGTACAATGCTGTTCTGTTGGTCCAAGCGGTAGGCTGCACGACTCACGCACCTCGTTGAACCATGAGAAAGGGGGAAAATATTTACCCAGGAAAATGCGCTAAGGACTACCATGCCACTGGCAAATCACGTTGTTCCAATTACAGGGCTTTGGGTACGAATAAGAGAGAGAAAGTCTAATTAAAGGAACCATGAATAATGTTGAAAGGTGCCAATTCCGCTCGTGTGGAGAAAAGGATCTACATATAGCGAGTGGATATAATTGAGGGCTGCCCAGGTGTGTTTAGCCTTACGGTCTTGGAAATACCTGGAGCGTAGCTGACTGCCTGTAAATCATGAGAAACAAAACACAAACTTTCTGCAAGGAGGTAGTGAGAACAGCCAGCCCTAATTAACGGTCGCCACCTTCATGTCTATTCTAATCTGACGCCCACGTTCTACGACATTCTGTCAAAATGCGCTAGAGCACCAGGAATGGCTAGGTATCTATGTCGCCCGCGTTCTTCGTAGCCTTCAGCACAGTCCGAATCTGTTCTATGCCGAGGCGGCTCTTCTGGTGCGCAGCTAACAACATAGCAGTCTTGACTGTGTTCTTGATCTCCCGCCCATTGAGAGGTAACTGCGCTAGGCCAACACACTCTTCATCTGTAATTGAATGCCCCGTGCCGCTTGTCCCACAAAGTGTCGCCAGATCTGAATCTTGGCCTCGGGTTTGAGGTCCGGATAGTGCAACGTCAGGTGGACTCTGCTCTGGAATCCATGGTCGATACTCTCAGCGCGATTGGTGGTCATGGACATGATGCCGCGGTAATACTCGAGACGTCTGACCATGTTAGTCATGTTCCTTTGCATTATTATACTAGTAGAGACCATCGAGGAACACCACCATAAAGAGAGTGCTTTTACGATTCATTGTACTCGTAAAGGTTGGGATCATTGAAATGGGGTGGCTGGGGATGTTACCTTAAGAATACAGCAACGATTTCGTTGTGCACAAGATGAGCTATCGAGCGTTCCTGTAGGAACACATCTCGAAAGGCAGGATGGCCTCCCACTTCTCAACAAGCTTGAGAGTTTTGTCAAGGAAGTCTTCGACTTGATCTGCTCTCTGTCCAAGCTCGCCGGCACTAAGAGTGTACAGCGGTTTCTGAAGCTTAGCAGCGGTCGCCTCAGCAGTTAACGTTTTACCTATTCCCGGGTTTCAAACAAGTAGCACAATGATGCCGAGCCCTTTGCCCTTGATAAAATCATCAAAGCCATCGTTCTGGCTCATATATTTGCCTTTGATAAACGAGAGGAGCAGATCCTTATAGCCACTGGGTAGTATCAAGTTTGGGAATGCACTATCATTCCAAACGATATCACTGACTCCGTCGACTTCAAACTACCCCCACAGCTTCGCATCGAGGGAGTACCCGCGTACGCGCGTGTTACACAGAAGCAGTTGCTCATCCCTGAGATCGTATTGTAGTCATCGAGAAATATGAGCAATTGTTTCCGGGTGAGCGGCTCGTGATTGGACACTGCTTGCAAGGATCACTGGGTGTTGCAGAAGGGAGCAACAGAAGGTTTTTCCACTGACTCACCTGGTCCCTTCTCCGGTGCCGATATTGGGTTCTCAAAGAGCCACATCGGCCTGCCGGATATGCCATGGGCTGCACTTTAACGCAATCCTCTGAGGCTATTGCCCGGCCTGTTGGTGCTTTCTGAGCCCTGGTGTCTCTGGTCTTCCATATCCATTTGAGGCGCAATCGAATTGTGGTCAAGCGGCGAAAGTTGGATCCATTCATGTGAGTTGTTGAGAAAATACGAAGTAGTATCCACAACGATACGTCCATCCACCTATGTGATCTCTTCAATAAATAAGTGATCTTTTGGAACTTTCGTCGTAGACTCAATACATACCTGCCGCTTCATCTTTATGGCTGTCCTTCTCACTTGTAATATTACTGTCCCCATGTAGGCAACATATTGTTGCCCGCAAAATTGCACGAACTTGCGACCTCGGACGATAGTATTGTCCTGGATTTCCTGGAACGAGGAGTGGAACTTAGCCGGAAACACATTGAGGTCACATATAGATCGTGTGCCGGCATATTTACCTATTGCTATAACGCGTTGTTGACACCCGAATCGGTGTCCGTCCCAGTCCACGAATTTGACCCTGATGTCGAATTGTGATATTCCGTTGTGGCAAGAGTACTCGCAACTGTCGACAAGGAAGAATCGGTCTGGGTAGCCCTCCTGGGTCGCAATTATGTTGATACCGGGCTCAAAGAGCGCCCAAAGTAAAGGCCAGGTGATCACATGGTGGTTTGGTGGGAAATATGCACTTTGCACCAAATAGTGCCAACTTCGCCTTCCAAATCGCGGTTCGCTATGAACCATAAATATACATATATTAGTACTAATTGGTGCTAATTAGGCTGGATTTGCTATATTATAGTCAACATCTGATTAATTAGACCCTTCCTCCTCTTTCTTGAAAGTTTTAGCATAATACCCAGCCTTGCCACACTTGCTACAGCATCGTTTACTTAGTCCGCCGCGAACCGCCTCATCAGCGCCACCACTTATCTTACCAGCTGGTCGCTTCCCCTTCTGTTTCTCCTCTATTATTGCTTGGAATTCCTCAATACTAAGTGCCCCTCTAAGTTGCACTCGAGTCCTTTTAGCCCTCCGGCGTTTTGCGAGTACTATATTAGCCTTCTCAAGAGTGCGGACCCGATCCTTTAAGAGGATAAGCTCATTCGCTATTACTCGTACACCCTTTGCCATCTGGTCAACGGCCTTTATAATTGGTATAGAAGAGCTTACCTGATGGGCGGAGATCCTGCCTTTAATATAAGTCGATTGTTTGATGGTTTATTATGTATTAGAGGGTGTTTGAGACTCCTATTGCTGGGGAGAAATAGGGACGGATGGCACTGGAGTTCTGATGCGAACATTAAGCTTAGAAATAACAGAATCCGGGTCCCAAGATATTATTCCAGCTCCTCTGAATGCAGCCTTGATATTGGTTTTTGTAAAGGTCTTATTGTAGGCTGCCTTGAATGCGACGAAGAACTCGCTCTTAGTGATGTGGTTGATAGAAGCCCGGATAAAGTCGCTGATTTCCTTGCTATACGCGCGATTCATGGTCGAATATAACGCTATATCTAGTAGCTGGACTAAAGAAGAGGAGTACGGGGGTATACTGGTAGAGATGATCTTGTTCTCTTTGCAGTATTGGTTAAATTCGGCTAATATATAGCTCTTATGGCCATTAAGTATCACCATCCGGTAATCCGCCTCTCTCTTAGGCTTTATATGCTTGTTAAAGTGCTGAATACATTCAAGGCCAGTTTTATTATCTGCCTATCCACTCAGAGTAGGTATAATCACCCAGGAGGGGAAAAACCCGACTCTGTAATCCAGCTTGTAAGGTGATGAGCGCCCTGAACGATAACAAACAGCGGGATACACCAGCTATTTGCATTAATGCATTCAATAGCTGTTTGTAATAATCAAGGTTTCCTGGGTCCTATAAACCAAAGAGATCAAGGGGTTTATGTCCAAGATACGTAACAAGGCGGTGGTTGAGCAATATTGGGGTTTGTACAATGATTAAGAGCTAATGAAAGCTATTCAAGAGTGAACACTTATATTGGCTGCTGAAGAGCTGTCCTATCCTAATGCTATCTACTGGTAATTGGCGTGTCTATATAGTCCATCTCTTCAGGCTGGCTCATCGTGGCTTGATGAGGCCCGATGAGGCTCAGTAGTGCTCAGTGGTGCTCACTGAGGCTCGGTGAGCACTGGTGAGCTTTCCCTGCTCTGACCCTAACCCTGCATGGGTACCACGTGACGGTGGCCTGGTTTTCTTGTGCCGTTCGGCTGGCCGGTGTGCTGGCCCAGTGGGGTTCTGTCCCAAACAGAACCAACCGTTATTCCTATTTCTGTCAGGGTCGTGACATTACAGATCGAAGAGTTCCATGACCTACATAGTTGGTTTTGTTTTTAATCCGGTTCCAGTGCTTAAAAAAAAGGATTCAAAAAGGATTCCTTTATATAATTATAAGCGCTTTAAAACCTAACACTAAATATAAATATAATATTAAAGGAATCGAGAAGGACGAGGGGGCAGGACCTGACGTTGGGTACTGGATCAGCATGACACACTGGGATGGCCCTAGACCAGAGTCTTTTCGTTGACGGTAATGCCACGTGCCGCACAAGGGGGAAGAAAGCTGTATTCAAGGAATCACATGAAGAAGAGTGGTTTCTTTTCATAGTTCTTCGGAATCGACCATAATCTGAGCCAACTCTTACACGGTTGAGGCTTTAGACCTACACACGACAGCTTCTCGTTGTTTTCGCTGAATGAATTCAATGTGATACATTACGGATCTTGTATAATTGAACATTCTGGTTAGGGACGACGACATCGGCCGTTCCAGCTCAGCCGTGGACCAGCATCCTACTAGTAATAGTGTAGTGTTGCATATTGCATACTACGGATTGGATTTCTGTCTTCCATCGAACCAAACAGAACCTCGCTGGGAAGGCTAACCGAAAAACTACATGGGATGTTACATCCATCAGACGGAAGGGAATGAACCATGACAGCGCTAATAGCTGGATGCAACGAGAGTGGCCGTTGGCCGTTTAATTGCGGTCCTCATGCGAGAAGACTAGCGCCAACAACCAGGCGGCTGTGGTATCTTTTTTCTCTCGTACTCATGAGAAACTTCCAAATGACTTTGTCGGCTGACCAAGAATGACCTGCCTGAGTGCGTGGACATCCCCGCCGAGACGGCCTGCAACCGAAAAATGGACACGCTGAAAGACAGTAAATGCAAGAACAGTTACCATGCCGTCCCCGCAGAATGAGGCGAAAAATACCAACCCCTCATAACAGTGTGCCTCATGGCGGGCGGGCGACTCCCACACCAGGGCCCACAGCCGCCAGCAAACCCAGGCGCCGCGTCCGCCGGCCGGGGACCTCCACCTCTACCTCATCGAGACGCTGGTGCCCGGAGGACCGCGAGATCCCGCGTGGGGAGGAAAAACAGACTCCGCCATCTGGAGCAGCTTGCGGGACAGTTGCTCACCGCGGGGTACGAGCCGCCCTCGCTGCGGCTCTTCTCCACGCACTTCCCACCCCGTGCGGGGCTCGACGGTCCTGGAGGCCGTGGCTGTGGGAGTGAGGGCCGCCCGCTGTTCGCCCTGCAGCTCTTTGGTGGCGACCGTTGGGGGGGGGGGCGGGTTCCGGCCGTTCAGCCAGGGCGTCGAGGATGGGCCCCCGGGCTGGGGGGAGGGGGAGCGCGTGGTGACAGAGCAGGGTGTTTGTTGCCGAGGTGCTGGTCCAGGTGGTGAGGTGCACATAGATACGGAGCTGAGAGACTTGGGGACGTACATGAAGCCTGAGGGGCCTTATGAGATTTGTCCCGGTGGCGACCACGTAGGGATGTGGGAAGGGGCTCGGTGGTGATCAGGCTTCCTCAGGAACTGATGACGACTGCGCGGTCTATATTAGGGACACACATTGCACATGCCGGACTCTGGGACGCAGCCTGATCAACTCCTGTGACCCTCTTGTTGCGTTTTGGCAGCAACCAATATTTACAATTCGTGTTGTCCCCTGTGGTGCTGAAGTGGTGGAAAATATGAGCGCTCTCTCGCTCAAGATGATGCCAGGAGACCCAAGGCCTCGGGGCCAGGCCAGCCACGATTAACCCCCCCCCCCCTCACAGCTCAAACTCCTCCACCTCCATCCCACAGCTGACACAGCTCTTGGTGCTCATCCCCGCCTCATCCACCACCGCCCTCCCCCACTCATGCACGTGCTTCTTCACGGCCCCGCCGACCGCCGCAAGGCTCTCCCCGAACCTCGCGTCCCCGCCGGCCAGGGTCCCCGACACGCCCCGCCGGAAGGCGTCGGCGCGCGTCTTCTTCTTGAGGTCCAGCAGCCTGTCGCGGAACTTGTCCTCCTTGCGCTTCTTCTTGGCGGCCTCGCGGCGCGCGAACTCGGCGTCCAGCGCCTCGGCCGAGCCCCATTTTGCACCGAAGGCGTACTCCTCCACCTGGTACCGCAGGAAGAGCATCATGTCGTGCCAGTGCGTCTTGTGCGGGTTGGGGCGCGAGAGATGCGGGAGGAGGTCCTTGTCGCGGAGCTCGGCTGCAAGGTCTCGTGTTAGATAGATATTGGCTGCCCGGTGGGGCGGAGGCTGGTTATGATGATGATGCCGGGCGTCAGTAAACTCACGGTCTGTGATGAGGTAGTCCTCCCTGCACTCCGTCTTGGTGAGGAGCGAGTACTTCTCCGGGAACTTGTCCTTGCACCCCCCGCACACGCAGCACCCGAAGACCTCCTCCCACACCCAGTCGATCTCGACGTTGCCGCACTCGCGGCACCTCTTGCGCTCGCCCTTGCCCGCGATGGCGCTCAGCCCGGGCTCGAACGGCCCGGCCTTCTGCCTCTGCAGCTTGCGCAGGAGCTGCATCCGCTCCCACTCCGCCTCGGTCATGTGCTTGGGCCGCTGCGGCTCGTCAGGGTTGGCGGCGCCAGCGATGGCGGGCCCCCCGCCGGACATGCTCTTGTTGAAGGGGTCGTCCTCCGCCGAGAGGAACCCGCCCTTCGTATCTGTCATGTTGCTGAAGTTGTAGTCCACGAACCGCGCGAACTTCTTGTTCATCGCGCGCGGCACGGACGAGCCGCCGTCGCCGTCTTTGCCGCCGGGTCCCCCTCCGCTGCTACCCCCGCCGACGTCTTGCCTCTTGGCCGGCGACCGCGCGTCGCGGTGGCTCTCTGGGACGTGGGACTGTGTGATGGACTCGTAGGGTCGCTTGCGGAGGGACCGCCTGCCCCCGGCCGGGGCGACGACGTGCACGTCATCTGTGTCTACGAAACCTGAAGAAGACTTGGTCACGGGCTGGTCGGTCCCGGACGCGCGGGCGGCGGCTTCTCGTTGGGAGCGGAGGTCCTTTGCGCGGAGGCGGGACTCTTCCTGTCGGAGAAAGGGTCAGAAATGAATAGAGGGAGTGTTGTTGGGTTATGGTGCATACCAGTTTGCGGGTGACTTCTGGTGTCGGGGGCGAGACGTTGACGGGTTGTGATGTCGCCTGAGGAGGCGGGGTGGAAGGGCGCACCATTGGCGCGACGAAGGTCGGATGGTAGTATTCGTTTGGGGGGGGGGGGACGGAAGACCAAGGTTTACAGGTGGGTAGGTGGCTATGAGGTCAGTTTGAGGACAGCAATACCCAGGACAGGATCGAAGAGTGGAATTGGGTTGTGAGGTTGTCGAAAGTCCAGCAATGGCATTGATGGGCAGCGTCGATGACGGCGTCGGCTGTGACAAATTAGCTAGGGCGCGGCAGGCAGCCGCGCCCGCCTCGGCATACCGAAGTGCGGGTGGCGATTTGCCCGCGGCTGATGCAACAGAAACAGAAACACAAGATGGAGTCAAAAGCTGCTGCATTACTAAAACGCGACGTCTTCTATGATCCATCGCGCTGTGGTCCACGCAAAGCTCTTGTGTGCCAGATCCAGAAAGAAAGCTGCCCAACTCCAAATATACATGCATGTCTCTCTCTTTTTCAGTTTGTTGTCTTTGGGCACTGGCATCTTGCGAAGCATCGCACCCCAAAAAAACCAGCACCATGACAGTTTTATCCCTTGCATTTCCCGTTAAACCTGTAAACATGCCCCAATCATGCGCACGTAAAGCCCTTTATTATTTGGAGAGGAGGACAAAGAACTTTTGGTGGTGTCGTGACGCCAAGCAAGAGAAAGGAGACGACTCTCTCTACTCCTCCTTGGCACCACCACGGCCGGCCCGCTCGGCAGCCTCGACGGCCTTCTTGTCGCTCTCGGGGGGGCCCTGCATGCCGGACATGAAGCCGGCGGCGGCCTTGAACGGCCTCTTGAGGTCGCCCGAGGCCGGGTGGCCCAGGACGTGGATCTTGAACAGGTTGCCCTCGAAGGCGGACTTGAGCGGGATGATGCTCTGGATCAGCAGCGGGTTGGTGTACTTGAAGTAGAAGTGCATGACGACCATCATGCCCATGCCCATCAGCTGCGACCGGAAGGCCTGCTTGAGCTGCGCCATGTCGTACGCGTGGATCGTGGTCGTCACCAGCTTGCCCTCCTCGGTGGAGCCCATCGGGGCCGGCTCGACGTACTTGAGGGTGGTCATGTCTGCGCAGGGACGAGAAGGTCAGCAGACAGGAAGGCAGGGAAGAGAAAGGACAGGACCTGAGGAGTCATAGTTAAAGACTGACCCTTCTTCGCATCAATCTTGGTCCTGATGTACAGGTAGATGCCCATGATGATCAGGTTGCTGAGCACGTAGAGGCCGCGGCAGGCGTTGAGCACATTGGGGTCTTCGAAGGGGACCCTCTTGGCCACCTGCATCATACCAAGGATGATGACGATGTTGGTTCTGCATGCGACGGCATAGTGTCAGCGCATGCGCAGGTGAATGGGGGCTCCGCGGCAAGACGCAAGTTGGTAGAAGCTGTCGCGTGCGACCAGACAAGACGCTCGCGGTGCCGGAGCTCAGTTGAGACTCACACTTGGGGACCTAGGCCGGCCATTTTGGATGATTTGTCGGGTGAGGACGAGGAGACCGAAGCGATGGATACGTTTGGCGAGGGTCGGACAAGCGACGGGGTGGGGAGGCAGACCAAGTTGGTGTCGGTGGTTGTGGTGGTGGTGATGGAAGAGGATCAAATTAGAAATGTAGATGCGCCTGCCCGCAGCTAAGGTGTCACTCAGTGGCCCGGGCGATTGGGTGTCCCTGGGCGGAGTCTGGCCTCAGCAACTTTTTTGCCGCAGGGCAAGAAGCCACCTCAGCGGCCGACGGCCTGGCGTGGGTCCATTATGCTAGCGCAAGCTTTGATTGGTCATAGTCACCGTCTTGGCAGAGATTCCGTCAAAGCCTCAGATAGGAACCGTCCGACACATGCGCCACCGTCACGACAGATCCTCCCGCAACTGACAAGTTCCCGCCGTTTCCGTCAAGCTGCCCCATCATTATTCTGCTTGATATGGACTTTATGGGTGGATGAACTGAACGAAACAGCCATCTGAGAGTTTAGAGACCTCGACATCTCCAATTCGGGTTGGACGAGTTGCCGGCACTGCATATGTATTTTGAACCGCCCACCGTCAACTGCATCTAGACAGACGATGCCGATTTGGCACGCAATTATCAGTCCAGCTTCCGTCCCGATGTTCGTGCCTATTCCCTTGCCGTGATGGTGCCAACATCTTGGGGCCGACACATGCCGTTGCACGTGGGCACTTTGCGGGATTGGGTAGTTGGTTTTGTCTTTAATCCGGTCACAGTCCTTTTTTTTAAAAAAAAAAAAATTCTAGAGGCGATTCGTTCATATAATTGTAAATGCTTTAAAACCAAGCGCTAAATATAAACATAATATGAATGATGATAAATTTAAATATAATTGCTTATTACTAAAAAAAATTAACAACCTTATAACGTGGTTTATCAGAAGGCCGGCAGTATCAGGTCACCGGCAGTTTTTCCAACTTAACCCAACTTTTGTTAACCCCAGCACCCCCCTAGAGCTAAATAATTAATAAGAATTAGCACCAATTGGTGCCAACTGCTTTATATTGCTTATTTGCAATTGATTTTATTAATTTGGAGGCGTTGGGGGTGGTGCAGGGTAGCCTGTATTAGTTAAGGTTTGTATAAGCCAGGCTGTTTTAGGTATAAATCGCGTTTCCGTTTTTCGCGTTAGTCTCGCATCATTCCTCCTATTTAAGTATTTAACGCGTCAGAAATCAATAACAACCATTATGTATTCTGACTTAAAAGAAGGGAACATACTTCTAGCTATATAGGTTATTCAAAAATCCCAAAAAAAAAACAACGTAAAACTCTTATTAATAGCAGCAGCTGCACAGATTTTTAATATTCCTAGATCTACACTACAGGATAGGATAAACTAGCAACCCACCTACGAGGAATCACGCGTTAATAAACAAAAATTCGACCAAATCGAAGAGAAAACACTTATCCAATACATTATTAATCAAGATGTCCGAGGATTTTCCCTGCAACTTTCTAGTGTGGAAGATATGGCCAACCTTCTCCTTGCGTCGCGTGATGCTAAGCCTGTAGGCAAATACTGGGCTGGACGCTTTGTGGAGATGCAACCCAGCTTAAAGACTAAGTTTAATCGTCCTTATGACTATCAGAGAGCCCTTTGCGAAGATCCAGAGGTTATTAGGAACTGGTTCAGGCTCCTCTATAACATGATGGCCAAGTATAAGATCATTGATGATAACCTCTACAACTTTGATGAGACTAGCTTTATAATAAGCATGATCACCTCGTTAATGGTTGTTATACGCGTTAATAGGCGTGGAAAGGCCAAATCTATTCAGCCTAGCAACTCCGAATAAGCAATAGTTATTAAATGTATTAATACAACGGGCTGGTCCATCCCGCCGTTCATTATTATTCAGGGCGCTTATCACCTTATAAGGTGGACTACAGAGTTAGGCCTTTCCCCCTCTTAGGTAATTATACTTACTCTGAATGGATAGACGGATAATAAGATTAGCTTTGAGTGGATTTAGCACTTTAATAAGCATATAAAACCTAAGAGAGTTATAGATTACCGGATGTTGATATTTAATAATTATAAGAGCTATATATTAGCCGAATTTAACTAATATTATAAGGAGAATAAGATTATCCCTATTAGTATACCTCTATACTCTTCTCATTTAGTCCAGCTATCAGATATTGCGTTATTTCGGCCTCTGAAGTACATATATGGCGGGGAAATCAGCAATTTCATCCGGGCTTCTATTAACTATATTACTAAAAGCGAGTTCTTTATTATATTTAAGGCAGCTTACGATAAGACTTTTACGAAAACCAATATCAAGGCTGCATTCAGGGGACCTGGAATAGTGCCCTGGGACCCGGATTCTGTTATTTCTAAGCTTGATGTTCGCATCAGAACTCCAATGCTATCCGTCCCTGTTTCTCCCTAGTAATAGGAGTCTTAAACACCCTCTAATGCACAACAAACCGTTAAGCAATCGACTTATATCAAAGGCAGGATCTCCGCCCATCAGGGTAGCTCTCCTATACCGATTATAGAGGCCGTTAACCAGATAACAAAGGGTGCACGAGTAATGGCGAACGAGCTTATCCTTTTAAAGGATCGGGTCCGCACTCTTGAGAAGGCTAATATAGCACTCGCAAAACGCCGGAGGGTTAAAAGGACCCGAGTGCAACTTGGAGGGGCACTTAGTATTGAGGAATCTTAAGTAATAATAGAAGAGAAACAGAAGGGGAAGCGACCAGCTGGTGAAATAAGTGGTTGCGCTGATGAGGCGGTTCGCAGCGGACCGAGCAAACGATGCTGTGGCAAGTGTGATTGTCACGGCCAGCATGAGATGCAGCATGAGAGCTGGGTCTATTGGCGCTATGAACGAATATTCTAAGCTACAGAGAAAGGAGAAAAGCGGAGACCGTCGCTCGCGCGATCCCTGGACTGCATGAGAATCTCGTCGCGACTGTGGGGCTAAGGGTTAGGGTCCTTGTGACGGTCAGGGAGCTTGCCTGACCGTGGCTGTCGTCACAGTGATAAGGCTGGGCATTATACAAAAACTTGCAAGAAAGAGGAAGAAGGGTCTGATTAATCAGATTTTGACTATATTATAGCAGATCCAGCGTAGTTGGCACCAATTAGTTCTAATATATGTATATTTATGATTCGTGGCGAACCGCGATTTAGAAGGCGAAGTTGGCACTATTTAGTGCAAAGTGCGTATTTCCCACCAAAAGTCGGCCTGTTTAAACCAGCACTGCAACCACGCCAATCAATCAAAATTAATAAGATCAATTAGAAGTAAGTAATTAAGTGCAGTTGGCATCAATTGGTGCTAATTGTTATTAATTATTTGGCCCTGGGAGGGTTCTGGGGTTAACAAAAGTTGGGTGAAGTTGGAAAAACTGCCCGTAACCTGATACTGCCGGCCATCTGATAAACCACGTTGGTGAAATTAATTAGAACTAACTAAAAGCATATATAAGATTAGTAAATAACTATATAACAGAAAATAAACTAACTTTTTATTAATAAAAATATTAAATCTCAGCATAGCCCTTTATACTTCTCATTTATATAATATATATATACATATTGTTGGTACGGCCCTGACGGCGAGGGTCAAGGGGTCTTTGCACGTGCAAAAGGGTTGAAGCAGACCGTAGGCGTTTGAGTACGGGTTCTGATTTCTGCTTAGAGAGGAAGGAAGAAGCTATCGCTAACCTCGTCTCCCTGACGGTTGGTGTAGTAGTCGGCCCTCTGGCTGACTAACTCCAAACCCTGCCCTTTGATTGGCTATAGCCCGTAAGGGCATGGGTAATTGACAGTCGCTCAGAAATCCACAAAAACTTTAAATCTTCAAACTCATACTGGAACCCTATCACAACTCCAAATTGACTAAAGTAATTGAAAATAAGGAATTTAAAGCAGTTGGCTCTAATTGGTGCTATATTCAATTGACCCTTTTGCACTCGGTGCGTGCTAGTGTTGTCTAAAGTTGGCGGAGTTGACGAAACTGTCCGGCTGAGTGTCCTGTCCCGCTGGGTGTCCAACCACGTTATATAACAATAACTTTGTATATAAAAAATTACCAACTTTTTATATAAATTCCGAACTAAAAAGCAGTTAAATTTTTAAGTCATAGCGGGTAAATAAATCAATAAAGTCAAATCGTTAATCAACCAGTAATATATAATGTGGCCAAAGCCGCGGGATTGGGTAGGACTTACACCGTAAACTTGGTTAATTTCACTCTTAATTCGGCCACAGCAACCTTAAAACAAAAGAAAAAAGATGTTAGTGCTGATTTTGCCACACAGTCGTAAACGCTCAAAGTCCCAGCGTTTAGATTAAACGCAACACATTGTCAACTTAGAAACATCTATTCCAATTGTATCTCAGTCAGTTCTCTAGCCCTTGGATCGAATCCATGTGCTACTTGTTAGACCGTCATGAGTTTGTATTCCCGGTCTGAAGTCGCGCAGCTCTTTCTGTATCGACTCCACCTCGGTCTGGATGTGGCCCAAGAAAGCAAACCACTTTTCCGTGGTAGAGTTGAATGCCCTCCAGTCCCAGTAGCATTCACCTTCAATAGGCGGTCTACTCGCCTTCCTGGGCGCCGAGTCGGGATCGTCCGAGAGCTGGCGCAACAGCTTCTTCAGCGGAATAAGCTTCGATCTTGGCCCCGGCTCAGGCCGTCGTCGCCTCTGGCCACGACGCCGGCGACGCGGATGTGGTAGTTGGCCACCCTGATGGCCTCGCCGTGGATTGTGCGGTCCGTTGGCAGCTGCAGCCAGTGCATGGCGTCGGCAGGCCCTTTGCTGGACAGCCAGAGTAAGCTATGGGTGTCCTTTGCCCACTGCATGAGCTGCAGCAAGACCGGTCTCCCATACGGAGGCGGGTCGTCCAGTAACTGCGCATTGGGCCACGTCACAGGCTCCTCGTTGCAGATGCCCTTGACGAAGAGGCCGAGGAAGTGAGCTAGGGTCCATGCTGGGCCCATCGCTGCGTTCCTTAGAGTCTGGTTGTAGTCCTCGAGTGGGAGACACTTGACTTCATTAATCAGGACGCGGAGGCGAACCTTGTCCCTAAGTATCGGGACACACGCGTGGGCGCCGCGCTGCCAACTCTGCAGCACGCTGAGCGTCTCGAACTCATCATGACCGGAGACAAGCACTTTGCGCAGGGATCCAACTTGGGGCATCCCGGGCGTGCCTTTCTGTAGATTCAAAACTCAGATATCGCTGTTGTACAATGGTTGGGCGTCTCTCAGAAGATCACGTGGGACCCCATTGTATGTAGTCACCAGTCTTGAGCTGCTCGTGGCAGAGAATCCTGCCTCGCAGTTCTTCCTGGGTCCGCTAGCATCATGTCTCGTGTCATTGACGTGATACCGGTAGTCGACTGAACGAGGCCAGGACAGATCCAAGTGATCCTGCGGATCAAGTTCGTAAGTAGACATCATTGCCGGTTACCGGTACTGAACGATGCACTGTCCAGCATGGTAATCTAGCAAGGCAGGGTTGATTGGTCGTGAAATTCGACGACAAGACATCCAGACCGGCGTGGGTGGGTGCGGGTTGCAGAGGATGAATCTGGTGGTGAGGGCGGAGTTGCTAAAAAGTGCTGACTGGGCACAGCCATGTTGTGACGTGGGCGAATTGCAGGTAGACAAAATGCTGACCAGCCAGCCAGGCCGCATGCCGCTGCACTGCAGCATGGGAGGATGGCTTACTAGTCGATTTATTCACCTGCAGGGCGTGTGTGTGTACGGGCTACCCAAGGCAAATAAATAGGCTGTTGTCTGAGATTCTCTTCCTGGCCACCCGCTGTTGGATGAGCAGAACATTAATAAATGCCAAATCGCGTTTGCTTCTCAGATACATTAAGGCATGGATGCTCGCTTGGCGAAGGCTCCCAGGTTGACATCGGCTTGTCCCCTAGTTAGGCAGAGAACGAAGTTGTTGCGGTGCAACGGAACAGTAAGCAGCCTTAGTCCGATTTGTACGTTTGATCTCTCTTGCGTTCACTGTACTCACCCTCTTTACCGTCGAATTGTGCATGCATTTGTTGTCATTTAATTTTGACCAATGCCCTGCAGAACATCGCTATAGGCGGTTGCCCTGACCAAAATCCTCCCAAATTTACACAGAACAAAAAGTGCCCGTGTAGTCTTGTGAAAAGCAAAAATATTCACTCTTCCAAGGTTGGCAATCTTAGGCTTCCGAGACTCTTGGAAGACCAGCCTGGCCGAAGTCGTCAGAACAAGCCGAGAAGATATCCTGTAAGCAACGCAGTTGCGGGTATGCCAATCTCAGGGTCAGACCCTGATCAATGCATTGAGTTTGATTTTCAACCTCCATTCCTGCTGGTCTCCCACAACGACGAGGCAACGGGCACTTCGTCAAGGTCGACACCTTCACAATGATACAATCTCAAATGGACCTGCCCAGACTCAACGATACTCCAACCCGCCATCCAGGATTCTGCCTCAGCCTATCCACCAAGCTCATTCACACCCTCACAAGCGTCCTCACAACCTACCAGTATGCTCCAAGCAGCAACAACCACCTCATCCTCTCTGTCGGCAGCGGCAGCGGCCTCCTCGAAGCCCACCTCCTAAACCACCTGAATAGCCAACCAAAATCTACGCCAGCGTCAAGATTCACAGTCCAAGGCGTGGAGGTCCGTTCCTCGCCCACCGGAGCTTCCGTCAACAAATACCTACCCGAGCACCACTCTGCCACCACCAGGGGAACATGGGAGCTCTCCCCACTCCTTGAAGAGGCAAACACGCTGCTGTTTGTCTACCCTCGCGATCCTGGCCTGGTCGACCGGTATCTGGCGGCGCGGCCGGCGTCGCTTCGGGTCGTGGTGTGGCTTGGGCCCCGTGCGGATTGGGAGGTGTTTGGAAGCTGCTTTCAGGGTCTAGACGGGTTCGGAGAGGTGGATATCCTCGAAGGTGGGGGTGCTGGTATTGCAGAGTTTGAGATGATCGCTGTTCTGTGGAGGTTGACTCGCGGCGGTTAAACGTCCCTGATTACCTACGCAGTCAGTGTCATTCTTATATCTGATCATAATACTATTCTGGGGCGTGGGGCCAGCATACTAATAGGGTCCACCTATATAAGGAGCCTTCCAGCGCGTTGTTTTTAGAATTTTAGATTAGAAATTAACCCACTCTTCTCTTCCTATACACTCTGTTCTGATCAGAATACGCGAATGTTTGTTTTTCCTTTTTCTGCTTTCTTCTATTCCTCTGAAGTTCTCTGCGATTGGAGGCCCCCCATTCCTGTGCACCCTTTGTAGCTGGGGCCCGTGTTCAATACTATTAAATAACTAAAGGTAATCAGTTCATATGATTAAAGTCTTCGAGACTTTACTCAAGTTAATGATAATCCGGTTGTATACAATTTATTGTTGCCAGTGTTTTGACAGTCTTCTGCCAGTACCATCCTAACCCACCCACCTGTATGCCCCCCCCCTCTTATACTAACAAACCCACACAATAACACCAACTTCACGATGGAAATAAAAATATTAATTCGTGGTATTGTGCAATTGATTCTTATATGATTTGAAGCTCTCAATCTGCTCAATTTTCGTATTGAGTCGGCTTGCGAATATCCCGGCCGGATCTTGTGCCAGCCTCGCCCGGAACCTCTTCTTCAATGTCACCTGCCTGCTCCTCATTGCTCACACCGTAAATGTCCTCTTCTTCAACAAGAGAATTCTCTTCAGGCTCTTCTCTAGCCTGGACTTCATCTTCAACGTCTTCAATAGAGCCCCCTTTGCTCAGGATCTCATGAGTAGGCATAAATGTCTTGTTGGGGTTGGGTACGGCGCGGCGCGGCGCGGCGCTTCTTGGTGCCCTTCTGGGCTTCCTCACGGGCCCGGAATTCAGCGTTCTATTGCTCAAAGAACGCGATTCGACCTTGCATCTCCTGGAATTTGTCAGGGATCTTTCTGGCCTTGTATCTATCGCCAGGCTTGGTGTTTCGGGCAGACTGGTGATCAAATCGCGCGTGATCTCTGGCTCCGAGTCCTCATCTTCCGGCTCGGCGTCGGCTTTACGTTTCTCCTTGTCTGGTTGGATCTCTTCATGATTAAGGGCTTTCTGACGGTTCACTGGCCAATTGCCCGTCACACGCCAAGCCGAAACTATAGTCTTCGTCGTCACAGCTTTGCGGGCTTCAACTAAGCAACGAAGGAAATTAATCTTGCCCACAGGGGCCGAATCGGTCAAGGAATCGAGCTTAGCCGATTCGTTTCTATAGGCAGCCTTGAGGACATTAAAATGCCCGTTGTCTGCCGGCTGCAACCCGTGAGAAGTGTGTGCTGGGAGGAAGGACAAATAAATGTTGCCTCAATAGCATTCCTCCATAAACTCGGGCTAGAACATATACATCAGGTTTTTCCTTTGAATATATGTGTATTGAGCGATTAATTACTGAAGTATGATGCTTGTGGTCATCAAGAATTAACAGAATCGCCTCGGAATCGTCTTTTCGGAGCTCATTCATTTGAGGCAAGAAAACCTTCTTCACCCACTCAACAGCAATATCATTGCTAGTCCATCCATTCGGCGATGTGACGTAGTACCACGGGCAACGCTTCTCGAACTCTCGAATGAAGCATTGGGCCTGTAGATCTTTGCCCTTGAAAATCACACTCGGCTTGAGGTACTTGCCACCGGCCGTGATCGAGTCAATGATCGAAACCCACGCTCGGCTTCCGCTATTCTTTTTGAAGGCCTTCCTAGTCTCTGCGCTTCCAAGTACTAGTGAATCAAGGCCTAATCGTCATTAGATCAAGAGGAGACAGTCTATTTGTGATAGTATATATACCTTGGCCCTCCATGATGCCACCTTCATCTACGTTGACTGCTAAATCGGGGTTGACCCAATCGAACTGCTCCCGGTGGTCGAAATAGTAATTAGTTACCTTCGGCGTGGAGCCGTCAAGATGGGCTGCCTCTTGTGTACGCCCTATTTCCGTGAGTATCGTAGGGTGGCGCTTCTTGAAGTGCTCCAACCAATGCTTGCCTAATAGGCACGTATCGCCCTTCTTTTTGAGTATAGACTCAACAACTTGCCGAAAAAGCTGCAGCTGTGGGCGCGTAGCCCAGTGATTCTTGACGAATGATCCATTGCACTAGATGATTCTCTTCTGCGGGTAATAGGCGTTGATGGGGCATATTAGTTTCGGCTTTCGAGGGCACCCCATTGAGGCGGGTTTGGAGGGTCATAGGCGGAATTCCATGCTTTGCAGCTGATTTCTGGATAGACAAATGGTTGTCTATGACATCAAATACGGCATCAGCCATATACTCTTCGTTATAGTATGTCATCTTGGCCGGGGGCTTACTACGAGGAGTCTAGTCTATGTACGCTGAGGCTCACGATGTGAGAATTTGACATTCTGTGCGGGGTTCAGGATTGATGTAAGTCCGCTCTGAACCCCGATGGCGAAAACTAGCTAGTATCAAGATTATTGTCTATTCAAATGCTACAGATTGATATAGTTCCCATGCGAATAGCTTCAATGGTTGTCGAGAAGCGTGTAAGTGAAGTTGATTGATTTGTGTGGGTTTGTTGGTACAGGAGGGGGGGTCATACAGGTTGGTGGGGTAAAATGGTATTCTGTAATGATTCTGAACTTTTCGTTGAATTTTACTACTTGACTGCATTACAGCACCTGGTAGGTCCATCACAGTGTTTGCCGACTGGCGACATATGACGAGCGGTGTCTATTTCTAGATTTTGTACTAGCCGATGTGAGGGAAATATCCAGATTATTGTGGTACAACAAAAACAGAATCGGATACGTATCCCAGGCTAATAAAAGGCTCGACTACCAAATAAATGTGACAAACGATCAACAGGTAGAATGTCAAGCCAGTGAGACCATAAAAGAAGCCGTTCAAGAGCATATAAACGATTTGACTTAATAAACCAAGATTCCCCAAATCATTTAGCCGTTCCAAGACTGCCGGATCATATTTGTAAGCGATCACCAGGAGACCCACAAAACCTTAAAATTTCAGGTGAGGAGAATGTCGCAAGGCGAAAATAACATTAGTTGGTATGCTGTCCAATTCAGGGGTAAACAATCCAAGAATGAGCCACCACGCCTTGCGCCATATTTGATCGCTCCTTCTTTGACTGTCGGGGATATTAAGGTGTAGGGCGGTCCAGACACACAATACCAGAGTCTTCAAACAGGTCGAGAGTATGCCGAATGTTCCCCGCGCTGCCATCGGGCCGTCTGGAGCATAGTGTCATTCCACGAAGGACTCTACATTCTAAGGCGTTGACCACGAAAAGAATCGTCTGGGATATCAAAATTGAGACAATATGCTGCGACTTGATGCCTCCGTGGTATCATGTCACTCTCAACAACTGTTCGGCTTCCTCAGGCGCATCTTTGTATGTATATTTGGGAAACGAGCAGGTCGACGACTCACCCCAAGGGCTTTTATGCCACACGCGCGAACACCGACAATCAGCCGGAAGGTTATATGGTTTGAAGCAGTATACTTTATACAGGAGCACGTTGAGAAGGCACCCGATGAGCAATGTGAATTCCACGGGCCGCGACAGGAGGGGAGAGGTAATGTGGTCTTCATATGCCACATGAGGTAGCATCGAGAACAAGGTGTGTCGCACGGGTTAATGAGTAGAGTCCAGCGCCAGCGCGGTGTCGAGTTCTTGCGTGTGACAGCATGGACGAACTTGTTGTGTGGCAATGCATGGCCGAAAGCCGGAGCACAGTAAAGTCCTCAGTTGACAAAGCACAGTCGCCCGCACCCATCCTCGCCACGAGGAACTAAAACCCGGCGCTGAACTGTCACCACCAGCATACTAGGACACCATCTCCAAGGCGAATGAGTAAATTTATCGCGACATTGTGTACCAATGGTGCTACGATATCACGTGTACACGCCCTTTTTGTAATTGCTCTCGGACTCGCCGTGGGTGCGGAACACAACATCACCACCGACCCTCCCAACTGGGCAAGGTGAATAGTATCTTCGCGCAGCCTGATTTCACAGTTCCGTCCGAAAGTCGCCCGGGCAACTTCGGAATCCAGGAAAAGGAGGGTAAAGACGGTAGCCTTATCGTGTGCCCCGTGACGGGGACGCCATAGCCTGCGTGGCACGTCTATAGACGCTTCTCGTACGCACAAACCGGTCCGCCTTACTCTTTCTATCACTCAAGTGGAAACAGAGAGAATCGATGCACATCCGACATGGAGGAAAGTCTGAATGGTGGAGCAGCCCCACGACATTGGGGAGCGCAGCGTGAAGGCTTGCTAAGCCCAATTGGATCAGCTTTGCAGTCAATTGGAAAGCTCTTGTTTTCATCTCCTCGTATGTAAGTTTGTGTGAAAAGTGCATCATCCTCTCAACCTGGCATCGGCACCTGGGCACTGCCGATAGTTTTCATGTCAATCCAGCGGCATCGCCCTGCTTGGTATACAGAAGCCTGATGCTGCGTGTCTCCGGCGGAAGTCAGCCGGGTATAAATAATGAGATATAAAAGTCGCTGGGGATACATCGGGAGCAAATTTGCGTGGAAGTAGGAGTTCGGGAAGGCCCGGTTAAATGTTTTCGACCTTGGACTACCATAGCAGCCTGAACCGATGAAGTGGGGAGAGCTCTGTTCCTGATCTGTGCACGCATCCAGAAAGATTATCAATTCACGCCATTACATCCCAAAATTTGAGATGTCCTCCACGTGGGCATGGTTGCTGCCTGGCGGCGATAGACGGGCGCAGACTACCCACGATTACTGTTCCTGGATTGAGAAGTCTGGATTAGTGATGTGCCAAGCCATTGAGCATGGAGGAGATCTGTATCGGCGATAACATACCAGGGCCCAGTGCTGAGCGATTTATCTCTCGTAGTGTAATAGAAGTCGACCATGTCAGCGCCGTTGTCAGATTTGGTCAGCCAAGTCAGCCGCACCGCGCTACTACTGCTGTGTACAAGGATTCAATTGGACGCAACTAAAGCGAGGCTCGCAAATGTCATATTCTGGCAACTTCCCTTCAACGGCTAAATAGCATATCGTTGCGAATTCCACGAAGCCCGAGGATGTATGGGTCATACTGACGGGGACGTGGCAATTGGCGACCTCGAGGTTGGGCACCAAAATCGTCCGCTTAAATACAGCCATCATCCTTCCAAGCAATGCAATACGGAAGGTATTCTGCGCATTGCACACTTCTGCATATGAAGAAGACCGTAATGAAGCTGGGGATAGTCCCAGCAATACCTGATTCTACGGAATTCGAGCAGAGTTTGAAGAGCAGAAATACTACACCTCTGGAGAACCGAGGGTCTAAAGTTGATATCGCACTATGGACTCTAACTACCGTATCCCTGCTGTTTCTTTCTCTTAGGCTTTACGGCAAGTCCTATAAGCACAAAGACTTATGGTGGGACGATTGGGTTTTGATGTTATCATGGGTGAGAATTGCAAAAGGTCAAACGCGAGTCACGTATTCCTAATCACTAACTTCCAACATTGTACCATAGGTCCTTCTGCTTGCGAACACAATAGTCATGACCATCAGTGTCAATCTCGGCTTCGGTATGCACCTGCTGGAGATCAAGTTCAGTAATCGTGAGAAACTGCTGTTACTTGGATCGTTGAGCACGACATTTAGTACTCTGTCCGCCGTCTCCTCTAAGACATCATTCGGTTTAACCTTGCTCCGCCTGACGCAAGTTGGCTACCGAAAACCCGAGCAGTTATCTGGGTTATCATGATCTCGATGAACGTACTCATGGTTTGTGATGCCTTGTACTCTTGGGTGGAATGTCAGCCGTCGCGGAAGCACTGGGAGATCTTCACTAACGGCACGTGTTGGAGTCCTGACATTGCTGTCAAGTTTGGCATTGCTGCAGGCGCATATTCGGGCTGCATGGATGTCATCATGGCTGTCCTTCCGTGGAGAATCATATGGCAAACGAGGATGGAACCCAAAGAAAAAGTAGGGGTTCTGGTTGCGATGAGCATGGGGCTGTGCGCTGGAGCGACGGCTTTCGCCAAGTGCTCTCAGATACCACAGATTTCACTTCTCGACGAGACCTGTATGTTATGAGCTAGACGTTCTGAGTGATACTGCCAAATCGGCTGCTAATATTTGGCAGACACAGGAGCCAGCCTTGTCATCTGGGGTGCTGCCGAGCCGGCAATCACAATCGCGGGCGCATCAATCCCTGCGCTGCGGGTGCTCCTAACGGATTTCAAACGCTTCACTCAGCGGCGGTTATCTGATCAGTCGGAATCACAAGGCTCAAATTTTGGGTTTTGGGATGACGACTCCAGACAAGCGCGGCGTTCCCTGTTCAAATGGGACATTTTTGGTACCTTGAAGTCCACCGAGCCGTCCAACACAAACGGGACGACAACTTCCAACGTGACCTGCAGGGATGCCATGGACCTTGCTCCCCCGGCTGGTCTATCTGACAATTTCTGGACACCTAGTGTGCCGGAGGACCCGAAGAGATCGAACTATGATATGGCTCGTATGGCTGTCACTGTCAGCGCAGCAAACCCAACTCGGTTATTAACATCCGTACCAATCCCATCACCGACACGAACACGCGCACCACCAAGCCACATCCACCCAAACATAAGCCAGCAGCTTGAGAAATTCCTCTGGAGCCGCAAAAACAGCTACGCTGGCTCATATGTCGAATCCATCTATGACGGAGACACGAAAGCGGCGGTCTATGCAGTGTCGAAGGAGAAAGGTACACGTGGAATCAAAGAGCGATGGGGCTGCACAACGCGCGAATCGGGCTTCTGCCCAGCTGACAATGATCGGGATACGTGGGATGTGAGCGGGGCTAAGGGGAACAGGGAGAGAGGGGAGGGCCTTCCATTAACTGACGGTGGGACTCCTGGCCAGTTCGTTGTTGTCCAGACAACAGAGATTACGGTAGAATTCCAGTAAGCTGTGAAGAGTAGCCGTGCGGCCTACTTACCTACCTAGGTAGGTATGTACCTTGTTATCATTGAACAACTGCAGACGAGGCGTGAAGGCAAAACGCAGGGAGTATCAGACGAACTACTGCCCAGAGAAGGATGTGGGTGTGGGAGGTTCGGGGACGCGGCTGTGCCAGCGGAACTGATGATGGTCTGATGGAGTAGCGAGTGGCGGTACTAAGGCAGTGACATTGGCAGCCCGCTTTGTTGCAACCACCACGACACCCCACCAAGACAATTCAAACTTCCCTAAGTAATAAAAAGCTTTTCTTGGCACTTGAAAGGCTTCTCTGGCAAGTTCGGCGCTATGCTGTGTGATAATTACATCTGTTGTGCTTCGAGCAACCGACCTCTCGCAGCTGACAGCCACCCTCCCCAGTGAAAACTGCCCGCCCGGTCCAGCTGGGTCTAGCGCAGTAGAGAGGCGCAAGGTGGCGAAGCGAGATAGGCACTGCATTGTGCCAGAAAATTAGGTACGGAGTAACATGGGTCCTAAACATAGGCAGCTTCCTGAAGTCGAGCCCAGGTATCTGCATTCCCATTAAGCGAGCCTACATGAAGCACTGGCATTGATTGAATACCTGCGTAGATTTATCCCGGGCAGGGCACATTGGCTGTCTGTCCTTGGGGGGTGAGCGTTTTCAATTTATGCCTACCTGTCCGTTCCATATCTCCTCTGAAATTTTCCGTTCTCAAGCTCCTGGACACGAAAACCTGGGCACGCCAGTGATCTCTCTGCCTGAGACCCTCATGGCCGCGACTGAGCGTGAGAAGGCCTCGGCGGCCAGTCAGGCCATGGCAACTACCATAACCGGTGCCGGCACCATTGTCCTCGCCGCGGTGGCTACCGCTCTCCGCTTCTACACCCGTTTCCACAAGAAGGCCGGTCTGTGGTGGGATATTTGGCTGGTTCCGGTTTCTGTTCTGGCGTCCGTATTGGCTGGCCTACAAGTCCTGGCCGGTAAACAATTTAGTTTTCCAACACGGTCCCCTCATCACTACAAACCTCGCCCTACAAGCCAACATCAGTAAAGATCCCGCTGATAGACACACGTCACAGCCTCTCGTGTTGACCGGACGCCGCATGGTTGTTATCCGAGGAAGACCCGCGGTATGCCTACACGCCAGCCAACCAACTGCACCTGAAGCTGTTCTTTGTCGCGTACGTACTGTACTTGACCGTCGTTGGTGCCTCCAAGGCGTCCCTGCTGCTGATGTACACGCGGATATTCTCCGTAAGCTAGCCCTTCCGCCTCCAGGTGCGTATCCTTGGGGCTGCCGTCGCCGCGTTCTGGGCCCAAGCACGCTCGCTGCTATCTTCAACTGCTGGCCTATGGAGTGGAGCTGGCTCAACAGCCTTAGCTCCGCGGGGCATTGCTTCAATTTTAACGTCTTTGGACGGCCATGGGGGTCATAGAGGAGATATTTCACATGTGCGTCCTCATCCTGCCCGTGCGGCACATCATGAAGCTCCAGCTTTCGCTTCAGAAGAAGGTTGGCGTGAGTTCTATTTTCCTGATGGGAGGACTGTGAGTCTCAAACACGTCAAGAAGAATTGAGCTCTATAGAACTTTCACTGACTGCCTGCGGGGCTCAACGTTTCAGCGTTATCATTACAGGAATCATCAAGACAGTCGAGGGGTGGAATCCCGACCCAGGCGCCCGCAGCCCATACTACGACGAGACCGAAGTATGGTCCGCCGTTCACGGTATGGAAACCCGGCGGCCAAAATAAACGCTCTAGTTGTATGGGCTTATTTCAAGTCAACGCTGACGACGTCAAAACAGCCTCGACAGGCATACTCTGCGCTAGCCTTCCGAATATTTAAGCCCGTGTCGCCCCTGGAAACACGGGGAAAGTCCATGTGAACGAGTGAAACTCATCGAAACCACCCAACGATTGAGAAACCTCAGAACCTGGTAAAATAATACCAAATGGTTTCGTTGAAATCGCAAAATTTACATGCTCAAGACGACCATCCTCCTTTATGTCGCTGGACTCGCCAGCCCGGTGTTCTCCGCACCCAAGCCCACCGGCGATGCGGTTGAGACAGCTTCTCCTCCACACTCCACCTCAAAGACTATCATCGAAGACACTGCGTATGGTGCTAGGCCTACTGGAATGGTGAACTCTGCGAGGGGCCATGCACGGACACAGAAGACGATCGACGAGCCCCCAGAATATTTCACGATTGAGATCACCAATTCTATGGGTAAGTTTGGACTGTGAATCTGTCTCCTCTCTGCTGCGTTGAGCCCACAGACTCGGCAGGAAGTCAGCATCAGACAAAAACGGTAGGCCAGGCCCATGCAACTGGCCACGCCAGCAACGCAGGCTGTCCGACACCGGTCGGTGGTCCCCGTGAGTACGGGACTATACCCGACGGTACCAGTGCCTCATTGGTAGTACCTACGGGCTGGGCCGGCAATGTCGGCATCACCAGAGCCAACATGCCGCTCACTGGCATTGTGACTTTGCTCGAGGCCTCCATCGTGGTGTAAGTCAATAAGCTTCACACAAATCAAGTTTAAAAATCCATGAACGCGATAATAACATCTCCTAGTCCCCTCGGTGGTGGATGGGAATACGCCGTCGCTGACGTCGACGTCTCTCTCGTCACCGGGTTCACCATACCCATAACATGCCACTGCAACGGAGCGCGGGTCAGCGGCTGCAACAAGGACCTCTTCGAGGAGACTCCCGGCTCTTTCGATGAAGATGTCGGTGCCGTCAGCAATCCGCTCCATGGTGACGAGACGGCGACGCATGCCACGTCGTTATTCACGTCGTGCGAAGGGCTCGCGTACACGTTCCCCTACGACCACGCCGCGAATACCTTTGGGGCTTGTCAGAGCGGGCTTGTGTCTTGCTGCGTTGGGACAGCTTGCCCTATGTAGGCCCGGCGTGCTTAGGCCCCCGCAAAGTCGGAGCCTCACGCAGTGAGTTCAGAATAGTTAGAGTCGCGTCCCGCGTAATAGTAGCAGGGCACCAGTCATTCATCACGGCTCCAATTGCGGCAGCGGATCAACCCCGGCGGTGAGGTTCAAGAACAAGAATCATGGATCTCGTTGTCGAGAAAAGAGTTCTGTCTATTCCACTACATCACGTCGCTTCCTTACGCGTCGATATAAATCCACAGAAGTAACTCGATAACCTCCTTATGTCGAAGGCTCGGCAATGTTCACGGTAGCCTTTCCGAACGTCTTGCCGTTGAAGAGCGACATGAATGCATCCTGAGCCGACTCAATGCCCTCGAACCTGGTGGCGCGGGCCTTGATCGCGCCCTCGGAGATCCACTTGGGCATGAGCTCCCAGAACTTGCCCATGTTCTCGGTGTAGATGTTGTGGTCCCAGAAGACAAAGCCCTGAATGTTGATGCGCCTCCGGAAGATCTCGGCGAGGTTGGTCACGCCGAACTGCTCCGACTGTGGCACGTTGTACTCCGACACCATGCCGCACACGATGATGCGGCCGAACCACTTCATGTTTGTAAGCGCGGCCTGGAAGTGGTCGCCGCCCACGTTCTCGTACACGACGTCCAGCCCCTCGGGCGCGAGCCTCTTGAGCGCGTCGGCGCAGCTCTCCTTCTTGTAGTTGAAGCACTCGTCAGCGCCCAGTGACTTGACGTACTCGGCCTTCTCGTCCGAGCTCACGCTGCCGATGACGCGCATGCCCTCCTTCTTAGCTAGCTGCACGACGATCTCGCCCACGGTGGAGGAGGCGGCGTTGACCCAGATCGTCTCGCCCTTCTTAGGCTTGACGAGGCCGTAGAACGAGTTCCACGCCGTCTGGCCGGCCAGGCCGAGCGCGCCGACCCAGTTGCTGAGGTCGATGTTGTACTTGTTCTCAACCTTCCAGATCATGTGCGAGGCCATTGCTTTGAACTCGATGAGCTGTGCTGCAGTGTGAGTCTTGGCGGTTTAGAGTGAGGGAGTTCATCCGGCAGAGTAGACTGACCTCCTTTGGCACGATGGCGTACTCGGCAAACGGCAACACACCGGCGATGAACTCGCCGTCCTTGAACTTCTCGTTGTCGCTCTTAACCACCTGGGCGACTGTGAAACCTGCGATTGGCTCTCCTTCAACGTAACCCGGGACGTAGCTCTCGAAGGTAGGTCCCTTCATGCGGTCACGCACTGCTCTGTGTCAGTCACATGCTACCAATCCTGATGTGACGCCATCTTGCACGTGTTGTACTGACTGTGAGGGTCGAAGCCCAGAACCAGGGTCTTCACGACCATTCCCTGGGGTGGCGGCGTGAGCTCCAGGGGCTTGTCCTCAAGAGCCATGTCCACGTTGGGCTTGATCATGCCCTCCGGGATTTTCTTGAAGATGAGAGATTTGTTGCTGACTGGCGCCATGTTTGCTGTGCTGGGTCTCAACTAGTAGGTATCTCGATGGCGGATATTGCTGTGTTGGGAGGGGTTGAATCTTTGCGGGTGAGGACCTGACAAGAGAGGACAGCCAAGGCCATCAAAATGAGGCTTCAACAGCTTTAAAGCTCGAAACCCCTAATCGCCTGACTGCCACGATCTGCATGCCTCGGTTCGGCGACGCTCCCCGGGACCTCCATAATCGGTGCCGCTACTGTCCTTGCCTCAGCATCCTTCGCGGTTTCATAGGTGCTGAGGCGAGGAGTTGCGTGTCTGGTCGGGTTTATGTGGGCATCGTGTGGATCCCTCGGTGAGCTAGACGTAGAGCTGACGGTAGTTGGTGCCCACGCGTGGTCTGATATCAGTTCTCTCACGCTGCAGCCACATGGCGAGATCGCCTTTATCAGTTCAGTAGGGGATCAGTCAGGAGAAAGCGCTAGCCAAGGGCTAATGCTCAAAGCGGAAGATGCGCCGCGGGCTTGCTCAGGAGCCGCATTCACGATGCTACCCTGCCAGTTTAGCTTTTACCGGGAAACGCCTGGCCGACAGCCAGGCAGCCAGGAGTCTGCAGGACCCGAGTGGACCCGGATTTGTCCCCTGATTCTAGGCCACGAAATGCACAAAAGAGGGTCGCTCGTAAAGGGAAAACGAAGGGCGATCATAGTGTTATACAGAAATGAATAACTACATCTAGCTTTTTGACAAACTTCGTCGATAAATCATTCTTTCGAATTAGCATGAACTGGCCCCCAATGCAACAACATCCGTCTACAGCATAGTGGGTGATCGGCGTCATGAGGCGGCGTCTTGAGGCCCGGTCCCGAACGCTGGCACGCTCGGCATTGCAAAGGTTGGATGAGCAAGCCCGATCATCGCTTGATTGTGATATCAATCCACAGACATGCTTCGATGGTAGCCGAGATAGGAGTCGTCTGCAAATTGATCTGCAAGTAAGCATTCGACTTCCATTCTGAGAAACAACTGTGTACTAGCTGACTTAGCGGAGGACAAAAGGCCCCTGCATTCCGTTGGAGCTCGCGGACGCCAAGTCTTCTAAATGGCCAATGGTGTTGTGGCTGCGGCCAACAACTGCAACCTCACCACCATGAATCCTGCCCCAACCTTCGTGGCACAAGGTCTCCTAATAAAGCCCTTCTGGCAGATGGCGGGTTCGAGGTCTCAGGCAGGCTTGAGCTACATCCTGCGGAAGCCATAGACGAACTTTCGATTGGCCCTCATCTGAACATGTTTACCAGTCGAGCTTAGCAACGTAGTTAAATGAGGTGGTTCCGACTGTGACTGTTGGTGTTAATGCCATCCTACCCTCCTTGTAATACAACGTCGTTAGTCCCAACGCCATGTCAGCCAATGCAAAGGCAGAAAAGCCGGGAGATAATCTTGGTACACGACGATAAATTGCCGCGATCTGACTGGCTCCTACGACTTGCCCATCACACGGGTGGTGCCAGTTGACTATAGTACATATTCATCTTTTGTTACGATCTCTCCAAACAACACCACTACGCCCCGTTTCGCTTTCTCAGTCTCTACTTGTCCGTCAGGCTTAACCTTGGTTCCATACACATCCAGAGCCCCGGTCTTCGAGGAAATCATATTTCGCCATCATGACCTCGGAGATGTACGATACCGTGATTGTCGGCGGTGGTACTGCTGGTCTCGGTACTGGCAAATCGACTCTCCGAGGACCCAGGCGTAAAAGTCTTGGTTCTTGAGAGCGGCGAAGACCGCACTGGAGATCCCAATACCCTCACCCCTGGTGCGTGGCCGCTGCTAGCCAACGCCTCCACCTCCTGGATCTTTCAGACAACCCCACAGGATGGTGCTGGCGGCAAGGAGATCAAGATCCCACAGGGACGCGCCTTGGGAGGATCGACTTCAATCAACAGCTTTGTCTTTGCACCCACTCCTAAAGCAAACGTCGACGCTTGGGAGAAGCTTGGCAACAAAGGCTGGAGTTATGAGGCTTTCGACAAAGCCCTGAGGAAGGCTTTCACCCTTCATGATATCCCCTCCGGGACTAAGAAGGGGGACGGTCCTCTTCAGGTCACAGTCTCTGAGCCTACCATGCCAATACAGAGAGCTTGGGTCGATGCGCTAGAGTCAATTGGCTTTCCGCGATCAGACCCTTTCTCCGGGAAAGCGTGTGGGGCTATCGTTGCAGCGGAAACCATCGATCCGGTCGCAAAGCAGCGCAGCTACGCTACCAATGCGTATCTCGACCCTGTCCGAGCACGCCCGAATCTGACTGTTCTGACAGAGGCAAATGTAACCAAGATACTTCTTGAAAAGACGACAGCAGAGGAAGAGGCTGTGGCCAAAGGCGTTCATTACACATCGAAGGATGGAACCTCACAGACCGTCAATGCTCGTAAAGAGGTCATCATCTCCGCCGGTGCCCTCAACTCACCACGCCTCCTGGAGCTCTTAGGAATCGGTGGAGCAAGTCTTCTCGAAACCCTGGGGGTTAACGTTGTCATCGATAACCCACATGTCGGTGAGAACCTACAGAACCACGTCTTCACAGGCATGTCCTTCGAGGTCAGCGATGACGTGGACACCATCGACGCCTTCTTCCGCCAGGAGCCCGACGCCGTCGCAGCGGCGATCCAAGACTACACGACTAAGGGGGCCGGGCCGATGAGCACCTCCAACATGATCACTTCTGCACAGCTCCCGCTTCCCGAGTTCCACACTGACGATGGGCGCAAAGAGCTTCAACAGCTTTTGGAGGCTCTGGACCCCGATGATGATGCTCGCCGCTCTGGCCCGACCAAGCCGGGTTTTGCTGCAGCACACCAGAACTTTGTGCGATCCGCACTTACAGAACCCGAGCAGGCAGTAGGGTTCTATAACATGGGCGCCGCGTTTGTGCCCTTTGAAGGCCCGAGCCCGGACTACCGCGCTCCTGGCAAGTGGATCACCATTGCGGTCCAGATTTCGTACCCGCTGTCACATGGCTCGGTACACATCACCAGTGCTGCCCTGGAGCATGCTGGGAATGGTGATGGCGTGCGAATTGATCCTCGTTACCTCTCCCACCCCTGTAAGTATCTGGCTATTCCCTGTCCCGAGCTCTTTACTCTTTAGTGCCCTTGGAGGAGGCTGGCAGACACATTTGGATACATTCCTTTTGCGTCTCATGTGAGAGACAAGAAGAACGCTAATGAGAGTTCTTTAGTGGACTTGGAGATCCTGGAACGCCAGGTCCGCTTCACGGAGCAGGCGATCGGCCATGCCGCCCCCCTCGCGCGCCACCTGAAGCCACGGGCCGATCGCTGGGCAGACATCGCGGCCGCCAAGGACTATGTCAAGCACACAGTCGAAGGGAGCCACCACTTTGTCGGCACGTGCTCTATGATGCCGCGCGCGCTGGGCGGCGTCGTGGATGAGCGGCTGCGCGTCCATGGCTGCTCGAACCTCCGTGTGTGCGACGCGAGCATCGTGCCTATCCAGCCCGTCGCGAATACGCAGGCGGTCGTGTATGGGGTAGCTGAGCTTGGTGCTAGTATTATTAGGGAAGATATTCAGTGATGTGGGAATGTTGCCGAGGTTTGGCAGGTTTAACATGTTACCTACGAAGGTAAGTAGGAGAAGGAGTTGTCAAAAATGTCCACAATGCCAGAGTCCTTTAAACCTACGGTCAGCCAGTATGTCAATAACATGGATCTCATGTGCATTATGAACCTGATGTCGTTTCAATTTCGTGTCAGAGCAGATGAAAAACCTCGGCTGTTAGAAATGAGCTGTGAGCGCTTGTTCGCTAACTAATTTAAGTGACGTGGATGCAAGAACTCCGGCCAACAGAAATTACGAAGTAAATTCAGGGTCGCTGTCAAAAGATAGCGATGACTTCCATTCCTGATTCCAATTTTTGATGAATATGCTCCTCTGGAGAAATAAATCTAGAAGCTTTATAGGGCAGAATGAAGTGCTCGTGCTGTGTGTCGAGCACACCAGCAGATAAAGTGGGTCAGCCATTGATGTCATGCGGCTACTGCAAGTGATGTCATCCAGCATGATGTATAAGCTCATGTTGTACGACCCATCCCGGATCTTGATCTTGGGAATCCAGATCCTCAAAACATATCTACAATCTTTAGTAAATACTACGACGGTGCAGCTCTTCGAAAATGAACTCAGACTTCACCAACATCGCAACTAATCTTACCAACACCGTGTTGGCTAACCGGGGAGAACAGGGGCTGCGGAACGCCGTGCTGGTCTCGCAGCACGGCACGAACATCCGCGACCCCGGTTTTCTCTCCCACAACTTCCGGAAGACGTTTCACGCCCCGCCGAGGCTCTACTTCACGGCCGAGAGCGACGATTTTGACGCCGCGACGTTGACGGAATGGCAGAATGCGGGCTTCACGGTCGAGTACTTCTTCATGGGTAAAGGTGGCGCGTCGTACACGAGAAAGTTGGAGTCACTCTTTTCGAAACCCCTAGAGCTAGGCGAGACTTTTGGAATAATCGGTAAGCACCACTATGTTGATGGGCGCATTCCAGTCATGCGATGACGAGGTCTGTAGACTTTGGATTCGTGACGAGGATTTGGCTGTGGTACCCAGGTCAAGTTTTTGGATATGAATTGACGAGGATTTAAGCGTACGGAGATGCAGCAGGCGCCTGCCTGGAACATTTCCACATTATAGACAACAATCACGAAAACAAACTGGGCTGCCTTGTCGCGTACTACCCGAACATGATCCCTGACCCCCGCGCCGCGTTCCCCTCCACTATGGAGGTCGTCGTCCACCTCGCAGGTGATGAGGTCGGGGAGGTCCACCACAGCCAGCTGGCCGGCGTGGAAGGAAAGCGCAAGGTGGTCAGACATGACCTCAAAGACGCCAAGGGGAAGGGGAAGAAGCTGGACATGGCTTACCCCTGCTACAAGTACGATGCTGAGCCTGGTTTTGCGGAACGGGATCTGGACGTGTACGATGAAGACAGCGCGGAGCTGGCGAAGGAAAGGACTTTGATGGCGGTGAAGAAGGCTTTTCGGGTGTAAATTGGCTGTAGGCGACTCTCAATTCCTGAGATCGTGATCCCAGGCGGGGTCAATAAGGAGGTAGACACAAACAGGCGTAATGTTTGATCTTAAGCGGGAGCATAGGTAGCAAATTGGACATGTAATGAGATTACTTGCATCGCATGGGTGATGTGAACTGTGTTTGCTATTAACGGCCAGGCATGATAACGCTGCGGCTCCATTTCGTACATACAGAAACCCAACCCACTTGGAATATCACGAGCCTCGCCACCAATTGAGCATCGGGTCCATCCGATCAAGTAGACATGGGATGATTCCATCCGAGCTCTGCCTCCAACTGCCTCCAAAGTGGAGTTTTCCCCGCATCAACAACACCATGGCAACAAGGTTCCCCAGCGCCTGGACAGATGCGGAGATGATTGCTCCTGAGGAGAAGGCCCGATCCCTGCCAACCGGCCATCATAGCGAGGAACGTTGCGCGTCTTGACCATCGCCATGCCAGCGATCAGCAATTTCCCGACGGTTCGGATAATAACAGATCAGTCCTTGGTTTGGTTCACGATGGACCGCGCGACTCGCCATGTACAAAAGGGCAACTTTCTCCTCCCAGGATAGGCCCGTCCAAGCCCGTAGAATCAACGCTGATCGCCGACGGGTCCGAGTTGACCTGAACTGATCAAGATGAGGGGCTCACTTTCAGTAATGGCTGCTGCAGCTGGCCTCGCTGTCGTCCTCGGCCAAGATATCGAGGCATCTCTCGTGGTGAACCCGAAGAACAGCCCCGGAGTCTCTGGCAGCGTCTTATCAGTGCCAATTGATATTACCAGCCTCCGTAATAACAGGGGCTTCGGCCGAAGCCCCAACGACGCAGACTTCGACGGCACCGGCGCGAGCTACCCGGCCGAGTTTCTCCCGACTGAGAACTTTACGTACGGAGGGGTGGATTTCATCTTCCCCCAGTACCAGGACAACAATGGGAGCGACAACGTCCTCGCCGAGGGCCAGACACTCAATGTCACCAGCGGACGTTACATCGGTGTGCACATGCTCACTGCGGCGGAGAGCGCCATAGCTACTGGCTTTGTCAACGCTACGTACGCGGATGGCTCGACAACAAGCGGTGCAGTGCTGGTTGACCCTTTCTGGGCCTGGCCATACCCATATGGTGGCGATATCATCTTCCCCTACCATCTCACCAACGAGACGGTCGACTACAACCGGTCCATGATCTTCCGGAGTGTGACCTGGCTCGACAGCTCCAAGGAGCTCACCAGCCTGCAGCTTCCAAACGTGACCAGCGGCGCCGCCAATGGGCCAGGAGGCGCAGCGCAGGAGACGAGGCTGCACGTCTTCGCGGTGTCGTTGATCCCAGCAGATGCAGACGGCTTGAGCTTGAATGTCGAGTTGGCGAGGAGCACCAACACGTGGTTTGAGGGCACCAACAAAACCCAGATCTTCGAGGCGATCATCAACAACGTCGGAACTGAGTGGGTCCTGGCCAACCACAGTGTCAGCGTGTCGATCGAGTCGGACGGTTTAGAGACGGTCCAGCCGGCGTACATCAACCGACTTCGGCCTGGAGACCAAGCTCGCGTTCAGATTGGCGTCGTCAATGCGGACGGTGTGGCGGAGGGGAGTGACGGCACCGCTAACCTGGTGATTTCAGGAACAGGCCTGTCTACTAACTATACATTTAACGCAACGTACGGCATCCGCGAGTTTGAACCAACCTACGAGAGCATATATGCACACGAGTCCCCGCCGTGGTTCAACAACGCCAAATACGGCATTTTCATCCACTGGGGCGTATACTCTGTCCCCGGATGGGGCAATTCCGGCGTCAACGAGTCCTACGCGGAGTGGTACTGGTGGTGGATGAACAAGGGCCCCAACAGCACGCGTGACCGGACGTACGAGTACCACCTCGAGACCTACGGCCCGGACGTTGTGTATGATGACTTCATCGCCAACTTCACGGCGTCCCAGTTCGACCCCAAGGAGTGGGTCGACATCTTCGCGGACGCCGGCGCCAACTACTTCGTGCAGGTGTCCAAGCACCACGACGGCTACGCCATCTTCGACCTGCCCGCCAACGTCACGGAGCGCACGAGCGTCGCGCAGTTCCCCCACCGCAACCTCCTCCGGGAGATCTTCGACGCCGCCGAGGAGCACCAGCCGCAGCTGCACAAGGCCACGTACTACAGCCTCCCGGAGTGGTTCCACCCGGACTACCGGCGCTTCGGCTTCGCGGACTGGCCCGGCGGGAACGCCACGAACCCGTACACCAACGAGACGCTGCCCTACACCGGGTACGTGCCCCTCGATGATTATGTCACGGACAAGATCCTGCCCGAGATGCGGACCCTGGCGGACATGGGGACTGAGGTCATGTGGTGTGACATTGGGGGGCCGAACCTGACGACGCAGTTTGCCGCAGAGTACTTCAACAACGCGGCGAGGCAGGGAAAGCAGGTCCTTACGAACAACCGGTGTGGCACACCTGGTGACTTTGACACGCCCGAGTATGCCAGGTATGAGGCGGTGCAGGTCCGCAAGTGGGAGTCGAATCTAGGGATGGACCCCTTCAGCTACGGGTACAACAGGGCAACACCAGACGACAAGTATCTCACGCCACAGGGGATAGTGACATCACTGGTGGACATCGTGAGCAAGAACGGGAACTTCCTCCTGGACGTGGGGCCCACTGCAGAGGGTAAGAAGACATGGATCCAATACACACACAACGAGGACGGTAAAAATGCTAACGTGGGGCGATTATAGGAATAATTGTCGACATCTCGCAGCGGAACCTCCGCGCCGCCGGCGTCTGGATCAAGTCCCACGCCGAGGCCATCTTCAACACGACGTACTGGTCCATCACACCAGAGGAGGGCGACACAGTGCGCTTCACGCAGACGCCTGACGCCTTCTACATCAGCACCCTCTACGCGCCCAACGACACGATCGTGCTCGCCTCGCCGGTGCCATACGTGGAGGGCGACGATGTGACCGTCGTGGGCGGGAACCTTTCCGGCACTGTTGTTCCCAGCGAGCTCTCAGGTGGCAGATTGACTCTCACTATCAGTGAGGACGTGAGGAATGCGGATGAGTATGCTTGGGTGTTCAAAATTGCGTTTGGGGGAGTGAACAGCACCAGTGGCGGAGGGACTGTCGGGAATGGCAGCACGTCAGGAGAAGGAGTGGATGCGAGTGGCAACGGTGCGCAGGCACTCGTTGGCTCGTCCATGCTGGTATTAGCCGTATCATTGGGCTCGGTGCTTCTGCTCCTGTGACCCAATTGGTAATAAGGAATGATAATGAGCATGCCTTGTATCACTGGTGCCTATATTATAAGACACTGCGGTCAAGCTGATGTCTAAAATATGCAAATATTCAGGCGTCACACTTTAATCTTTCTAAACTCAACCACACCCGTGGGATCCGGCCCGCTCACACTTCCAGAGTAAAAGTTCGGGTACCTCTCCTTCACATTTTCGGGGAACCTAACGTCATACTGCAGCAATATCCGCGCCATGATGAGCTTGATCTCGTTGGCAGCAAAGAACCTGCCCGGGCAGGCGTGCTTGCCGAACCCGAAGCTCGTGTTCTCCTTGGTGACGCTGACAAACTGGTACGACTCGCGCGTGCGGAAGCCGTTGGGGTCCGGGGTGTCGTCCTTGGTGCGCAGGTCGTAGAACCGGTACGGATTGAACACCTCCGGGTCCGGGTAGTGCGCCGGGTCGTGCAGCACGGGGAGGCTCGGCGTCTCGATGTGCGTCCCTGCTGGTATGTGGGTCCCGTCCTTGAGGGTGATGGGCTTGTAGACGTAGCGGCGGAAGGAATCTACAAGGCAGCGGAGTTAGGGCTTTCCGGTCGTGGAATCAAGGCTGACTGAGGGTCACTTACCAACAAAGGGTGGGCTGAACCTTTGGCTTTCGCGCATAAAACTGTCCAGGAGTTTCATATTGAACAGCGCCTGCGAGGTCATGACACCATTTGTCTCCTCCAGAACAGATGCAATCTCCTTGCGTATATCCTGCACAACCTCAGGGCGTACCGCAAGGTCATACAACATCGCAGTGGCCGCCAGGGTCGTCGTATGGATCGCAGCCAACGTGAGCAGGAGCTGCATGTCGGTTAGATGGCCAACGTCGGTTATTCCGTGCTCGGTGGTCTTCTCAACCATCCACTGCAGCAGGTCATCGGGCACGGGGTGGCCCTCCCTCATCAGCTGCCGCCTCTTCTGCACCATCGGCTCCAGGAACTCCCTCATCCGGCGCCTATGCTCCTGGCCGCGGTTGACCGCGGGGGCGAGCTTCAGCCTGACGACAAGCGACCTCATGAACTTGGGCCACCGCTTGATCTGCGCCGCGCCGGCCGTGATGTCGTTGGTGAAGTCGATCGCCGAGGCTAGGTAGACATTGTGGCGGCAGTAGTCTGGCCCGACGAATATGTCTCCCGAGACGATTGCCACGACCCGCAGGAGGATGGGGAAGATTGTGAGTGGGGTCCAGTCGTTGCAGAGTGGGAACTCGGAGTTTATGGTATTTTCGACTTGCGCTGATAGCCTAGGGTTTAATCGGGCTGGAAGCCAGTTAGTCCCGGACCTCCTGTTGTGTGTATTTATTTGGAAGTGGTCTCACTCAGACTCCTGGTTAACTCAACTTTCACAACGCTATTGGCCACCTCGGTTCTATCCTTCGGTGGAAATAGCTTGATATGGTCATTCGCAAAGGTCTAGTATGCCAGGCCTTAGTTCATGACAGTACAGATAGATACGTAACGGATCAAAGGCATACATCTGTAAATGCTTTCAAGACGTCAATCTCATCATCAGAGCGTTGTCTAAGTTCATCTAGATAGGCATTCGGAACAATAAGGTGATCGCCTATAACAAAGACATGGAGTTAGCCGGCTGCTAAGTTACATCAGATACTTCTCGGAGACATTGAGCACTAACCGTCAGGCATCGTCAAGCGATAAACTTGGTTCTTGAAGCGGCGATAGCCTTCTTCATATAGCTTTACTGGCTGGTATAAGAAGGCCTCCGCTCGTTTACGACGGTTCCCATATTCCTTGCCGAGTAACGGGAACCTGGTGATTTCTGACTGAGACCCCAAACGATGGACGGCAATGATCACTGTGGCTATTAATGCCGCCAAAGCCCAACCGGGGAGATTCTGCCCAAGCATTATCGGAAGATCCGTGGACGCCTTTTTGCTGTAGTCAACTTCAAGTCTTTCGCTACCCTCGCGGTAATGTTGGAGTGTGTCTAAGGCAGACTATGGTAGTCGTGCTCCGTTGGAGGGGCCGTAGAGCTTATTTATTAGCTTCGCAATGTTGTAGCTGGGAGAAAGTTGTTCCCTGTTTCAAAAGTCAGTGCTTTTTGCTGCGCTGAGGGTCGTGTGACCTCGCGAAGCTTGGCCGCACGTCAGGATGGGGAAGCTGTCGTGCGGAGGAGGTCAATTGCTATCCGGCCACTCTTATAGGCTCCGCAAGCCAGCCCATTTGGTCATGCAGCTTCTCCAATCCTCATGCAAATGGTGCTGACTGATTTCCACGTCAGAAATTCGGATTTATGGTTCTCTCCGGGGACGGTAGTCGCAGTGTTTGTCTTTCACTATACTGGTAGCGTCAATTGCTCCCTGGTCTTGTGACTACCTATAGGTTGGATTCATCACGGCACCTCTTTAAACCCGTATCCCGTCTCTCTCCATACAGACTTTTACGCTCTATCTACGGAAAAAGAATTACCAAGTACCCGTAGTCGAGGAGTTGCTGCAGAGTGAACTTGAGGGTAGACCAGAGTTGTTGGACCCGCATCCTTGCCAGCAAGCATCAACACATCGGCATCCAGCAACAAATGCTTCATAGAGCCTACTCCTCAGCTTGCGATTAATGTGCAGATTCTCACCAGAGGAGTTCAAACAATTTGAACAAAATTCAAGAATATCCCACCATCGTATAGATTGTTCAGCTGTTGGACCGGGCACGGCGTCGTTCCTGTCGTATCTCTCGTCCTTCTCCCTCGATGATACCTCGGCGGTGTCATTCACAGGAAGCTGTAGTGATGGCTAAAATCCGAAGGAGAGTCGTGTCTAATATCATACCGCCCTCCTGCGCTCAGCCCATAACCCATCTTAATTATCTACACAATAGGCTTACTCTCATACTAAGACTTCATAGTGTGAAGTGAGTACATGGTCACTGTTCAAAGAAATGCATCATAAAATTAACTATTTACAACCTATACCCACTGTCTCGTCCTATTTGAACATCTATTATCGTTCCGGCTTACTAGTAGAGGAACTCAAAGAAAACAAATAGTCAATAGGCTTACTCTCTTATGTGACCTGTGCGCCTTTTGGTGGCTGTTTCCAATCCAGCTCTCCTTTGAGGAATGCCTTCATGGCAGTTTTGATCTGTGCAACCTTTGCATTCCATTGCTGTCGATCTCCATCATTCTTTGGAGCGATGATCTCCCTTCGCGCGCCATCCGTGGTCAGATACCTGCCTAAGTGCATGACCTTGCCCTTCCTATTTGCAGTGACAGCGTCTCTACCGTTGTTGTTGACGAGCAGCTTTCGCAACCGTATCAAATTATCTTCCTCCCTGTCCGTGAATACGAGGATGTAATCGTATGTCTTGAAAATGGTCTTGGCTATCCCGCGCGACCGTCTGGATTCAATCTGTTTCTTGACGTCCTGCTTGTACGGGTAGTTGAACAATTTGTTGTCGAAAAGGGCGGCAAGCGACGTCGGCTTTGGTGGGGCCTTGCCGTCTTTGACGGCCAGCTGGTAGCTAGGATACAAGAACTTCATGCCGTTGAACGAGTCAACAACTTCGCTGCGGCTGCGGACAAAGAAACCAGCCGAGTGAGCTGTCTTGACCCTCCATTCCCCACCCGTACGAAGAGTCCATTCCCGCAGCAGGCTCGTGTAGGCTTCAGCGACGACGCTCCGGGCGACATTGTAAGGGTCAACAAAGATGATCCTGAAGTCCGTCCGACGATGCTCAGGAGAGGGCGACGGCGACGGCTGCCTGATGAAACCGGGGCCCTGGCCGCCAACGAGCAGCTGGTTGATGCCGAACCCAGTCATCACCTGTAGCAGGTCTCTGAGGTCCTCTCGGTGTTCCTCAATGCTGTTGCTCAGGGCCTCGAGCTTATCCGAGCTGCTGCCCAGGGCGAAGTACGCCTGCGCTGCGAACTTGAAACGGAACTGCATGCCCCACGGGCCAATGTCCTTGTCCCACTTGTCGAAGAGGATCCGGACTTCGTCGCTGTCTCTGTGGATATCCTGGATGACTCCGAGAAGCTCGTCGGTCATTGCCGGGCCTAGCCGGACCAGAGATCGTTTCTCATCTGTGCGCAGCAATGTTTCCAGGTTGCCCAGTATCGTCTTCAACCTCGCCATCCGCCTCCCAATGCGGCCGATTTGGTCTGGGGCATCCTGTATCTTCTGGTAGATCTCGATGACCTTGCCCACCACCTCGACCACCTGGAGCAAGGTGCCAAGCGGGTCAGCCATGGCCTCCAAGGGAGACTTATGTAATACTGTGGTAATGAGCGGCTGCTTGGCTGTATATACGATGAACGTGCACGACCATGACTGAGGGAAACGGTGAGCGGAGATGTCTTCTCCGGACACCAAGCCGCACAGCTTCCCCAAGCGCCCTAATCACATCAGCCACACTATAATCTGACAAGCTTAGTGAGCAGGCAAGAGGATTCGACGAGAACCCGCGCTTGTTCATCCTTGCTCCGGCCGGTATTTGCCGAGGTACCTAATGCATGCCCCAGATCTTGGCAAGCGCTGCAGCGGTAGCATTTCGGAGCTTTGAGCAGCAGAAGCTTATTTCAGCCATACAGACGATTTGCCGACAGTTGCGATCTGCTGAGGGCTTCCAGAAAGGCATCGAATACTCCAAAGCTGAGATTATATGCCCAGGACCTAATCATTCTTGATGTTGTGCACGGGATTCATAACCAAGCATTAATGATCGAGACCAAGTCTATTTGCCCCATCGCCTTCCTTGGATTCTACCCTTCATAAAAGAAACCGCAACTTTCGATTGGCGCATGTTCCCCCCCAGGAGTCACTTGAAACATTCTTCGGAATTCTTCCGGTCTTCCTATCTTGGTTCTGTCCATTATGCATTCAGACGGGCATGTTCTTTGCTTCACCGCAACGATCATTCGAGCGGCTATGCCTGAATAATGTGTGCTGAGGCTACAGCTCACGGTCACTCTATTGGCGAAAGATTAAAGGGGGCACAAACGGGCCATTGTTGTTGCATCGCTCGAATCCACAACCGAAAGGGAACAGCGATAACTTGGCGCCATCAATACGACACATCCGGAAAGGGGATTCCCAATGAGGCATGAGGGTCTTGGCTGTTGCGGGAGCGGAGGCCACCACTCGCGGTGTCCATCAATGAAAACACTCCGTCGTCGCTCAGCAAATTGTCCGTTGCAACAGTGGAACGAGGTGTTCCACAAGTCTCCCACCCCCTCGCCCAAACTTCCCAATTCAACTATCTCCGCAGACTACTTAGGTATGGCCCAACTGGCTAAGCGATTCAACGCTCCCATGGGTAGGTGCTGGTCTAGTCCCAGTGCTAAGCTATGTAACTTGGCGATGGAGGCAAATAGGAGGCACCGAGTACTTATAGTCGACGGTCGGTGTGTAGTCTCGATAACTTGCCCAGGTTGATTCTCTGATCTGCACCGATTCAAAGTTTAGTTGGGTTCTAAACCAGTCTCTACTGTCAGTCAGCCTTCTCATCAACATGCTTTTCACAAAGCAAGCGCTAGCTGCTGCGTCACTGCAGGCACTTGGTGTATCTGCATTGCCTCTCGATGCAACACCAGTCAACAAGCCCGCAACGCCAGCGCGACAGGTAACAGCTCCAGCGACCTTCACCGCAAACCCAAATATTGGCCCTGGTGGTAGCACGTTCACTGACTCGCCGCACTTCCGAATCTATGGCGCCACGGGCACCGCTGCTACGAACGCGCTGAACATGCTCGAGGCTGCCTACAGCTGCTTCGTCGACACTCTTGCCTGGAGGTCCTCAGGCCTCGCTTACAATGATCCTAATGACGATGGGCCATGGACCAAGGTCAACGTGTACTCCGTGTCCACACTCGCCGGAGCGGCTGGAGTCATGCACTCCGACTATGGCACCGGCATGAGCTGGCTCGAGGTTGTCAACAACTACCTAGCAGTGCCTGGGGTCACTGTTCATGAGTATGGCCACGGCTTAACTTACCATGAGAAGAATTGGGTGGATCAAGGCCGGACTGGGGCCTGGTGGGAGACCGTTGCAAATTGGGTCGCAGACACCTACAAGACCTCTCCCCTGTGTGCCACCGCCAGGTCCAAGTATGGTCAGTCAACCAGCGCCACCGATATCAACCTCCAAAAGGTCATTGGGGACTCCTTCCAAGTCCTAGTCGACGGTACGGCCGGGTCTGGGAACTACTACGAAGCCTGGCCTTTCCTCTCCTTCCTGACTTACAACAAGGACAGCTTCGCGGGCCTTGGGACAAACACCATCCGCGAGTCCTTCCGCCAGTACAGAAAAGGCAGCAACGAGACGCCCCTGCACACCTTCGCGCGCCTCTCCACTGGCGCTTCCATACAAAAGGTCGTCGGCCGCTACTGGGCCCGCATGGCCTACGTCGACATCGGCCACCCGACAGCCCAGTCCGTCTTCCTTAGCCAGAGGGGCCAGATCAACTATGCCAATCTCGACAGCCAGGGGAACGGCGTGTACAAGGTGAAGTCGGCACGGCGGCCCCGGTACATGGGTGCCAGTATCATCCCGCTCACGAAGTCGGGAACCGTCACCGTCACGGCCAAGATCACCACCAGCGGGGCTTACACCGCGACGCTTGCCGTGCGCAACACCAGCTCCGGTGCCACGCGTTATGTTGACTTCGCAAATGGCTCGGCGTCCACGTCGGTCGCCAGCGGTGAGGAGGCTTCGGTTGTTGTTGCCAATACCCCTGCTCTCATTCAATATGACCCGTTCAACATTGGAAGTGATGTCAATGCGGGCTTGGACTACACCCTCACGCTTACCGGTGCTACAGCATAGAGTTGAACGGCCGTCGAAACTTCATCCTTATTTGTCATCATTCAAATGTCTCTGAAGGTGGAAAGATGTGTTCATTCCAAATAATTCCCCGTATATACTTTTCCGCTGGCACACCAAGCAAACGAAATATAAAACCTTTCTAAAGTTGCCCTATGAAAAGTGTGCAGAGTTAGATTATACACAGCCCGTGATTTTTACGCTCTTTAGGCGCTAGCCAATTCCGGTCACCGTACTGTATTCAACCTGTTGAGCTCCGGCTTTGGGCTTTATTCAGGAAGTCGACAAACAATTCATCGGCTCACAATCATCGGGAAAATGTCGGCACACAATAATGTGCACACGGGAATAAAAGGGGGGAGGGTGGTGCCGCGGTCGATTAAAAAGGTGCGCTCACGAAGGCGAGCCCGGAACACATAATACCGACGACATCCGGACTGAAAGATTAGATGGCACACGTCTTTCCGGTCACACCGGCAGGTCAGATCGCTGGCGGCTCAAACAATGTGTGGTCTCCAGGAAAACCCAGGACGCCGTCGCAGGTAGCCCGCGTGAGGTACCGAGAGAACGAATACTACAAGCTCTGGAGAAGCGGGAGAAAGGACGAGTGGACGAGACCGCAATGGAATCTCGCCGTGGAGGACTTGCCGCCGAAACGTCCCGGAGTATTGGACGGTCGGATATCGACGCCGTCGGCCGGGGTCGAGGCGCGCCGCCAGGCAGCCAGGAACAGCATACGATACTACCCGTCCGGATCAGGCTCGGCGCCTCCTTGATTTATCCAAGACCCGACCAATGATATGCTCTCGAAGATTCAGGGCGCGTCGCTCCTCACGATCCTTGTGTATGGCGGTCAAGGAGTCGCGGCTTTGTTGGAGGTCACGAATCGACAGGGGTCGACCAAACGGGCCGTTATGAAGATGTGTACTGAAGAGGAAAACTGGGCCATTGAGGACCTGAGAACCGAGAAGCGGTGGCAGGTCAGCATGATGAGAGCAATGCATGTGGTGCAGCTGATCAGGTGGGCCACTTTGAGGGGCACACCACTCACAACGGAGAAGTCGAGAACAGCCCAAGACTATATTTCATGGAGCACATGAAGAATGGAGATCTTCAACAGGTCATCGGCCGGGCTGGAAATAGCGGACAAAAGCTGCCCAGTCGATTGTTGTGGAAGAGTTTCGCATGCCGTAGGTTCAAGTGCTCCAGGTTCGTAAACAGCAACGGACTAAGTGTATTCGCAGTGATTCGAGGTGTTATCGCGTTGAAGTACACTCCAAGATTTGAAGATGTGGTGGCAGATAGGTGGAGCTCAGAAGAGGGACCTAGCACGCTGGAACAAGTACCTCCAGACGCGGCCGCACAGAGAGCGCGGGACTTTGACTTGATACATTTTGACCTTGATCCGAAGAACAGTAAGACTTCGTGATATTGTCCTCTCATGCTTGCATCGTGACCAGATCGTAAAGTTGTAACTCTGTATGCAGTATTTATAGGATGCTTTGAAGGCAAAGGCCATGACTATGTCCCCCGTTTCAAGGTGAGTTCAAGTCGGACAAAAGACCGGCGAATGAGACTAGAAGGTGTGCTAATACTCAGTACTCCAGATTGCAGACCTCGGTCTTTCAGACAGATCTACAGGAGATTTGTTGACAACGCCGTAAGTAACAGTCGATTTGGAGTACAGCTCAGGGGCATCCTGACTTTCCGATGGTATGGAAGTATTGATTTTCGATCCAGGGCAATGTGGACGTCGAGGTAGCGAGGCAAATCGGATTTCTACCTTCCCGTGAGTCATCACGGCGCCTGACCGCCGGACCAACCTGCACCGGATTTTCTGACCAAAATGGCATGTCAACAGGAACAATATCATAGAGAGTGGGAATGCGCTGGAGATAATCCCCGCCAGCAGCGACCTCCGCTGCAAGTCGCCGCCAATTACGGGGCGTGGAGCAATGTGTATCACGTCGCAATGGCAAGTCACCAGGATACTTGGCACTCGAACGAGGCGCCGAGTAATTGAAAATTGGGAGGTGCGCTGACGTTACCAAGTCTATGCATATGTTAGTAACGTTTCATACCTTTCCATGCCCGCCACATACAGTCAGACCTTTCAACAGCCCAGGCCTACCAGCACAATATGCAAGCGTAGGCACCGTGCGAGACTACAGCGGGAATATTGTGCAGGCGTTTTACACGAACGGCGCAGACCTTGTTGGTGAACAAGGGCTAGACCCACGGCTGAGAGATCTGCTCATGCGTTGCCTGGCTTTGCTTCCCGCGCATCGGCCCAGCATGACCGAACTGCAATCGTGGGCATCCGACGCAGAGACAAGTCTCGATTTCTTCGCTGGAATAGATGGCGATTTGACGTCAACAGAACTGGCGGACCAGGTCATATTTCGACCAAGAAGCGTCAGTATCTCTGCGAGCGAGATTAGTTTACGAAAGAATGATGTGCTGACAAGATGAGGCGGTATGACAGCCCCCACCGGCCACAATACAGACGTGATACAGAATGGAATTAAATAGAAACTCTGATACTGTGTAGAACAGTTATAGGTAAAAGGTTCTGAACGAAACACCTATTAGTATGACGTTTTATATCGTTGTTGCCTAAGAGAGTATGAACATGTCACGAATCAGGGGTACGAGGGCCCACGATTGTGGTCCTGTATTTTGTATATCAGCAAGCTTCTGTCGCATAGTAGCTATAGTGCACGAAACCAGTCAAGCGGCTCTACTCGAACGACGTGCTCGAAATCGCGACAGAACATAATATACAAGCCTGTCTGAGCTTTATCCTCTCCACGTCGCCTTCAGCACGTGCATCATCCCTCCAGGTGGCTGGTACGCTCCTTCGAATTCAAAACCAGCATCTTTGATAAGCCGTTCCCACTCGGGAAGTTCCCGATCACTGGAGTTGAAGTTTACGTTCATCAACAAACTGGCGTTCCGCAGGGTACGCTCAAACGGCGGCGGTATCGCGCCTGGTGGTGGCGTCACCAAATCATTGATAATGATTTTGGAGCCGGGTTTCATTGCTGGGATAAGTTTGCGCAGGATGCGTTTCGCGTACTCGTCAGACCAGTTGTGAAGGACTGAGCGCAGCAAAAAGACATCGACGCCAGTAACCGTTGGGGGCTGCTCTTTCAAGAAGTCGTGGACCATATACTGAACGCGATCAGCAACCTCTGGAGGTGCACGAGACTGAGCCTCCCTAATAACGGGTTCATCGAGATCCTAGATAAGTTCAAGATTGATGGGTCAGTCTTTTGACTTCGGAATGAAGCGTTCGTGATGGGTAGCAGTATGATATACCTGGACAATGAACTTTAATGAAGGATTTTTTCGAGCTAGCTCGCATGCCATGACACCATGGGAGCCACCCAGATCAACTATGGTAGCCTCACCGAGTTGATCCCAGGGGTATCCATTTATAAGGTGTTCAGGCCCTATACTTGGCTCACGGGCGATGTATCGCATCATGTCTGCAAACCGCTTCCTGTGGTAACGGGAGAAGATATTAGTGTGCCTGTATCTTTTGTGGTGTCCAATCTTTGTGACAAATTAGAAGCGAGAGCCTCTGTTGTTGAGGACTGTAATTATACGTACAGGCTGTCGGGATGATCAGACAAGTAGTCGTACATGCCCTTTCCGTGAGCGAGCGCAAATCCTGTTTGGTCCGGCTCGGCAGAACCTGGCCATTTGGACATGGCATCAATGGCACGATACGATGCCGCCCATCCCTCTCCTTTTGGTGGACATGAGTTAGCGACTACTTGATACATGTTTCGTTGCAAATGGAGCAGAGGGACGACGGTGGAGGGGATGAGAAGAAGGGATCTCTTCTTTCAGGCAAGCGCTTGAGCCGCTATTCTGGGATATTACCTGTATACCATGCAACCCACGAGAAGAGGAGGTCGTCCTCCACTAGAACCTTTGATGCCGGCGTATGAATGACAACCCCGGGGCGGCCGGGAGCCTCACGGAAAATGTGTTGCGCCATAGCTACCCGTAGGAGCTGTTGCATACTGTGCGGAATCTGTAGTTAGCATGCGAGCCATGTTAGGAGGAGAATAGCGACAAAGCATTTATGTGGCCGATTAGGTCTCAACCACGCAATGTTGAGACATGGCAACTTCGACCGTAAGGTACCACTTTTCGTCATTTGCGGCAATCTGCGAGCAACATATAAACATCAGACACTCAGGGGGCTTAAACACTAACTGTTTCTCCGAAATACTGCTTTTCAAGGCGAGTTCCGCAAAGGTCGCTTCTCCATCCAGGGGAACTGCATGCGCCAGACGGAAGCGAACAATTGCCTGGAGGCCTATGAGTTCCGTCGGCTATATTCCAAACGCTTGTAAGTCTTGTGTGTAGTGATCTGTACGGCATGCTGTCTCAACTTACATAAGCACAGAGGCCTGTGAGGTAATCGCTCGGGCCCTGCAGGAGGATGCGGAGCTCATTGGTGTCGAGAATGACCGCCTGGCGCGCCATTTCGATCTCGAAATTGTCAGGACGAGGGATTTTAGTGGGCCCATTTTGATCAAACGAAGGAAGAGGGAGGCCCTTGTCAAGATAATACTGGTTAATCTTCTCTGTATTAGCCGCAATTCGGGCGGCCAGCTCGGTGATGCTTGGTTGAGACATGTTTATTTTGAGATCAGCTTGCGCGACTTCTGTTGGATTGACTATCCGAATTTGCAGGGCAAGAAGCTGGCAGATTAGTTGAATGCGTTCTTAATCCGGTCACAGCACTCTTTAAAAAAAGAGCCTGGAGGCGGTCCATTCATACAGTCGTAAACGCTCAAAGACGCAGTGGAGTCCGCGGTTCTGATATTCCCCGGGCACCAGCGGGCAACAGAGCATGACTCATGACCAAGGTCCCCTCAGCCAAAGGCCGGAGTCGTCTCCGCGGTCTAGCCGCAACATTCGGAGATAGAATCAGCATCAACTCCGAATAGATCCACAAATCCAGTCAGCGTCGGCTCACCCAGCCTTTAACTTCCGCCCATCTTGGTACAGACAATTCAGCATGTAGCCTACTCTAAATTTGTGTACCTCCGCTGAATTTGCCCCGCCCCAAAGCCTCTCAACATGATCCAGAGCTCCTCCATGCACTTTGAGGAAGGCCCTTCCCTCATGTGCCTAGACGAAGACCCATTTGTTGTCCACGTGGGCACAGTGACCAGCTCAGTAACAGCTATATCGATGAACGAATTTATTCGTACATGAGAAAATGGCTGTTGTATACAACGCTATACCTAAAAGGGCAACGCTAGAGTGTTGTTTGCACGCTCAGAGGAAGGCCCTCCATGCGCCAAGAAGGCCCTTCGTATGAGGAAAGTCTTCCGCACGCCTAAACAAAAGGCCCTTTCTGCGCTTAGAGGAAGGCCTTTTAGTGTGCTTAAAGGAAAACCTTTTGTGTTTTTAAAAGCTTGTCTTTTAGAGGGACTTTCTTTTCTCCTAAAGAGTGCTTTTGATTAATGAGAGGTGATGTGGGTGCTTAATTATAGCTTTGTGTACAGCAGACGTTTTTTTGTGTACGAATAGATTCGTTCATATCGATAGTCCTTCCCACTATGGGTTTTTGAGGACTGAAAACCTTCAATCTGCTTCCTTCCTCACTCTTGTTCTTCCGATAGCATCAATGATTTCTGGTATACTCCCTATAACTTCATGTGCTTGGAGGAAGGCCCTTCGCATGCCCAGAGAGCCCAGAGGCTAAGAAAGAGCTAAGGGTGTTAGGAAAGGACTGGACGGTTAAGGCTTCATATGGGGATAGCTTTTCTCTTATTGAAATAGGTATTTGAAGTCCCTAATAGTTTCTCTATGAAGGCTTGTACTAGGTATTTGGAAGTCAAAGGCTGGGTGAATGGTTCCGAAAGGCTGGGTGAGCCGATATTGACTCCGTGATACATCGACAACCTCAAATTGTAATTGCAGTATCTACATTAAAGCACTAACTTAAAATTTCTCTTTCGACGATTTCCAATGGGCTGTAGCTCTGAGACTCAGCACTCAACTCCGACGCCCGCTGCCTGTACTTTGGTTGCGTCAACACCTCTTGCACGGCCGCGGCGATAGCTTCAGGCGTTCGAGACTCGTCTGGTAGGTACGCGCCCAAACCTGAATGCTCGACACGCCGGCCAATGTCACCCTTATCAAAAACGCTCCCACACTGTACCATCGGGACCGCGTTTGCGATAGCGTGGCCCACTCCGCCGTACCCACTGTTTGAGACAAAGACATCGGCGTGAGCGAGAACGGCGTCGTACGGGAAGTAGTCAACTACTCGGGCGTTGCTGGGTAGAGTAGCGTCCTCGAAAGCGGGCATGTGCTGGTCAAGCGTCGCCCCTCGTTGACAGAGTATTGCAATGACCAATATATCCTGTCGGGATGCGAGCCCACGGATACAAGGAACAATTGTTTCTGCGTGATCCCGCACCTCAGTTCCCTGTGCTACCAAAACAATGCGCTTTCGGTCCGCTTTGGTAGCCGCCATGCTCGAGCTGTTTTCTTCCACCTCCCGGAACCACTCCGGGAACTTTAAGTCCGGCGGGGGAGGTCTTGCAGGGAAAAATCCGCAATATTTGATATGAGGCGGGTCGTTCTTGGCCCTGGGATCGAAGGAGGGCAGTCCGACCTGTAGCAATACATCGTGGCAAACGGTTGTTGAGTCCTGGAACGGGTGAGACACAGTCCCAGTATTGTCGTATTTTTCGTACAGGTCATCAACCGACTTGTCCGTGCCGGCGGCCTCCAGCATCCATCTGGCGAGTGCTTCTATCTCCTGGGTGGAGTGCTTAGAGTAAGCCTCGACATTACGACGCATTCCTGCCTCGCTGGTATCGTATGGCAGGCCAGATCCCCATGGCGGCCGGGTCGGAGCTGCCCAGCAGAGCGGCATCAAACTAATGCCTACGTATCTGACTGGGACTCCTTGAAATCCCTCGGGGAGTTCTGCGCCGAGGACCAGAGCCACTGTTGCAGACCAAACCTGATCGGAAATGATGACCAAAGACCTGCCCTTTAGCGCATCCCCTCCCCCAAGCCGATTCCAGATCGTGGTCAAGCCGTATCGGATTGTTTCAAGTCCACTGGGAATTATCTTTGCCCAGCCGCAAGACAAGGAAATGAGCGAATTGCCTTTAGGCACCGGCACGTTGCGCAAGCGGCCCCCTTTCTGCGGGTCATAAAGACCTGCCCAAAGCCCCTTTACTCGTTATTAGCCATCATGTCCGGTTGGGTTTGTGATGGTCTTCGACCATGTTGGGAATACATACGATGAGTGGGGAGGCATGTGCTCCAATAGCAGTAATTGAGGGCGACCATTTTGGGTCACAGGGTATAGTAACGTCGAAGCCGCGCGAGACGAGATACTTGGAAACCTGTAGCCCCGGGGTCAGATGGCCCTCTGATGGCGGTAAACAATACAGAACGAGTGGTAGAGTCATGGTCGAGCCCCACAATTACCAATGAAGTGTAAAAGCACCGAGATCAACATGCATCCAGCCTTCTAGCCTGGTCAAGACATATTCAACACGCCAATTGGCAAGGCATAGGGAGGCTTTAACTTCCGGGATCTGGCTCAAGCAATCTGGGTCGTATCAATGTCTTTCGACCGGACGGGTGCGAGTCGTGAGCCGCCCTGCCCGCCGGGGAAACTTGTCGCTGGTAAACCCGGTCAAAACAAAACCTTGGCTCCGAGATCCGACGAGGCAACACCTCCGAGAGCTTACACCGATTCGGAGGCTCCGAGCGTTTTGTTTGACTCGGAGCGTGGGACACGGCGTGCGTTATGGCCAATGCTCACCATTAAAGTTGCCCGGGGTCCGATAACCACCTTGGCAGACTGTGATGATCACCGCGCGTTGTCTCTTCGTGCTTTCGCCAGCAGAAACTCTAAAAATGACAGAGTCCGACAATCAAACTTGCTAAAACTTCGCTTCTCGCCACACGCTTTAGCATACCACGCTCAAACCAGCAATCAGATAATCCTACGTTCAACAATCGTACCAGAAAACAAGACAATCAGACAGCCGAGTGCACTACTGGCGGTTTCACGGCAGTTTGCCCTGCTACACCACACCGACAATGGCACAGGAGCCATCCCTAGCAGAACTCGCTGTCAAGCACGGCACAGACAAACAGGGCCCGGCCAAGCCTGGCCCAAATCATTCCGGCCATTCTGGCCACCAGTATGCCCAGCATTACGAAGACCACTTTAAACGTTTCCGCCACCTTGACAGCCTTACCGTCCTTGAAATTGGGGTTGGGGGCTACGAGGATCCCAACAAGGGCGGCGAGTCACTGCGGATGTGGAAGGAATTTTTCCCGAAGGCACAGATTGTCAGCCTCGACTGGTACGACAAGTCACCGCTTCAAGAGGACCGGATCACAATCTACCAGGGTAGTCAAGACGACCCAGCATTGCTTCGACGAATCCATGAGGCCCATGGCGATTTTGACATCATTATCGACGATGGCAGTCACTGCAACGACCACGTTATTGCCTCGTTCAAGATCCTTTTCCCCATGTTAAAGATGGGAGGCATATACGCTGTCGAAGATTTACAGACTTCGTATTGGAAGGGCACTTTTGGCGGTTCAAGCACTGAGCTCTCGAGCCTGACAACTTCGATGGGCTTTCTGAAATCTCTCGTGGACGGGCTGAATCATGCCGAGTTTGACCTGGAGAACTATGAAGCGACGTATTCTGACAAGCACATTACGTCGATCCACTTCTACCACAACCTAGCGTTTTTGTACAAAGGCAACAACGACGAGGAAAGCAATGTCGTAGCGAGCAATCACAAGATTCCCGAGGTCTTTGATAGCTACAAGCCCGAATGGGCAACTTGATAGTAATTTGAGCAGAGCCATCACGTTATGAAGTTTATTTGCAAGCAATATAAGGACCATAAGATGATGTTATGTGGACAATCCTGGATATATGTGTCCCGATTTAATCTACTCGACCTATACTTAACTAACTATTACTTTATTGTTCAGGTTGAAATCCGCTTATCCTTACTTTTAGATCACATTGCCTTCTTTATTTGGCTGACCTATTAAAATGCACTCCGTTGCTTGAGATAAATATAAAATAAATCGTGGGATTTCTTTAGTTATGAAGTTTAAGAGCAAGCTTAGTATTATCTACTTCCGCATTTACGCCACCTACTCCATATCAAGATCCAAAGTTCAAACTGGGCAAGTATGTGCGCAAGTGAAGCATCAAACTACTATACGTAGATACAGATTAAGTATTATGTGCGCTTCACAGCATCAGGCCTATTCCTGAAAATACCCGACAGCCTCCTCAATCGCCCTCTGAAGTAAATGCACTTGTCCAGGCATCAGCATATCCAGATGGTCAGCATCAACAGATTTGTATACAATGTCGCCGCCAACATATTCATCCCAACCATTCGGGCCCAGAGCCCCTTCGGATCCGCGCTTGTCTGGGACGCCCCATGCAATGGCACCGAGTGTTGAATCCTGCATGAAGCCAGGGTATGGCTCGACCGGGCAGCCCATGCTCTCGAGCTGCTTCAGGAGTTGTGGATTTTCAGAGCAGCGGCCGATGAGCCCCTTTTCAGCCCATATCAGGACACACTTCCGAGGCTGCTGGTTCGCTGACATGGGCAGCGGCCGGTATGCCTCGACAGCCTTGAAGAACGAAAGCAAGTGTCTCATGGGCAGGGAGGTTGACGTCTGGGTCCAGTATGCATCTCCAGTGGCCACCCTTTGGAATATTTCCATTCCGGATTCGGCGGTGACCTTGATAAGACTCTTGTCGATTTCTTCGCGGGGACAGGCCATGTCGATTATCAAAAGGCCGGCAACCTGGCGCCCGGCGTCGGCTAGCTGTCTGGCGACCTCGTATGCCAGCATGCCACCGCCCGAAAAGCCACCGAGGAGGAACTCGCCACTGGGCCGGGCTTTTAGTAGAGCTTCTACGATGATGGTGGCTGTTCCTGTGACACCGGCAGATTCCACCTTTTCTGGTTCTCGGCTGAAGGGAGAGTCTATCCCATAGACCGGTGCATTTGACGGCAGGGGGTTAAGGTGCAGGTAAGTCGCTACCGAGCCGGTACCGTCGGCAATGAGAAACAACGGTGTGTGGCCGGACTTTGGATTTCCGTGGAGGAGCATGGCTCTCGCCGTATACGATGAGATGCTACGGTGTGCCTCGAGCTTTTGAACGGCAAGCTCCAAGCTCACTTTCGAATGGGCAGACTCTGTTCTGACGTCCTCTCCATCATTTGATGATTCCTGCTTTGCCCATGCGATCTCCCCGGGCGTCGTATTCGGAGTCACTGCATGTGATGAGACCCCGGAATCGATCGCTGCAGTCGAAACGTGCTCGGTTGTCGGCGCCAGATGCTCGGAAGACATACTCGGACTGGCTTCAGGCTGTCCGAACGCGCGGCGAAGATCTCCAATGGTTGGATAGTCTGTCAAAAACGTCGCGGGGAACTCAGGAATGCCGCCTGATTGCCTCACGTCGGAGGCTATCTCGATTGCCATGATCGAATCGACGCCGAGGTCCCCCACAGCTATATCGTCTCTCATTTCCGATACGTTGGTTCCTGTCTGAGTAGAGATGCTGCTGAGAATGACCGCTAAAGCATCGGCACTCTTCTCAGTACCCGTCGTCCTGCCTTTGAAAACCCCCTCGTCTGCGTCGCTGGGAGACACCAGGTGGGGTGCCGATGCCCCTAACGCCTGCGAAGGCTTTATATCGAGGGCGTCTTTTGTGGGAGGCGGACGACTGATGACCATTGGGCTTGACTTTCCGAGCAAATGGTCTAAGGCACCATTGTCTGTCTCGTGGAAGCACAGCCCAGTGCATTGCATGACCAGCTGTTTGGAATCAGGGTCAAATACATAGACGTCACAAATCGCCTCGTCTCCGTCTCTCTGGGAGACGTGAACGAAAGTCAAGTATCTTTTCCCGGCGATGATAGAACTCGGGTCTGGCGTCTCCATACTCTCAAATCTTGACATGATGAACGTTGTGTCAGCTGCGCGTTGCCGGTCCGGATCTGCGTTGAGCACGAAGCCCGCCAGGTGTACAAGACTTTCCCCAAAGTAGGGAGAGGAGAAGAAGGTCGTATTGGCGGGATCTGGCTTAAGCACGATCTCTGCGGCAGCTTCTTGGAAATTTTCAGACACATAGACCATTCTGGCACACTTGAAAGCAGAATCGTACTGCACAGTGCTAGAGAAGAGTGCATAAAACAAGCTCGAATGCATCTTGTGGCCCCCAAAGTCTGCGTCCCTGATCACCTCGTTCATCCTGGCCCAGATGAAATGACTCAACTTGTTCCAGCCGGCTTGTACTTGCCGACCATCGCCGATCATGACCGTGCAACCACCTAGAGCATGCTTGGAGGAACGGAATGAGACCGAGAAGGATGCTTTATCATCAGAGCGACCACTTGACGTAGCCTTAGTAACCAGTTGATCACCAGGAGTCGAGGTGTTAGAATCTAGGCATAGAGGCCGATCGAGCGCTAGGTTCTCAATGGTTATGGCTTTGTGTGTAAGGCTTTGCTGACCATTGGGCTCGATCAGGTATCTGGCCGCCGCTACAGCGGCTTCGACGAACACAGTTCCCGGACAGATTGCAATGCCTCGAACGCAATGTCCTCGAATGAGAGCATTGAGACCCGCCTCGGACGTCAGGGCCTGTAGACTGACCTGAGTCTTGTCGTGGGTTGACATCTCCAGGATCGTTTGGGCACAAGTAGATATAGGCCGGACTGGTATATGCTCGCTCTGACTTGACACTCCTGATCCGCGAATTTTTGCGTCTGTGTGCGTTATCCAAAAGTTTTGTAGGTCCCAAGCATACGTGGGCAGCCTCAACAGGTGGAGGCTCTTGGTATGGGGAGCATAGAGTCTGCGCCAGTCGATGTTGATTCCAGCCTCGGTCAACCGTGCCAGACAACTTGACAAAGTGGACCAGTCATCATTACCGACACCGAGTGTCGACATCACGGAATGTGGAGATGGAGGTTGAGGGGATGCGGCGGACACAAAAGATCCTAGAACTTGAGTAGGCCCGATCTCCAGCCAGATGGGGTTGTTCAAACTTGCTGAAGCAGCATTTAATGCGTCGGAAAAGCGGCATTCCTCGCGGGTCTGCCGCCATAAGTAGTCCGCATCAAAAATGTCTGAGGAATCACAGACACGTGCCAGAAGAGTTGATATAACAGGCAACTTGGGCGTCGAGAAGGTAACCCCGCGGGCAACAGCTTTGTACTGCTTCACGAGAGCATCCATCTGGGCGGAGTGAAAAGCGTAGGGGATCGGGAGCATTTTACTGCGGGTCCCAAATGTCTCGAGGAGCTCTGCCTGCAACTCCTGAACTTCGTCCACGGGGCCGGCTATGACAAGAGACCGGGGGCTATTGGTGCAAGCCACACTGCAGGTCGAGTCTTCTTTGCCACTAAGCCACGCCGGGATTCCCTGCGTCTTTTCACCCGATACGGCCAGCATTCCGTATGACCCGGCCTCGCACAGCTGAGCCAGCAGGAGAGCACGATGGCCGACAAGGTGCAGCATGTCGGCCAGGGACAGAATTCCGGCAAGGTATAAAGCAGCATACTCGCCAAGTGAATGGCCCATCACCATTGTGGGCTTTACTCCGGCATCCGAGGTCCAGATGGCGGCAAGAGCTACCTCCAAACTGACCACAGACAGTTGGATTTGTACTGGGTCTTTCGTGGATATGTCGACGTTTGGATCAGTAATGATCTCAGTAAACGTTGGGAAACCGTGCTCCGCGCAGATCTGTGCGCACTGATCAACCTTTTGACGAAACGTGCAGCTTGAGCGGTAAAGCTTGTGCCCCATGCCTGCGTAATGGGAGCCTTGTCCAGTGAACATGAAGACTATGGGTGCTTGAGTCGCCGCCACTGGACTTGGCGGACTTTTCTCGGAGCTCGTGTCGGATTCAAGCTGTGTGATGAGGTCCTCCAGTTTGGAGGCGACGTAGATGGACCTAAGCGAATGGTGTTCTCTCCTTGCGTTCAATGTGTAGGCTATGTCCCGGATCTCTGCACCCGGGTTCCCGTGCAGCCACTTGAGGAGGTCGCTCTTGAACTTCATGAGAGCAAATGGAGTCTTGGCAGTCGTGACGACGACATGGCTGGACCACTCGCAGAGTCGCTCTGCTCCCGTATCCACAATTTGTCCACGGCCGATATAATCTTCAAGCAGTAGGCAGGCATTTCCGCCCGCAGCGTCGAAGTTGTTGATGAGTATACGTCTCGGCTCTTCACCCTCTCCCTCAAGCTTGAAGTCTTGCGTTGTGGTAGGTATCATTATGTCTGATTTTTGTAGGTACCGGCCAAGCTTTGGATTGATAGGGTGTGGCATGCCAGCCTGCGGTGGAATCGTATTCTTTTCGAATATGAGGATAGCCTTTAACAGTGAGGATACTCCAGCGGCCTGTGGTTCACCCTTCGTTAGTTGAGTTCCACACCACAAGCGTATAGGTAACCCACAGCCTCAGTGTGTCCAATGTTTGCCTTAAGAGACCCCACTGCCACCGGCCCTGAGATCAAACTTGTGACAGCGGCCATCTCAGCCGGGTCACCTATCTGCGTTCCCGTGCCGTGCATCTCAACATACGATATTTCGTTGGGGAGAACGCCTGCTTTTCCTAGGACATTCCGAAAAAGCTGCTCCTGGGCCGCAGCATCTGATGTTGTGATAGATGGAGAGTTACCGCTTTGATTTCGCCCCGTGCCAGCAATAACACTGTTATTTGGAATGTCAGCTCGCCTCAAAGACGCAAAATTGTCAAGCAGTCGTAGTCTGTCTTGGTTCTGACATACCCGAGAATGTTATCGTTATGGGCAATAGCGTCCTCAAGACGCTTCAGCACAACGGTCCCCACGAAGTCAGCGCGACAATAACCATCTGCATCATCCCTAAAAGTCTTGCAGTTGCCAGTCTTCGACAATATCCCGGCTCTGCTAAGAGCACTGAATGAGTGAGGATAGCTGATAATATTAGCTGCCCCTGACACAGCCATGTCAATGTCGTGGGAGAGCAGACTCAAGCAGGCCAGGTGAATGCAGGACAAACTTGTCGCACAGGCTGAATCGATTGAGTAAGTTGGCCCTTCCCAGTTCATATGGAACGCAAGTCGCGCGGCTCCAAAGGCGCGTTGAGTCCCCTGCAAGGTGTAAGCGTCACAGCCTTTGTGATTATGAGCCACGCTGTTCCAGTCGTCACTGCTTTGTCCGTAATAAACACCAATTCTTCTTGGGTCAATATTGCTCGATCGACCGTCGGAATAACCGGCACTCTCCAAAGCATTATAAGCGCTCATCAAAAATTGTCGGTGGCCGGGATCCATAAGCAGAGCTTCTCTGGGAGAAATGCGGAAAAACCGGGCATCGAACTTTCCGGGTCCATCCATAAAGCAGCCAAATCGAGAATTGGTGGTGCACTGTGGTGCCTCCTTCGTTGGGTCGTGACCGTTCATGAAGTATTCGTCTAGGTTGAAGCGGTCTTGAGGAATCTCCTGGTGCATATCTTGGCCTTTTTGGATGATATCCCACAGCTCGTCAAGGTTGTCACATCCAGGGCCCCGCCCGGCCATGCCCACCACAGCGATACGGTCAGAGAATGGCCTCGGACCAATGCCACGACCTTGTGACATCTCCGAACAAACCGTGACATTTCGGCCGGGCGCCTGCAGTGCAGATGATAGGTATGTCAGGTGGCTACTAGGGCCTATCGCCTTGACCTCGACCTCAATTGCCAAGCCAAGTTTTGCTTTTAGCTCATTTACCCTCTTGACAATGTCTAGAGGACGAGACGAGACTTCCAGCAAAACTGGTCGCAGAAATTGGCTGAAGGTCATCCCAGCCTCTGTCGGGGGAGCTTCAGTTCCCCAAATCTTGCAACCTTCTTCGACAAGAATATCGCAGATTTCTGAGTTTCCAACTAGGTAGTCGAGATCTACACCACAATCAAAGGTCAGCAATTGCCCATCACATTTATTGAACCGTGGATTCTCCCTTCTCTAATTAACAGGGCAGAGTATCGCCTCGCGGTCTCATACCTTCAGAGGATGTTGGCAACGAATGTTGCAGTGAATGTATATTTAGCTCATTCTTTGGGACCATAGTCACAGCTGGGCACTCGCCAAAGAACCGCTTCAATACAGACGGCGGTCCAATAACCTAGGGAAAATGTTAATGAACTAGACTTTGGTGTCTTGGGTCTTGGGGGGATTGTTTCCACTAACTGTGTTCCACCGGTCACCAGATATTGCAACATGGGCTCTTTTCATCTTGGGAACTCCCTGTGCACAGATGGGTCAGAATGTACTAGCTCAATCGGTGAAAACTCAGCGGTCGTCATTCGCCCGCAGATGTGCTCACAATCATTTTTTGAAACTGATCCAGTTCATCACGCAGCTGATTTGTTGAGATTCCCAACACTGCCCACCCCCAAGTCCCCGCGCAATCTTCAACAGCGCGGGATCTCAGGAAGTAGAATCTACAGAGCCTACATATCAGGCCGCCTACCCATAGACTTGCGTCATAAAGGCTCTCAAAATCCTTTGCCACTGCTAGAGCTGAGAGATGGACAGTTCCTCCTGAGATACCCAGCCACTCAGGCCGATGCTCTCTTGACAGAAGGTGTGGTTCTCGCTTTACACACCTGGAAAATGTTAGGTCCACGGCCATCCCGGGGGGATAAAGGTCGTGCGGAATAATGGCAATACATACTGCAAAAGCATAACCGCCCTGACGGCATGGTTTAGGATGGCATTGGCAACGCCAACCTCGTCTCCTGTACCGCGGTACCTCTGGGCCAACTCCTGCAAGCTCTGAAAGTCTCCCAGGCTCTCTGTGACTTCTGGTTCCATGAGATTGAGTTCTGCTTTGACCGTGTGGCACAAGTCGCGCATGAATGATGTCATCCACGGGTTTCTGGGAGCATTCTTGGTAATGTGGTCTATGCCGTCGACCCACGAGTCGGTCTGGTCACCGGTGAAGAGGATTGATTTCCGTATGGTCTTCATTTTGGTCATGACACGCGGCGCTGAGACCGACTAAGTTGATTTCTTCGCAAATGGAAAATGACTGGACCTCGTGTGAGATTGAGAATTATGGAGAATATGTAGTCATTGGTTCATGGCAGAAAACAAATTTTGAGTGTCTGCGGCCGTACGAAGACAAAAACTTGTCGAGGCAGCAACGCACTGCCAGACTTGGAGAACTGTTCGAAACAAGGCGTTAACTACTGTTTGAAGTCCATGACTATTTGATAGTCACTGCGCACTGTACGAATGCTCCCACATCCCGATCCATATCTAAGCTCGGATTTCGGTGAACGAAACATCGCTGCAGTCCGAGTTACTGTGGAACGGGCTCCGAAATACCTGGATGCTGCATACCAGGGTTCCTCCATTCGAGTCATGCGAGTCCCACTCAGGGGGTCGCTGCGGTGAGAGTTTATATTGTGGGTCTAGGCAATGCGCCCCATAAACTTCAAGGGATGGTACCTAGGGACAAAGGTGCCATAGGGCTTAGCACTGGCTCGCACATGAACAGCCCGCCAAATTAGCCTTAAACTTTTAACAACACGCCCACTGAACGCACCTTTATTTATCACATATTCGATATAAGAGAAGTATCTTGAGAAATTGCAAACTAAAATTTTGTATTTATTACCTTTTAATTGTATATTTATTCGACAAATAAAATTAAATGTGAATAAAATTCAACCTTAATTATAAATTCCAGGATTAAAGAAAAGTACAACTTACAATTAAGTTATCGCAATGTTAGTCTACATTTATAATAAATATGTTCTAAGATTTTAACATAAGTATTGTAAATTTTTTAAATATTACTATTATTGAAATTCATGATATTATATATTTTATTAATGTATATATAATATTCGTTTTTAAATATTTATTAGAAAAAGTTAAATGTAGAATAAATTTTATAAGTATAATTTATTTCGTTTTCATTTGGCGTAATAAGTTATAATGATTCATAAAATTAATATGGTTTTAAATAAATATTTAATAAAAATGTATTTCATATAAAACATTTAGAATGTAACTTGATTTTAACGGGTTATAATTTAGTAAATATATATATATAAAGTTAAATTATAATTTCTTTAACACTTATAAAGGTATCTTTAATACACTAAAGTTAAGGATCCACTTTTCATCTTACAAAGGATAGCTGCAAAGCTGATCCCCGCCCGCAGCTCTCCGAGCACACTCGGAGCACATTGTGGGTCGGAGAAAGCTCAGCGAACTGGCTACACACTCCGTCCCAATCACGCAACCTTTTCACAAGCCATGGGCAGTAACCAGAATAGGGATTGTGCGCTCACAGATAGATGGCATGGATCTTAAATCCTCAACAGGTCCAATTCGCAGGCGGTGGGCTTACTTAAGGCAACACAATCCAATGCTCAACATGCATTAGTTGACTCGAAGTTTTAATCTCTCTTGCCCGTCTCACCACAGTTTTATAGACGCTCTTCGCTGTTTATCAGCTCAGTTCATCGTGTCATCTCGTGGCAAGTATGGATGTCAATACGTTGCTGTCCCGAATAGTCCAAATAGATGTGACGAATCGTTGGCTAGTCATCGCTTCAATTTGTGCGGTATGCGGATGTAAACAGCCTATTTCCGCCCTTTACACTCCGCTGATTCATACAGGTTGCCCTCTGGCTATCTTCTGTCGCAATTTACCGAGTATTTTTCCATCCACTTCGCAACTATCCTGGACCAGTCTTGAACCGGATTACGAACTACCCATTTGTTTTCGCTAGTCTCAAAGGGGAGCTTCCTTACTACACAGACAAGTTGTTCAAACAGTATGGACCGATCGTTCGGATTGGGCCTAATAATTTAGGATTCATCAAGGGCAATGCATGGAAGGATATCTATGATGCGCGAAACAAAAACAAGTTCATAAAGGCTTATGAATTCTACCGCGAGACTGAGACAGGCCCTATCAGTATGGTTAACGCCGGAAATGAAGAGCATGCTAGACTCCGCAAATGGGTTGCCCCCAAGTTTTCTGATGGGGGAATTAGGGAGCAGGAACAGATGATTAGGGGCTACGTGCACCTGTTCATCAGACGTCTTCACGAGAACTGTGCAAATGGTCAGGCTTGCCTCGATCTCCGAGACTGGTGTAAGTGCTGTTTTCTCTTTAGAACATTTTAGGGGTGGTCCGAACCCTCAACTTCTTTGGCTCGGCACGCATTGACGATTTCACTTTTCAAGACAATTTCTGCACTTTTGATATCATCGGAAAGCTTGCCTTTTCCAACGACTTTGGCTGTCTCGAATCGTCCAAATATCATCCCTGGGTTAGGCTTGCTGCATTTCAGCAAAGAGAAATCGAAACCTTAAAAGAAATGAAGCGTCAAGGGATGAGATTGATTCCTGCGATCTTGGAAAAGATGTTTGCCAAGAACAAACAGGAGTTCATAGGCTACACGGAGTATGTATTTGTGAAGGAAATATGAGCATTCATATGGCCAATGCTAACGACCGCGCAGACAAAAGCTTGATGAGCGGATTAAACTAGGCAGCCAGCCTGATGTTATGGATAGCCTCATCAACAATAAAGACGGCATAGTATGTTGTTGTCCAGCGTGGACGGTCGAAGGCTCGAGTCAATTTGTGCTAACTGCTGCTTTGGCAGAATCTCGATTGGGAGCGTCTCGTTCAAAATTCGTTTCTCATCATAGCTGCTGGCTCCGAGACTACTTCAACGCAGCTAGCCGCAACGACATACTTCCTCCTTAGTAATCCAGTCTACTACGACAAAGTAGTTACGGAAGTGCGGTCATCTTTCTCCGACATTTCAGACATCAACCTTGTTTCTGTCGGTAAGCTGTCCTGGATGCTGGCCTGCTTGAAGGAGTCAAATCGTCTATTCCCGCCCCTTGCATCCTGGCTTCCGCGACGACTGGTCAAAGGAAATGCCGTGGTGGCCGGAAATGTGGTCCCGGAAGGTGTAAGTATAAATTATGATGTTACCCTCCTTCCCACCATTCTCTTCATTTTATTATCTTGTTCCCTATTGACACTGACTATTTAGACCGTCGTCTCAATGTGGCCATGGGCCGCGAATCATAGCGACCTCAACTTCTCTAATCCGGAAGAGTTCCGCCCAGAAAGATTCCTCGCCGACCCAGAATTCGCCGGTGATGATATGAGTGCTTTTGAGCCCTTCAGCTATGGCCATGCAGACTGCCCGGGCCGTAATCTGGCTTATGCAGAGATGCGCTTTATCCTGGCAAGCATTTTGCTTAACTTTGATTTGAAATTGGCCGAGGACAGCATCAGTAGGGCGTGGACGAAGGATCAAAAGACGTGGATCATCTGGCGGAAACCAGAATTGAACGTGTACCTCTCACCTGTAAATTAAACAGAATCTGGGTATCCTTTATAAGTGAATATACTCAGAAAAGCTGTCTTTAAGTTAAATTCTAATGCTTTGTTATATTCTAGTATATTACATTGAGTAGGATGTCTATCAAACCATTACTAAACCCTGAGCCAGACAAGCTCTTCCTTCTACCACAGGGCATTCTTTTCCTGACTTTGAAGCGTGAATAGTATAGACCTACATCGTTGCCGACAGTTGTGGATAAGTCGTATATGTACAGGCCGACGATCCCTGTCCGCAACCCGGTACAATTTGTCAACCACGGAACATAAACGTTTCACACGGCCCATCAGCAGGCTGTGGAACACGTGGCGTTCCTCCTCTTCATCGAGCACCAACTGGCCAAGATGTTGGCTTGATTGCTGAACTTTCCTAGATTTCGCCACGTGCTGGCTTGTTGCGTCAGAGTCCGCTATTCGGGACCAGAATCTCGGGTCTTCCTTCTGATAAGCCGTGGTGTACTGCTTGATGGCATGATGTTCGCAATCGTCACCCAGTTCAGTGAAGACCAGGTGCTCTGCCCCAGAGACCATTGTGTCACAGGTTGACATAAACAGCGATATCAGCTCTGGTTGTTGGCTATGAGTTTGACAGTCAAGAATCTCATCTTGTGTTTGTATCGCTCTTTTTAGGCACTGTAACATCTCAGCGGCCGACACAGAAGTCAGACCTCGTGCAGCCCACTTCAAGTTTATGCACACGTCTTCTTGCTGTTGGAGTGCCATGGAGAGGCAAGTGCACGAGTGTTTCTCGCGGCAACTACTGCTGCTTTGAGGCTCAAAGCTGAAATAACCTTCGTCACTGAGGCCAGAGCCGTAGTCCAGGCTGGCGGACATCTCTGCCGACCACTCCGCGGGGGAAAAGTCTATCGTCTCAGGATCACCTGGCGTCGTCACGCGACGGAGCTGCTCTGTCCCCAACGTTGAGATATCTATACTCGCCCATGGTGCAGTTGTCAGCCAACACTATTCAATTGTGGCATCTAAATGTTTTAATGTGTCTATTCGTTTTGTTGCAAATTCGAACGCGCTCAATGGCGCCCACGCAGCCGGTGTCGCATGTACTTATGCACATCGACCGCTAATAACGTACTAGGCTTCGGTTTGGCAACACCATAGAAAGGAAAAGGGGCGATAATCACTCACCCGTTGCAAATAAAGGATCATAAGAGTCTCTTAATAAGATTTCTGCGTTGTCACTGGTGTGACGTGAATGAGAGAAATCCTGCCTGCCGGAGGGCAAGAAGGAGGCCTTTCGCCGGCTCCTGGGGTCCGCATTGTCTCCCCCTTCTGCACGATCATTCGTGCTGTTGTTCACCTGTCCATACCCTACGTGCGGAGGAGAGTCATCCGCAGAACTTGAACGGGCAACGTCCACACTTTCGACTCTCGAAGACCTCGACTCAGTCTCATAGTAGCAGTCCAGACCATTCGCCTGGCATCGTAGGCAGCCTTCCCCTTCCCCACTGCATTTCAACTATGTAATTATAACAGCAGGCGTCAGCTGGCACAGTTTCATTGGAAAAGGAGACTACACTAGCCACAGTCCACCGCTGTGGATCGGTCACACTCGGAAAAACTGTGGAACAAAATACCTTTTTCGATCGACAAGCGTTGCAGGCAATACGTGTCAATGGACCTCGCCGCCTTTTCTTGGTCGCCTTGTCTATTGCATAAGCTGTCACACTTTCGGCGCAATAGGCGGACATGATAGCGGACAATGAGAGATACGTGATGACGCTTCGGAGCGTTTTTATGGGTCCGGAGTCGACTTTTCGGAGGCTTTCGAGGAGAATGTGCATCTAAGTGGAAGAGAATGTGGATGACAATTCGAGGTTTGACGGATGAAAATACACTCAACTGATTATCTAAACACCTTGAATACGTCCGGCGGAAACAAAGCTGTCCCGAGCTACCGCTCCTTGTGGGGACATACCCCTTGGCTCGGGCTGCGCCGGGCTGGCACTGAATTTTAGGCTTTAGGGACGCGTGCCATAAGAACAGTTTGGGAAGAAGACATCTCCACTCAGATGGCCGCGAATCGACCCCGCCTGACTCGGGTATCTGACTTGCCCCCAGGCATGGTGTTAGGCTCTTCCTCGTGTAATAGGGGTTAGTTTAATATGTCCTTTCGTTTCTAGAAATATAATTAATATTATTACTATATATAACACTAATTTATTAATTTACCAAAAAAATCAGAAGAAAATTTATATTCTCAATTTTGTACAAAATAATCATAAATATATGAAAAACGATTACTGTATTAATAGTAATTCAGTACAACAATGTGTGCATTATTTCCTTCCATGCCTACATGCATCTCAAGGGGAAAAGTACTGACAGTATCTGATCTATCGCCCTGGTATACAATCTGACTACACTACAATTCTGTGTTCCTCAGGTCCATCGGCTTATACGATTCAAGAAAAGTCCACAACTGTCGGTCGGTCTGTCGGTCTGCAGGCGTATCTCGGAGCCAAGAATGGCTGAAATGGCGCCACTGCCGCCGCGCTGAGTCAAGAATGCTAGTTATGCCGCTCCTACACCTCCGCTCGTCCATCGGATCTCTCAATTAACATGTGGCGGGCCGAAGTGGCGGGCCGTAGTGGCAACCCGAACGGAATTAAACCCTAGTTGTACCTCCGGTATTCCAAAAATGCATTGATCACCAAGAGGTAGTTAAGGTTCTGGGTGAAATTGTGCGCTCTTTATCATTGCCAATGAAACAGGACTTCACATGCCGTTGCTCATTATATGGCCGTGACTCTCGACTTAGTTAATAATTATTGAACAATCGCCAAATATCTCGACCAATCAAGGTCACTCCTAAAATCCAATTAGACGAGATATCTCAGCAACATTTCTGAACACCATCATGGTCGCGACAGTCCCAATCCGCGAGGATCATGCAGCCATTGCCATCATTGGCATGGCGTGCCGTCTTCCGGGTGATGCTACGTCGCCGTCAAAATTTTGGGACCTTTTGAAAAGTGGAGGAGGTAATCACTCAACACCTATCCTGCATGCGTTTAGTGCGGCCAGGCTAACAAGCTCTCAGATGCCTATTCGCCCACTTCAAATCGCTGGAATTCAGATGGCTTTTACCATCCAAAAGGCGCTCGCCTAAATCGCCTCCCAACAAAAGGTGGTCACTTCCTTAAGCAAGACCCGTATGCCTTTGACGCAGCATTTTTCAACATCCCAGCGGCGGAAGCGATGGCTCTTGACCCGAAGCAGCGAGTTACCCTCGAGGTGGCTTATGAAGCCCTAGAAAGTGCCGGCATTCCCCTTCAAAAAGTTAATGGGACTCAAACCGCCTGTTTTATTGGCTCCGCCCAGAGTGACTATAGGGATATGTTAACTCGCGACTTTAACAACTACCCTAAGTACTATGTAATTGGGAATGGTGACGATATGACGGCCAGCCGTATATCGCACTTCCTGAATATACACGGTCCTAGCGCTACTGTTCAGACAGCGTGCTCCTCGAGCATCGTAGCTACTCATCTGGCCTGCCAGAGCCTGCAGTCAAACGAGTCGGATATGGCTATCGCTGGCGGCATCACGATGATACTGGGCCCTGATCTGACGATACAGCTTAACAACCTGGGCGCAATTAATCCCGACGGCCACTCCAGATCATTCGACAAGGACGCGAACGGTTATGCCCGCGGTGAAGGGTCTGGTGTTCTCGTCTTGAAGCGACTAGATAAGGCACTGCGCGATGGCGACCCAGTCCGGGCCATCATTCGCGGAAGCGGAGTTAATTCTGACGGGTGGACTCAAGGCATAACCATGCCCTCAGGAGAGGCTCAGGAGGCTCTCATCCGAAGTGTCTATAAACGTAATGGACTGGACTTTGCCTCAGTTCAGTATGTCGAGGCTCATGTAAGCTTCAAATTTAATCCGAGACTGGTGGTGGTTGCTCCAGATGACACAGTGCTAACGAGATCGAAACGTCAATTTAGGGCACTGGAACCAAAGCTGGAGACCCAATCGAGACAGGAGCAATCGCCAGAACTATTGGAACAGGCGCTACAAAGTCGAAGAAACTAATGATTGGCAGTTTGAAGCCGAATGTGAGCAACCCCGTGATTATATGCGATGCGAGGAAGAGACTTTGATAAGATCTCCCGCTAATTCAGAAGCGCGTTTGAACAAATAGATCGGCCATCTTGAGGCAGCTGCCGGAGTGGTGAGCATAATAAAAGGTGTTCTGGCCATGGAGAACGGGATGCTACCTCCTCAAATCATGTACTCGGAGCCGAACCCCGATATCCATTTCGATGACTGGAACATGGCGGTACCGAGGAAGCTTATGCCCTGGCCCGCTGCCAAGGTCAAGCGCATGAGCATAAACGGATTCGGGATTGGTGGCACTAACGGGCACGTTGTGTTGGAAGCGTTCGAGCCATCACAGCGACCGGCTTCCCTGCCGGCAGAAGGACGAGAGAGACCACGAGACCGGAAACGAGTCTTCATCATCAGCAGTAGCGACCAGGCCGGGCTTCGACGCATCAGCGCTTCCCTAGTCAAGCACTTGGACAGCCTCGGGCCGGAGGCCTCGAGCCCAGAGTATCTGGCTGATCTTTCGTACACGCTTGCGAAGTCGAGATCCAATCTTTCCTGGAAAGCGAGCTACGTCGCAGACAGCCTCGCCCAGCTCCGTCATCAGCTACTTGACACAGACAGCGAGCTCGAGAGAATCGCTAACCGGGCCGGCAGCGGCCAGGCGCGAATAGGATTCGTGTTCACCGGGCAGGGCGCGCAGTGGGCCGGAATGGGTGTCGAGCTGCTGCAGGCATACCCACTTTTCCGAGATTCGGTTGGTCGGTCCGCTGCCTTGTTGTCTTCTTTGGGATGTCAGTGGGACCCTGTTACAGAACTACTGAGGCCCAAGGACACATCGCGATTGAGAACGCCAGAAATAAGTCAGCCAATCTGCACCGTGCTACAAATCGGCCTTGTAGACTTGTTGCGATCATGGGGTGTGACGCCGAGCAAGGTTGTTGGCCATTCGAGTGGAGAGATAGCTGCCGCATACTGCGCTGTAAGTCCCCATATCACTTCAGCGGCAAAGAAACTTGTCATTGGCTCGTTGGAGAGTCTTCGTGTCATGGCGCTATTATGCTAAGTTTACTGACTAACTGTGTGATTAGGGAGTCTTGACACACCGTGACGCGATATCAATTGCGTACTTTCGCGGTCAGGTATCGAGTACCCTTGTTGGCCTCAACAGCGGTATGATGGCAGTCGGGTGCTCTGCCGAGCGGGCGCAGGAGCTCCTTGTGGAACACAAGGAGCTCACAGGGGGCAAGGTAACAGTGGCTTGCATCAATTCCCCAGGCAGTGTAACACTCTCTGGTGACGCCTCAGCCCTCGACAAGCTACGCGGTGCCCTTGAAGAGAACAAGGTCTTCGCCAGAAGGCTCCAGGTCGACGTGGCATATCATTCGAGTTATATGCAAGGCGCGGCTGGAGCATATTCAGCGGCACTCGCAGATGTTGAGCCACAAGAGCTCAATCCGGCCAAGGCCACCGAGTCAGTCACCTTCATATCCAGTGTAACTGGGCAGGAGGCCTCTGGTGAAATGCTGGGAGGTTTCTACTGGGTCCGGAATTTGATGTCGCCAGTTCTCTTCTCACAAGCCCTTTACAGCCTGGTACAGGGATCACCGGAGTCAACGCAACCCGGAAATTCTCGCGCCTCTGTCGACCTTTTAGTGGAGGTTGGACCGCACAGCGCTTTGGGGGGCGCTGTTGAGCAAATACTGGCTGAGAAAGGCGTCACTGGCGTTGGCTACCGATCAGTTTTGGCGCGCTCCAAGGACGCAGTCGATACTAGCCTCATGCTTGCCGCAGATCTCTGTTCTCAAGGAGTGCCTCTCAACATGGAAAACGTCAATGGTGACTCGGGCTGCAACTTGCTGACTGATCTCCCTCCATACGCTTGGAACCATTCCAAATCATTCCGATGCGACTCCCGGATCAACAGGGAGGCCATGAACCAAAAGTTCCCAACGAGGAGCATTCTGGGGGCACCAGTCCCAATGATGGATGAAACCCAGCATGTATGGCGCGGCTTCCTGACCCTTGAGGATGAGCCCTGGCTCCGTGGACATATGGGCGGCAGTACTGTTGTCTTTCCAGCTGCTGGAATGATCAGCATTGTCCTCGAAGCAGCCCAGCAGCTAGCTGACCCTGGCAAGACCACGCGTGCTTTCCGCGTACGCGATGTGGCTCTCACCACCTCTATCGCTCTTTCAGACGGCCTGCCAACAGAGATCATCGTCCACTTAAAACCCTGGCACCCTTCCTCGCTAGGTGGACTACCAGCCACTTGGTGGGAATTTACCGTTTCATCATGTGCTAGCGGCGATCAGCTCCGCGATCACTGTCGAGGCTTCGTCACAATTGACTACGAGGGCACGAGCGAGCAGATGGCCAACGAAGATGGCCAAATTGATGCTCGCCGCATCTCTGATTATCATGCCACCCTGTCCAAATGCCCTGTAGTTTGCAGCAAGGAGAGGTTCTATGGGGCAATGAACAAGGCTCTCTGGAACTATAGTGGCGCTTTCCAAGGTATTGAAAACTGCCGGGTTGGCGAGCTCGGTCAGGGCGCCTTTGATATCCGAATCAACGACATTGGGGAAACGTCGAGCAAGGGACACTTAGATCGTCCCTTTCTCATTCACGCAGCAACACTCGACGCCGTTTTCCAAAGCTTGTTGAGCAGTACCTGGGAGGGTGGGGAGAGCGGAAGCTTCAGATACGCGAAGCCTTATGTGCCCACCCACCTTGGTGAACTCGAAATCTCAGCCACCATTCCAGGAGATAGTGAGTCAATAACTTGAAGTGCTGAGCGCAAGTTACTAACGCATCTTTCTAGTCGATTACGTCTTACGTGGGTTCTGTACCTCCGATCGGTACGGATTTACGGATCTCGCAACGAACATTACAATGTTTGACCAAGACGTCTCCAAGGCGCTCTTAGTCGTTAAAGACTTCCGAGTCACGGAAACGTCCATGGATGGAGATTCGTCAAGTGCCGAGCGGCCGGGCACAGAGGCAGATCAAACGGATATCACGTCGATTTTCCGATGGAATTACGCCCTGGACCTCATGAACCCAGAGGACATCGATCGGGTAGTCGCGAAGGTTCCCTCCCAGGACCGACTTACTGAGGTATTCGAGTTCCAGATCTCAGTATGCAGCTGTGCATTTCTTGACAGTATTTCTGACATGCTTAACAGATTCTCACGGTGGCTCTCCACACTTCCCCTGGTGCGGAAGTGATTGAGCTGGTTCCAGACTATGAGTCCATCGGCCATTCCGCAATTTCGACGCTGCCGGAAGGTCATATTCCTCCAAACAGGGTCCGCTTCGCAGTCGCAACAAATGATGACGATACAACCAAGCGAGACACCAGTCTTGGTCATGCGTTTGCCATAGGAGACTCAGGAAACACTATACCATCTGATACGCCATTGGCTGATCTCTTGGTTGTCTCACATGCTGCCGCCAAGTTGGACAATTTCGATGCCATTTTGGAGTCCGCCATTGGGATGACCAAGCCTAATGCGACAGTTTTGGTGGCTGCGAACACCGATGTCGCGTCATCCATACTGAAGGCACGAGGATTCGAAGTAATTTCCAAGGTCGACGATGCTCAACATCCACTTCTCTACTCGACCCGGGCCGAGGCAAAATTGGTCAATGGAGTCCACAGTTCCAAGCCGCAAGCTACAATTCTCGAGCCGGAGGTGCGAAGTGAGGTCAGCGTAGAATTTTCCACGCGGCTGAGACAGGAATTTGAGGCTCAGGACTACTCAGTTGTCACAACTACCATCACTCAAGCCGCCGAGGCCGCCGCATCAGACGGTTCACTTCTCATATCTCTGCTCGAACTTGAGAAACCCGTGTTTGCCAATTTGTCCGAGCAGGAGTATGAGGGCGTAAAGACCATATTCTCAGCATATAAGCGGCTTCTCTGGGTCACCCGTGGCGATGACCCGACCTTGGGAGTGGTCGACGGCCTTTCCCGTTGCGTCGGAAGCGAGATGGGGGGAATAACAACACAGGTCCTGCACCTGAGCGAGGCTACCGGCCTGCAACATGGGCCATCACTTGCTACGCGTATAATCACGGCAAAATCCGCTAAGAATGAAGACGAGTACCATGAGAGTGATGGTCTTTTGCGGGTCGCGAGGATCTACCAGGGGGATGGTGAGAACCAGGCCATCAAGCATCACCTACTTGACTCGATCCGCGAGGAAACTGTCATGCCTGACGAGGCTCTGAGGCTTACGGTCGGCAAACCTGGCCTCCTGGATACACTGCACTTCATCGAAGACGCTCGTCAACTTGAACACCTGGCCAGCCATGAAGTGGAGGTTCAGGTCAAGGCCACAGGGATCAACTTCCGAGACATTATGGCAGCCATGGGACTGATTCCTATGACGGTTCTCGGCTTGGAAGGCAGTGGGATTATCACCAAACTAGGTGCCAAGGCCGAAGGCCAATTCCAAGTCGGGGACCGCGTAAGCTTCATGGGCCTCGGTGCCCACGCCACTTGCTGCAAAACGGACTACCGACTGGTGGTCAAGATTCCGGACGACACTACCTTTGAAGAGGCGGCGGCCCTGCCCATTGTGTACATCACTGCATATCATGCATTGATAAATCAAAGCAGGTTAACGAAGGGACAATCGGTGCTGATCCACGCTGCAGCGGGCGGAGTAGGCCAAGCAGCCATACAGATAGCCCAACATCTGGGCTTGGTGATATACGCCACGGTGGGCTCACAGCAAAAGCGGAAATTGCTCACGGATACGTACAACATCCCCGAGGAGCACATCTTCTACTCACGTGATGCTAGCTTCGCAAAGGGAATTATGCGTGTGACGCAGGGGCGTGGGGTGGATTGCGTCTTGAACTCACTTTCCGGCGAGCTGCTGAAAGCCTCTTGGGAATGCCTCGCTCCCTTCGGCACCTTCATCGAGATTGGCCTTCGCGATATCCTCGACAATGCGTACCTGGATATGCGCCCGTTTGCCAAGGGGTCGACTTTCACATTCCTGGATACATTCGGGCTTCTTAAGGAGAAACCCGACTATCTCGGAACAATTTTAAAAGATGCTTTCGATTTCATTCGTCAAGCCTCGCTCAAGGCTCCGACTCCTCTCACTGCGCAGCCCTTTGGGAAAGCAGGCGATGCGTTCCGTACTATCCAGCAAGGCCGACACCTTGGCAAGATGGTGCTCTCGTTCGAAGACGACGGACTTGCCCCAGTGCTGCGTAAGGCTCAGGACTCACTCCGGCTTAACCCGGATGCTACCTACTTGCTTGTAGGTGGGCTGGGCGGCCTTGGTCGTAGTCTGGCACGACAATTTGTCGCATGCGGCGCAAGGAATATTGCCTTCATTTCGCGGTCTGGCGGCGAGACTCCTGAAGCGCAGGCGCTCATCCATGAGCTCTCTGTCGCGCGCGTCAAGGCGTTCAGGGGCGACGCAACAGATGCAGCCTCATTCCGTGCAGCCATGGAGCAGTGCGAGATGGAACTTCCACCGGTTGGAGGAGTCGTACAGATGGCCATGGTGCTGAGGGATACCGTGTTTGAGACTATGTCTTATGATGCATGGACCACAGGCCTCCGGCCCAAGGTACAAGGCACGATGAACCTCCATGAGTATTTCGGATCTGAGAGACCTCTCGAGTTCTTTATTATTTGCTCGTCTATCTCCGGGATCACAGGCAATATGGGTCAGGCTCAGTACTGTGCAGGTAATACATACCAGGACACACTCGCCCACCATCGTCGCTCCAAGGGTCTTAAGGTCAGTCAACTCACCCTCCCCTCGCAGTATACTCCATTATCAGTTCTCTGAACTTTCCATTGTACCGACTCATATATAAATGACACAAAATTAACTTCTTGCCCAGGCAACATCTGTCAACCTTGGTATCATGCGGGACGTAGGAGTCATTGCGGAGCAGGGAGTGACTGGCCACTACAAGGTATGGGAGGAGGCTCTTGGTATTCGGGAGCCTACGTTCCACGCGCTTTTCAAGGGCCTGATCAGCCGTCAAAAGAGCGAGGACCCAGCTACGTGGCCCCCTGCCCAGGTCATCACAGGACTGGGCACGGCAGACGTGATGGCTACGCTGGGTTTCGAGCAGCCCTGGTATTTCAGCAAGGCCCGCTTCGGCCCGCTGGCCGTCACAAGCTCGTCCGAGGGGGAATCCAGCTCGGGCAACGCGGGTGCATTATCGGTTGCGTCAAAGCTTGCAGAGGCTGGTAGCAAGGAGCGCGCCGTCGAGATCATCACGGAGGGATTAGTTGGAAAGGTGGCCGAGATCTTGCAGATGCCGCCCTCTGACGTCGACCCGGGGAGGCCTATGTACCGCTACGGCGTGGACTCGCTCGTCGCGCTCGAGGTCAGGAACTGGATCAGCAAGGAGATGAAGGCGAGTGTGGCGTTGCTCGAGGTGCTTGCGGCTGTGCCAATGACGGTATTTGCGGCTACGATTGCCGATAAGAGCGAGATCGTTCCCTCTGGCTGAGTGCAGTTGAACGAAAATCGAAAAACTTATGTAATAAAATATGTTACTTCCTTCATTCATCAGAATAACCAGCTCGTCGATATCTGCGCAAGACTTGATACGCTTGATGCAGTCAGCAACGCTCTTCTCCCTAAATCCTGGAGCGTTATTTCTGTGTGTCTTAGCCCAAAAGCTCCCATTTCGATGGGGCAGAGGTAGTGCACACATCGCCGGTTCGAAGTGAATGATCGCTGTGTAAATATTCTGCAGCTCCAAAACCGTCCACTTGGGCTCCGACTCGCGTGCTGGTGATATGTGAACGTGAAAGCCGCAGCTCTGGTTACCTTTGAAAATGGAAAAATTGGCAAAATTGCCGAACATGTCGTCTATCTGCTGCCGCCAAATTCCTCAGGCGTTGAACTTCACAATTGGTGATACAATTTCCAGCGAATCTCAATCGGTGTTAGAACATGGAAGGTGGCCAATCACTATTCATTTCGTGTGTCCCGTGTTCGACTTACGAGAGTGAACATCATCCTTTGCCTTCTGAAGTGTTGAGTTGCCCGTCACGGTCCAGGTTTCGTACCGTCCCTCTGTAATCACGCTGTCTTCCAGACTTGCTAAAAGCTGCATAGCACCTGCTGGTCGGTATTGCGCAAACTTCTTGCACAACAGGTTCGCAAATTTGTCAAGTCATTCGGCGGTGGGTTGCGTGAGGGGTCTGACCAAGACAGAAGTGTCTCTATTTCACAGCCAATATTGAACGCGTACCTCGTGTATTCAGTATTTGATGAACTAGCCATGATGCGTTGGCTGTCTTGTCGTGTCGCAAGTCGGCTTCCAGTAGTAATGCTCGGTGGCCAAAGAGTGGTGCTTGTTTACAGGGCATGAAGGTGATCAGATACGTTGAATAATTGTTTATTCATCAGAGGGTATCATGAAGAATCCCACCCCTCCTATATACGCACATCTCGTTCTTGATGGCCATACAATTCCACATGGTCAAGGACCTCAGATTAATAGTCTCGGACAAGAGCCGATGTGTTGATGAGACGCTGCCATCCAAAATAGAGCTGGTCGCGTCACCGTCCGCCGGCGACGACCATATATCTGAGCCGCTAGAATGTGCAAAATGATAATTCGAGATGGGCTGAGGGAGGCCCAGTACCAACAGCTGCCAGCATTTTGACCTGAGTCGCCTGGAATTTTGCGCCCCTGTATACTTAGACAACCTGGCACAAGTGGAGCTCCTCCAAACCTGGGCCGCATCCTGCCGGGCCGCACCCAGCTGGCTTGAATGGCGGCCCAGGCTAAAAATAAGCACGCGTGTTACTGCCACCATCCAGGCACAACCCTTTGTCGTCATGCTTGATTTCTGGACAACACTTATAGAACATCACCACTCATTGGAAAATGTGCGCACCAACCACAAAGTTCTTATTCGCTCTCCATACCTTCTAGCCTCGAAAATTTCACCCTACGACATGGACCACGACAAAAAGATGACGCAACCCGAGGACATCACAGCTGAAGTAAACCCAGGCGATGGCGTCCGCACTTGACCACAGACCGTCGGCAATGAGTCTGCAACCACAAAAGAAGAACTGAGCGGATTTGCAGCGAAACATACGGCTTTTCTGAAGTTACAACAGGAGAATCCCGGCTACGACCTTCTGGCCGACGAAGAGCGCAGAGAGGAAGCCTACATAGCTGTCAAGGCAAAGGAACGTGACAGCAAGCAGACCTTCTTCTTCTACGGGACCCTCATGGACCCTAATCTCGCACAAGAGGTGCTGGGGTTGGCGGAACCGCCGTTGTTAAAGCCCGTCGTGCTCAGAAATCGTGGTCATATAAGAATTTGGGGCCCATACCCAGCATTTCAGGCGAACGAGGAGCCTAGGGTGGACGTCAAGGGAATGGCTTGTGAGGTCGAGGGGCCTGAAAAGAAGGACAGGTTGGCAGCTTATGAGAGCGATAACTACCGGGATATTCCGTCCTTGATCAACCTTAGCACCGAGGAGGGGGAGATGGATGATATTCTTGCCAGGGTTTTCACTTGGAATGGAGATGAGGACGAGTTGAGCGATGGGTCATTTGACCTGGAGGCGTACAAAATCGCCAGGGCAAAGCTCCTCAAAGGCCAAGTCCTAGACCAGATGCGGCGTACTTACTCAGAGTAACCCCCGATGGTTCACAACTTTCTTTTGTGTGTCCTAAGGTCCGACCCCCGAAACACATATACAAACGAAGAGGCACCTTGGTACTTTCGGGTCGTCACAGCTTAGCGCGCGGACAATACAAGTTCTGTTACCTAGATACAACGAGTTATTATTCGGCCCGTAGCGTCAAGCAGAACCCGATAACCGAGTATTATCTTCGGATTCATCGCGACCGACGGCCTGTCGAATTTTCATATTAGAACGAGGTAGATATACGTCAAGCTGATTGTCATGACAACCGATTAAACCCGATGTTCATCCTGCCACTACCAATGGAACTATGTATGTTACGTAGATTGTTGGCGTTAGTGAAGAATGGGATAAGTTACCGATGTGTTTGAAATAGTCTAGTCACATTATTGACAGTTGTCACGGATTACATTGTATTTCATTCGAATTGACTCATAATATCCTGCACACCTGTGTCTTCTATGTGTACCAAGTGTTAAATATCACTTTTAAGATACTGCTTTCAGCCATACTTCTTATCAGCCTCTGGCTCAACCATGGCCTTTTCTTGCCCCTTCTCCAACTCCACGAGCACCCGCGGAGACCCCACAGTTTCCTTGAGAACAAGCTCCAACCTGCCCTCAGGAATGACTTCCCTCACAAAAGCCCGGACTTTCCACGTTTTCCAATTATGGATTCCTCCACCAGCATTCTGTAATAGTGGGCTCGGGCGAGACAGGCTGGCTAATGCAATCAGCTCGCCCAGTTCCGACCAAGCCCGGCTGCACCAGCCATCGCCTACCACAAGTACCAGTAAGTGAGCATATACTAGCATCATGTGTACCAGCGAGACACTCATAGAGAGCTTCAAGATTGATCCCTCGAACATGTAAGCGTTAATTTAATGGTAAAAGCGGTAGTCGAGCTTGGTCCACTTGTCTGGCTCCGACGACATGGTCCCATAGACTCGTGGGTCTCCTGCTGTGCGATACCCGAATAATGACTGCGTTCTTGTTGACGTTTGCACGTGATATTCCCATGCCTTCAACTAGGATCTGGTCCAGTCCAGACAGTATATGATCCAGCCTTTCTGTAAAGATATTTGGCTCGAGGCGACCATCCCTGTTACCGTTTGGTCCAAACCGACCGTCTATGAGCAAAGGAAATAAATCGGCATATGGTGCACCGAAGTAGCTCGCATCATTCAACTCGCTAGTTTTGAAATCGACCAAAGCCCTGTCGCCGTCTGGAATTTGCCACCAGTCATACTTCGGAAGCATAAGGACACCTGAACTGGGCCGAGCAAGTAATGCCAGTATTGAGACGAGAACGGCCAGTGAGACTGAACAATTCGGGTGCGCTCTTCAGCGCGAAGCCGGCGGAGGCCATGAAGGGTGTCTGGAAAAGGGACCAGGGGTTCGTGAGTCGGAAAGGCGACACCAAAAGACCTAACGAAATACCTCGGGCGATCAACAGGTTGTAACGGATGCGGTGAAATAAAATGTCGCCAAGAGATATCACTATCAGAGACTCATAGAGCTTGGCGGCGAATAGCAGGGTTTTTAACTGGATGTCATTCGCTTTCCACTGGAAACTATCGAGGTAAAGCCAGAACAACACTAAGGTGATCGCAACGGGTATAAAGTGAATGACGCAGAAGTAGCCAAGTGCTCCCTTTTTGCTTTTGTTCCAGACAACCTTTGGCTCTTCGGGTAGGTCTGCATCCATGGCGAACTCAGGCTGCTGTCCACTTTCAGTAGAGGGCTTGACGCTATGCCTGAAGTTGTTGCCGTTTTTGTTGCCGTCCCAAGCAGTCTCGCTGACTAGTTGATGGGTGAGAGTCTATTGTGCATCCACTCTTGTTGTCGTCCTCTGAGCTGGGAAGGGAGACTGTGTCTGCTCCCTTGTGGGTCGCTGAAGATAGTGAGCATGGTGATGGAGATCTCGGCGGCGCGAAAGTCTGCATATTGATCACCAAGTGGCTCCGGATGGTGAGCTTGGAACGGCGGTTCAGAGATCTGCCTTGGTTGATGAGACATTTTCTGGTGTCGGCCCTGTAGGCGACAGATGGTTTTTGCTGCTAAGAGTCGGACAGAGCAAGGACTACAACTTGCTGACGAATGGGTAGAAGCAAATGCCTCTATTTCAGTATGTTCTCTATTTTCTGTGCCCTCAGAGCAAGGCTTTCTGTTGCCTGTTGCAGATATTGTGATGCAGCCAAGTCTTCAGCCCGCATGCGGTGTTACTTGGGGGCCACAAAAAATCTAGGGCAAAGGTGGCACTTGTTCAGCGTTGCACAAGCTGACCGCAGCAGCCTGTGTGAAACGTGTCAATTGATGATCTCCTTGTGGGGGAATACTCCAAGATATGGCCAATAGCGCTTTCGCCGACCAGAACACTATGCAAGAGTTATATTTAGCATGCCACAACGTGGTGTCCCTGCCACTGGGCTGTGCTTATCTACAGCTCTGCAAGTACCTGATTAATACGGCGAAATGTGAATCTTTGTAGCTGTAAGCTTATATGTAGCGCGTGGTGTCTCAATTTTGGTGACATAGTTGATTCATTAGGACAGATGCACAATTTGTTGCCTACAAGATGTACTTGATGGCATTATTCTTATTTCTTAACACAATTCAACATCAGAAGCATGAGAAGAAGACCCTGGATCATCATTGACTCGCTTTACCAATGCCAGCCCGCATAAATGCTCTGCGTTTCCGACAATTTGGGTTAGGGACCAATTCCCCGATGTAAGTAGCAATGAGCTTCGCATCTCGTGCATCGAGTCAAAATCGATGGCATGTCTGCAAATGTGACAGAAATATCAGGACTATGATGCAGTGAATAACCACGTGAAGTATTACCGGGGGCTAAATGTCACTAGTACCCAGGTATTAATAGGGCTTTGAAGCCGAGGACACATGTAATGCATCGATATCGTGAGAGTTCTGGAACCGGGCCGATCGCAACTTGGCAGCGTGGGAAGTAGGTGAAGACTCGCTGCTGCTAATAATAATGGTCTCCAAAACATACGACAGCCACCCCACATGACCCCCATATCTCGCGCTTTCCAAGTCTTACCTCCGTCCGTGGCAAAGTGCAGGCCAGGCATTATTAATCATTCATACCTACCTACTTAGGCACTTGGGTATTGGCGCTCAGGGCAATGAGCCCCTAACACAACAACCTCCCCCACTGGAGTCCCCAGACTGCGGTGCTTCTCCACTCGTCTCGTTGGGGCTCTCTTATTGGTGTACAAAGGGTACGGCAAGATCCGCCGTGAACTTGGCTGACGAACCAGGTCAGTTTGGTGTTCTGATCTCCGGATAGGCACGGTAGTTGAGGCACGGTAGTTGAGGCACGATAGTTGCTGCAGGAGGAGCCCCCAAGGAATCGACGCCAAATGCGCTCATCTCAATACGGGATTCTTTCCTCTTCCTACTTTAACTTTGAACCAATTGGCTTTTTCTAGACACAGTTCGTCCTGGCATTTTGATACCACCAGAGCCCACAATTTGAGTCCAGTCGGCTAAACACTTACCCTTATGGTCATGGGTCCGCACGCACAGCTGTCCGATGGTAACTTGACTTGAACTTGCCATTTCACCGGATGCCTCGGGGCGGCTGCAGAGGCTCTGATGATCCCCAGTTGCCAAGCACATTGAACGCATTGTATGCTAGGGCCCAGCTCCGGCCCGCTTATTCATGAGTCGATGTGTAAGCGGTCGCAATAACAAAAACGCGACTCCCGCTCAAGCTACGCCAAGCTCGGTCTCGGCTTCATCGCTTCTATACGCGTATTCTTTTTTGTGTTTTTTGCCAAGGTTTGGCTGTTAGAGTCAACCACAGAACAAAGTTCGAGACCCGATGCTTCCTGTGAAACATGAATATAAGTACTAGGATCCTTCGGCTTTCGAAAAAGTTAGAATGAAGTATCTCACAAGTCATCATTTACCCTCTGATCTACCGAAACCTGGCAGTGGTAAGTGCATTAACGAGAACCAAGCTGCTTTCATCACACCACCAAACCCCCATCCCTCCCGGAGCCATCCATTTCCGTTTATACACAGTCAAAATCACCAAAAAAAAAATTTACAAGTCAGATGTGATACCATCATCAGTTACTGCAGGACCTTTTATCGCATAAAGACAAAAACATGGGCTCCATTATCGAGACAGATATTCTGATTGCCGGAGCCGGCCCTGCAGGCGCTGGCTTGGCCGCTTTTCTAGGACAAAATGGTGATATTACAGTCCCAAACCGCAAACCCTCGCCGCTGGCACAATATCCCGACTGACGTGTTTCACATAGGCCTCAAGGGCCTTGTCATTGCCAAGGACTCGACCACGGCGTACACCCCTCGAGCTCACGGATTTAACCCATTCGCGTTTGGTAAGAAAAATCGATGAGCCACTACCAAGTCGCACAAGCTGACTTGAGACGTAGAATGCCTCCGGGACATCGATCTCGAAGACGAGGCTTTGCGTCTTGCCATCCGTGGCCCTCTTGCCCTCTCGATGCGCTTCGCTCGCAGCCTTGGCGGGCAGGAGTATGGAAGGGTTATGGCTTGGGGAGAAAGGCCAAATGTCGCAGTAAGCTTCCGCACAAGGAAAGCCAGGGAGACCCACCAACTGATATCGGGATTCTGTAGGGGAAAGTGAAGGATATCACTCCGTGTGAGTATGTCGACCTCACGCAGCGACACGTTGAGCCACTTCTTGTCCGTTACGCTTCGCACCACGGATTCAACGTCCGGTTCTCAACCGAGTTAATGTTCGTAGAACCCACCACTGGTGATCAGAACCAGTCCGGATTTCTCTGCACCGTCCACGACCATATCACACAGCAGACCTTTCAAGTACGCACCAAGTACCTCTTCGGCGCGGACGGCGCCCGCAGCACCGTCGCGCGGTCCCTCGATTTCAAATTCAACAGCAAGCCGGGTGGCATCAAAGCCTGCAACGTGCTGCTCCGCGCGGACCTCTCGAAATACATGGTCAAGGAGCGACAGGCGTCATTGAATTGGATCGTCAAGCCAGACAATGCGACGTTCCCGGGAATTGTTGGCCACCTTCGCGCCGTGCGACCTTGGAACGAATGGGTCATGGCGGCCTTCGGGCCAGGTGGCAGTAACCCCTTCGAGGGGCTGGGTCTCGACGACCCCAGGCTTGTCGCGTGCGTGCGGGAGTTCGTCGGGGATGACAACCTTGACGTCAAGATCCTGGACATGGGTGCGTGGGCGGTGCGCGAATCTGTTGCTGAAGAGTACTCCAAGGCCGGATCCGACGCGTACATCCTGGGTGACGCGGCTCATCGTCACCCACCAACCTACGGACTGGGGAGCAATACCTGCATCCAGGATGCCTATAACCTGGCGTGGAAGGTCGCATTTGTTGAAAGGGGTATTGCTGGGCATAGCCTCCTCGACTCGTTTAGTCAGGAGCGTCAGCCCGTGGGCGCTGACCTTGTGCGCGAGTCCAACGATCAGATCAGAGCAAACAATCACATTTGGGAAGCGTTAGGCATGCGAGCTCCCTCGCCTGAGGCCGGTGTCAATGAGGTTGCTGAGTTGACTCAGGCCTCTGATTCCGGAGCGGCTCGCAGGGAGAAGCTGCATAAGGCGTTGGGAAACAAGCGGCAAGAACTGGAGAGCCTGGGTCTGGCTCACAACCAATGGTACACCTCAAAGGCTGTCTATCTTCATGATGAGCTGGAGCCCCGCCCCACCCTGCACGGAGACCCTATCGTTGAGGTGCAGGTCAGCACAATTCCTGGCAGCCGACTGCCTCATGTTTGGGTGGACATCCCCGAGCGCGGAAATATCACTTCCACCCTGGACCTTGCCGGAAAGGGCCGCTTCACTCTATTGACTGGAGTGGGAGGTGAAGCATGGCGGATTGCTGCCAAGAAGATACAGGAGACACACAAGATTCCCATCGTGACTCATGGAATCGGACACGGGCTTGAATATACTGACGTGTCGCTGGACTGGTTTAGAAAGCGAGGCGTGGAAGAGGACGGTTGTGTCCTCATTCGGCCAGACAGATTCGTCGCATGGAGATCGAATAAGGTTGCTGACAACTGCGAGGGAAAGTTGATGCAGGTCTTTGACCAAATCTTGTCACGAGATGAGCTATAGGTCTCGTGTATAGATCTTATGGCGGATATTGGTTTCGAACTTGGAAGTTGTATTCGTAGCTCTCTTCCTAGCTATACTGAAAACATTTATCTGACGAGTCGGAGCTGTCTTCGTCCCCGTACCGAAGTATCGGGGAAATTGTGGGCCTTCACACACCGGATCCCCGGGAACTATACCCGACCCCTGACACAAACACAGAGCTGCATGGTAGGTAGTCTAGTCTATGCAGGTGAATGGTAGCAATCCTTCGCAAGCCCCGCTTCGTACCGCTGCATCTTGCGCTCTGCGCGTCAAGTTCTAAACGGTGGGTCGGTCTTCTACATCCGCAAAAAGAGAACGCTCACGCACAGTTACACAAGCTGCTTCCATCATTTGTCTCCTCTCCTGACCAAGGATGGCCAAGGATAGGCCTAGGTCGACATCATTACCGCCAAGACTCTATGACCATCCCACCACTTGGCCTTATGAGTACTCTCCGCTCTTTGATCCAAGGGCCATCAGACTCTTGTTCAATGAGTCTCAATCTCATCAATCCACGCGTCACTTTATCACTGGTCGCTTGGAGACAGTCAAGCTCGACAAGTATGAACGAAAATATGTTATACATGGGGTCCAGCTATTCGCCGTGAGTTTTCCTCACCGGGGGATGCCAGCCGCATCAGTCCCTCATACGACTTACTCATGGAGACATCAACGAAACCGAAACCCTTGGATGACAGTCATCTACCCAGTATCTTGCGGTATGGGCCAGGATCCGCACTTGCCTATACGAGTCTGAAGCTCGCTCCAAATCTGTCTGCCTACTTCAGGCACCGTGCCGAATGGCATATCAGAGAGGGCGTGCCAGTATGGATTCATGCTATCTACATCATCCAACAGGATTCGGCCGAGGTAGCAGATCAAATACTGTTACCAGCCGACATCTATACGTTGGCGATGCAGACTAATGTCTGGCTTGGTGCTTGTCAAAAGGATCTAGAAGTGTTCGAGTGGTGGCAAAATACCGTATATCACACACTCGTCCAGCAGGGCGGTCGCCGCCGTGAGTCACCATACGTATTTGGACTTGACTTTCAATATTGGCGACCATCTCGATGCCGACTTTTGGCTCCAGAACTTTGGTCTGGCACCGCTGGATGGTTTATCATGGCACGATTGCTGGAGGTCCTACGTGGATTTTTTTCTGGCAAGGCGGTTGTTTTCAAGACTTTGGACGATCCAGGAAGTGATGCTTGCTCAGAAAGTCTACATGCTCTGTGGGTCAAGATCTTTCGACTTTGGTGAGGTCCTTCGCCTGGATTGTTGGTTGCTATCTTCGTTCTTCCGTCAAAAACCCAGCCACGCTACGAACGGGGGCTCATCTGAACCTGTTTGGCCAAGGTGGAATCCAGGGTACATTTTCGAAATTATCAGGACGCGTATCAACAACGTTCAACTGCAGGGTGTATCCCCAGATGCCACAGATGGGATCTCATCTGTAAGGCTTTCTTACCTGCTTGATATTCTCCAATGTGCAAGGGGCCAGGAGACAACCTTCCCTCGCGATTGATGAAGTTTATGATGAAGCAAATCTTGTTTTATTGTTGTTGTTGAGGAAGAAACGAGTTCCTCAACGGCGCTCAGAAGGAGCTGGTAGTTGTAGTGCTAAACTGCTTAGTCATTCCAGAGCCAGACCGTGCCTTCCAACAGCGATAAGGTACTGGGGCTACTTGGAGTCGCGACGCGTTTCGTGCCGAAGAACAAGGTTCAGTTGCTGGTGCGCAACCTCGGAGGCACTGACCGAGACGTGTATGTCTCGTTCGCCCGGTATTATATCCACAGGCAGTGTCTGGATATATTGGCTTATGCAGGATACCGCCATGGGCTTTCGGACTCCTCGTGGCCATCTTGGGTGCCCAACTGGGATGATGTATCCCAAAGCGGATTTTATGACTTCCCTGCTCCAATGGAGAACAAGTCTCTCCCAACTCGGGATATCAGAAGCCGCCAGACGTCCTCCCCTGACCCCGCCTCCCAGGGACAACCGGATACATGCATACCTCGGGTGGTGGGGGAAACTCTTCTTCTTTACGGAACACGCATAGGTGTCGTATCAGAGTCATACGCGAAAGATGGATAGACGCGGCACTTTGGGTCACTCCTACCTCTGTTGGGCGCCACATATGCCTTCACCAGGGAGCCGATTCACGAGGCGTTACTTCGGACAATATTTCGAGCGGCGGACGGTGACTGATCCGCAGCCCAGCGAATCGGAGTTCAAGAAATTCAACAATTTCTGCTGCATCTCCGAATAAAGCTTGTTGGCAATGGTTTGGCGGACTTATCTTTCGTGGAGAGTTTGCAAGTATCAGAAACTACCATGAACCCACAATTATCCTCGACTGTCTACGACGCCTTGTCGGAGACCAAAATGGCTACGCAGGCGCAAGCTACTAGCACTTCGTCTACGCACTCAAATGAGGGACACAGGGGCACGGTAAACCAGTCTTTCTCAATCGAACTTGAAGTAATGCAAAAAAATTCAACGTATTCGTCACTGCGGAAGGAGTACGGGGAAACGGAAACAAGTCAATCAAGCCTCGTGACGAGATATGGATGGTTACAAATTGCCCCGTTCCTCTGATTTTGGAACGATATCTCGATAAACGGACGTTAAGACTTATCAGCACGGCATATGTCCATGGAGTCAAATATGACGAGGTTTTCAGGAGTAAAGTCCCAGAAGATCTCATAGAAGTCCAGGTCATATAACAAAAAGCATTCAGTCGATCATTCTTAATCTAATGTGCGCATTGAAGGAGTTCATAAATTCCTCCACATGGCCCACTATGCATCAATGGCTCCAAGCTGGGAGTCGGGAATGCAAGTGGTGATAAGTGTTCCTTTGTATCTATCTGTGAATGAACTTTCGGTTTCCCCCAACTCAGGCTGGTATATGGTCTGCACCCGCACGCGATGATGCTGGGGTAGCTGTACAATTCAGATCAGGGAGAGTTCGACGACATTCTCCAATACGACAGAGGAACATCTGGCGAGCCAAGTCACCGCCCAAGTTTGTGAGCCGATCAAATTCAAATCGTGAGAATCATCGTCATGACCAGGAGTGGTCCGACACACAGCCCAATTGTGCATGCGAGCGAATACGGAGAAAAAGCGTGGCCTTTTATGAGGCGACGTCATAGGTCATTGGGGCTCGGTAGACCTCTCCCAGCCCGCCTTCTTCAGAATTGTCCGTTACAACCACCTTCTCGATGCGAAACCAAGCCGCCGGTATAGCCCGACGCCGGGAGGAAATGCCCTGACGTAGACGTCGAGGCCAATCTTGTTGGCTTCTTTGAGACAGCTCGCAACCAGCTGCGTGGCGATGCCTCTGCCCTGGTTGTCTGGATGCACTGCCAGATAGTCCAGCTCTGTACCATAAAAGCGGCGCGTTAGTGCATCGTGCGTGGTCTAGGTGACTCGCCGGATAACCGGGAGATCACTTACGGATGTATGCCTTCTTGAACAGAATCTCAATCTCGGCCTTCTGGACCGGACTTATCGGCTCATCAGCCGTACCGCCAATGTCCCGATCGGCCATCGAGGCAAGAAGGCGGAAGAAAGCTTCATCGTCTTCGCTGACCGCCGGAGTTACGGCTTCAGGCCAGACAGACGCGTCAAGATCGGCCGGGAGGATCCATCGCACGTACCCCACGATGCGGCCAGTATCGGGGTCGATAGCCTTCAAATGGCGTTTCGTCCCGCGCCCAGTCAACAAGTTATTCGGGAAGCGCTTGGCGACCTGAATCACATGGTACTCGAGATTGCGGTCCGGCCAGTTTACACGGAAATTCGGATCAGCCCAGAAGGCAGGGAGGTTGTTGGCGGCGAGCGCATCGCCGTCGGCCACTGTGCAGCCCGAGATGATGTACTCTTTGGTGCTGGTCAATTGCGTCTTGTTCGACATTACGGGTACGTATTAAACAGAAAGCGCTAGGTCATTCACGAAGGTGCAGGTGCGTGAAGGGGAAGGTCAAAACGAAGGATTGGACAGGCTAGTTAAATCCTGGATATCAGACGGTCCTTTAGATCGTCTGCAGCTCGGAATTCGTCTACATGTCACGTTGCACCAACTCACCGAGATTTGATTACGAGAAATCCGACCGGGGCGAGAAGATGAAGCCATCTCACCGAAACGGGCCCGCGTCATGCAATGCCATCCCCGTAACAAGGAAAAGCTCGCCTTGTCGAAATACACATCTCGCCCCGCTTCAATCCAGAACCCGACAGCTGCCCGCAAGTCATCGACAATTGTAGCCGGCCCGCAAACTACCACGGCGACTCTCTCGTTGGGATCTTCTCCAAAGATTTCGTCGACCTCTGATTCAAGCCTCTAGCAGCACGCTTGGGAAGTAGGTCAGAAAAGTGAGGACCAAGCCGAAATAGACGGCGACACGAAACCGCGCGTTGATCTGGAACAGCTGTAGATAGAGGAAGAGGATGGACGCCTTGGTTATGCCAATGACGGGCCCTAAGATGGTCCCCTGCGCGAAGAGAATCTTTTGCAAGCGCCGTGTGTCAGGAACCCAGTCAATTTATGAAGGCATTTGAGAGTGAGTCTTGGAAGTAGATGATGTGTGCGCGATGCGAAAAAATACCTTCATGTATCTAGGCGTGAACCCGCACTGGCACATCCCACTGATGTCTGGAATACTTGACCACTAGGGGAACTGAGTGTTAGGTTCGTGTTCATCGCTTGGATGTACTAGTTGAGTGGCTTGACTTACTGTCCAGGTACAGAGCGGTGTAGACAGTGGTAAGGGCAAACCCAGCCATAGCGAAATCTATGTGTTTCTAATGTGAGTTATCTTGCCATACGATATTGCCAACCCTGTAGAGGCCCGATCAGCGTGATATGTCAAGAAACAGCTCCTACTCACAGTCGGCTATTTGCAGCTTTCTCAGGTGGGTGTAAAACCTGCACAACGTGAATATTAACGACCACACGGTCATGAAGACCGAGACGCCGATAAGTTCGGACTATAGGTTAATGGGTTCCACAAGGTTGAATTCTCCATTTGGCGGCACCCCGGCTGGGACCTGGCATAGGTCAATTGTACTGGACATTATTGCTGTTGGCACGAAAGATTCAAAGTTGTTGTGTAGTGACGATATCGCGGTACGAAATCGAACAGAAGAAGAAGAACAACAGCACAATTAAGTTCTCCTTCACCGCTTCATATCGACGATCCTTGCTCGAAGACTATTGTCACTCCATGCAGTGGCCAAAGAGGTAGACTGTCCAATATTTCTCCACCTCTCATGCTCGGATGCTGATGACCAACAGATAGTGCACCCTAAATTTACCATGGATGGGTTTGAATGGCATGATAAACGTGGTTTCGAGGGAATAGGCTTCACTCGAGCATTGAGAAGTCTCCTAACTGCGTACCTACCTCGGTTTCAGCCAGATATTGAAAGGATCATCAAAGAGTCCTTTAGTAAAGAGCTGTGTCACCAAGGATCGCAAGGTAACTCCCAGGCACAACAAATTTTGCCAGCAGAAATTGCAGCTAAACACAAACACGGCGCTGTATTGATTGTCTCATCTATGTATTTCCTTCGCGTATGGAACTCGACTTTTGACGGCAATCAGTCCCGGAAGGTTCTATGCATCTTTGGTGTTGAAGCTCATCATACTTCATCTCATAGAAGGATGGAACTTTGAGGTACCAGATGACAAAGCCGAAAGATCAAAAATCTGGCGATCGAGAATAGTCCCAGGCAGTGGAACTGTGGTTATATTCCGGCAGAAATGAGAAGCTATATCCTGCCTGAAACTCAAAACTTCTGGCCGGCCCCTCCAACTTTTGTCGACTCCACTCACAAGTGACTGAAGGAGGTGAAGCCAAATTGATCGGCAAGTTTCGCAAGCCCACATTTGCCATGTGAATAGCTCGGATGAGACCGGGACAGCGGAAGTCACGATATCTGTGCTTCTCACTTACAGATAGGGTCTGGCAAGACCTGTCCTGAACACACATCCGATATTCTTAAGAAGGCCAAGACTTTTTGCAGGGCCGAGATCAACCACTTCGAGATCATTCAAAGACGGACACAGCTCAAGGCAGAGCCACTTCCTGCCTAGGTACAGGCACATGCTGGCCTGAATACTTGAGTTTTGAAGTTGTTTGGGCATGTTTCCTCTTGGTTCGAGGCAGAGGGTTCCTTTCGATGGCTGAGGATTTGGGCCCCTGAATAAATTTACAGCAACTATGATTGGCCGTCCCATATCGAAAGTGAAGTGTAGGTAAAGTCGAGACTGATCGACTCCCTAGGGAGCGCAAGTTGCACAGGACGTTCTAAAAGCGCAAGAGCAATTGCATGTCCTGTGAACTGGTAAGGCCACACGCCTTGCATCATGCACGGGCTTTTGGATCGGATTCGAAAGCCTCATTCGAGGACATGACCCACGAATGTGAGAATAGATGTCAGTTGCGAGAGGTATGACGACGTATTTGATAAGTGTAGCCAGGCTGTAGTTTTCGTTATTAACTAAGCACCTTACACATCTCATCACACAAGAACCGGCCATCCGGTCGACCACGAGATCTGGTTGAAACCAAACAGGTACTGCGAGTCCGCAAGACCAACCCGAGTGTCAGCTGTCAAGGTGCCATATGTTAGCATTCCGGGTCTCCAGAATCCGATCATCTTCTCACATCTAGTCGGGCATTGAGAGGACTCACCATAATGATAATAAAGCACAGTCCCACTATAAGCCGTATCAACCAACACCCCTGCCCACCGGGCCCATACACATTCCCATGGCTCTCGAGCACCTTGGTCCCGCCGCCAGCGGTGCAACTCTTGCCGCTCGCGTCCACGTACCCGCCGCTGACGCTCGAGCTCCGGCACACGCGGATCGAGTACTCCTCCCCTGGGGCCGGTTTGGTGTTCTGGTACCCGCAGCAAATCCCCGCGCTGAAGAAGAGGTAGTAGTAGGGGGAGCGGTAGTAGATGAAGGGGCCCTCCATGGCGTGGCTTCCCGTGGCATTGTAGGCGATCTGTGTGGCGGAGGATGCGGCTGAGGAGGGGGGGTTGTTCATCTTTGCTTGGTATACTATGGGTGTGTCGTCAGATCACGCGCTTCAGTGGACTTCAAGGGGTGGATTTGGTTGGCTGCTTACTGTCCGCCCAGAAGGAACCGAAGTTTAGGTAGTAGCTCCCGTCCGTTGCCTGGATCAGGGCCGGGTCGATGGCGTTGTACGGCTTGGACGAGGTACTTGCGATACCTGTCGCGCCGTGGTCCGTCCAGGAGCCGGCCTCCATGGTCGTGGAGGTTGCGTACCCGATGGCTGAGCTCTGCGAGCCGAAGACGCTGACCGCGTAGTAGAGGTAATACGTGCTGCCGACGAGGTGCACCGACGGTGCCTGCCACAACCATCAGTCACACAGCTTCATGCAGTATAATCCCAAGCGCTAGCTGTATTGTAGCCGGGTACTGAGAAAAGAATGCATGTGAGACCAACTTACCCAAAGATCATCATTCCCAGCAAGGTTGATCTTGCTCCCCGCCGGCACCGCAGCACCCTGGTACGTCCACGGCCCCGTGAGGCTCCCCGCGCTCCATATCCCGATCTTGCTGCCCGTCTCGAACCGGAAGTACTTGCCGTCCGACGCCCTCTTCACGACGGAGGGGTCGTGCGACCAGCACGAGGAACCAGTGCACGCGATCGGGTTCGGGTACGCGGCCTCGGCGACTGTCGCGAAGGTTGCCAGGAGCGTCGTCAGGCCCCGGAGCGCTCGGCCGAGAAACATGGCTGCGAATGGATGTCTTGGGCTGGTAGTGCTGCGGCTGGCTGGGTTTAACGGTACTTACGGGGTTGGATGTCGATCGCGGTTCGAGCCGTGGGAGGGCTAGAACATCTCGTGCAGATCAACGGGCGGCTTTGGTCCCTATTATAAACACTTTTCCCTAGCATGAACACCCTTTCCCAAGTTATGAGCGCATGCTATGCGAAGAGCCCAACACGCGGATTATGCCTCCCGACGAAACTCAAACCTTCCACCCACTCCTCGTGTAGTCCATTGGTGGGAATTAGACTCCCTAACCCCATACCCTCCTTCCGTTCCGTGCACCTGGGATGAACGCCAAGGATCAGGGTATGAGGCCGCCCCCATGGCAGCCAGTCAAGTGCCGGCGCGTCTCCCAGTCCGGTAATGCGCAGGGCCACATGATTCAGGAACCGGAGGCAGGGGTAGTCTGTTTCTACTCTCGGCTTGGCACCTAGACCACCCCGATGGTGACATTTCAGTGAAGAAGTGCCGTGGGCCGTCTCGGCGTTTGCTTGCTGACCTGTTCCAGATTCCCCACACCCACCCACGAGTGTGCAGATGCGCTCGAATCGGTTGTTCTCCGAGGCGGTATTAAAGGGGGTTGAGGGAGAGGGGGCCAGGGTCTGCCTAAGCGGGGTGGTGTCCAGGAGAACCCAAGGAAATGCTTGTTTTCCCGACGACTGGTCTCGTCCGCATGGTTAAGGTCTGCTCCTGCCCAAGGGGCCACAGGGGCAAACACAAGATGAACGAGCTGAATTTTCAGTTTTGGGAAAGACGAAAAACTGAATCTCGACAATGGCATGATCCCAAAGTATTTAAACGGGATGGACACAAACCTCCAGCTAGACTGTAGACAGATTTAGCAAGGTTTGGCAGATTTAAGGTTGGCACGCCACACTTCGGGGGGCGGGACCCTCGGACGATAAGACCCCTTCCACACCTACGGCTTGAGACTGCAAAGCGTTGAAAGCACAGAGTTTGATAAGGATTACGATGCAACTTAAAGTCTGTATGCATCGTAAGGATGAAAGGAGAAAGCCCCGCTTACAGACGACACAGCAGACAGAGGTCACTCTCTACGGGTCGTAAAAGAAGGACTTTATCAGGGTATGTCGTACATGCGTAAACATCATACCGATCGCTAGTCTGGGTATCGACGTCAAAATACACAATGAAAACCTCGCTGGGAGAAAACGAACCGCGTCAAGCTCTAGCTCCCGCCACACACGCCTCAGCAAAGCTGCTCACACCTGACTCCAAGTCCACAAACATCAGGATGCTAACACACATGCTCACCGCATACAAAAATCAAACATCATTTCATCTAGCCATTGTCACCAGATATCCAACCATTAGACCATTGAATTCGCTGCCTCTCCCATTCTTGCGATGTCGCCATTCAACCCTTCTTCCAAAAGCACGTGCACCCAGCGCGTAACTTCCATCAAGCTTGGGCGAACCCGCCTCCGTTTCTTTCTTGCCACCCTCAAAACACGTCACCTCAGTTCGGGAGACCCTCTGCCGGCGGTGGCACCCTGGAATACCGACCCTTTCCATTCGTCGCACCAACAGCAGCATTCCGCCGGCCGCCACTAACGCCAACGAACCCACCACCACCAGCACCACGGCGGCCGTCACCGCGCTGGCCATTCTCAAACAGGCTGATCTCCGAAAGCAGCGCGCACGTCGCCACGACGCGGAAGCTCTGCATGTCGTCGTACCTGCTCTCGCGGGTGCCCGTGTTGGCCTCGCACCCGGCGTGGACGCACGCCAGGCACAGGTGCAGGTTGTCGAACTCGGTCTGGTAGCCCGTCAGGACCGGCTGCTCGAGGTCAGGGTCGTGGTTGACCTTGCGCATCTGGCCCGTGATCCACGACGCGACCCGGTCCATCTCGTCCTTGAGCTTGATGCTGCTGTCGCGCTGCCGGTGCGTCTGCACACCGGACTTGTTGAGGATGTTGCCGATGAAGACCTCGAGCTCCGTAAGCGGCTTGGTCGGGTGCATAGAGTACTGGCCCATCGCGGAGGAGACGGCCTCCTCGTACCACCCTCGGATCTCGCGGGCAGTCGCCAGCCTGGCCACCCAGCCCCGGGGGTCCTCCACGATGGCCTCGTAGCGAGGCCGGGTCTTATTGAAGAAGTCGTCCCAGAAGGAAGCACCGCCAGGGGCTGGCATTCTGGATCTGACGTCCTCGTGCCAAATCTTTTGCTCGTCTATGGCGCGGTACAGATGGCCAAGTAGCTTCTCAGATCTGTAATAGACATGACGCTGTCGGTTGTACTGGTCTTCTTCGCCGTCGGCGGCTGGCTCGATGATGTAATCATCAAGCTCGATGGTAGATTTGTCTACAACGCGGGACTCGGGTCCTGGAGCCAGACTACATGTAAAGGTTAGAACTATGCCAAACTGATCCGGGAAAATGTATCGCGCTGCAATAATGGAACGAAAGGACCCGAACGTAAGGATAGAATGTAGTGGAATAAGTATGGAGATAGAGGGCATGAGTCTGTACCGAATGAGGGCTTGGGGTTAAATGTGAAATAAAAGCAACTGGGGCACGACTCACAAATCAGGCCTGTATTTATTCGCACGGGGCAACTCCATCAGGTCTACACCAATACCGGTCTTGGAAAAGTCCACAGCAGTGGAGTGTAGCTGAGCCAGCTTCTTGCAGCCCTCATGGAGTGTGCCCTCATGCTTCTGGTCCGCCAGAATCATGTGCCTCGTGGCGATGACACCCAAGTGGTCCAGCTTCATGAAGTCGATGAAGAAATTCGCCATGTCCTCCGCCTCGACATCACGATCAAGCTCAACCGGTGCTACCCGAGGGTAGTCTGCTGGGGTGAAAGTCTGCTGGTGTACGAGGTCTTCATCCCAGATGACGTTGAAGATATCACCATCGAGGTCGCCACCGGATAGTTGAGACGGGAGGTCACGCTGGCCGTGTTGGCTGAAGATGATCACGTTTGACAATTCTCGTAGGGGGCTCTCCCGAGGAGGTATGACGTTCTGCGGTACTTGGATATCGCCAGGGTGCAGAGCCGGGGACCTTGTGACGATGACAGGGCCGGGACCAGGAGGCTCGTCGAAGCGGTCACCCTTTGTGTCGTAAGTGACATACACCTCGTTCTCCTTGAGAACCCCAGTCTCGTCCATGATGCCGAACAGGGTGATTCCTTTTCGCACTGGGATTCTGGCCTTGTGCTTCAGTAGTCGCAATTCACGCAACACCATGGCCTCGACCACGGAGCGAAGGAACTTGTCCTTGCGGTAGTCGACGCCCATATTCTCGCAAAATGAGATCATGCGGTGGAATCGCATAGTCTCACCCACGTTCTGGTACCTCAGGAACTTGGCCACGTTGTACGCGTCCGCTGTAACCGCGCGAAGTCTTGATAGTTCCATATCCTGCATGTGGAAGAACCAGTCCATCGTGCATCCCATGTCCTCTAGAATCTTGATCATCTGCCGGTTCAGCACCAAAGAAATTGGCTTGGACGCCATGTCGCAGATCTCGAGATTAGGCTTGTCGTTGCTCTCAAACTTCGTCATGGACGGTCTGATGTATATCACCGATCCCGTCAGCCTTGGATCCAGAGCAACCATGCCCTTGGATCCCTTGAACCGTACTTGGAACGCTGTGGGGGCCGACTTCTTCTGGGGAATGACATCCCAAATGTTGTAAACCACTGGCCAAGAAATGGTGCCAACACCGTCGCTGAAAACCCGCCCATTGCGTTGTATATCCGGCATCATGCGGACTGTGACGTTCAAGTCGTCCAGCGGCACAAAAAAGGGTGTTTCGGAGAAGGCCTGTCCGATGCGAGCGGCACATCGAGCTGGCGAGCGAATGTGTCTGAAATGACCCAGGCCGCTGATGACGTTGAGATAGGTTCTCGGCTGATTGTTTTCGAAGAATTGAGCCATGAACTAGTGCCAGATTTAGCCAATGATATGCATAGCAAGACAACGCAACCCAAGAATAGACAGGAACCTGGGGAAGATAGATAAAGAAGACTGCCAGAAGGGGTGTGACAGAACCAAAACATTGGGACTACATACCCATGCAGAGTGAGAACGCAAAGAAGAGTGTGAGAAACCGAGAAAGTTGTACTGGCGACCTGCAATTTGGATGCCGTTCCGAAAGACGTCTTTGAACCTCTCGTATATCCTGTCATTGCTGACCTTAGGGTTGAAGAACAGGTCTTCGCCACTCTCGTCACAGAACTGGACCCGCAGGAAGTACTCGTGGTGGTTTGGGTATTTACGGAGGATTCGGTTCTTGGCCTCGAGCTCCGGACCGTGCAGTGTAGTCCGAGTAGGGGTGACAGTGACTCTGTGGACCAAGGCCAGGTTCTGGGTTGGTGCCGTGATTGCTTGTCGAATGATCTCATTGCTGGCTATCTTGTCCTCAACTTCCCGGAGATACTCCACGATGGCTTGGACCTCAAACAACGAAGGGTCGCCATGAGGCTTCGGCCAGGGGGTCTCCTTCATTAACTTTTTGAAGGCACCAACTGAAATTCGGCGCTTGCCCGCTAGCTTGTCTTCAGCAAAGACTCTGCAAAGCTGCTTTGCCAGTGCCAAAACCGTTCCCGGGTGGTAGTAGGCATTGGCTGCCAAGGCCTGCAGCTGAAACAAGATGCTGAACGGAAGTTGGTCTGGGCGCGCACCGACAATGAGCTCCCTCATCAGCTTGCTCATGGCCACTGAAGACGGACCGAGGTGCAGGGGAGGTGTTCTCAAGGTGAAAAGATCGTAGGAGACAGCAGGTACCACGTCGTGGTTCCTAAGCGACCATATCCTGCGGTGGAGATTGTCACCAGCAAGCCGCAGCTGGTAAACAAGACATTGGCTGACGACCTTGGCATGCTGGTCGTCGAGCGCGGTCAGACGGGTTCGTGTGGGCCCAAGGTTCCCAACTCTGCCACCAGCGGAGATAACAAGCTGCCTCATGGACATTTCCAGCTCGCCGGCGTCCTGGAAGAAGGAAGGCTCTTCGGCGAGGGTCAGGGTGAGGGTGTGATGAAAGCTAGAAACGAGGTCTTGGACAGTCTCGAGGGGGATCTTGATGACGCGATGGCTGTTGAGCTTGATGAGCAAGGTCTGGTTTGTGAACTTTGCGATGCCCATATCCTGGAACTCAACCTCGGGGATGTAGACGAGGTCGTCTCCAACAAAGGCCGTGTGGCCACAGCTGATCGAAGTTACAGTGAAGACAAGTGGGCCTTTGGCAGTCTCGATTCGGCGGGTTGGGTTAGCCTTCTCTGCAGCCGCGTGCTGGAGGCCGCGCAGGGTGATTTCGTTGGGCTGTCCAGCGACTGCGTTGGGGCCGAGATGTTTTTTAGGCTTGCTCAGGGAGCAAAAGATGTCGCAGCCCATGAGCTGCAGGCCGGCTCTGCGCTGAGGACCTCTCGGGCGTCTCTGGGTGCTGGGGCCATTCGCATAGAGCGTAGGGGCTGGTTGGGTAGTGGGCGGGAAGGTCTTCTCACCGTACTGGCGGAGGAATGCTTGGCCCTTTCTGGCGTCAAGGAAGGTCAGGTTGGCCCACTTCTGCCTTCGAGACTTGTCGCAGCTGAAGGTGTGCTCTTCAATGCCCAAGGAATCCATGAAAGGTTGGAGCCTCTTCTTGACGGAGTCCTCGGGCAAATGCTCGGGCCACCCATGCGTGTGCACCTCCATGGTGGCTGACTGCTGTGATAGAGGGCCGTGCGTGGCTCCTGGGTCTCGACAGTTGGTGCTCGACGACGGCCGAGCAGTTTGAAGACAGCCCTTTTCGCAGTGTCACGCTTTTCTGTGACTCGAGAACCACTGGGTTTAGGCGAGGTCCATGGGAGGACACGGGGTGGCGGGTCAATTGGCCGAAGACCAAAGTTGCTGGTAGGTGGGTTTGACAAGGGGTGGCCGAGGAAGACGGCGACGACGTGAGGGCTGGGCTGCCGACACTGTCGTCGAAGTGGGATTGGAAGACGTTTCTGTGAACGTATTCGTAGAACAGGACTAAGGACAACGAAGAAAGGTAAGATTATGGGTGGAAAGTGGACGGTGTGAAGTGAAAGCTGGTGAGGTGTGGTGGAGGTGGGACGGTTTGCAGTTCGGCAGCTTTGAAGCTTGTGCTTGAGCTTCAGCTGGGGAGGGACTGGGGGTAGGGGGCGGGAAGAAGCTCTTTGGCAGGCGGGCGGGCTGTGCGTACCTTCCCCGCAGCCCATACAAGAGACCTACCAGTCTCGAGGCCCAACAAGCAGACAAGGGAAAAGACACAGGATCCCACGGCTTTTCAAATTGCAAAGTGCAAAGCAACTCCAAGGCCAAGCGCAATTAAGGGCTACTCTCAAATCCCCTGTGCCAGGAGCAAGCAGCTTCATCAAGTGAGCCCGAAGACCTGGCAAAAGAAACGGCAAAAGCGATGCGTCCACCGCTCACTTCTTCTCACAGAGACTTGGCAGTCACTGCAGAGCATGCATCTATACGGGACGGGCGGCTGCATAGAGACCCAAAAAGAAACACTCGCATCAAGCTACTCCCCGCTCGGGGCACGTGGCATTTCTCGCCTTCTGCCGAAATCTGGTATTCATGTATGTTATAGTTGTCCTTCTTGGGTCACCTTGTCGTCTTCATGCACTGGACAAGTAGCTTTCAGACTGGAGTGCCAGTCTTCCTCATGTAGTTGTGGACTCCCGTTAGACCCAACTTCCCTTGTCGAAGTTCCGTTAGAATCATTTCAACATACCACGATTCCAAACACTCTAGAAAGGAGACCTGGGTATGCTTGATCAATTCAGCGACGAGACCATCTCTTTTCTGGCTCCAAAGCACACGACGTACACGTGCATGGTTCGGCCGCGAGCAGGGTAGGTGAAAGGCCCATCAGTCACTATCTAATCTTCCGTCCAGGCTTGCGGCGACTCAGATAGAGACTGTTAAGGTGACATACTCCGTTTGCACGAACCGCACTTGTAGCCGCAACGGGATGTGCGAGGCACGCAGAGAACAGCTTTTGGGTCTCACTGACACTTAAAAAGTTTTCCAGTGACTCCGTCGTATCCATCCTCCTTGGCTTCCCTGGCAACAAATTCAAGATGGGCAGATCGAGTGGAAAGCGTCACAGGCGACCTCGACACCGGGATATCGAGCCCCTGATCAGCAGACAGAGAGAGGATGGCCTGTGGCAGAGCATTGAAAAGGACCACGAAGAGTTGGAATCAAATTTTCAATACCAAGCTAATGGTCCTGCCGACGAGAAATCTCTGACGGAAACGAAGGCAGGTGTTTCAAAGCAAGACACGAACATAGAGCCACGCGGAGATACCTCGACAACCACAGCCACGACAAACACCCTGGGCGTACTGTCCAAGCCAGATGGTATACCTATCAAGAGAGAAGCGACACAGACGAACAATCGTTCCGAGACTCCAAAAAGAGCAGACGTGCTAGCCATGTCCGTCGACTGCCCCTTCTCAAGTCGAAACCTCCCCACGGCAGCCCAACTTGGCCCAAGCACGCCCCGGCCGTCATCACCAAGCCCGAATTCGCCCCAGCCAGTAGCAGCAAGGCGAAGGGGAAGACCCAAGAAATGCCGCAATGCCCCGAACTGGAACAGACGCCGCACAGTCCGCTTCTCCGACCCCATCCCTGCCGACCCAGAGGACCAACCACGTCTAGAGCCTCGCGACACTCACGTCTTCGTCCGCCTGACAAAGATCATCGTTATGGTCGACGACCCTCCTCTGATCCGCAGGGAGGAGTTGGTGTGGAAAAATCGTGCGAAGGGGTGGAGGCCAGCGGGGGGGAGAAGCCAGAGGAACATTGACGATATTGGGGAGTTGTTTGACGACCTATCCGAAACCGGTTCAGTCGCGAAGATTCTTCTCGCCCCAACGGTTGGAGAGGGAGCCCGTGAGCCGGTCGAGATGGACTGGAACGGAGCGAGCTGTTGTTTCCAAGGCATGAGTGAGGAGCTGGGGACTTTGGTGGTTGCCCTGGGCGAGGTCAGAGATATGGTGAAGGACCCTTGGGTGAGACAGTTTGTTGGGTACGTGTTCGACTAAGGGATCCATCATCACGTGTGCGCTTCACGGAGCTGGGAATCGTAGGGTAGAGAAGTAAATGCAGTCCTCGTTCAATAAATGTGTTCCATAAGCCAACTTGCAAACGCTAGCTAGCTTTTTGTGTGTATACACGAGTTGTCTCTCATCCTCATTCTCGGTCTTCCTCTCCTCTCCCTCTCCTACCTCTTTATCTCCCATCTCTCTCTCTCTCCCTCCGTCTCCGTCTCCATCTCTCTCGCCCTCTCTCTCTCTTTCTCCTTCTCTGTGTGGGTGTGTGTCTATGTATGCTAAATGGTACTAGGAGAAGTGTAACCTGGGTGTGTGCTAACTGGTACTGGGAGAAGCGTAAACTGCATGTGTGCTAACTGGTACTGGGATAAGTATAAACTGTGTGTGTACTAATTGGTACTAGGAGAAGTGTAAACTGTGTGTGTGCTAACTTGTGCTAGGTGGTGTGTAGTCTGGGCGTCTCTCTCACTCCCACTCTCTCGACCTCTGTCCCTCGCCCCCATGTTCATCTCTGTCTCTGAGTGTCCGTGCTACCTGACACTAGGAGATGTGTGTTCTGGGTGCGTGCTACTTGGGACTAGGAGGTGTGTAATCTGGGTGTGTGCTATTTGGTACCTAGGTACTAGGAGATGTGGAACCAAGCCGTAGGTGATGTGAACGGTTAGGATTGTAGTGAGTGTATTGGCTATGGGTGGTGGACTGCCTAGGTACCAAGTTGGTGAACGAGCCTCCGTACCCTCTGTTCGATGCTTTGCTCTTGAGAATCTCTGCCGTGTCTATTCCGTGTTGCTAAATTTCAGGTCGTCATTTCATAACAGCACCGTCGTTCACTGTCCACCCCCTCCGGCGTTGCTACCCTCCGGGCTCTCCAACCCGTTTATAGTGTCCCGCACGATGTTCGTGATCTCCGTCCTCATACCTGTAGTGCGAAAATATTCAAACCCAACCTCCGCGGGCCCTGCGTCTTCAAGGAGCTTCAGATGTGTCCGAGAGGGTTGCGCCGGGTACTCGAGCTCACTCAGCACCGCCTCAGCGCTCGCCAAAGATCCCCTGGCCAGTATTTGTGCCTGGAACTCGGAGAGTCCGCCTTTTTGCGCGCCGTTGACGATGCTCGCGACGAAGAGCGCCAGGAACGCTGGCGTGCCCCTGCACACGACCGAGGCTGCGTCCATCTGCGACTCTTGTACAAACATGGGGAATCCGAGGCAATTGAAGAATTATTCCATCACGTTGCGCGATTCAACTGGCCATGGTCTGTCGGGGTCCATGGCGAGAGCCGTGGCTGAGCATCCGCTGACGGTGGCTATGTCCAGCACTGCGCGCATGACTAGGCATATGCTGGGATGACCATTCCGGGACATCATGGCTTGAATTTGCGCGATATTGAACCCGGCATGGGCATCGATTTTGATGATGATCTTTCCGTCCGGAGCTTGTGCCATGCCTGGTTGACCCAGGATAGATTCATCCAGGATAGACGCAACCGTGCTTCGGGGGCAGGCCAGGATGATGATATAGGATCGCAGCACACGTGTAAGGTTCTGATAGTTGCAATGACCCAAATATGAGTGGGTAGTGTGTCTTAGTTTCGGTTCTGTAACATCTTTCCACGTTATATGCCGACTCAGGTGTGCGCACGCTTGCGAGGTACGTAGCCTGGGTCCATCCACTTGCGAGTTGCTCTGGGGGTACTAATTTGCGAGGAATCCCTTTCAGTATGGCATTACCCTAGGATCCTGTCGCGATTGAGAAAGGTTAGGATCAGCGAACTGGTCTGAGAATGTGAATGGACACCTTGTTGTCACCAGTTGACTTACCACAGCCGAGGAATCCCACAGTCTGGGTATGCACTGCAGGCGGGGCAGGACCAGGGTTGGCGGCCATGACAATATCGTTGGAATCTGTCGGGTGATTGTTGTTATGATCGTGTAAAACTTTCTGGTGATACAGAGATGGGGTAGTTGACGGGTGTCTCTGTTTGTCTTGTTAAGTTCGTTTTGCAGAAGTCTTGTTGGAGAAAGCGGCGCGTGGGAGGTTGCAGTAATGTCGTCTGGGTGTGAGTCACTGCTGACCTGCTCCTGCGGAAACGACCTGTTGTGTCACCGGGAAAGGCTGGACCACTGGCGAAAGGTTCCCCTTCTCTCTGCAACTTCCAAGGTAAATCCTGAGTATTGCGTCATCACAGGGTCGAGTAAAGCAGTAAATATCGCTATCAGTATGGGTAAAGTCTGTCATAGTAACTGCTTGTAGACCTGCGTCGATTGCCTCAGTGTGAGGTAACTTTAAAAGCACGTGATCGAATAAAAGATTTTACTGGATACCTGGCTGATAGCAACTGTGCTGCCTCATTTGGTGCGACTGAGTATTCCGAGACCAGTTGGACAGACACCCTACTCGTATACCAACACGTTACTTTACAAGCTTCACCCTCATTTTTCAAAGAATACATCATGTCAACGAAGAGCCTTTCGGTCAAGCCATAAAATTATTTCAGCCGGCGGAAATATCCACAGTTATATCAAGAACGACCACTCTGTCATCGTCTGGTCGGTCCACGACTACCTCTACTGTTTCCAGCCGCGCCTGTTCTACGAAATTGCATCAAACTGGACTCCGGTGCAAGACATACGGCCGAGCAGGGCTGGATGCCTTGCGTCAGTTGAGATGGGACCAAATGCTTTGAGGCAATACTATGACAAGCTCGCCCAAAGTGTTGGTTCGGCGTATCTCGACGGATATCTTGAGCTGCTAGTTGCTGAGCAGCTTAGCGGGATTCGCGTATGGGATCGACCACATCGACCACATCGACGCAAAAACGTAGACCTCAAGACAGTGAACCTCCTGATGAAACTCGGTGTTAGCATGGATGAGGTCCTCCGCCATGATCCACATCTGATAGAAAGCTACATGTATGGCAGGCGGGATTGCGACCCGAACCTTCTCCTTGAACATGGCGCCAACATAAACGCTGCTCCTGCGCGTGGTTTGGGAAAGACGGCGTTGCAAGTATCTGCGAAAGGTGGCCATCTGGAAGTTGCCCTGCTCCTACTTTCCTGCGACCTCCCCCCCCCCGGCGACGTTAATGCACCGCCTTGCCAATTCTCTGGCACGAGAATTTTCAGTGCAACGCTTTAGATCTGGCTGCTCGGAATGGTCACTTAGACGTGGTTAAATTGCTCCTGGACAACGGCGCGCTAAGTAGCTGCCCCGGCGATACCGGTTTTGATGGAGCTATCGAATTTGCGGAAACATGAGTGCTTTTGGCGGTCGGAGACCTGATGCGCCAGCATGCAACGGACATTCTGAGACCAAGTACAATGCACACAGACCTGCCACAGCCCCAGAGAGATTGGCATGAGTACGGCTACGATGATTACGCCAACGGATACACGGATTCCGAAGTGGACGAAGACTCTGAGTACGATTACAGTGAATTCTAGCATCCAGCGAGCACCAGGACACAATGGTGCAGGTGCAGCTTCAACGCAGTTAAGTATCCTGGCCCCTGAACATGGAGCACCCGAGCCAGGCCGCCTCGGTGTGAGTCGCGCCTGAGGTGCTCCTACGTCAACGGACTGTTTTCTCATCGAAGAAAGGTCAAATTCCGGGGAAATTATCATCGATTTCATCATATGGGCACAGAAGAGCCGGTTGATATGATCGTTTGGGATACTGCCTAGGTACTGACTTTGAGACGACCCGATCACTCAGTGCTACAGTTGAAGGACGCTGTGGCATCAGCCAAGTCAGGATGAGTTCCGCCTAGAGGAGCTTTTCCCCTGAGACTTCTCCTCTGGAATTACGGAAATACGGAGATGGAATGTTAGTTAACGATGAAAATGCGACGTTACTTTCGTGTAAGCGACCAAAGTCTTTGAAGTATCTCAGCGTACCCCATGTCATTTCTCATATATGTATTAAGTTGCCCGCGCACGACATAGAAACCCTTATTGCCACCGGCAAGGTCAAAGAAATGCAATATACATTGCCGTTCGTCGTATTCGCCTTCACTCAGCGATATCTAATTCCTTGTCTTTCGTGGTGTAAACGCCATTTTCGTCCAAGGCCTCGGAATTCGTGCCACTCGCCACGAGATCCATCGTGGTGCTTCCGGTTTAACCAAAGTGAAATCGTAGTTGAGCAACAGCTGTGCAACAGCAACCTTCATAAAAGCTGAGGCGTAGTATCTTCCTGGGCTGCATAGTAACGTTGCGTTAGCTTCGTTCCTTCCATGTCTCAAATGGTACAAGGCTATGAAAGACCGGATCACAAAGATCGGTGTAATCGTCGTAAGCGGTGAGAGCAACAACTTACCACACCATGCGCCCAGTGCCCCACATCAGCCACGAGTGGTCAGCATCTGTGAGTTTTGAAGGCTGAGGTTGCTGGACTCCCAGTGCTGTAGAACGCGATGTCGACTTCCCACTATCAACCTTTGTAGGAAGAGCAGCATCATCCACAAACCGGAACCCTGAGAAACAATTTGGGGACGGATAGTGCTCTGAGCTAGTGTTTATGGCACCCGAAGGGGCGCATGCCCAGTCTCCAACGTCGAGCCGTGTTCCATCGCGGAGCTGAAAGGGCTGCAGGGCGCAGCGACGGACGCTCACTGTTGGAGAATTAGTTTCCGGCGTATGAACAGACTCACTCTACTTCAAAATGGTCATGGTCAAGCATTTAACCTACTGGACTCCACTGGAGTTAGACGAACTGACTCTTTGATGAAACTATCCAGTAGGGGTAGGCCACGGCCAGTCTGCTCGAACTCTTTGTAGGATGATTGAAGTTCCTCTCGAAGGGGCTGTACATATTCGGGATGAAGACAGAGGTCATGGATGACGTAAACTATTGTCTAGAATATAGAAAGGGAGAATATGTCAGCATGCCCTATGCACAATGGATCTGCAATAAGTGAGGGCAGCTTGCCGTGGAGAGAATGTGAACACTCCCAAACCAAATAGCCATTAGTTCGTAGATTACGCGCTCTGCTGACCAAGGTGTCCCTTTTGGCGCTGTCTCGATTATCCACTGGATACAATCGGCCTGTGGTGCGGGTAAACGTGTTAGCATGGCGGGGGCAATTCCGACGTATCCAGTATCTTGATTGTGGGACTGAGACGTGGGATCAAGGTTTTTGCCACTTACTCGCTCCGCAAAGGTATGTCCAAGCCTTTTTAGCTCATGTTCTCTGATTCTTTGCTCTGTCTCCGGGATCAAAGTCTTGAAAAAAGTCCTGTGGGAATTCAGGCAGCGACTGAGAGTACCGCCCACATACGGGGCAATGAACTTTGGCAGTAATTTGACAATTTCGGCGTTTAGCAGAGTCTCCTCGACGTATCCAAGGGCCGAGGTCATGAATTCGTCGTTCTTGACTGCGAACGAAGGGTTTGTTAGCAAGGTGGCGCCGGCCACCAAGTGCAACAAGCAAGACTTTCGGGCGCTTACTCAGGTCTTCTCCAAAAAGAGATCTCGCGTTCAAGAGCACTACCAAGTTCATAATCATGGGATACAATGAAGCGACGGTTGTACCATGATCTGCAAAAGCATTGTCAGCCCTTGCCGTTCATGAAATCTGGGGTGGAGATTCGCAGTGAAGACAAACCATTTGCTGGCTCTTTCTCTGATAGCAACTGTTCCCACCTTGTGCGAGTGAGTGTCCCAAGATCGGGAAGCAGTTGTGGGATGTTGTTCGTCAACATTGTTCGCAGTGATCGAACGAAGCCAATGCCCTCTACTCCGCGCCGGTCAAACCAGTTGAATCCGTTCATAGTATAGACTGGTTGAAGCATCTATGATAGTGAGTCAGGAAAGCCCCACGACAATGGATAGGAATGGTAAGAGGTACGTGTTTTGCCGCACCGTTTAGCGACAATACAGAGTCAGGTGTCTTATCAAGCTCCTTGATTTGATCTTGTGAGGACACGAATACCATGCGTACATCCGGGGCTAGGACCTCGAATGAGCGCCCATTTGACTGTGCACGCGAGGGTCAGTGGACCACATGAGTTCTCAAACGTAGAGCGTTACTCACCTTGCGAAAGCCTTCGTTGATAGTTTCAGGACCATTTATGAGATAAGCCCAAGCACGAGCACGCTTTGAAATGTACTGGATGACGCTTGGGACCAGTTTCTGGAGCTAGGGGAGTTGAAATTTCAGGGTTAAATGTCTAATGCGCAGAGTAGAATGCTTTTAGGGCCAGAACGAGCGTCACTTACTACATCTCGATTAGTGCTGACGATTCTTTGGAGCAGAAATAGGCACAAGACAAGGCCAATCCTGCTCGATAGCTTGGGTGGTTCGTACAAGGACGGATGGTAGAGGGAGAATGAAGTCTGCGCCGACATTATGTATCCTGGTGCTTGCGTTTTGAGAATTAATATTAGCCTGATGTCTAAAGAGCCCATGAAAAGACGGCAAAGGATAGTTGGATGCAGTTATACGATAAGAACTTGACCGTGAAGTTCTTGGCAGCCTGTTGGGGCAGTGGGCCGTCTGCCTGTCTATGTACAAACCCTAGATATTGGGGCTTACTTGTTGCTCATGGAAAGATTTCCTCATTCTGCCAAGTATTCATTCGGGATGGGCCAGCCGGCCTAGCACCAATGACTGGCAAATTGTGCTGAGAGATTGGCGGCCAGTGGGGCCAGCCATATCGCGGTACGATTCTGAAGATTTGACACATGAGGTTGCATTTTTATCAGCCATCAACCCTGAAGCCGTGTCTGCGCCGCCCCCGGGTGTTTGACCATTTCAGGCCAGGCTTTCACCAACAGCCTCAGAGCACTAGCGTTTCCAGTTTTCCGTTGGATGTAGTTGGTGCGATGGGCGCTCAAGGGATCTGCCGCATCTCTGCATCTCGAAAAGCCACGTCAGAGCTGTGCGGATCTGCAATCCATCTGCAGGGCCCCTGGCCAACATGTGGCGCGGCGGTGCAATTCCGAGCCCACCTCCAACATCGACTATCTACCAACATACCCTCGCAACTTCCAAGTGGGTCTTGATGATCCTTCGTGGCAACTACCGAGTGGGGCTTAATGTTCCTTTGTGGCACAGCTTCAAGTTGGCGACATTTGCCCAAGGTCGGCGCGTCACGCTAGTATAATGTGACTCTGAGCTGAAAGTATCGTGTACCATCCCAAGGTCCCCTAGCATCAGATCATCAGGATCTGTCACGTTGGCTTTGAAAAAAGAAGTATTTGCGGCGCCTTGCCACGCCGGCTCTTGTTCATGCAGATGTACCTCGGATTCCTTTGTCCCAATGAAGCCCATCATGGACATGCAGAAACGGATTGATGTCCGGATGACCGACCCCCCCCCCCCTTTGACTTTGACGAAATTTCAAGTCACCAACGCTGGATTCCATTTACAATTAGTCCCAATAAATATTCCTTTCACATGTCACACGAACGTGCGGAATGCCTTGTTTCATGTCTTTATAGAGGTAGGAACTTTCGTCAAAGCTTTCGTCTCATATTCATTCATGTTGTTTGTGAGAGCCCTATTAAGTCTCGCTAACTAGGCCAACACCCTTATCAGGTGCTCCACCCGCAGGCCCCCAGACAGACCTTTCCTCGAGCCACTCCATCCTCCCCGCGCTGTCCAGCTTGGCAAACATGGAGCTCTCGAATTCAGTCTCGGTCCCGTCCACCTTGATTGTTCCGGTCATGCGCGCGGCCAACATGTCGCCATCCCGGAGAAAATATTTGCTGGCAGTGGTGGTGGTCATGTCAGCGAAGCCTATCGGATGGGATCAACAACATCAAACAATGGTAGACCTACACAACAGGCTCATAGTCACTGATCTTGCCCCTCCACTCCTGGATTCCTTTCAAATAGACATCATACGACAGGCGGTTTCCATTCATGACTTGGTAGAAGCTGGGCGTAGAGAGAGCCTCGACATACGCCTTCGCCTCCTCAGGTGGGCCATTGAGACTCCACTTCATGGCGCTCTGGAAGCCTTCAATGGTGGACGTGTATTCAGACATGATTGCTGTTTGAGATTGCTCAGATGAACTGAAGAAGATGAAAGTGCAGAAGGGAATTCACATGGGAAGAAGAGCTGAGGTCGAAGGTCAGATTTGCTGGCAAGAGAAATGCGTCTTCGTATGCGTGATGAGACATGTCGTTATAAGTTGTGCACGCCCAGCGCGTCAACCGGCCACCTTATTGGAAGGGTTGCCGAGCGCGCGATCCCACTAAAGTGGGGGTTCATGCAGGTTGGAGCCTAGCGCATCTTTGCATGGGGGCGGGTCAACATCTTCGTGGCCGGACCAGATTAGTCCTGGTTGATCCGAGAACTACCAACTGCACTTCGCCCCCAGGAACTGCGGGAATATTCTGCTCAGCTCGATCTTATCAATCGCGGCTCCTTGCCGTGAAGGGATGCCCACCGAACCGCCGAGCGACTGTTATCTCATGCGCATGTTCGATTTCTAATTTCAGCACCGGCACCAGGTAGTATTCGAGCGCTGGTCTCCACTCCAGGTTCGCGCCAACAGACAGCCATCATCAAGGTTGCAATGCTGCAGATCTGCACCTCTATTGGAAATGTGCCTGACTGAAGTAGATTCGTTCCGGTTAGCTATCTGACAGGGTGATGGCGTCCCGAGAAGACTGCAAGTCTGTCTTGCTGAATCGCACAGCCTGCGAACGTTCTTGTTAATACAATTCGGTACCCATTGAATTAAGAGCGGCGCCATCTGAATAGTCTCCTTGGCCCAATGTCAACAAATTATTCTGGGAGAAGCTGCAGTCACATCATATTATTCCTGGCAGATGATCTGGTCGAGTTGTTGCCAATGTCGGAAGGCTGGCTATTGACGCACTGCCGACCGGGTGGGGTTGTGAAGTGGACCCTGAAGACGCAACCAGGCAGTGATGCGCACTGCAGGTGTTGGTTGACGACTGCAAAGTTCCGATGGTCACATGCACTTGTTTTGACGTTGGCCCTAATTATCTCCTGCGGTCTATTTTCAACCAATCACACCTTATGTTGCAGCGGGTGGAGATCTCATCATATCTAGCAACATAGGAATGTGGTATTTTTACACTGCATATTGTTGTTCCAAGGGCTGATCATTGACTGGAAGGGTGATATGCCCGCTGGGGGCACAGCAGCCAATGTATTTGTCGGTCAGGGTGGTATCGAGTAGTGTTTCTCTACAGTACTCTGCCACCGGTGCGCCGTTGTTGCCCCTCTTCCCTGGCAATCTCAGGTTACGTTTGATTAGGGTCAATCGACCGCACTGGAAGTCCTTATTCTCTTCGGTTTTTCAACATGGAGAGCACAGATTAAACTAACCTTCCCCCTTCCACTGCCCTCTTGTGAATGTTGTGACTGCTTGGTATCTATCTCACAGCCACCAAAGAACTTCGCTTTTGCCACTGTTGCACTTAGACTGCCTCACCAACTCCTTCTTCACCACCAACCTCCTTCAATACTCACTGAGGCACCTGGGTAAAAGCGATCTCAGTCATGTCTGTCGACCTTTGCAAAATTCCCGCTGGGAAGGCTCCGGAGGGAACCGTGAGCAACTTTGACAACCCGACTACCTTGATTCCTGCTTTCATGACCATGACCGGCATCACGGTTGCGATTGCAATAGTGGTTACAGTTGCAAGAATCCATACCAATTTTCGAAAATTGAGCATGGCAGATTGTTAGTTTGTCCTACTTCTATGAGAGTGATCGTTGCCAGCCACCACGAGTCTCTCTTCGTGGTCCAGAAGCTGACAGGAAACTTTGCCCGAACAGATTTTGCATTGATCGCTCTCATGATGACGATAGCTATTCTGGGAGTCGAAGCTTCTCGTACGTTCTTGCGGTACTAACTTGAATTTCAAGGCACGGCTCTGCTCAAATCAGCGAGCGGTGTCATCGTCCGGTCTCACTTGTTCTATGGGATGCTAATGAAATCTATGTCAGATTTGAAAACCGCTCGACATATTTGGGACGTACCAGCGTGCTACTTTGATGCCTCTTTCGCGCAAGTAAGTCATGCCCTCAGTATTGTTAGATCGATTCTGATCCCCCTTGCTGAGCGTTGGAAACTGGAAGATCACATGAACTGACAAGAGGTCAAAGGGTGTCTATTTTCCCGCTATTCTGTTCCAGATGGGGGCCTTTTTTGCCAAGACCTCCATCTTTTTGTTGTTCTCACAACTTTTCACTGCACAACGCCCCATGCGCATCGCTATCTGGGTCGGCTTGGCCTTAAACTTCATGATCTACTGGCCTGGAGTCGCCGTAGCGACTTACTATGAGGTTCCCCACATTGGTGAAACTTGGTTGGACACTCTTGACGGGCGTACCCTCATCCCATTGCCGTGGTGGCAAGCACAGTCTGCCCTTATCGTGGCATTGGACATCTACATCTTCATCCTACCACTCCCTACCGTGATGAGGCTTCAAATGCCAATCAGAAAACGCTTGTCTGTGGTATTAGTATTCTCGGTGGCGCTGATGTGAGTTTGAATCCTACACTTTGTGTCCCGTCTCGAGCAAACCTGTTTATGTTCGCTCTTCTGACAATGCATGGTTGTAGCGGAATTGCAGCGAGCATTGCCTCACTGGTTGAGAGGGTAGTTATCACTAACACAGATGATTCAACCTGGATTTCAGCTATACTATCCCTGTGCAGGTGAGCCACGCTGCAACCATATACCGCCACCTCCTGAATGCGAGACTGACGATGCATTCGAATTATCAGCTCTTTGGAACTCAATGCTGCGATCATTGTTAGCTCCATGCCCGCTTTTGCCAGTTTTGCACGAACTCATGTTCTCGAGTCGTCGATGGTGAAATCCTTCCTCTCGAGCCTGACCAACTTGACCGGCAAGACCAAGAACCCTCCAAGCACCTTGAACTCTGATTCCGCGGAAAAGCTGGCATATGATGGTGGCGTTGACGCGCGGAACCCCTAAAGCCAATACTATCAACCCAATCCATCCTATGAGCTTCAGAGCGGTATTTCAGTAGACCAGGGCGGACAGCTCGGGGTTCCGCGATCGCCAGGCCTGACTGTGGAAGGCGGGATTGTGCCTACTATGGCTATTGAGCAAACTGTGAAGTCATCGCCGGTGTAGATTATCTCACATCTTACTTGACGAGTTCATTCTTCATAATCCAAGCCGGCTTGGCGGAGCTGGGCTAATGTTGAGTAATCTCAGAGACCTGTGAAACTATTCTTTGCTGCCTGAGAGTATCACTATCATGTCAGTACGATAGAATTCACGATCTTATCCTTTGTGAAGGAATGATTGAGTCAAAACTATTTAGCAGAAGTCAACGAAATAGCCAGTGTTAAAAGCAATGCATCATGAAAGCAATTAGCTACAAAGTGAACCTATTGTTTCTAAAGAGACTAGAACCGCTAAGTCTTGTTTTGGCTTGCTAAAGGAACTCGAACAATAAAAATAGTCTATATACGGGGATCATGATACTTCTTAGGAATGCATTAAGCCAGCACTCATTTCGAAGAAGAGGTTAGTGATGTCTATCATTTCTGGCTGCCCTTCCGGAGGCTCATGAATGAAATGAATTGTCCATGCCGGGGAATTATAAAGAATCAGGGGTGTCGCCCTAACTAAGGAACAGCTCGATCTCCAAGGATAAGATTCAACGGTGACTGAAAATACGATCTAACAGAGCATGTCACTGGCATGTCAAAATGGCTTTCAGTGAGGACATCAATATGCAGTCTCGCAACTATTGTGGGGAATACGGAGGACGTGCTGGAACGCTCTTCCTGTAACGAATGTGCGAAAAGTCAAGGCATATGGCCGTGTGATGGGTTGTGAAAAGTCCCCAGCCTCCAAGACCAATGGAGGTGTCACTGGAGGTGTGCTTTGAAAACGGAAAAACGGTTATATGTAAATTTAACAGATAATACATTATTATTTTATAGTTTTAAATAGCGTTATAATTATATCATTGTTATAATTTATAATTTTAAATTATTTTAATGAAAGGTTAATTATACTAAATTTTAAAAGCTGTAATTTACAATATTATATTTTTAATATAATTTTGGAAGGCAGCACTTCGGGCCCGTCGGAGGCCCAGTGAAGACACCGTAGTATCGGCGAAAGGCACCGCGGCACCGGTCGGGCCCATACGGCGCCCAAGTCAGGATTGAGCCTCGCTCAGGCTAGCGTGCATTGAGATCCATGAGGGATGGGCAGGTTAGGTCATAAGACAGGTGGCTAGACGCACTGGAATCACAATGTACTTAGGCATCACAAGATAGCACAGACTTTTCAGATCCTGATCTACCCCAAGCAACCATTTGCCTAGCATCTTCCCCAGAGACTCTTGACATATTTTTATATTACAACCTGCCAAGATGTCTCAGCCGCCCAAAGAATTGGATTTCTCGCCAGGGGTCCAGGTCGACGATGTCCTCTCCTGTGCAATGCCCGTGTGTAGCCTTACACTTGTTTACTTTAGGTATTAGGGTGAACGAAACCCAGTGAATTTGAGCGCAGTCGGGCTGAACGGTTACGAGACCCACTGGGTAAATACATATAGCTTACCTATCCCCTAACTGGACTGCGAAGCTATAGGAAGCCTATTGTGCAGCTTTAGACAACCGTAGGTGTTATTGAACAATTCCCCACTGTCAAATTGCTCCCTCGATTACATAGGATATGGGGCTGTCCCAACCCAGTTGCGCTATGCTTATCAACTCAGGTGTGTGGAATGCAAGCGAGTGTACTCCCACACAACTGCCTCGAGCTTGCGAGTTCGGCTCGCCTGCCTTTCTGCAATAACAACGAGGATTTACCGCGAAACCATGCCTTTGGCTTAAATGAAACCGATATCCCTCCACTGAATATTTATAGTGTACGGGACGAATAAGCTATGCAATTTCTCCATCAAGAATACGGATGTTTGAATAACACCTAATAGATGGCATACAGCTGGAACACAACCTACCCGGCCAAGAACAACGTCAGAAACATCATATTTGGTCCGTCTCTCTAGCCTCTTATGTCTGGCTTGAATTATGTCTTTAGGCTGTCTGGCTGTTTCCCACCATATGTTTGCTGCTGAGGGAGAGCTCATTTAATTACACCTCGTTTTTTAAGTATCACTACCCCATATGGTTTTCAAAGAGCCTATTGCTGACTTTCAATCTGATCTGCCCACGATATTCACAGCAATTACCACGCTGCAGAGTGTTTGTCGAGCAGCATCTCTTTGTGCAATTATAATGACACTCTAATATTGTCGCTGTTGTTCTTTTGGAAATTGTGCTTCGGAAGAAGTGAATACGATGAGATTGGGAGGGTTTACGTTTGTAAAATTATGACATAAGGTTTCTAGCCAACAACTGACATATTCATTCGGACGTAAGAGCATCTTCCTGCCCACTTATGTCCGTCGGGGCGGCCTAACTCCGGGTGCTGTTTGGACACTTTTGCCTGAACCATGACGTCTGCACATGGGACATGTTTAACCTTCTGCGATCTTAGCAGATCCTTCGTCGGTACGTGCTTATAAATCGGAAATTCGATACAAGGAGCGCTTCGTTACTGTGGGTCTGCGCCGTAGAGAGCGGTACATACCAAAACATGGCTTATATAGCAGTGGTTGTATAAAAAGCGGACTCTTTCTGCCGCTTCATATATTTATTTCTGCTTTCCTCTTCAGGCCACGATATCACTTTTTCGTTCGTTTGTTTGAAGAACTCTGCACACTCTACTGTGTGCTCGTAAATTGGTAACGCAGACTTCGCTTTCTACCCAATTAGCAGTTTCAACACAAGATGCACCTATCATCGTGCTTTTGGTTCGCTGCCACCTCCGTCGCCAACACAAGACGCGTAGAGCTACCAGGACGAATCTCGTGCAGCGATATACTACAACCCGATATTGTTGGTGCAAAAATCTCCTCATTCGTCTCCACGGAGCGTCACAACGTCAGTGGACTTGTCCTACGGCAATCTACATTGGCCTTCGACCAAGTTACTGGTCTCAATATCTGCGCCGTCAACATCTCGCTGCGTTATTTCGAAGCTCGGGACACGATCGACTTTGAGATCTGGGTGCCGTTGCAAGGCTGAAACGGAAGGTTTAAGGGGATCGGAGGAGGCAAGTGGCTTGCCGGATACCCAGGCACCCGGGGGCTGGGAATCGCCGTACAAGAGGGTTACGCGGCAAGTATCACAACCGGTGGGAATATCTCTGATTCAGAAGGTTTTGTATACGACGACATGGTTTCAAGCACTAGTGTTATAGACCTGGGCAGGTTTTCCATGTTTGCTTCCCGCGCACTGCACGATCTCGCTGTGCTGGGGAAAGCCGTCGCAGCGAGCTTCTACGGAGAAACACCGCATCATTCCTACTGGGATGGCTGTTCGCAAGGTGGACCCCAGGGCTACATGCTCGCCCAGCGATACCCCGACGACTTTGACGGTATTCTCGCCAACGCCCCAGCAATCCAGTATGCTGGCCTCTTTGTGGCTCTTGCCTGGGGTCAATTCGTCCAGAGGTGGAAGTCTCACGCCCCTCTGGCCTGCGTCTGGTCGGCGTTCAGAGCTGCTTCCACGGCCGCTTGCGATGATCTTGAGGGAGTTAGAGACGGCGTTGTTTCTGACTACAACGCCTGTCACTTCGATTCTCACAGTATAGTTGGTACTAGCGTTGGCTGCGATGGACAGCTAGTCATCTTCAGTGACGAGGACGCGGACGTTGTGGACAGCTTCCACAGGGGCCCTGTCACATCGCAAGGCACGCCGCTATTCCCGTCCTACCCCTGGGCCATAGACTACGCGGGAGTCGTCACTGCCGAGCCCCTTGACGACCGCCTCTGGAATGACTGGATACGAATATTCCTCAAGAAGGATCCTGGTTTCAACATTTCGAGTGTCACCACTGTCGACCAGTTCAATGAACTCTTCGCACTTTCCACCTCGGAGTACAGTGGCATCATCGGCACAGATGTGCCAGATCTGTCTGTATTCAGGGATAAAGGTCATAAATTGCTCACGTATCACGGTACGGCCGACATATATATCCCAGTGGACGCTACTCTCCAGTACCGTAAGAATGTTGAAGGTTTCATGGGTGGCAATGAACGTGTAAACGACTTCTATCGGGTGTTCCTGGCCCCAGGGGTTGCTCACTGCGGGAATGGCACAGGGGCATACCCAGACGATGCGTTCAATGCTCTCGTCGATTGGGTTGAGAACGGGCGCGCACCAGATACTCTTCGCGGCACAATGAACACCACTGATGGGATCGAGGCCTCCAGAATCATATGCCCGTGGCCATCGGTACTCAGGTACGATGGAGACGGCGACACGAACGAGGCTAGCAGCTTTTATTGTGCTTCGTCTTATGAACACTTTGGAGCCCTGACTGATGACCGGAGTCATTCTTAATCAAACCCCAATACTCTTTCAACAGAAAAAAAGGGGTGAGGGAAGGGGGAAGACGATCTGCAGAGATTCACTTCAGTAGTCGAAAATGCTGGAAGGCCCAGCGTTTTTCTTCAGTTTTCCGAGTTATCAACAAGAAGTCCGCTGCACATTCGATCGGACACCGAAATGAATAAGGCTTCCAGACATCGTTCTTGGTGTTCCATCTTGTAATCCTGAAGTCTTTGCTTTCGGGCTGGGTTATAAAGTATTTTGATTTCGAAATACTTCTGCTAAACGCAGCAAAAGTCGCGGATCCTTAAGGAGTATGGACTAAAAGGCAAAAATTGCTGACCTCACATTGCGTAGCAAAGGGACTTGCAAATCAACGATGCTTTTTTAATTCGTCTTGAGTGCTTGCAACACGTATCAGGCGTAAGGTGGCCTAGGACAACTTGAACCGCGACAATCAAGTTCTCAAGCTTGCTAAATGACCGCTTACAGATGAGCCATTCGATAAAATACATGGTCAGATTTTCTTTTTAGGCTCTAATGACCGTCACGTGTTCGATTATTTTCTTTCTCTCTTTCTTTCTTGTTCACTGGAGCCTGCACACGTGGAGTATATGCTTCGAATCTCCAGGTGACGCCTTTAAAGCTAGAGAATTGAAATAATACTCCATTCCTTGTTATGTCATGTCTTCTCCGGACTTTGCGAGCTGAAGCGCCACAATATCCACGTGCATGGGTACGTCAGATAATACATTTTATGGGACCGCCAGGTGTTGCGAGTCGGAGCATCCCTCGAAGTTGGAAGCCATTTGAAGCTATAGTGTCTGTTCAAACACGTCTATGACTCCGCAGCTATTACTGGCGCTATCATTCTGGGGATATGGTCCAGTCACTGGAGCGTCATCGGGTTGCCCTTAAGTGCAACCTGTGTAAATGGATCAGGAACTGCATGGGGTATAACGTCTTACATCGGGCAACGGATACTTGAGTACGCAGGGGTATAACAAAAGGATCCTGTATTCAGCCGAAGTGGCACATCACCGGTCCTGCTCATCGTCACAAGCCCAGAATGACAATAATACTTTGCAGGAAGCATGGATATTTTACAGCTCCTCGGCTTAGGCAAACCTTTGCCGAACCATCTCCTGGTGTTCTTCAATCATTTTGGACCCAGTGACGTGTCTGATGACAAGGCAGGTGAGTCCTGCAAGCATTCCACGACTAACCAGCAGATTATCTGGACGCCTAATTAAGCAGCGGACTTATGAACGGGTGACATGTCAGACGCTATGATGATTAGTGGGCGGCTCACTCCGTTTCCTGGACAATTTTCTCTCTACAGCCTGGAAAAGTTGACTTCAAGGAAACCTCCGTGCTTTTTTATTGTCGTTACGCAGCTGTGTAGTGGCGCTGTTCTTAGGCAGATGCAGGTGATGAATGCCATTTCGACGCCCGAGCGCGGGTCATTGCACGGCGCATTCGCGCGGGCGAAAACGCGCAAGCACATTGGCCGGAGCCAAGGCAGTGTAATCTCAGCCTACCATGTGCTCCAATCACGACTCACTCCCTCAGTTGACGAAGACTCGCGATTGGCCAGCTCACGTGCACAACGGTGCCGGTGCCTGTTCCGGATTTAGACTCTGTGAATCTATTGGAGGATCAAGTTCGACGTCACCGTCGCGGGCGAGTGTGATCGCAAGACCTCCGGCCCCCTAGACGTCAAGTGCACGGGGGCGTTTGACTCTCACCACCGAGGAATTATTGTCAATTAAATACCACTGTGCATCTGTTGTCAAAGGCGGCTCCTCTCGCCACAGTGACTCCGTGGCAAATACTGTAAATTGGGCATCATTGAATTCGCCACCCGTAAGACCCCAACCGAGAACGCTTGGTGGGAAAGTCTTGCAAGTAAAAGTTGTGAGTGGACCCAAATTCGGGCTAAAGACACCGAGCTGACAGCATTCACAGAACACGGCCATGCTACTACTTGACACCACAAGTCTACAATTGTGCGAGTTCCTCAGCCATGCACCAGCGTATGCAACATTCTCTACCAAGTGGGAAGACGGTGGCGTGATGCAAGAGGACCTGTGCAGTTCCAAGACAGCGTCCCAGAGGCCCGCATTCCAGGTGCTGCAAAAAGCATGTCTCGAATGCCAGCGCCATGACTTGCAGTGGCTATGGAACGATTCTCTTTGCATCGACAAAACATCCAAAGCGGCTCTCTCGGAATCATTAAATTCCATTGGTGAAATCTATCGAAGAGCCAAGCTCTGCATTGTGTATTTGCACGATTTGCTGGAAACAGAGACACCTGACTTCGATGTAAACCTTGCGCTGTCGAGCTGCTCCTGGCTCAAGCACGTCTGGGTGCTTCCTCATCTCATCTTTTCTACGGTGTTGCATTTCTACGATGCGCAATGGAAACACACAGGTAGTAAGTTGGAACTCATTTCAGAGCTTTCAGACATTACATCGATCGACGGAGGTGTTTTGGAGGATTGGCACTCATTGGAGGATTGTTCGAATAGCACGAAGATGTCGTGGGCAGCCGGGCTGTCGGCGGATCGCATTGAAGATTTTGCATACTCGCTTCTCGCCATCTTCAACATCAATATGCCCGTGAGCTACGGTGAAGGTATGAACTCTTTCCTGAGACTCCAGGAGCAAATCGTGAAACACACAAGCGACTATTCACTACTCGCATGGCGACCACGAACAAATCAGCAATATCGCGGAATACTTGCCCAGTCGCCAATGGAGTACAGCCACTTGAAAGGCAACTTGAAGAAAGTGCCCAAAATACTGGGGAATCTAGAAATACAGTCCGACGGAGTTCACATACAAGCCGGCCTCGGTGGCCGAGGCAACGACCTACTCCTACCAATTTATACACCCGATGCACCCACGACGTGGATTGTTTTGACACTATGGGACGGGGTATTCGTACGAAACTGCACGGAGACTGATATCAACGGCAACGACGTCACGAATGTCTTCACCAGAAACATATGTGTCAGCCGGGATGTGGACTCCGGTCTTTCTAACAGAATTGCACTGCACCGCAACGGGCCGGATGAAAAGCAGTATGACCCCAGAATTCGAAGAGAATTGAAGAAGTTAACCCTAACGAATTCATCAGAGTTTTGAACACTGGCCAATCCAGACGATCTTCCATATGTGATCGAATGACACGGCATGGCATCGCGAGCAGCCACACGGCAGGATCGGTCGACGCTGTGATTTCTGACGTGGCTCATTCGCCCACCATGGAGGCTCGAGGCGTGCAATGCTTCTTTGGTCTTGCTCCAAGGACTATGAACTGTCCTAGAGCACACATCGAAAGCATTCCCGACATTCACTCAGCATCCAGGTCTGGTGAGAGCGAAACAGAGGGCGAGGAATCACCAAGCGCCAGCCCCGATAGCAGCGGAGAGTCGAGTCAACCTGATCTACCTGGAGCACTCGAGGAAGGACATCCATTTTCGGCCGTGGCCGGAGATATAACAGCCATTGTGATAGACCGTTTCCTCGCCACGTGCACTTCGAAACCAGGCAAACGAGCGTTGATATCCTGGCCACGGAGATCTCACAAGCGACCGAAGCTGGCATGGTCAGACCCTTACATGGACGTCGAGCTCGCGTCTGACTCGGAGGACTTTGACACCGTCGTCGTCAACCACGCGGGTGCAAGGGCCAGCACTTTCGCCTGCCCCTTTTATCTTATGGACAAGGACAGACACCAGACTTGCCTGACACGACAGAACCTCTCGACTATCGAAGACCTCAAGGAGCACCTGTGGGCCTCCCACCGCCGCCCAAACTTCTGTCCCATCTGCAAGGAGACCTTTGCCACACTGAGAGCCCGGGATGACCACATTCGCCGCCGGTCCTGTCGGCAGCGGGACCGCCCCGAATTCGACGGCCTCACGGACGGCCAGATCCAGCAGCTTGCCCGACAGGGGTCGCCTCCCCTGTCCAGGGAAAGCCAGTGGTACGAGATCTGGAATGTGGTCTCACCTTCTTCTCCGCGGCCCTTGTCACCATACTACTCGAGCGAGCGGGAATTCCGGGTGGTTGCTCTGAGGGGCTTCTGCGAAACCGAGGGACCCACCATCATATCCGACTTTCTGAGAGAGAAGGGTCTTCTAGAGTGGGAGGTCTCTAACGAGGAACGTAGTCTCGCTATCCTGTACAAGATGGTTCTCCATGATGCCATTGATGAGGTTTATCGGAGGTTTTCTGGAGGCACAAAGACTGCGGGAAGAGAGCAATGAGGCGAAGCATATGTTATCCGTATCACTATAGCTACATCGATCACAATTGATTTCGATTCAGTGATGCTAATCTATGGTTGATTTCGATACGCAAACATGCTTCTGAGAAGCCATGATTACTCACTACTTACGTGCGCCGTCAAGTGGGCGGGAGAATTCTTGGCCGACGAAAATATGGCGTCAGGCTTGGGCAAGACCTGCGGGGGAGCTCCGTGCCTGAACATCACAGTGCAATGCGTGTGCCTCAGTGGGAGCTACTGGTAGTGATCCAAAGTTCAATTGTTGCAGGCTCTACCATAGAGACCTTACCAAACAACCTATTCGTTACCGGTAGGTATAGCCAGGGCAGGGCCACAGCCAGCCATGTACCAACGACTTCACCGCCAGCTGCGCCGTCCATCGGCGCAGTCATTAACATTGGATGATATGTGAGAAGAATACAAGGTTGACTCAGCAGAACCCTAGACCTGGCAGTAATGTTCTTAGCCTGGGCCGGCTCCATCCGGAGGGTCCCCGGGATGACCCCAGAATCCGGAAGGGTTCGGCCCGTAATTGGCGTTGTCAAAAAACTGAGACGGCGAGCCGGGCCGGGCCGGGGGCTCAAGGAGGTCATCGATGTCTTCAAAGCTGAACATTGACCCCTCGATTTGTGTCTCGATTTGTGTATCCATTGAGAAGTCCGGGTTGGGTGCAAAGGGCGACAAGGGCTGGCTCATATGGGGCATTTCGTCCCCGTGGCGTCGACTATCAGGCGCCCGGTACCCCTGTGTCCCCTGCGAGTTCAACGGCCATTGACCATCTCTTGCAGGCGTCGGAGCTGGTTGAAATGATTGTAGAGGGCCTTCAGTGGCCTGCACGATTGGGTTGGGCGTCACAAGGCCGTCGAAACCATGGGGCTGCTGCAGCGAGTGATCAACCGGCCTGGCCACAGGGGTATCATCCACCGTGCTGGTGCCGGCTGCGGGGGCTGGCAGGCCTGAGCCGGGGTACATTCGCCGATACATTGCTACGAGTCTGTCTGCGATTGTCATGAGGGCGTTCCGGGATAGACTTGGTAGAGAGGGGCTGCCCTCTCTCGTCGACGATGTCAACCCTCTCCAATCTTCACCAGAGAAGATGCCGTGGTTCATGTCCCTGATGCGTTGGATGTCGGCATGGTCCCGGATATAAGGCGAAGCCGGGCGGGGTACGCCGGGGAAGATGATGTCCCATATCTCGAACCACTTCTCTGCCTGTAGGTCCGTTGCACCCAGCCCGTTTCGGGTCCTGCGCATGGCGACTTTCCGCACTTCTTCGAGGTCGTCCCTGGTGAGACCAAGGCGGGGCTGGATGGGGGATGGCGGCGACTCGCAGGTCTGGAGTTGGATGTGTATGTTGCATCGATCCTCGGCCGAGACGCTCTCATTTGAGATGTCTCCGAATTCCTCACCACAGACTGGGCACTGCGGCGCCAGCGCATGAGCCCTGTGAAGATGCTGGCGAACGTCCACGATGCGATTTAAGGTGTAAGTCCTCAAGCAGTTGTAGCACCCGTAAGGGTCGTGTAAGTAGAACGGACAAGCAAATGGGCTTGATTGCTGGCCGGCGTCCAGCCTTTTAGTTTCTGGTGGGCCTTTATTGTCGTCATCCTTTCTCTTTCGTTTTCGATGTGGATTGTTTGTTATACTCGTTATGTCCGGGCCATCCTTGGGTGAGTTCGCAGGCCCGTAGGTCTCGTTGGTAGGCCCAGACCTGCAGTTCCCCGTCGTTCGCCTAGCTGCAGGTTCACCCGCACGAACCGATTCGCCTGCTGCCAAATATGGACACCACAGCGTGCAGGCCAATTGTTCGAGGAAACAGAACACGGGGTTGAATATAGGTACCGATATATGTAAGTTGGGTCTTGAAAAGGCGACAATATGAGGAAGCAGGTATATGATGCAGATAACTAGATTGGTCAAGGGAATTGACGCTTCTTCAGGCACTTTCATCTCGTCAGCACTGACTGGCAGGACTTCCCAGTGTTGGTGAGTTCAAGGAACGGAGCCTTACTAGAAGACAGAGACATTGTTGGCGGCGGTTAGGGACCTGACAACACAGCCCGATCTAGGGTGGAACAACCTTCCTCTCGTGTGATTCGAGTATACAAATGAATGAATGAAGATCAAAGAGTCCAAAGAAAGCAAATCGGTACGGAAGGCCGGTGACAAGTGGCGTGGGCTGGATGGGGCGTGTCAGGGTATTAACGGTCCGTCCACAAGTGACCCTGAGAAGGTCGAAGGAGGGAGTTTGGGAAAGCACACAGGTCAATTCGAGAGACTTGGGAGCCATTGTCTAGGATTTGCAGTTTTTAGTCGTACGCAGCTGTGTATGTCCTGCAGCTTCTGGTCACAGGAAGCCAAGGGTGGTAGGCATCCAGACTCCAGCATCAGTCCGTTAGGCATTCTCAGCGTCTCCGCGTATGCGTGAGCTAGGCTTATTCCACATCCAGCCAGTAATTTGCGTCCCGAAACTGGACGGCGCGCCTGAACCTTTCATGACACCCGCCTTGGGTCCGGGCCGGCAACCCTCGCCACATGTCCAGCACGCTCTTGCGTAGCTGTCTCGCAGTCCGCGCACCATATCCCAGGCCGGTGTGAGAAGGTGACGGACAAGGGTGGCCCATTGATGAGGGAGCGCACCCTGGGCCGGTTTTGCACCCCACTACACCCAGATTACTTACGCAGCCGTGCAAACGCAATTGCGTACGGCTTCGATTAGCCCGTCAGTACGAGCTGGATGCTCAGGAGAAAGAGCAGCGCGCGTGCAGTGTTGTTGAGAAGAGTTGCGCAGTTGTGTGCTCGGGTGGGAAGATATAGCCTGGCAGATAGAACGTTATTGTCGAGAGAAAACCAAACATTATCTTGACTGATACTCTTGAACGTTGGCTACAAAATCTCATTCATCTCTTCAAGTTCTTTAAAATGACGAAAAGCGATCGATTCCAGCTCACTGAGGGCAGCCTCACTCAGCAGGAACCAGGCTCGTCACACACCAGGTCGTCGACAGCTGTGTAAGAGCCCCCTCCCCCCCCAGCCCCCACACACCCAGCCCTGAACTCAAGCTAACGTCTCCCCCCGCACAAGTATGGCACATTTCCAAGCCGAAAGCATAGCACGCTGGCAGCATGACCCTCCCCACCAATAAACCATCAGATGTTGCAGAACGAGCCGCCAAACAGCCGAAAATCAAACACCCGCGTGAGAAGGAAAGAAGCCGCACGAGTCATAGCCGATATAGATCGTTTGTTGTATCCAGATGGGAAAAGATCACATTCTGGTTAGGGCTTAGCGTTGTGTGCAGGTGGTCCGATAGAGAGGGGGGGCGGGATTGCTCTCAAGCTGGGTGACATTGTCACCGCATCATGTACCAATAGTGAATCGCGATGCCGCAGTGCGGTGAACATTTCGGCTACAAGTAACTTGGTCCAATCCAATCAGATTGCTCGTTTTTAAATCAATGGACTCCGTGCTTCTCGCTGTGATCAAGTCGGCATCAATGTGCGACATGCAGTGGGATCATGGATGATAGGCATTCCGGGACTGTACATGAGTGGCGCAAAGACGTGCAGCGGGAGGGTTGGGCTGAATCTGCGGCCGACTACACACTTGCGTACTCGGCCGCCGCCCTGTTTTCTCGGACCCTAGTCGGTGTGTGGTTCGCCCAAGTGCTGACAACGAGGACATTTTACACTTGGGTACGCAACTGCGTAATTTGCTGCACGATCGCGTGGCTCGTCTCAGGCCACCCCGATGATGCCTAGAGGATTCTCCGCGTATAGAGGCACAGTTGAACGAGCTTGATTTTTCATTGAGTGAAACTCATGAGCTCGCTACGTGAACAACATTGTAAGTTTTATCACGCAGAGGCTGACATTGCATCATAATTTCTTTTTGGCAATTTGCCCTGCCGAACGGCATCCCGTTATGAATTTGACGTGTCTTCTGATGGGCAGATACTGATCAGTGTCTTCATTCCAGCCCTATACGTCTCCAGAGCCGAACAGACAGCTAGGACTAGCCCGTCCGAGAATGACGAGAATGACTTCGCATGCTGCCAAAGCCTCCCCCGAGATCCGTCCAGGCAGCATTACACTAGATGAGCGGCCGAGGAATTCGTCGCCCCAATCACCAATCCACATAGCGCCGCGGCCTATAGAGTTCACCTACAACGCTTTGCAACATGGTGAAATCAGACTGTTGACGATCAACCCAAGTCAAGACCGGGACGCACCGATCCGAGCCACATTGGATCATGGACCTCTGGTACCGGGAACCTACCAGGCTCTCTCCTACGCGTGGGGTAGTGAAGTGTCACAAGTGACCATATATCTGAACGAGAAGCCAGCCACTATCAGGGAGAATCTCCACCAAGTGTTGCGGAGCGTTCGACGGCGAACCGAGTCGAGGATATTGTGGGTCGATCCCCTGTGTATCAATCAAGAGGACAAAAAAGAGAAGGAAGATCAAGCCAGCCGCTTGTCCGAGATATTCCGTAATGCATCCAAGGTCATTTCGTCGGTAGATGGCCAAATCAAGGAGACGATTTTTGCTGGAGAAGTAGTTCCCAGCACGTGGTGGCCTGCTTTCGACTCTAACTGGGAAGCATCTCATCTACTGGGCGGGGACTTCGGAAGCGAGTATTCGTTCGATATCAAGCCCTCCCAATTCGATTGCGAGTCACTACCAGGTCTGACCTCAACTCCTGGGAGTCCCCAGACTAATTCAGCATCTTCGAGCCCCATTTCCAGCGCCGAGTTGATATTCAAAGTTACATCCTCCGTGGAAAACATTCCACTGCCTCCGGTAGACTCAAACCTCTGGATGACGACCATGCATGAATCCGAAGTTCAGCAACTCTTGACAGGTGATGAGATAGCAGCAACTGCCACCAACACGTCTCAGCGCAAACGCTCCTTGGTGACCGCGTTCCCCGACGCCTTTGTCGCGCCTTGCAATCAGAAAATGCAGCAGACCCAGGACATCAGCTCAGACGCGACAGAGAAGGGTTCGAGCGTGGCTTTCGCCTGTCCTTTCCAGAAGTTCGACCCGCACAAGTACCACCGGTGTCTCAAATATACTCTCAACCGCATCAAGGACGTCAAGCAACACATCTACAGGCAGCATACCCAGCCAGCTTACTACTGTGCGCGATGCTACGAGATCTTCCCCTCGCCCGACCGACGGGACGAGCATTCGCGCCGTGCTTTTTGTAAGAAACGCAACTCGCCTGGCTTCGAGGGAATATCGGAAGACCAGAGAAGTGAGCTGAAGAAGAGCTCCCCCAGGAAGAAGCCGCTGCGGGAGCAGTGGTACGAGGTGTGGGACATCATCTTCAAGGGCCACCCGCATCCCCAGTCCGCCTTCATCGGCAACTACGTCGAGGAGATGATCCCGCTGCTCCGCAACCTCTGGAACGACAAGAGCTCCGAGATAATCTCCGGCGTCATGAACAGAACGAGCAATATCGCTGAGGTCGACGGGCAGATGCTGGTCAACATCATGGACTCTGTCTTCGACCGGTTCGAGGCAGAGGCCACTCGCGGATCGACTTCGGGACCCAGCGTCGAGCGAGCGGTCAGCCCGGATGCGAACTCATTCCAGGATATAGCCAAGAAGGATCTGGACTTCTCCTTCGACTTTGAGGTCCCCCTCGACCAGCATGAGTTCTCGCAGGGTCTTGAGCCGGAATTCGATACTGGTTGCCTTGTTGACTTTGGTAACTATTACAACTCTCGCTGAATGAGTGCTTATCACAATTCTTGACATGAACTCTGTCTCACATGGACATCAACATTGTTTGTAATTCCTAGCGTCAGGTCTCGTCCGTTGGAAGTTTTTCAACACGGGATTATTACGCGCGATATTTGAGGTGCCATAGGCACTCAGTCCGTGTATCTCGAGACGACGAAGCACGGGCACTGGTCACTCTGGTGATAAGTTGGGACAGGGAGATGGAGAATAACGGGGTAGACTCAATGCTCCGGTTGTCACTCCGCCTACCGCTTCACCATTGAGACACAAATTGTATCGAGGGCCGAAAACATGCAAGTTGCCATGGGAATGTTGGGGAGTCTGTTCTGAATGTTGGAATCCATTTGGGTGTATTGACATGACGTTTCAATTAGACCAATCCGCACAAGTCAGCTAGCTTCTACCGCTTCGTTTTATTTCATTTTAATTGTGTTCATCATAACATCACTCTCAGAATCATTTAGTTGTTCTCTAGCAAACGGAAAAGCGTGCATGGCGCACCGTTCCGTCCAACATGCCGACGCTGTTGGGTGAGGAGCACTCGCTCAAGGCAAAAAGCCTATATTCCACACTAAGGTTTGACAACCCAAACTACTACTCCGTGTTTGCTGCCCACAAGTATAAAAGATGGTACAGGTATGCACGGCCGAGAAAAATATTTTACTGAACGCTATATCAATTGTAGTAAGGCCTCGGCACGTTGTCGTAATAAGGTACGACTATGACATTCTTGTCATCAGTGTTTCCAACCATAGCAATGGTACCCGGGTGGATAGGTCGTGAGCTCGTTATGATCTCCAATAGAGCCGGCTTGCCAGACAACGCACTCTGAGCCAACCTCTTGACAGCATCATCGATATCTGCCGGTTTGCTCACGCGCTCAGAGGCACACCCTAGGCCTTTAGCAACAGTACTGAAGTTCATCTCCTGCGATAGCTTTGCCGCAGGGCGCGCCTTTGTAATAGAGCCATAGATGATCTCCTGCCCGCCCTGGCTCATACCCCAGCAGTAGTTGTTGCAGACGATGGTGATGATCTTGGCGCCGAAGCGGGCGTAGGTGTCGAGCTCGGCAAGGTGCATGCCCCCGGAGCCGTCGCCTTGGATGTTTACCACCAGCCGGTCCGGCTCGGCAACGCTGGCGCCCAGGGAGTAGCCCCAGCCATTTCCGAGGAACCCGAGATAGCCGCAGCTGAAGATGGCTCTTTTCGGGCGTAGGAACTTGCTGGTCATTACGGTCCAACTGCCACACTCCCCGCCATCTGTTCAAGGCACAAAGGAAGTCAGTGACGAGGAGGCTCAGGGATGAAAAGAATGCTAGATGAAATACTGGGAGATAGCCAAGTATGCTCACGTGTCCGCTCGAGCTCGTAACAGATGGGCAAGAACTGAATTTCACCCTCCGGCGTTTACGTTGTGCTTGTGAGTAGGAATCGGCTACGCAGTATGAAAGCCGTGAGGAATCCCAAGGACAGAACTTACCTATAGACAACGTTGCATCCTCAGGCAACGAAGAAAAGGCCCGCTTGAGCGCATGGTAAGGATGCACTCTCCCGGGCTCATATTCCTCAGCATCCTGTTCCTGGGGCATCGGGCCAGCCTTCAGCCCCATGGCCGTCTTCACCCATTCTTCCGTTACTGTGTAATTGGCAGCAACCAGGCCGCTAGCAAGAGCATCCATTGCCGGCTTAGCATCTGATGTAATCCCGAGGTGAATCTCGTGCGCCCTGCCGATCTCCCCCGAGTCCACATCCACCTGGATGTACTGGCAGACATCTGGATGGGGTACGCTCGGAGAGCCTCGACTCCCCAGGAAGAGACCCGTCCGCGCCCCGAGCAACAGCACGAGATCAGGCGCCGGGTGGTTGATCACCTTGAGGACACTCAGAAGGTTGGCGACGCCGCCGTGGAGGGGGTTCTTGTGGGGAAGGGCACCCGAGTACTCCGTGCTATGAAATGTGGGGATCTGAACTTTCGCAACAAAGTCGTGGAATGCCGAGTCCTCCTCGAGGCCCCTGGCTCCCGCCCCAGTGATAATGACCGGACGCTTCGACGCCGAGAACATTTGTACAGCCTTCTTGATAGCCTCGGGATGCGGACCTGCCGGATATGACGGCTTCATCCGGATCGAGCCCCAGGCGATTCGTTTGGGCTCTACTGGTGAAAAAAGGACGTCGATGGGGAAATCGATCAAGGCCGGCCCTGGCGGACTCGCTGTCGCCATATGAAAGGCGTGGGACACCAGTCTCGGAATCTCCTCAGCGTGCACGCAGCGGTGGCAGAAGCGCGTGACAGGCTTGCTCACAACTATCTGGTCATGGAAGCCCTGCAGGACATTCATCTCGGCATCACGCTGCGGCGCAGAGCTTGTGATACAGAAGATGGGACTCCTGTCGGCCAAGGCAGTCGATATCCCCGCCAGCGCGTTGCCGAATCCGCTGTTCGCGGTGAAGAAGCACACACCGACCTGGCCCTTGACCTTGGCGTAGCCCTCGGCGGCCTGCACGGCGACCGTCTCGTGCCTGGTGTCGATGAGGCGGATGCCGGAGTCGTGCGCGCCCATGAGGAAGGCGTCGAGGTGGCCGCCGTGCAGGCCGAAGGCGACGCTCACGCCTAGCTGGATCAGGGTCTGGGCCAGGAGGTCGCCGCCCGTGAAGTCTCTTCCTTTCGGGGTAGATACTTGGGGGTGGCCTGAATGGCCATTTTTTGCTGTTGTAGATGCCATTTTGAAGCTCAGGATGAATGTATCTCACTGAAAGACACAGCTAGCCCGAGTCAAACAAATGAAGCACAATGGATCTGCTCTCTTCCACTACACGCGTATTTAAGTGCGGAATTGGCGGCAAGTGTATAGCCTTCACGGTAGCACGATGGCTTGTGCATGTTAGTTTCAACCTCCAATGGCAAGAGGGGTTTCCCCTCATTGAGAAAGACCACCTCGGATCTCGGCATATGATAGATTGATCGAGCTCGCAAAACACAAACTATGCACAATGCCGTCTAGTTCCCCTCAACAGAGCCGCATCGCGGAGTTGGAGCGGCTCCGTGTGACCCGGGCATTGAGGGGTTACGTGACAGTGTCTCCTCCGCCAAGGTGACTTTGCTGAGACAAGACACCAGGCGCATTGCCAGTAGTGCTTATATTAGTGCTTGGCGACTTTGGTGGATGACAATGGTGGATGAGCCGTTGGTCAAAAACAGCTCTTGCCCGCGCTCTGGACAGTTTCCGCGACACCGACATTAGAGAACAAGCTACGCGATGCCTGAAATCACGATATCCGACGGCGACTTGGCCCCGTTGAGCGGAAAGGTGGTGCTCGTAACAGGCAGCTCCAGTGGTATCGGTCTAGCCACGGTGCAAGAGCTGCTCAGATTTGGAGCAAAGGTTGTTGGGGGAGACCTGGCAAGGCCGAAGCCTGTGATGGAGAGCCCAGACTTTGCATTTTTCCAAGTCAACGTTACAGACTGGAAGGCGTTGTGCGGTCTGTTCAGACAAGCAGTGAGCAGTTTTGGGCACATCGATCATGTTTTCGCGAACGCTGGTGCGTATGACCAGACAAAGCACGCAGCCTGTAAATGACCACCTCCGCTGACGAGTGAGATTAGGCATTGCTTCTCGGATGAACTTGCTCTTGGATGAGTTCGATGAGAACGGCGAGCTCAAACGACCAGATCACTCTGTCTTCGATATAAACCTCGCAGCCGTCGTTGACACCGTCAAGCTTGGAATCCATTACATCCGGAAGCGTCCCAGTGGAGGCAGCATTGTAGCGTCGGCGTCGTCCTCTTCATACCAGCGGTTCCCTGTGTATGATTACATCTCCGCCAAACACGGTGTGTATGGTCTGATTCGAGGCCTCTTTTCCGAGATTGGGCCAGAGACAGACATTCCCGTGCGGCTTAACGGCATCGCGCCGGGCTGGACTATCACAGGGCTTGTGAATAAAGAGCTTTGTGACAGGGCAGGGGTGCCATCGCAGGGGCCAGAGATTGCAGCACGATCCGCCCTCATCCTGATGGCCCAGAGTCACCGGCACGGAGAAGTGATTCATTCGAACCAGGGGAAATATTTCGAGCTGGAATCGCACCTGCTCAGGGCCGCGAACGATATTCTCCAAGCGGCTCCAACGGTTGAACCGTTAACGAGGTCACTTACGGATGAATATCGAGCTATTGTCGCGGCGGGTCGGGAACTGGCTGAAAGGGCTCGCCAGGAGCAGGAGGGTAAATAGCAACATCTCGGATTGTAGCAATGTCCGTGAGGCAGCGACTGGATAGCCACGCTGAGAATTCCCTGTCATCCGCTGTCTGTGACACAATTCTTTGAATTACAAGACAGAAAAGGCTTTTATTGCTAATACTCTTGATTCACATCCCTATTTCAGTACGGACTATGTGAAGTAACCGGCCCCGGGTCTTTTTTTTAAAAAAAAGATATTGTGACGGGATCAAGAATGCAACCAACAATTACAGTACTATGCATGTGCTTTGATGACATGGTATCATAGATATACTAACCTGTCTAGCTCTTACAACTTTCATCCCTGCTGCACCTGCAAGGCAGGTTGAGACCTTTTGGTCGAGCCACACGGGATACAAGTCAGGCCTACGACTCGCATGATTGTGATTGCCATAGCTAGTGTCTGGATAGTATTAGATCTGGAGCCCGGGAGAATTATGAATTCCAAAAATCTTTGGATCTATCTACTGATTACGACGCCTGAGACGCGTGAGACGTGAAGCGGCTTGTGGATTATTCAGACAACAAAGTTGAGATGTGGCGACGTGATGACCATTTAGGCGCATTAGGACGATTTGAATCATACTTCATTACTTAGTCATCAAGTCTAGTGAGCTTTTGCCCCTCTAAAATGCTGCACCCTTCTTTAAAGATGATCCTGACTCTAATCCGTGCCCTCAAACTGATCACCAGCCCGCAAGAAACCCTCAAACTCATCGCCCCTCAGAGGAGCCGTCTCGTTCGCAAGCAACCGGAACGCATACTGATCACGGTTGTACTTGTTCTTCTCCACAGAAAAGGCCCACGTGACCTGCCCGTTGAGGCCCAGGAACACGCCAGGGATCCTCTCCTCGCCGGTCGCGGCGTCGTACAGCGCATAGGGGGACAGCGGGTACCCCGCGAGGATGTACTCGTACAGCAGCTGCAGGTTGTCAACGTCGGCGTTGAGCTTCATGGGGGTCCACTCGAAGTCGCCCGTCTCCGGGTTCTGGTTGTACACGGCCAGGCCCTGGATCCCCGAGGTTTGGTACTCGGTGTACTTGAACTGCGGCCACGCGATGGCGTTATCCGAGACGATGGAGATGCGGCCCCAGGCGGGTACGCCCGCCGGGGGCGGGGCAGACGTCGCGTGCTTGCCGTCGACGGCGGCGTTGCCCGTTGAGGAGGCGTAGATCTGGAACATGGCCTCGCAGCCGAACTGGCCGACCTGGTGGGCGCCGGGGAAGGTCTGGCATGTGTTGGGGAGGTCCTTGGCGACCACGTCTGGGACGGCGGAGGCGGCCGCCGCCATGAGGAGTGGGAGGGCAATGGTTTGCTTCATCGTGAGCTTGTAGGCTTGAGGCAAGGTTTGATCGGTAGAAGTGTCTTTAGCGAAAGAGGATGGATGGAAGGAGGTTGGTGATGATGAGTCTCTGTCTTGAGCCCTCTTTCATGGCGCCCTGTGGCCGTATTTATATCAATGCTGAACAGGCCTGAACAGGCAGTATTTGGTGGCAGCGGCTTGGCATCACGACGAAATTGGAACCCAACCCACGAGTTTCCTGGGTTTGTCGGTCCAATTGTCCGTGAACCTTGACATTTTGAATAGGTCGCAGGCGTGCAGCTCGTGTAGTGTCTTAGTTCCGGGGAGTACGAGTGTCTAGGATCTCTTCCCAGGTCAGCATTATGCCTATTCAGTATTAGTTGTGCTATTGCCATAACAGGGGCGGATAAGGCGTCCAACCAAGAAGGCCTGCAAGGTGCAAGGGCATCCTTCGGGCCTTAGTAGGTAGCATCGAGAAAATACAACGCTGATTGATGACTCAGAACATTGAGGTGGCCCCATACGATCCTATTAACCCCGGGGTTGAATCCTCCCGCATTCACGGCTTTCCAAGGCCAATAGGTGGAGGCTGAGGATGCTTGTTGACCCCCTTTTGAGCTATCTGGCAAGCCGGTACCCGGCTTTGACCACCTCGCTCGCATTCACGGACGCAGCGAATCCTGCGAACGGACCCGTTGCGATGTAGTAGCGGAAAAAGCCGACAACGACGCCATCATCGTCCCAGATGACTGAGCCGCAGGTCCCGTCGGGGGGCCGCACCTTGTCGGGGTTTCCTTCCTCCTGGCCCATGTAGCCCATGTAGCTCCAGTTGTAGACGACGTAGGCCATAGCATCTTCTGCAGGGTTGCTCGATCTCTCCAGCTTGATGGACTGGTTCATGACACGCCCAACCATATTTCCCTTGTATGGGCTGTCCAGGTAACACTTCCCGTCGACCCTCTTGTCCCTTACTGGATCCTCCCCGAAGAGCCTTGTGAAGCGAGGCACTTCACCAGAAGCATTCTCGAATGTCTCATTGCAGAAGAGCACGTCCTGTTCCAACTGCACCAAGCTCACGTCGGTGAATGATATCTCATGAACAGCCTTTCCGAGGAGCCTGTTCGTTCCCTGGGATCCAGTCTGCCAGGCACGCTCGTCCACCCCTATCCCATGCGAAGCTGCTGTCATGAAGCGGTCGCCCGCTGGGTTCTCCACCTGGACGCTGGATGTCGTGGAGGGTGTGCGTTGTCTTTGAATGTCCGGCTGCAAATCATAACTCCAGGCCACAGTACCTCGTATGGGGTGTCATCGATGAATCCCTGCCTTGGCCCCGGGTTGATGAGTCTTCTCGCCGGTAGATCCGCCCATGCCGGTCTCTCGAGATCCTCGTCTCGCATGTATCGGACAAGGCGATTCGCAATTCGTCCAGGTAACTGGTGGCAAAGAGCGGAGGCAAAGAGCGGAGGCAAAGAGCGGAGGCAAAGAGCGGAAATAGAGGCATTGTTGGAGAGGATCGCATAGAAGCTGCCATCTTTCGGGTACATGAGCTCCAGAAGATGGATTCTGGGCAGGTCTTGCTGGAAGAGTCCATCAACTTCCTTGGCTAAATCCCGAAGAACCGGGCCAGATGACAGATCTAGACCAGCAAGTCGGAACAGATCTGGATGCTGGACGGGACCATCATTCCTTTAGGGAATAGCACACCGCGTCCTGCTGTGAAGGTGGCGATGGTGATAGGGACACCGCCAACAGTCACAGGCCACGGCGTCTTGGGAAGCGTGTCGACTTGGAAGAGAAGGGAGCAGCGTTTGCTGCCCTCAGCGACATGAAAAGTGTGGGGAAAGATGTTGTGAAGCACGGCTTTGACATCCTCGTCATCCAGGGAGATTGTGAGACCCCTCAAGTCGAATGGTATGAGGACGTGTGCTCCGGCATTGTGAGAGGGTGTAGTCCCGCCCGGGCGGTGAGCATGAAGGTTCTGTATGGCCTGTACTGTGGCCGTTCCCTGGGGGAAGAGCTGCCTCGGCGCGAAGTATGGTTGTGTTTGGAGAGGGCTGCCTAGAAACAGGTTCGGCGGTTTCCTCCTCGGGGTAGTAAGGATGAGGGAGTGGTTGTATGGCGATGCTTCGGCGGACGGAGTAATCTGACGGCGCCTCGCAGGGGTCGAGCGGGTCGAGCGAGTGGGAGAAACCGCGAGTGCGACAACAGAAGAGGTCATCTCGACGGCAATGAAAGTCTCAAGAGGCTGCGGCGGACATATCAGTCCTGTTCGTGTTGGTGAGAGTCTGCCGAGATTGGTTGGTGTCGGAGGAGAGCTTTTTTAATTAAAAGTTTTGGCGTGTTCCCCCAAGATATAATATCAAGGAATTAGTTGCATCTTGTATGACTGGGGCACTAAGTATTGACCAGTGTTGGCTAACACAGTCCCTAAGCACGGACGCCTTAACCAGGGACACAACCCTTGACACAGCCCCGGATAATGTCGCCGCATGCTGGACTTCAGAGGTTCACATGGTACCCTTATTACCATCCATTCTATTCACCAGATATCACCACCAGACTTAAGTACCGCACGCTCTAATCTTACATAAAATAAGCTCCACCTTAGAGCAGCTTAATCTCCTTACTTTAATCAACATCCCAATTAGGGTCCTTTTCTCCGTAACCCTATTTATTCTCGTAATCTAGCTATACACTCGTTATTACATTAAAAATATCCCCTGCATAAATATAAAAAAGAGCTATATTAAAGCTTTTATACAAATAGTGTTTTTAAAAATAATTATAATAGACATAATAAAGAAGCCTTTATTATATTAAACTTATTAAACACTTTATTTATAATAATAATACTATCATTATAAACGAAGTAAATGTTAAAAGAATTAAACAACAGTATTTTAGTAATAATAGTAATAATACATTATAACATTAATAAAAATTATGATTTTATTAATGAAATATGTAATAACGTCAAGCACCAACGAGCGAGCCACTTTTCAGTACCAACAGTATAATAACCTAAATTGCAGTACCATAATGAAAAAAAAATCAATTGAATTCAATCAGAATTGGAATCTGCAGACGATTCTACATCTTTCTTACAAGTTCGCGCATTGTGCCTAGTCTCGCCGTAGTTGCCACATCGTCGTTTCGTTGGTCCGCTACGGACCACCTCCTTAATACTACCATTTATTTTACCAGCTGGTTGCTTCCCCTTTTCCTTTTTATTAACAATCTCCCTAGCCTCTTATATATTAAATGCTCCTCTCTCTCTTGTATATATCTTTTTTTAGTCCTCTGATGTTTAGAATATGCTGCATCTGCCTCTCTTAAGATCTTGTTTTCTTGGGTTAGCAGGGTTATTGCATGAGCTAATGATTGTGTGCCTTTTGAGACCTGGTTAATAGCAGATAAAATTAGTATCGGAGAGCTTCCTTGATGACGAGAGACTCGTTCCTTAATCCGAGTTGATTGGGAAACAGCCTGTGTTGAGTTGTGTAGTGTCTAAGAGACATAAGGTGCGGGTAGGGATGGGGAGCCTGGCCGGGATGTTAGCGTCCGTATCTTAATATCCAGTTTGGAAAGCACAGCCTTTCGGTTGAGTGGGAGTAGACCTACCCCTTTGAAACTTCCCTTGATAATTTTAGAGTTAAAACCTTATTGTATGTAATGTGGAAGGTGAAAAAGAACTCCGTCTTGCCGATTTGTGTAATCCGGGCCTTACTAAACTGGTTGATTTTTGCACCATATGCATTCTTAGTGAGCTAAAACACCTAATATTAAGTGGCTGAAGTAGGTGAGATAAATAAGGAGGTATATAGAGAGTAATAATCTTCTTGTCTTTGTAATATTTTTCGAAATCCGTGGAATGGTGGTTTTCATGCCCATTAAGAAGTAACAGCTAATAAGCACCCTTTATACGTAGTGTAATATGCTTTTCAAAGTGCCCAATCTATCCCATAGCAATTGTATCACTTGTTTATTTATTTGGGCCTGTTTCGATAACCCAGTTGTTGGGGAGGCTGCCCTTAGTATATCAGCTTATAAGTTGCATTTTGGCCTTAACTACCAGAAACGGCAGTCTACACTACCCATCCCTACTAATTAAATCAATACCTGTTGCCCATTGCCAATTCCCAGGCTATATTGATTTTGCTCTTTTTTGCCGACTAGAAAGGGTAAACACTGTTTTGGGTGCATTAACGCCCATTATAAAGCCGGACTTATTAAAGTTATAGGTATCACAGTCTAAGATCCCATATTTATCGCGTGTATTGGACACGAGGTTAAACCACGCGTTTGTTACGTCTGGATTTTATATAAGGACCTCTTATAGTTGTATATACGATTGACGTGTGTCTTTAGACGTGGTTCTGACAGGACGAGTCTTTCTGCCCAGTTGATCCCGATAACGCCGCCGCCACAATGATGAAGCAGGGAATTTGCTATATCTTCAACATCTTTAAGAACAAGCGAATATCCTCGTGAATTTTAGTCAATTACGTATAGAAAAAAACACCTCCTCTTACATTTTTGTTAATCTCTTATTGTTGGGGTGGGTATCTTACTATGCAGTTCAGCCGGCCATTTTGTGCGTGAGGGTAGAGCGAGGGATATGGTATTTCTTAGCCGCGCATCGAATGCTTAGTTTTGGGTCGGATTGAATAGCTTGGATAATCAACTGGATATTGCTTTCTTTTATTTTGCTCATTATAAGATGTGGCGCGAAAAAACGCGTAAGAAAGATGGATGGGAGTGGTTAGTGGAAAAGTGGCTCGCTCGCTGGGGTGGCTCGCTCATTGGTGCTTGACGTTATTAATAATTAATAACATTAAGTTGAAAAGTTTTATAATATCTAAATATATTTTAAATGATCACTTATTATTAATCAAAGTCTGAATTTACAGGAAATGGTTACGTGTATATTATATTTTCAACACACCAATAACAGAACAAAACACCACTCGTCCACACCTGGGCAACTCCCACGTTTCTCACTACCTAGGCTAGGTAGATGCGACAAGAACAGGAAGGCAGCCGGTAAGTTAACCTAGCCAGGAATCCAGCCAAGCACGAACCGATCGGGCACTGGATAAGTCAGAACCTCCCTGGTGTCGACGGCAACATGTCAATTGGGCAAGACTCCACGCCAGACATCACCAGTGGCTTCAGAGAGCTGCTCCTCTCACCACGCCAGTTGGGGAGCAGAATATACGCACGACAAGACATATGCCCAGAGCCTACAGAGCAGCCCAAGATGTCCTCCTCGCGTACCTCCGCCACGTTACAAGTAAGCAGAGCCAGACAGGCAGGCAACCGCAGCCGATCCGGAGAAGGCCTAGACGAGGTCGGTCTTGGCTTTGGGACAGGAACCAAAAATAAAAAATGAGCCTTTCCAGTGTACACACACACGCACATACACACACACACACACACGCGGAACCATCAACGACACAATCACAGACAAGCGCACGGTGCGCAGGCACAGTATCTCATTCATACATACATACATACATCGGCAGCCTGCCAGACAAAAAATAATTCCGGCCGCCCGACGTGTCTGGCGTGTCTGCGGGTTTGGCTCGCTGGGTTACCTGGCGGGCCCAAGCCTTCTCCTTCGGTTCTCGCGAAAAGAAACACAGAAGAAAAGAGACAACCACTTCCCCCTCCCCCTCCCACAGCAAAAAAAAAAAAAAAAAGAAGAGCAGGGGATCGATCCCACCAAGTGTCAGGATCCCCCTGAAGCAACAACACCCGATGGCAGGCAAAACGAAGAGACGCTGACCAAGATCATCCATCAGCCAAAGGTGTCCTTCCCAAGCAACCCAGCCAACCTAGCAGGGCAAAGTACGTACATACAGTAATAAATGGGGCGAGGGGTGAGGTCAGGTCCCGCCCACACCCGAATCGAGCGGAGCGGGAAATTGCATGGCATGGCCCTGCGGTGCGGCGGCGGCGGCCACCACCCGTGGGCGCGCTGCTGCTGCTGCTGCTGCTTCCCACCCACGCCCCCCCCCCCGACCCCACTTGTATTTCATTCTAGAAGACAAAAAGGTGCCAGGTGAATGGAACAAAGAAGTGGGTATCCTTTCTGGGCCCCCCGTCATCTTGTGCCGGGGGCGGGCTTTACCGCACTGACGTTTGAGGTTTCGTCCTGTGCACTCTGGGAAAAGGACGTGAACATCCTGCTTGGAAATGACCGTGGAAACTTCCGCAACTTCTCAAATCCCGTTGACGGCTTCAGAGCCGAAGGACTTCTAAGGCCGTGGCCTTTTGTCTTAAAAACGTCACAGTGCGAGGCACACAGGGGCACAACAAGAAGAAGTAAACAGGCGAGACATCAAAAAGCAGGATGGGCATCACATGACGCATCAAATATGCGACTCATCGAGGTTGGCCGCTCCTTCTCCGGCCAATGTCTCCGACGGGCTGGGGGGTGGTATTGCTAGCGCTGCGACAGAACAAAATGGCTGGCCTTCCAGAAGAACGACAAGTCTGTTTGATAGTCGTCGGGGTCCTGTGGTTGTACGGGGTCATCTCCGGAGTCTGGGGCCCTCGCTCTCTGTGACAGGGTTGGCAGGGGGACAATGGACGCGAAAAAAAAAAACCACCGTGTCAGCACCCTATCCAGGAACTGGCCGTCATCTCGCCTAATCCCGAGGCGAGAGTCCCGACGGGGAAAGCTCATGTGCCAGGTGAACTGGACTGACTGAATAGGAAAGGTGAGCCAAGTGTGTGGGCCGGTGTCATACCTACAGCTGTGCTCGTATGTGTCTAGGTCGGGGAAGTGTTAACAACTGTCCGTTGGCTGCGAGACTTCTGCGCAGCTTGGATTGAACACGTTGGTGACGCGCCACTGTGATGACGCCTTGGAAAGCACGCAACGGGTCAAGATTGGGAGGTGAGCTACTCAAAGACAGCGAGATTGCTGTCAATCTCTCCCTGCGTCCCCCGGGTGTCGCAAACTCGCCGCCCGGCAGTGCCAAGATAGGAGTTAGGGCGACAATGGCGATGGTCGAGATTCGGATGCGACCTTGCCACGTGCCTAAGCGAAGGAGGCTGATGGGCGATGATGAGGATAATTACCTAGAGTAGCATCGACCTCGCCGTGGATGGCGTGCCAATCTCAGCACGAACACCTCTGGCGAGGTGCAGCTATTCGTGGGGCGTGTTGCATCAGGGTCGCAGGGCCGTCGTGAGAGGAGCTCGAGGAGGGCATGGCTGGCGACCCGGGCGGGTGGTAGTCGACCTCGTCCTGGGAGAAGATCGTCGAGGGCGGCCAGAAGTGGCAGGATTGGGCACCAAAAGAGGCGAGGGGCAATCTCGGCAAGGTGTAGATGGCGGGCGATCAATACGATGGGCCAGATTGCGGCTGGGCCATGCCCCCCATGGTGGTGCCCATGGTGGTGACAGGAGAGGGAGCGTAGCCGGGGAGGAAAGCTTGCGCCGCGGTGCAAACACATGCGGTGTTACCGGGCTGGCAGGGCCCCGTGGCGCGGGGGCGCGTATCTTGCCTGTGCGCGTAGCGAGCGAGGGTGATCTGGAGAACGCCGTTGCGCAGGGTTCCGAAAGCCGAACGGCGGGAAAAGCCCAGTGGGCGCGTGCGTGGGCGTGGGCGCGGGTGCGGGCGCGGGCTTGGAAGTGAGGTCGTGCGTGAGAAGACTGGCAGGCTGGTAGACACAAAGCTGGTCGCCTGTTTTGGCCGGGGAGGGGGGAAGGAGGGGATCGCAGAAAGTCACTATGTTTTGTGCCACGGCACACAGAGCCAGCCTAGTTGCTGATGTTGCTTTGATGGCGCGACATCAGGTCCGTGTTGGTTTCCTGATGGGATGGCGCAATCTTCTGAGGCGGTAAATAGGCTGGCTACTGTGTTGGTGGTTGTTCGCTGGTGAGGAGCGACACGGACACGCTCATAGTCATGGGCATGGGCGAGCGACTGTGGCCCCGCGCAGGGGCAGAGGATGGTCTTGTGTGCACTCGTCTGAGGGCCGGGATGAATGTGTGCAGATCGCACAAGGTAAGCTGCAGGAACATGGCGGAGGGGGCACAAAATGGGGAGAGTCATGTAGCTGTGAGGGCGTATAGTTACCTCGTGGTGTGGTATTGCCATGTGCCATGCGCTCTCTCATGTACCAGCCGGAACTGCGGCACCAGCACCAGCACCAGCACCAGCAGCACTAGCACCAGCAGCACTAGCACCAGCAGCATCCAGAGGCCAGCCTTCCTCCCGAAGTGGATGCTTGGGTGGAATTAGGCGACGGCACAAGTTCCGTTGTTGGGCTGTCACGTCGACTCGCGTCTTCTGGATGGGTGGATGGGATGTCGTTGGGTCCGTATTGAGGAGGCGGAAAAGGAGACGACTTTGGTGTAGGTAGTAAAGTGCTCAAGGTACAGTACAACCAACATCGGAGCCACACGCGCATGCCGGCAGCCGCACAAAGCTCGCAGCATGCGGCCGAGACAGCGGATGGGCCGGGCCTCGCCTCAGAGCAGGACAAGGTTGGCGAGGTCTGGAGGAGGTTCGGAGGATCTGGTGTCTGTCATGTCGTTGTGTGTGTGTCTGTGTGTGTGTCTGTGTGTGTGTCTGTGTCTGTGTGTGTTTCCAGAAGGGCGGCGGCAGAAGTGGATATTGCAAGTGGGCAAGCAGGACAAGACAAGACAAGCATACAGGCTGGAGGACCAACCCGTACCTGCACCCTGCACCCTCACCTGCATGCTGTGCCCTGATTGCGTACCTTTCTTTTGGTAGAGTAGCCTGAGCAGATGAGACAGAAGCAGTGATGATCGGCTTGAACTCCAAACCCGACGTGCACGCCAGCATATGCAAGATCGCTTCTTTTGGCGATCTGTGCGGACAGACTACATGAGTGAAGGTTGACATGCTGCGAGGAGCGATGCATCACTGTCCTGTCCCCTACTGTCAGCTTGCGTATCCCGTCGGATGGTACTTCTTCCCTGATCGGCCGAGACGGCTCAGACGGCCCTGCCCAACACCCTGTCTGTCCTGCCTGTTCTGCCTGTCCTCTCTGTTACCTTGGTCCACGGTTCGGAGAGGCCGTGATGCCCCGTCCCACCGGGACCACCAGGGGGGAGGGAACAACAGCACTGACCAAGCACTGGGGAGCCGCACCTTGATTGAGGCGTGTAGTGCACCTTGTTCACTAGTCGTGGCTATCAAACTAGTGTTCGTCTCGGCTCGACAAACACTTCGCACAGACTGTGAACAACTCCAGACTTCAGATGGGAGGGGCCGTCGTGAGGGGGGGCAAAGACGGGACCGGAACCGGACCGGACCAGGCCACACCAGAACAGGCCAACCATATTAGACCAGACCAGCAGAGGATGGTTACAGATAGATTGCAGTGCAGAGCATGCAATTCTCTCGGCCTCCTTCATCTCTTGATTTCGACAGATGATGTTTCCTGTCGGACATAGTGACAGCCTGTTGATTGGTGTGTGAGACACGCATGCCAATGGAAGGGGTACGGGGTAGACTATGTATCCAAGTTTGCATTTTGCATTGCGTGTACCGAGTATATGCATGTCTGTCTGGAACCAGCCTGCAACTTTCTATGCTTTGGTTCTGGAGTGCACCCTCTGCATCTGCTGCATCTCTTCCGTCTTGTCCGTCTCTGCTGAGCCCCTTTCCTTCGGCACGATTCGCCCAGGGATAACCGTTCATTTTGGATGCTGTGGGCCGAAGAAGAAGGTTCAATTGGTTCATGCAGCCTGCACTTTGGCAGGCTGGCACCAGAATTTTACAAAGTACCTTCGTCCTCTTCTCCAGTCAAGTCAGTTCTGTGTTTTTTTCTCCCACTCTCTTTCTGCCGTTTGCTGCACCTATTGGGGGGTACCTGGCCAGCCTAGTGTCTGTGGTACATCATCAAGTATCTACTCCCGTTTGAACCGCGTGGCGTTTTGTCCCCACACCCACTCTGTCAAGCCCGACAGTCGTTCCCGTTCGATTGGAAGGGCCCGCCCGTTTTTCTTCTGGAAGCCAGTAACGCTGTCCCCTGTCCCCCGACCCCTGCTCCCAGCCCACAGCCCTGCTCTGCCTAGCGACGGTTTTTTCTTCTCTCTCTCTCTGTTTGCCAGCCAGCTGGGGGGTCTACTGTTAGACACATCAGCTCTACCCCCAGCTAACTCGGTGTACTCCTGCTACCCCACTTTGACCACCTGCCATGCGGACAACGTCCTGGCTGTGGTGACCTCGGGAGCAACATAGCATCGTGTACATTGAGATTGCTGTGCAATGCTGCATATTATGTGGTGCCTAGACAAGGTCAGCTGTCTTTAAGAGAATATCTCAGTGTCAGTAATGAACATGCAGACTGCAAAGGTAGAGGGAAGACATGACAACATGTAGAAGCGTCAAGGTCGGTGTGATGACAGGGGATACCAGAGCGTACATTATCATAGAATCTGCATTATGGCAGAGGTGGAGGTCATTTGGGAATGCATAGTCTGCCATATCCAGCAGCGCTAAGTGGGATCCATGCCGGCAACTATCTTGCTCCCCGTCGTGGTCCTCTCCCTGCTGGGCCAACCGCTGGAGCTATTGAGTTGTTCTGCCTGGGCAACCCTGGGTTTGTCTGGGTAGATGCTAAGAATACCTGGGTACTTGGGCACATGCTCTCTCTCCTCTGCTCTGCAACTGCAGCTGCAACTGCCTGTGGCGAGCATCCATTCCAGGCCCAAGCTTGCCTGTGAGCCAACCAGCCAGCCAGTCAGGATCTGCTACGGTGAGCAACCACCTCCCGCACCTGCAACCTGCACCGGTAAATCTGCACACCAAGCAAGTGTACAGCCCAGCTGCCTGCCTGCCTGCCTGCCTGCCTGCCTGCCTGCCTCCACCTTGCCAGCTCATACATGCGACCTCATCTCATCTTCCACCACCACCATCACCACCACTAAGCTCCAACTCTAACTCCATCTCCGTCCAAGTCCGCGACCCCGTCTCCCGCCCACCGTCCTCCCGTTTCCCTTCCATCCATCTCATCCCACCTTGTTGTTGCTCCTACGCCCACGCCATTCTTGTTTTTGCCCCTCCCCCTCTTCTTCCGCCGCCCCTCTCCTCCTTGTGACAACAATCACGCGGACAGATACACACACACTAGGCACGACAACATCTTGACCAATCTTTGACCACCAAGCACCCAAGCAGACCAGACCAGATTGCCATACACACTCGTCTGTTGCTCCTCTCGTGACTGGCTGACTGACTGAATGATTGACTGACAGGCTGGCAGATAACAGAAGCCCTGTCACCCTGTCACCCTGTCACCCTGTCACCCTGCCTGAACAACTGACTCTGCGCCGTGGTGACCCATCCTCGTCCTCATTTCGAACCTCGCCCGCCGTCTCGTGTCCGCCTTTCCGCTTTGGGCGCTAGGCCTTCCTCCTCCATCCACGCCGACCCCGGCAAGGTCCTCCAAGTCCCAGTTCCCAGTCAACCAGCCCGCACTGCTCTCAGTCCTCTCACTGCCCAGTCCCAGTCACTCCTCCAGCGGTCCAGCAGTCCCAGTCGTCACCACCACGCTGAACCCAGCCCAGCCCAGCCCAGCCCAACCAGACAGGACCAATATTTTCAGCCCCATATTTCTTTAGAGAAACTGCCGTCCAAGGCCTGCGGGAAGGCGTGGCAGCTGTCTGTTCTCGTTCGAAAAATCGACTACGAAACCTCTGTTCGCTCCTCCTGCTTGTCCTGCTTCTACTGTTGTTGCTCGAGATAAGCCCCGTCCTAGGCCACGATCCCAAAGGTGATCCGAACCTTCAACAGGTCAAGGTCCGAGTTCCCAAGCTCCAACCAGATCCAGACCCAGACCCAGACCCAGCAACGGCGGCGACAAACTGCGACGGCGACTACGACTACTACTGCCACTTGCATTTGACACTGGCACTGGCACTGGCACTGGCACTGGCACTGGCACTGGCACTCCTGTCCCTGTCCATCTCGCTCGTCTCGGCTCGTCTCGTCCTGGCAGTCCTGTCTCCCCTCGCCTGGCCCTCGCGTCATTGTCGTTGACCGCCTCGGGGCGTCAATATCGAATAATAAAGGGGACCATTGACTCCCTGGCCCCTCCCCACTCCAGGAGATTTCCTCCATTCCCGCACCACCAGCACCCGCACCACATCGCACCGCGACCGCAACCGCACTGCACGTAGCTGCGACCTCTTTTTTTCGGTGAGAATCTCCCTTTTCCCTTCTTCAATCCCCGTTGAGCCCCCCTACACTTTCCTCCCCCTGCTCTGCCTCTCTGCCCCTTCGCTACTGTCCCTGCCTCTGCTATTTTGTCTCTGGACTTCTTCGCCATCTCTGGTCGCTTGCCTTCCCCTCTGGACCACCTCCATAGAAAACCGCACATCCCGACCCCATTATTATAAGCCTCTCTAATATCCTCCCTCGCAGCTGTACGCCACCTCACCCTGTCGCAACCTCCACCCCTGCGACTTCTCAACCCTCCTTTTCCCGAGGACATCCTCCACCGCCTCAACTACCACATCAGCCACCGCGCGATATCCTGCTGCTCACTCCGGACAGCTTGCCTCCCCGCCTCCTCCTTGGCAAGCTGTGCAACTGAATCCTTTCAGTGTCCGCCGACCCCAGCAGCCCAGCATAGTTCAACTTAGTCACGGCCACGCGCCCCTGCCAAGAAACATACATGAGCATCATGGCCCATCCACAGCAGCCAGACGCGTTCGCCGCGTATGGCTCCTACAATGGTGGCATGGGAAACCGGTCGCCAAACTCCACAAGGAACGGTTACTCCACTCTGCCCTCAGGTATGGGCGTGAACCGCCAGCCCAGCCAGAGGCAGCAGCAGCATCAGCAACAGCAACAGCAACAGATGGATGCCGCCAGCCAGCAGGGTGCCTCGATGTACCCCATGATGGACCGGTACGGCATCCTCGATAGCATCACACGTGGGCCCCCTCCAACGGTATCTGGCATGCCCGGAGAGTACATGGCAGGCAACCAGTCCGCGTGGAACTACAACGGCAGCAGTGCCTCAGCTACGGTCAACGGCCCAATCCCTGATGTCAGATCTCGATCCGTCAACAGGAGACCAGGCATTCCAGATGTCAGTTCAGGCCGCTCTCCGTTGTCGCTCCTCCGATATCCCGCTGACCCTCACCCCCAACAGTACTGGATACAACAGCCTGACCCAACCAGCCACCCCGGCATCGGTCTCCAGGCCCCTGGCCAAACCGTCTACAACCCCCAGGGCGTCCCGTACGGCCAGGTCATGAACGGCATGGACCAGCTCCGATCCCAGCCGCACATGTTCTCCGAGGCCCGCCAGTCGCACCACGACAAGAAGGACGACCTGATACCCACCGCCATCGTCATCAAGAACATCCCCTTCAACGTCCGCAAGGAGGTCCTGCAGGCCATCATGATGGAGATGAACCTGCCCCAGCCCTACGCTTTCAACTACCACTTCGACAACGGTGTCTTCCGCGGCCTCGCCTTTGCCAACTTCTCGAGTGCCGACGAGACGAGACAGGTCATCGACCGGATGAACCAGCTGGATGTCCAGGGGCGCAAGCTGCGGGTTGAGTACAAGAAGATGCTGCCGGAACACGAGCGGGAGCGCATCGAGCGGGAGAAGCGCCAGAAGCGCGGCCAGCTCGAGGAGCAGCACCGCCCGATGCCCACCCTCCAGCATCAGGCCTCGCTTCAGTCCCTCCACAGCCGTGAGAATGACGCACCCGCCTCGCGTTCTTCGCCAAGCCGTAAGTCATCCCAGCCCCTTTTCTCCACCGCCCACGAAGCTTACACCCTTCAGGTGACTACGATCTGAACGATCCCGCGACCTTGAACAACTACATTAAGATGCGAACCTACCGGGAAGATGCGAATAGCAACGACTATCTGGTCTTCGATGCCTCCACCGCGCCCGAGGAGCGCCGCGTCATTCACATACTAGCTCATAACATGGGATTGCACCACGGCTCCTACGGTACTGGCGACAGCCGGTGTGCTGTGGTCTGGAAGGAAAGCATGGGCCCTCCCGACTTGGCTGTCAACTCTAGCCACACGCCAGTGTCTGCCGTCGACCAGCTCCAGTACCCGGCCAACAGCAAGAGCTTAGCCCGTGCCGCTACCATTGACTTTGGCGAGCAGCGGACCTCAAGCACAAATGGCTACGGCACTGTTGGCCGGCACGGCAACCCTGCGCTCGAGGTTCCCGACAGCAGCCCCGACGGTCTGAACAGCATCGCCAACCTGCGGACCATTAGGAGTATGGCCGAGCTCGGGAGACCCGGGCAAAACCTGCAGGCTAGGACCCCGAGTCCGCGGGAGTCGGGCTACCCAACCTCGTCCCTGCGTCTGAACGAGCACGGCCTCTCCTCGAGACCAGACCTCTCAAGCGCATTCCCTGGGCTGGCCACTACGCCGACCACTCCCGGAGGCAGCCTCAACCATCGCGCGTCCGACTTGAGCATCTCTGGGGTGACAAACAACCTGAGCTCTCTGAGCGTGGCAGAAGCCCCTTACGAGTCGAGCCGCCTGCGGGAGAACCCTGGCGCTATTGGCAGCCAGCGACCCGGCGTGAACGGTCTCAGTGCTCGTAATGCCCCAGAGCGCCAGCCCCGTGGGCCCGAGAGCGGCTGGGAGAACGTCGGATTCAACGGTCGCCGGGTCAACGGGCACGCGCAGCGTGGCAGCGGTTCGTCCAAACTGTCATCCCAAGATTCTTGGCCTTACTGACAGCGTCCCGAGCAGACTCGTCCGAGAACTTCCACGGCAGCGCCGCAAGCAGCAGCCTCTACTCCCACTAGTGCCGAGCATATCCTTTGGGCCAATCTCGAGCCTTGATATATGGAATGATGGGTCGCCCAACCCGTACCCCGCCCGACAAATCTGAGGGCTGTCTTTCCATGGCGCGCAACAATGCTTTCCGATCTATACTTATTTACATGCGATGAGTTTTCGCGACGTTTTTGGCTTGCAAATCTGCGCTCCACCAGTTTTCGTTTTCATACCAGCCGACCTTGGAAATCCACCAGGCGGTCTAATGCTACCAGAACGCGGTACACGGTCACGAATCAACACATCTTGACGCCGAGCGGAGGACTTGAATCAAATATCGATACCTCCACGACCTGACGACTGGATGTCTCCCGAACAAAAAGAGAAGTAGAAGACACAGAACTGCGATTCTCAAATGTCGATCAGGGTTTCACGGAATTTTACAACAGCGAGCTTACATGGGCGACCATTTTATGCCGTACGACTCAGCATTCACGGGGCATTGGCTGATTGGGCTTGACGGGCTCACGTTCCAACACCGGTCAGGTCCTGGAACTCAGGGCTCTCGCAGCCGAGGCCGACCCACTTCCGACAGGCACGTCCTTACAAGACGTGTCCCTCGACCATGCCCCGACGACCGTTATGCCTTTACGACGACACGTCTAGATGGCCTCTAGATCATCCTGTTCTCAAGAACGGAAAAATACAACAGACTCCTTGGCTTTCGGCCTCAGCCACCATCTAATCGTGACGAAATCCGACGTCGCTTGCTTGCAATGTCTTCAGGCATGGGCCCTGCCCCCGCCCCGCCTCTCCATCAGACGCCGGCCTTTTTTTGCCTGGCCGACGAATCCCATTTGCAATGTTTACCCCGGTTTTCGAACCTCAACAAAAGTTTGGTGATGGACCTTTGCTCTCGGGTCCTTGTATCATTATTACGACCCCTTCCTACGACAGATGATATATGGATTACAGCCCCCTCCTGTTTCAATATCCCCCTTTCCCCAGCTGATCACAGCACAATCAATCAAATCTTCTTTTTTTTTTTTTGGCCCGCGTCCCTTGTAGTATTATCTCGTCACATTCGTTTACGGCCTATAATGGACATTACCCTGGTGGATGGTGCGGCGCGTGGGTGGCCAACTCCTGCCCATGAGGCCATATCCCTGATTCGGCAAGTTAGATTTGGTGCGATTTCTTCGCGCGTTGAGAGCACGACCATCAGAGACGAACCTGGATTCCCGAGTTGGGGTGGTCGCTTTGGATTTGGGATGGCCGTCGGAGGGGAGCTGGAGAAGGCTCCAGCTTTTGTTGGGTGGGGGTTGGCAACAGGTCTTTTTCTTTTGCATGGAAATGGAGTGAGGGTCTCAATTGAATATGCCACTGTTGACCTTTGGTATAATACCCCGAAGGCACAAGGGAGGGAATCTTAATTTTTGGTGGGGGGTGGTGGATGGATGGGATGTGGAAGAGGAGAAATATTTCTTAAGGGAAAAACAGAGACATACCGGAGTTTCGGGGGCAGGCAGGCACACACAATGGAGTAGCTTCTTTTGGTGGATGGATGGATGGATGGATGTGTGAGTGAAGTGTGTGAATGAAATGAGAAAGACCCAGGCTACTTACTACCTACTTATTTACTGCTGCTCAAGTGAATTTAATGACGAGGTCTGGAGAGTTTGGTCTGTCGCTGTTAACTGATGGCGAATGCACTTGGGTTTGTATGTGCGTGAATGGGCATGAAGTTGGTGATGATATATATGGGTGAGGTGAATGTGTGATTATTTGTCTGGTCTGTGGACACGGATGAGTGGTCTTGGTAACCGTGTTGTTGTCCTGGTACCTGGTCTGCCTGCCTGCCGAGCTACATGTCTTTTTCTGTTTGTTACATGTACTTTGCCTGTTTGCCTTCAACCGTTTTCTTTTTTTTATCTGTCTGTTTGCGTCTGTCTGTTTGTGTCTGTCTGTTTGTGTCTGTCCGTTTGTGTATTTGCTTACTACTGTGCATCTATTTATGTTTTTATTTGGATCTATTTGTCTCATTACTTATCTGGATTTTTGTTTGTACCTATAGCTCTATTTGTGTATATGTCTGCCTGACTTACTGCCTGCCCCCTTGCTGTCTGTGTGTCGCTGTCTATGTGTCGCTGTCTCTATGTCATGTCTCTATGTCATGTCTCTATGTCATGTCTCTATGTCGTGTCTCTATGTCGTGTCTGTTTGTATCTGTGTGTTTTTATCTGTGTGTTTGCGTATGTGTGTTTGCCTCTGTGTGTTTGCATCTGTCTGTTTGTACATCTGTCTTGTCTGTCTTTTGTGTATGTTTGTACCTGTTTTCATGCTTGCCTGTCTCTTTGTTCGTGTATTTAGTTATACCTCTGCCTGCCTGCCTGCACCTATAGCGAGGCAGGCATGGTTGTGAGTGTTGGGGCAGATGTGCCTGAGTGTGTCTTGTTGTCTCCGGCCAGGTAATCAGCAAACGACTTGGTACCATACTTGATAGCAGCAAAGCTGGCAGGCAGATAGGAGGCAAGAGGCGGTTAGATGGCGGAGGAATAGGGAGATCGTCCCATCTCAGCATATTGACGGCTCGAATTTGACTTGCCAGGCTTCATCTTGGATGGTGAGTTCATACTTGTCGTGATGTTCTGAGAGGAATTGAAGATGCGTGGGACTCATCAGGGGGCTTGCTCGAAGTTGTGAGATCTGGAATCTGCAATCTGGCCATGGCCGGGGAGGAGACTTTTGCTTTTCAGTTGATGGATTCTATCTTATTCCCATGCCGGGTAGCTGGTCTTTTAAAGAAGGTGTTCGGCTTATAGTTGTACGTGCATGGTTCCGTTGTAAGGACTAGATGACACTCGGTTTTTGAGTGCCTAGGTACATCCGACAGCAAGTGACTGGACTGCTGGGATGCTTGTCGTTGAGATATTGAGACATGAGGAATTAAAGTCTACGGCAGGAAAGAGAGGACTGAAAGTAAACGTTTATTGACCAAGGCGTGGGCAAGAGGAATTGCCTGGTCCTCTTCAAAGGTGGAGGACAATCCCACACCCCTAACACCGCCAGGTATGAGTGTGCCTCAAACACTTTGCAATACACCCATATAGTGCCCCCCCCGGGGCATTTATTGTACTACTTACTGGCCAATGCCTTCACTGGCCTCATCGCACTCCCTGAAAAGTTCAGATCTGTCCCAGTCCAGACCATAATCAGATTCCGTCAAACCCTTGACAACAGCGGCCCAGATTCAAGTCTATCTCTCAGCAACTCAGCCAGCCCTGCCCGTTGACCCAGATGCCATCATCTAGAAGAAAGAATCAGACAAGGAGTACTCAGCATAAGTCTCTCAAAGAAACGAAACCCTGGTGAGAACAGAAGACCGCTAGTCATCATGGGGACGCCTGCGGAGAGTTTGCAGACGAGGGAGGTGTAGGGCGCAATTTGGGGGAGGGGGGATTGCTCACTGAGGTTCACGGACGAGCCCGTCTTGCCGCCGGTCAGGGGGTTGGTGCAGACGCACTGCATGATGTACTCGCAGTTCTGTATGCTGCACTCGTTGCAGAGGGTGTGGAAGGCCTGGCCACTGCGGGCGGTAACACACATCAGAAAACAGCTCTTCCCGGACAGGAAAACAAGAGAGAGAACCCCCCCTTCCCCCACCCCCCATACCAAAACCCCCCAGGCCCCCTCCCTCGCCGGCACATGGATGGAAAAAGAAAGCTTGCGCCTTCGGTGCTGTGGCTGGCTTACTCGTGCTTCCAGATCATGGCGTTGGCGGTGGGGTCGACGCCGATGCAGTCGTTCAGGTCGAGGTTGGAGACGATCCTGTGGCGGTTGGTGTTGGTGGAGTCGACGCAGTCGCCCTTGAGCGTCACCTGGCCCTCGAGCCACCACCAGCTGCAGGACTCGTTGAAGGCGGCGGAGGCGGCCTGGGCGAGGGCCGCCGTGATGACTACTGCGGCGTCTTTGGGGTGCATGTTGTGTGTCTTGCGTGTTGTAGAGTGTCTACGGAAGAGGCTTTGTGTATTTTTGGCGCTGATGGAGTTGTGGTTGGTGTGAGTGTCGCCAACGGCGGGAGGGACAAGTGGGTTGAAGTAGGTTGTTGAGGATGAACTTGGCGACGGTTTTGTACTTGGGTGAGAGAATTGGACAGCTGGTGCTTGACGGGCAAGTGATTGGGCGTGGTTAGCGAGGCGTCCTTTCCTTTACACAGAGCCCTTATAAGCTTATTATTGGGCGTGCTTGTGCAGTAACTTCGAGGCCAAGCATGTTTGGATGCAGAACTAGAATGATTGCTACGATATCTAGTTTCGGATCCAGATAGAATAAAACTGCCTAATAGTCTGCACTACCTCAAAGCTAATTACAGGGGGGTAATACCGAGCCGCGAACAAACAAGACGCCCTTCGCCTATGATGTTACACCTGTACCAGCCTTACGCCTGAGTTCCATCGTAGCCTTCGTCGGCGGGATCATGGTCCTCCCGATGCAGCTCGGCGGCGGCCGCCCGTCCAGGGGCTTCAGGTCATAGTTGAGGACGAGGTAGGCGAGCAGCATCTTGAGCTCGTGGGCGACGAAGAAGCGGCCCGGGCTATATCACATCACGTCACGGTCCGCGTCAGCAAAAGAGAGACAGACACACAAACAAGTAAGTCGAGAGACGGTGAAAAAGAGAAAAAAAACTCACCAAGCATGCCTCCCATGCCCAAAGCCATAGTTCTCAACACTCGTCGTCACCATCCCCATCTTTGCCAACCTCAGCCCCTCGTCGGCGCTCTTGTCCCCCGCAGCCCGGACCTCGTACTCCTCCCGCGGCCTCGAGTACCGGAACGCGTCGAACTTCCCAGCATCCGCCCCAAAGATATCCCCGTCGCGCTGCGTGCACCATATCGGGCACGAGAGCAGCGTGCCCCTCGCGAAATGCTGGCCCGTCTCCTCGTTGGTGACCCCGCCGGGCGCCACGACCTTCCGCATCACCATCGTCTGCGCCATGGCGTTGACGCGCATGCTCTCGCGCACAGCGCTGTCGGCGCGGTGGAGCCGCGACAGCTTGGCCTTGGTCCACTCGCCCGCGGGCTCCTCCCCGGCGAGGACGCGGCCCGCCTCCTCCCGCAGGGCGGCGATGATCCCCTGGTCATTGTCGTGGCCGAGGAAGTCGAGCAGGGCGTGCAGCGCCGTGATGGCCGTCGTGTGGATGGCGGCGAAGTTGAGCGGGAGGAGGCGCTGCGACATGCGGACAGGGTCGAGCTCCTCGGTGCGGCCCTCGGATGTGGCGAGGGTGATGGTCCAGGTTATGTAGTCGTTGGGGGACTTCCAGTTTTTATAAGCAGGGTCGCCGTCCTCCTTTGCCCTCATGTCGCGCAGCCGCTGTCTGATCATGGGCACGGTGTGCCTCGCCGTTTTGCGGTAGTGGTACTTGGCCGCCAGCCCGGCCAGCGGGCAGATGATGGGCTTCAGTATCGCGGGGATCATCGGGAACGTCATTAGGTCCCTGGTCACGTCCTCGGTAAAGTTGAGCATGTTGTCGACGTACTCCTGGTTGTCGCTCAGCTCCTCGCCGACAAACATCAGGTTCGTCACGCGGGGGATCAGCCTCATCACCGAGTCCCAGATATTGACCGTCCTCCACTCCTTGTCGTCCATACCATAAATCTCGTCCACGTGCTTGCGGATCCGCCGGTCGACGCCCGGGATAAGAGCGGCCAGGTGCCTCGCCAGCGAGCGGTGGACCACGTGCTCGTGGTACGGGTTCCCCAGGACGGTCTTGTTGACAAAGCTATAGTTCCCGTTCAGGATGTCATAGTGCGCCGCCGCCGTCGAGATGACGCTGTCCGGCTGGTCCAGCATCCAGTTCATCTGCGACCGCGGGATCACCACCTCGGGCGGGGTGCCCAGCAGGCCTGGCACGATGAAGGCCTTCCCCTTCTTGCTGTACCTGTCGTAGCCGTCCTGGATCCACCCTTCCATCTGCGTGAACGCCGCGATGAAGCTCTTGCCCGCGCCCACGCGGGGGATGTCCTTGGAATAGCGGGGGGCGCGTAGCCAGGTTAGGAAGATGGAGAGTGCCGCGGAGAAGAGGACCCCGGCCAGGACGTTGGCCGGGGTGAGGAGCTTGAGCTGCACCTCTGAGGAGCTCATCTTTGGTGGGATTGGGGCGCAAGATACTGAGTTGAGTGATCTCTGACCGACGGAATAGACGGTGATGAAGACATCATGGTAGGTGACCTGAAGTCCAGCATGAGGCGAGGTTATCCGGGCCGTGCCGAGTCCGGCCGCACCGGAAAAAGTGTCCGTGCTTAGCATCTGGTTTCACTTAATGGACAGGGACCCGGCGTTGGTTTCAATCCGGGGTGTTGGCCCCTTGAACGGCTGCTTCCGCGTATCACAACCAACGCCAGTGCAGCTGACAGCCGCTGCTATGCACCAAGTCATTTTCCACTAGTATTTTTCCGGACAACACATACTCACAATGGTGGCCATCTGGTCAAACGTCCAGGCCGCGGTGTGCCTTGTGTGCTGCTGCGCGCTCGTCTACAAGCCGGGACGCCTCACCTTGAAGGTCAGTCTCTCCTACCTGAGACAACGATGCCACTCGCGTGGGTACAGTGGTACATCACCAAGCACCACATGTGCCAAGAGAGGCGAGCCAAGCTGTGACGAACGCGAGCAGGGCTGGCTGGGTCGCGGCGGGGGCAGCTCCCTGGGTCTTGTCTGGGAGGGGCGCGGGCGAGAAAGCGACGAAGGCCCGGCTCACGGGGTTATATATCCACTCGAGGCCATAACTCTGCAGAGAGATTTACCGTTGCTGCGGTGAAAGCTGTGCCATGTATATAGTATTTTTTCCGAACCCTGGCACATGAAAGGCTAAACAGCACCTAACTAGAGGGAGAGCTACACGACCCCCAGAGGGAGGGCTATACCACACCCAGAGGGAGGGCTATACCACACCCAAAGGGAGGACTGTACCACACCCAGAAGGAGGGCTGTACCACACCCAGAAGGAGGACTGTACCACACCCAGAAGGAGGGCTGTACCACACCCACAAGGAGGGCTATACCACACCCAGAGGGTAGGGCCAGAGAGAAGGCAGAGGCAGAGAGCCTATTCCGATTCCTACATGAGAGTCTTGAAATCCTGTGCAAAACTGAAGCGGTACTTGGATCTCTCGCATGTGTCATCCATCCATCAACCACACGCAGTTGCCGACTGCACTCCATCCCGGACTTGCCTTGCCTTGGACAATGGAAGCGACCATTGACTCGAGCAGATGTTCATCGGGCCTGCAAGTTGCCTGACATGAAACGTATGGCGGACTAAAGCATCACCCCAGGAAAGAGCAGCCTAGTTTACCATGGTCAACAGAGGCTTCCGTTTCCCACCAAAGCCTTCAGTCCCTAACGCTTCCTTTCCCGAACCACCCTTCCAACAACATCACCACTTTACTTTGTAGTGATTAACCGTCGCTGGTTTTACTTAGTACCGATACACTTCATTCAACAATCAGTCAACATGGATAACTTTTACGACGAAAATGACGGCAACGCCCCTCTCTCACCCCCGAATGAGGCCACTTCCGGGTGCCAGCCAGCAATCAGTGCTTCCCAGAACCCACCGATCGCACAACCCACGCAGAGCTTCGGCCAGACGTTTCCCTCCCCTGCACAACAAAACGGTGCTCGGCCCTCTGGCCACAACATGGCTCCCTTAAACAATCCAAATCTTGCCCCACACGCATCCCCGCCTCAAGGGCCGAATCCAACTTTCGCATTCCCCAATACTTTCCCAACCCAGGGTGGTTACACCGGAGGCAATCTGATTGACTTGAACGGCAACTACTGTTTCGTCATGGCGAGCTCGGGACAGGGTCCATATAGAACACAGGTGGATATGTGGATGAACACCGAACCTCCCTCAGGTTATTTGGGTTTCGGGGCACCACTGTTACCAGCCGCACACGGAAACCAGAGTATAATACCCAGCAACGCACCACCAGGCCCGAACGGGAACGGCAGACCCCCGGTGGGCGAATACATGGTCACGAGCAATCCGTTGTCCGAGGGGCAGCTGCCCGGGGTGGGTCCAGGTTCCAGCAATCCGACAAACTATTCCCCATACAACCCAAATCTCCCGGGCCAGCCAGGCTCTACATTCGCGCCGCTTGTTTCCGGGCCTACAACGGCCTCCCAGAACCCCGGAGGGCCCATTGTTGGTCCAGCGCCGGGGATCGGCAGCGACGCCCCCAGGATATCTTTCACGCCTATGCCTCCTGCCGTAGGGGACTCCGGGAATAACAATGGCGCCGCGCGGGGTCCAGAGGGATATCTACATCTTCCTGGTGACCGCCTGCTGAGCCCTGAACAAGTGCATGATATCAGGACAAAGCTTGCCCACAGTACATCATGGCGGGATTTACAAGAACAGTACCCAACCCTTTGTTACGGGGACCACGACGCTATGAGAGTTGCGCTGGGCAAACATGGCGGCTTCTACTCTTGGAAGGTGGAAGATGATAAACTGGTCAAGTCGGGGCGAAAGGCGGGAAAAAGCTGGTCTGAAATCATCGAGGATCTTTACAGAGACAGGACCGAGACAGAGGTGGAGTCTCGTTACTATTACCTCATGAGTGTAAAGAAGGGGCTCGGGCATCTAAGTTAGAAACGAAGATGACGGCACACGGGCCCACGGGCCGGACCTGTATCAAGAGCATGAGAGGGGCTTGGAAGCAAGCTCCAGCACAGCGAGGGAACGATTTCACCACGGGAGAACAAGGACGGCATAATTCAAGTCTTGGGGCCCTTGGGTTTCTTTCGGAGGTGTGACCATGGAGTTTTCCACAGCCGCAACCAGCGCTTGTGATTTATTTTGAGGCCGAGACGGCCAGACATGGGTACCCAGACAGGCCCAGATAACCTTTCTTGAGAGCAATGAAGCTTGAGCGTTATTACTACCAGTTCCCTGTTTGCGCCAAGTACTCCGGCGAGCTGCCATCTACCGGCAGCAATTTTCTTCTGCGCGAGGTGTCCTTTATTTTCGAGTGATTGGCCGGACGCGCGAACCCCAAAGTACAATTCCGGAACCGTCCATGGACCACCTGTACCTCAAAGTGACGCCGTATTTCGTTCCAGAGCGTTGCTGTCTTGAGTTACGATATCGCTCTAGACAAGCAACTAAGGACCTACATAGCCACGTTTAAGACTCAGAATCAGACTCCAGACACCCATCAAGATATCTCTGGACTACTACACATTGATGCCCCCTTGAAAGCCATTTGAGGCCTTATGAGTGGGTGTGACATCCTGGTCCTACACGGGGCTGTACTGACGCTATCAACCAGGAACACCGCGTCGTGTCCAGGTCACTTGGTGAGAAGCAGGGCAAAGGGATACTTATATAGATACACGCGGTTCGAGGTGACAACGGCGCCGGGAGCGTAAGTGGTTCGTTCACAGCCGCTACGTATTGTATCTCCCACTCTCTACGAAGCCCGCCCACACCTCCTCACCACACCAGCGAGGTATAAAAGTCCCCAAAACACGAGAGACTTCATGACACCTGGGCATCTCCCAGACACTCGCCCGTCACCGGAAAAAGTCTGAAATCACGGGATATGGCGTGTGTGGGTATCATACTTTCGAGACACTAGGAACAGACCAAAACACCACTTATCCACGGCTCCCACGTTGCTGAATACCTAGGTAGGTTCTCTGCCTCTTCCTTCTCTCTGGCCCTACCCTCTGGGTGTGGTATAGCCCTCCTTCTGGGTGTGGTACAACCCTCCTTCTGGGTGTGGTACAGTCCTCCCTTTGGGTGTGGTATAGCCCTCCCTCTGGGGGTCGTGTAGCTCTCCCTCTAGTTAGGTGCTGTTTAGCCTTTCATGTGCATATTATGTGAAAGGTTTGATTCATACATGGAAACAATTTGGTTTTTAAAGGGTATTTGTAAATAGTTTTGAATTTGCAATCAGTGGCCGTTCTAGACCTCTGAAATGTGGCGGTGGATGCTCGTGATATCGTTGAAACTCTAGAACCGCCCGAGGGAAGGTTCAAAGTTACCAAGATGGAATCGTCTTCCAGGTGAAAAAGAATGACACTTAAAGTTGCACGAACCGAGGACAGGCTATGCTTTGGCGAGTCGGGTCTGGAAGAAGTGCGATCTGACGCCGCTTATGGTGTCAGCCTTATTCACCTGAGCCGACTGGAGCAACCTTGGAGGTAGGCAGAAACCTTCCTGAATGATCGCGACCTTACCAAGCCTGTATTAGGCCGGGAATCCATCCTTGGGGACTGCTTATACGAAGAACCATGCGAATTTTCATGGGTTGGAGAGCATGAATATTTCGCGGACTTACCCAGCCCCTCTACATAGAAACTCAGCAAGCAAACAGTGGACCTATCCACCAGGTCTTTGGTCAGCTCTAGTCCAAACTCGGCACCATCGCGGCCCATGGGAGCTCACGATGCTAATTATTTGCCCAGGAAGGATCGGGCACTCAGCATTTTGGATTTCATTTCCAATGGAATCATAGGGTTAGGAACAGAAATTTCAGAGGGGAATCTAGGAGCAGGTATTGCCTCCAACGATACTACTTTTGAAGCAGATAAGAAGGCGCTATTGATGAACTTCAACGATGTCTGGGCAAGGAAGATCATGATGCCGGTCTCGCCGCCATTGCTTTGGTTCGCGGTAGCTACTGCAATATACGAGGAGCCTGGGGTTGGGTGATAGCATCTCCTCTAGGGTCGACATTGTTCTCGACTACCAGTCTTTCCGCTTCACTACCGGTACCTCGTCTTACTGTGTGACAGTTTTCTTGGTTAGAAACATAGAAAGTTCAAAAAGAGAAACACAATATTTCTCTTCAGGTAACAAAGAGCGCTTAGGAAAGAATCATTGCCCCAATTAAAGGCTATCCAGGCCTGTTCATGTCTGGCCGTCTGGCTCCAAGAAAGTAATCGTGTGGTTGTGCTAGTGGCGGCCGCAGTTGTCGCCCACAGCCCGTTCTTCGCAAGACAACCATGGCTATATGCCTAGCGATTCTCTCAGTACGGACTTTGTCCCTAAATTACGCTCCTGCGCCTGCCCATTTGCTTTACTCATGGTCTTCTCCTCGCATGAGCCAGTTGAAATGAGTTACCACCTCTGCAACTGTTCTCGGAGGAAAACTAGGATAACTATTTTTAGGAATGTTTAGAAAAAAGAAATTCAAATTTAATATTTAACATTTTTAATATTCTTGTTGCTCGGTCTTCATGTGCACACGAGTGTTGCTCGGTACGGTTGTATTCATCTCTTTGTTGGTTGTTGTTGTTCGAGGGGAAGGGGTTGCCGAAGGTTTTGGCCTTCCCATCGCAGCTATGGTTTGGCTGCAGTGGTCTGTGCGCCGCCAGCTGGTACACAGCTGGCGGACGGACCGTCAGCAGTGTGGTTATCTACCGTACACCTCCCTCAGCGTGCATCGCACCCACGATACGGCTTATACCCACAATTTTTAAATTTAAAGAATTTAAAGAACTTCAATATTATGTATTTACATTAGTTGAAATAATAATTATATTAATATACTATATGATAATATTTATATTTATATATAATATAAAAGAATACAAATAAAATATAAAATATTAAAATAATGTTTTTTTTTAAAAAAGGCAATAAAAACGCTTTTTATAAAAGGCTTATCCTGATACTATTAAATATTAAACTTAAAGTTATAATAATAATTTAATATTATTAGAATTTTAATTATCAAATTATTATCACGAGCGTAGTCGCTAGGCACGATGGGCACACGAGAAGGGTAGGAGGTATGATAACCTAGGGGCTAGTTGGTTGTAAGACTGATTCTTGCCCCCTTTGTCCTTCAGACGGGGGGCGTTCGCTTCCCCCTTTTAAAGGGCTGGCAATGGCCCAACCCTTAGCGGTGTGGTCCATTAGAATTATAATATGTTAAATAAGCTTCTTAAAATACGTTAAAACCCTAAAAATTGTCAAATTTATTAAAATTATACTTATATAATATACTTATATTAATACATATAACCCTGATCATAGCCGCCCAACCCGTTGCCTCCAAACACTAGAGCAACACAAAACGTATACTTTGCTTTCAACTCGGAGACGCCGAGAAAATCACGCAGAGCTGTAGTATCCAAATCATGACCTCTCACCACATGAAACTGCCATCAGTAAAATCTGCTCGCCGCGGTCCGTGATGTGATGTGATGTCTCACCTCCAGATGTCCTTTGACACCGAGCTGACCCCAGCGGTTGTTCTTCTTTGTCCCCCGGCTCTTCCCCGTCCCGCGTTGGTGGAGGGAGGAGGGGGGGCGGGCGGCTGTGAAGGCAGCACTTGGGTGACACAGAACCCTTTTCGAACCTTTTCTTCGCTCCCAAATCCCGGGAAAAAACAAAGCTGCCTGCCGACCCGGCATTCACTTGATCACCCTGGTCTATATTGGGGCCGGGGCCGGGCACTGTCTGGGAATGTCGCAGGACTCGGCAGCCCGGGAAGTCTAGTTGTGTGGTAGACAAAATCTCTGGGGCCCGTTGGCTTCTTTCTTATGACGCGGAAGGACAAGAGTTGGGGCATCTTTTGTCATAGGAGGCGAAGGCCTCCTTGACGTTTCTTGGCCTGTTGCTTATTTGTTCTTCGGCTCCCCGGAGGTGGGATTGTGCCTTGAAATTGTTTCTGATGACCTGCATCTCCTGGAGTTTTACGTGGCTTACAGGCATTCAGCGCCGAGTCTTATTTTCCAGACGTCGTGCATTTTTCTCATATGTAATATTTGCATCCGGAACCCGATTTTCTGACCGACTATCGACATTCCTTGAATCCTATCGTCACAGCACATACTCAGTCACGATATACGTCCATCTCTTGAAGAGACCGACCAACAACCCGTCATCGATCTCTGTGACCATTGTCGAAATATTGCTCCAGGACTCCATAATCCATAACCATATCCTCAGAGTCTCAACATCACCCATGTCCACCCAACAGCAACACAAAGTGCCCTCAACCGGCACACCACACCACAACTCCCGCGAGATGAGGCTCCTCATAACCCCCTTCAGCAGAGCCCAAGCCACACTCTCATCACCTTCATTGCTACCACCACCACCACAACAGCGGCCCACCCCGCTGCCGCCCAGTGCCCCCTGCCCATGGCTCTGGCGCTGCCATTCGTGCTTCACCATCTACCGCCTCGCCGTGACCCGGCGCTGCCTCGACTGCGACCACACCTTCTGCTTGGGCGACGAGGCCGAGGCGACCGCCTCACAGCGCAAGAGGGGCAAGAAGCGCAAGCGCGGCGGGCCGTGCAAGGCCGAGTTCGACTACAAGGGGTGGAAGGCGTGGGGCGCGTGGCGGAGGACGGTGGTGCTCAACACCCGCGTAGGCCCATCGAGGATCACAAAAGCTGGCGAGAAGAACTGGGGCGATGAGTATGGCGGGGACGACGCCGACGCCGCCGCCGCCGCGGAGTTCGAAGAGAAGCGCGAGCGCCTCTTCCTCCGCAGGCGGCACGACTGCTCCCTGCACTGCGATTTCCCCAGCGAGTGCCACCACGCGCTGTTCCACGCGCAGCAGGAGGGCCGGCCGATCCTCCGCGAGGCCGAGGCCAAGGCCGCCACCGCCACTCGTCCTACCGCTACTGCTGCTGCTGCTGCGCAACACGGTGGGAAGAAGCGCTGGACACGCCGCCTCACTGTCAGCGAGTACAAGCAGCGGCGGGCGGCCGGGAGGAGGCGCGGCAAGGCGAACGGGGTATCTGCGGCGGCGGCGGCGGCGTGGATGACGTTTGATGAAGATGTGGACCTGGCGCCTGTCGCCGAGGAAGAAGAGGGATGGGAGGGTGAGTGCGGCGCAGACGAGAACGACACCGTGTCGCCCTGCTCGCCGACGTCGCCCGACCCGCCGGGGGACCTCATGCGCGAGGTGGTGTCCCCCGTCGAGGCCGCCGGCAACGACGGAGATGACGACGGCGACCAGCAGCCCGTCTCCCCGAGCGGCCGCCGCAGGCCAGGCAGGGCCTCCCTCCTCGTCACGACCGACACGCCCGCGGACTTCGCCACCACGGCGGCGCCGCTTAGCTTCGAGGACATGTACAGCGACGACGAGTACGACGAGTACGACGAGGAAGAGGGACAGGGGCAGCTTGGCGATGCCTCTCCCCCTTGCGGCGGTAGCAGGCGCGCGTCCAAGTCCCGCCGCAAGATCGTCCAGCTGACGGGGAAGGAGTCGTTCGCCACGTTCTTCGTCTTCGATACAGCCGGCCCGTCGCCGGCGGCGGCAGCGGCGGGGGCGTCATCATCTTCTTCTTATTGTTGTACTGGGACCGGCGCGGGGGCCAACAACGACCTGAGGGGTGTCAACCTCAACCTCAAGCCCGCGTGGAGCGAGCAGGCGTGGTTCGACTCGTCCTCGTCTTCATCGACGACAACAACCTCAGCCGGGTGGGGGCAGCAGCAGCAGCAGCAGCCTCTGTCCCCCAAGAGCCCCGAGCGCGCGGGCAGGAGGGATAGGATGTTCGCGCTGCTGGGGCGGCGAGGTCCTTCGCCATCGCCACCACTATCCCCCACCAGCGGCAGCAGCAGCGGCAGCAGCAGTGGCAGCAGCAGTGGCAGCAGCAGTGGCAGCAGCAGTGGCAGCAGCAGTGGCAGCAGCACGCAGGTGGACCACCACGACCCCTCTTTATCACCCCCTCCGCCGCCGACGAGACAACAGGCGTCGCAGGCGAGGAGTGGGAATCGTGGGAATCATGGCCCGACTCATCATCCTCATCCTCATCCTCATCCTCGTCCTCAGATATCTCAGAGGCAGACTCCCTCCTCTCATCCACAGACACGCACGGTCGTGAGCCGCCGGCCAAGGACCCGGACGACGTCGATGAGGACCTGAGGGCGCTTCTCCGGATGAGGAACGCGTTCATGAGGGGCGAGGTATGACTGGTTGGTTGGTTGATTGATGGGTGAGATGATAAGAGGGGGGCCCGTGGTGGTTCTTCTGTCTATCGCGCGCCGTGACAGCCTTGGAGACGGCACCTATATACCAATTTTTGGATTTCTTCTTCCCTCGTGTATATCTGGCTTCCCTGTTATTTAGGATCATCTGGGATATTTGGCCCCAGGCGGAAAGGAAAGCGAGCAACGCATTGCATTTCTGCATTCACAATAGGCCACTACACGGGCAACTCACTGCGCAAGCGCATATATATTTTTTTTTTGGAAGGAGTTTTGGCTTTAGCAATTGGAAACAATAAAAACTCAGCATTGCTCCTTTTACTGAAAGTAGAGATATTGGACCCTTGCGCACTCACACACATACCGCCGACTCCTTCCTTCCCCTTTGGCCACCGGGATCTTTGTTTGAACCCACTCGTGTGTCCCCCCATCTAGCTGTAATCGCGCGGAAAAAACAACACCAACGTCTGTGGAGTCGGGAGACGAGAAAAAGGAAGAAAAAGCTCTGTTGTTACACACCCCGACGCTATGCCCTTTTCCCCCTCATAGCTTGGAGAACGGCGGATCCGTGCGCCAGGGTGACATGCACACAAGCCCTGCGCGTCGCCGGCACCAAGGGTTGACAGCTAGCTAGCAAGATCCAAATGTTGACAGTCCCATGCCCAAAAGTGGCCCTGGATGTCTCTATTTGCCCAGTCGCAAGATTCCTCTAACCCAGGCAAGGGCGCCAGTTCTAACGTGAGGTGCGGTGCTGACAGGACTCGTAGGACCGGTCGCGTCGGGTAGAAAGGCGGATAGGATAGTAATAATCATCTTCGGAAAATCATTGTCGCGTCCGTTCAGCCCCAACCGAATGTAACGTCCCGGCGAGCTTAGGCCTCCTGAGCCTTGAGCTTCTTCTTCTGCTCGACCTTGAGCAGGAGAGCACGGTTGATGTGTGGCAGGACGCCACCGAAGGCGATGGTGGCGCGGATCAGGGTATCGAGCTCCTCGTCACCACGGATTGCGAGTTGCAGGTGGCGCGGGGTGATACGCTTGACCTTGAGGTCCTTGGCGGCGTTCTGCGGCAAAAAGATCGCGTCAGTGTCGGGACCACAATATGAGAGAGTTAGGCAGCAACAGAGGAGGCAGGCACTGCGGTACAAGGCTGCAAGGAACGGGGGCGACAAAGGGATGACTCACGCCTGCGAGCTCGAGGACTTCGGCAGTCAGGTACTCGAGGACGGCAGTAACGTAGACGGCGGCCTTGGCGCCAACGCGCATCTTGTTCTGGGTGTTGGCCTTGAGGAAACGCTTGACACGGCCGCAGGGGAACTAGAGGCGATGAGAGTCAGTGACCAGACCATGGAATCGGGCAGTTAGAGCCCAGATGCAGCACGACGCGTCAAGCCGGAGGTCGAGGTTGATCCGATCTATGCGATCCGGCGCAGAGCCGGTGGTGTTGATCCGAGATGCGGTGCCAAGTCCAACGGTGGCATGCGTGAAAAGTCAGATAGAGCCGGGTATGGTCGTGTCATGGACGGATGCAATGGGCAGCGAGCGCATGTCGCGTGCATGTTTTGCTGATGTTGAACAGCCTCGGTTGTATTTTTGCATTGTTTTCCTCTTTGCGGTAGTGCACAGACGATGGCGTTTGAGCTCGAAGGTGGTGAAGTGACGCGTCGGAGGTGATGGATCGAGTCGTGGAAGGCCGTGCAGGATTGGTAAACGGCAGCGAACTAGTCGGATGGGCGCACACGGAGAGATCGATGGAGTCGGCGACAGCAGCGACGGCGATGACGGGACGTGATGCAGCCGGGACAGATATTCTTACCTGAAGACCAGCACGGGCGGAGTGGCTCTGCTGCTTCTTGGGTCCCTCAGTAGCAGACGTCTTTCCTCCAGAGCTCTTGCCGCCTGAGGACTTTCCTTTTCCACCTGCCATTGTGAGGATGTTTGTTTTTGGATGGTCTGGAGCGGTTGGATAAGTTGTTGAGATTTGATCGGCACTCGGACGAGATATGTGCTTGGATTCTGGTGGCGTTTCTGATCGTTGTTGTCGTCGATGGTGGTGGTAGTGTGATGATGATAAGAGCTGTGTATTGAGGTGGTGGGGGGTTGGGTTTGGATGCGAAAGTTATGCGATGGGGTCGAAGTTTTTCGGGGATGATGGACTTGGATGGAGTCTTGTCGTGCACAGGCTGCAGCGCACTTCACTGGTTCTGGTTGCTGTGCAGGTGCAGGTGTTGGCTGGGGTGGCAGGCGCAGCGCGTAGTAGTGGTAGGTAGTGGCCTGCCGATTATTCAGAAGGGTGAGGATGCACAAGTTCAGTCGGTGACGGTGCTAGTGTGTCGCGGTGCTGAAGCTTGGTGCCACTGATTGCTGGGTCTGGTTGCTGGCCTAGTCGCTTGCTCTGGTTGTGTGTTGCTGTTGATTGCTGTTGGACAAGCGTAATTGGTCTGTTGTTGGCTGTGTTGTTGACTCCCCCTCTCTCTCCTTGCAGCTTCCACCCAAGCCAAGGTTCAGAGCTTCCAAGGCCCAAGCCTCATACCAAAATGGGGGGGTTGGCAGCCGAGCACAACCCTACCCTCAAGGTGAAGAAGGGGCAACCCTCCCACCCCCCAAGCTCCCCCCTTCAGGCTTCCCCCTCTTCTCTCCTCACCTTTTTCTGTTGGGCTGGGCTGGGCTGACCGAGCCAGGCAGGGCTGCTACGGCGGACCCACTTGGGCCAGATGTGCAGCTCGAGGAGGTCGGATATGCTTGCAGTAGGAGCCAGCCTGTGGAAGGGAATGGGGGCAGATGGAGATGGGACAACTAGCCCCATCACAGGGCTGGAATGCTTCACAAGACCATCAATCAAGAGGCCATCTTCTGCTCTCTCTGATAGATGCCATCTTGATGGGTGGAAAAAAGAGGAGAGGGAGGCATACGTACCATACTCACCCCGGGTGTCCGTGGTCATCTGGCTGCTGCCAGCTTGTGCTGGGAATGGCCTCGATGCCATCGACGACTGCAGCCATATCCCGCCGCATCAACGGCTGGGGGGTAAAAAAGATGATAGATGGGCTTCTTTCATGGCCCTTGAGGCCCTCCAGATGGAACGGATCCGTGCCACGGCCTAGTTGCGGGTTGGGCTGTGGCCTGAATGAAGTCTTTGTGGTCAAGAAGTGCTGCTTCTCTGACGATCTCCAGAATCGCTTACCGGCAGTAAAGCTGTGGCGCAGCACCACCGGGAGTGTGTGGCTGGTGAGTATGTGGCTGGACTGACAGGGGCCTGACGAGGAAGGCGGACAGGGAGAGGTACGTACTCCGTACTTCCAATGTTGTTCTGACACGACCTGGCCCAAGCTCCAACAGTCTGGGGTTGACCTCCAAGCCAACCTCACTTCTCCACCTTTCCAGTTCAATGGGATGGTACCAAAGTAACTACTGGTAGTAGGCTCAGTGTAAAAGTGACACATGCCTCCCTCGCCTCACTCCCGTCACAACCCAACGCTTGCGAGCTTGCCTTTCTGTCTCGCTGTCGACCCGTCAACCTGCCCTCGTCTCTGCTTTCATGGGCACGCTGATTCTGTATTGCCTGCCAACAGTGTAGTTGAATACATCTGCAATCATTTCTCTGTTCATTGACGCATTGTCGAATCTGATGCTCTCTGTTGTGCTCTGTTGCTGTGGCTGAACATGACCCCAGTCGAGCTGAGACAGCAGTCTTGACCTCCAGGGCTGCCCTGCAAATCTCCAGCCAGCAAAGGTGTACCGGTAATGCCATGGCGAGAATGGGTGCAAGTACACCACCGCGTTCTAATTCTATAATACTATCTAAACAGCCCAAGTCTTGCGCCAAACCAGAACCCTTCTTTACACGATGGTGACGACAGCCTCCTCTGCAGAGTCATACCAATGCTTCGGGAGGTTGAATATCGCCCCAACCCTCTCCATACACCCAGCAGAGCGTGGTGATGTCCCCAGAACAAGCCCAACGTACTGCCTTCCCATATGCCCGACAAAGGGACAGCAGGCAATGAAGAAGACAACCGCAGTAACCTCCTCCTTGGAGGTATCCACGCCGTACGGCCCATCACGGGCCCTCCGCACGTTGGCCCCATGCGGACCTGGCACAGTCTCCCGTGAGAGCGGCCCATCAGTCCGGTAATGCTGGGCCTTGCTCCTCGTGCCGTCCTCCAGCACATAATACGCATCATGTTCCAGCCGGAAGTCCCAGCTGAGCCTGCACCTCCTCAGCCTGCCCTGCAGCTTCACCACCCCGCCGGACACCCTGCCGTACGGGTTGACCCCCTCGACGTCAGCCCTCGCCTGCAGCACCCTCGCCACGGGCTGCGGCGACTTGAGGGGCGACCACACGACCCCCCACCTCATCGATGCCCACGACCACGTCGGCGGGCCGCCGCCCCCGTCGTCGTACGCAAGCGACTCGCTCTCCTGCCCCGAGAGCACGATCCACGGCATCACCTGCCACATCAGGTCCAGGAGCAGCGTCTCGCCCCATAGGCCCGCCAGGTATTGTCCTCCACCTCCCCCTCCCCCTCCCCCTCCGCGCGCCGCCTGCGGCATCGTGACAGCCGCGCCGCCGATGGCGGGCAGCTTGTCGCCCCCGAAGGTGAGCTGCCGCGCCGTGAACGACTTGACCAGCATGCGCCACTGCGCCGCAGGGTCGTCGTCCTCGCCTGCACGGCCGCCACCGCTTCCGCGCAGCGTCCCCGGGGTAGTCGATGGGTATGGCGGCAGCTGGTCCTCGCCCCTGCGGTGCGTCCTGCACTCGAAGACGACCGACCCGGGCGAGAAGTGCAGGTTCCGGGTGGCGAGGTAGCCCTCCTGGAAGCACCACCCGCGGCCGTACAGCGGGCCCGCGCGCTTGAGGCTCGCCCAGGATGTGGTGAGAGGCGGCTCGAGCAGCCCTTGCTCCAGCGGCGCGGCGGGGACGGCCTTCTTGCGGGCGCTGATGGGGACGGTGACGCCCGGGGAGACGGGGAAGTCGAAGGTCTTGGTCAGCCACTCGTCCTCCCTGGGGCCGAGGAAGGGTGTCTCCGGGTTGGGCGACGACGACCCCGTCACAACGACGAAGGCCCTGCTGTACACGTCTGCCATGCGGGCCGCCTCGCGCTCCCAGTCCGTCGTGTCGTCCTGGATGATGCACAGCGAGTCGATCCACAGGTACGGGACCCGGAGCTCCTGCGCCACGGTCATGGCGTCCCTGAACGTGTTTGGCAGGTCGGAAATATCGATGCACGTCTTGAACTCGCCCAGCCGGGCCTTAGTTAGAGAGAGTGGCTTGCCCCCGCCCCAACAATGGCTCAGCGCCACGTACGGCGGCCGCTCCTCCCAGGTGGATGTCTCGCACAGCCGCAGGGCTGTGGTGCCCCCGCCGCCGACGTATAGCAGCCTCGTGGGCACGAACGCGCCGGACGACGAGACCCCGCTGCACGCCCCGTGGCCCGCGCAGCACTCCGCCACGCTCTCCCTCACGAACCGCATACACACTCCCGACCGCGTGTCCACCTGCCTCACACCCGCGGGGCCCAGCGCAGGGAAGCCCGGGACCACAGCGCCCGCCGTTGACACCGCGGAGGGTACGGCGCTGGGTATAGACCCCGGTTCGAAGAAGATCTCGACGTCGGAGCGCGCGTCCTTCCAGTACTTGTCGTGCACGAAACCTGTCGTCGTCACCACGAGGGGCGCGCCCTGGCGGATCATCAGCCCGAAGGACACGGGCATCGCGCTGTGCGTCTCCGTTACCCAGCTCATCCACTCGTCGACGTAGAAGGCGTCGAAGACGGCGCACAGGAGGCGGCAGTACCGGCAGTCGCGCAGCGGGGCCCCGGTTTGCTTGTCGGCCTGCCGGGTCTTTAGGAGTTCCTTGGTCGAGAGGTTTCCTAGCGACAGGGCGGGCACCCCGCCGCCGGGAGGGTCATCCCGAAACCTGATGTTTCGCTTCCGAGCCCCCGTCGGCGTCCACAGGAAGGTATCCTCGTGGCCCTCGGGCTGGAGGTTGTTGCAGAGGAGGCAGACGGCCCCTTTCCTGCCGCTGTTACTGTTGTAGTGCCGCCTGGCGTACCGGCCCAGGCGGACGGCCGTGTCGGCGGCGATGCCTGCGCCCTTGGCCAGGTCGCCGAGGTTGTCGAAGAGGTTTGGCATTTTGGGAGCGAGTAACCTATCAAATAAACCAAATCAAATCTTATGTTATTTTCATTTTCGACTCGGTTCTGCTGAATCTGGGTCCAAGGCAGCTAGCTGTCTTTGACTTTATTGTCCACCGCCCGAGTCTCGGGTTTCTGTCGGGCTGGCTTGCCAAGGCTCTCAGCCGCAATGCAAGATTCCGGGGTCGGGCAAGTGTCGCTCACACCACGCAGCTGAAAGCGCGCTGTGGCTTATTCAAGCGTCGGCGGGGCTTTTTCTGCAGAGCTGAGTCTGTGGGTGTCACGCAAGGCTTGCAGGTCTGCGCTTTCTTGTTTCGAAGGACAGCCCAATACTAGGGATTCGTTTCTTGGGGCCGGCAGCGGTGGGACGGGATATGCAGGGTGTAGCGAGTCCAGAACACTCGATTATGGTGTCTTTCAGTAAACAGGATTGAAGTGACTGATGTGTCACCTGACATCGTGGTGGCGAAAAGCAAGGGTGGCAGTCGAGACTGGGTTAGCCCTTCGGGACTGCACACAATTGTGTTTCGTGTAATATGGTGATAGTCGGTGAGTCCAAGTGTCCCCAGTAGCACCATACTGTTGGATGGAGACTTAAAGACTTACTGGTATCTTCCTGCTTTCTATCACATTGTTATCTGGTCGTCCAATTCAAGGCCGGCTCTTTTCTTGTTGTTCACAACTATTCTGGGATGTTGTTGACGTTGCTTAAACGGGCCATGATATCAATACTCGCCTCCCGAGGTGCTGCTGAGCGGATAAATCCGGGCCCTCTCAGGGATATCGCACGATGTCTGCCTCACGAGCTTTTGACCACGGGTTGGGAGTTATATGGTCGCGAGGTGAGATCAGGAAAGGGACTCCCGATCAACTCAGAAGGACGACACCCAAACACTACCCGGATAGAGACGAAATGCAAAGCTCGTGTTACTACGCGTCTAGTTAAAGTTTGACGGTTATATGGTCACTTAGATTTCACCACCAGACATATCCATGATATTACTTCTACCGCTCCCGAGTTCCGGATGACGCAGACCAGCAAATGTAAAATATAGTGCCCCTCGGCGAGGACTATCGTCACCCGCACAGTATGGACAATGAATAACAATTCTGCTGTTGGTTTGGATCAAAAGAGAAGGCGCTATTTAGGTATATAAAGCCAGTCATCATTCTACCCTACCATCCATGTCATCAGCTCTATCAATCATGTCGACAAGAAGCAGCTGTTTATCTAACCAAACGCGGGTATACTATCCTGGACAGACACTCGCCCTATCTCCTTCTCGCTGACCGCCCGTGAGTCTTCAATGCGATGCTCCTCTACCGAGTCCACAGCAGAAATCTGCGCCGTCTCCCCATTCCCATCCCCCCGCGGCAGCCTCCTCGACGCCATAGTAACAGCCACATCAAACGCGTTCTGCATGCTCACGACGCTCGCGACCCCCTTGCCCACGATATCGAACGCGGTCCCGTGCGCGGGCGTGGCGATCACGATGGGCAGCCCGCCCTGCACGGTGACGCCGCCGTCGAAGCCCAGAAGCTTCATGGCGATCTGGCCCTGGTCGTGGTACATGGTGACGATGCCGTCGTAGCCGCCGCGCTTGAGGAAGATGGTGTCGCAGGGGAAGGGGCCGGTGACCGAGATGCCCCGGGCCCGGGCGGCCTCGACGGCGGGGGCGATGTGGTCGAGCTCGTGGCGCCCGAAGTTGCCGCACTCGCCGTTGTGCGGGTTGAGGGCGCAGACTGCGAGGCGCGGGGTCTCGATGCCGGATTCCCAGCTGGGATTTTGTCAGCCGGGTGTGATCTTTTTACTCGAGTCTTGATGTAATCATGACCCTACCGCAGCCTGTGGAGGAGCTCGATGGCCTTTAGTGTCGACTCCTTCGTGACCAGGCCAGCCACCTTCTCAATACCGACATGGCTGGTGACTCTTGCGGTCCACAGATCACCACAGATGTTGATCTCGCTCGTGGTCCCACTGAAAGACAACTGCTTCGCGAACCACCGGAGCTCGTCCTCCTCGTGCATCCCGGCCGCCTTGAGCGAGGACTTGTTGAGCGGCGCGAACAGGATGGCGTCGGCCTCCCCGCCCCGGGCCATCTCCACCGCACGCCTCAGCTGGTGTATCGTCCTCTCGCCGGCGGCCCTGCTGGCCTGCCGCGCGGGTATCGCCCCGAAGGACGAGGCGCTCGCGTCGTCCAGGAGCTGGATCCCGCCTTCGCCTGCTGTGGGTGATAGGGGAACCTCGACACCGCCGCCGCCGGCCTGCACCGCCCTGTCGAGTTCTGACTTGTCTGCGAGCAGGAATATGTCTGCATTTCTTGTGTTGTCGGTGTTGCTGAGGAGCTTGGCGGTGATCTCTGGTCCTATTCCCGCCGGGTCCCCCAGGGTTACGGCCACGCGAGGTCTCCTGCTCTGCGGGTGCGAAATGGTGCCTGTCATGATCAATCTGAGTATGTCAACGGCGTGAAAGCTTATTATGAAACAGACACCCTCCCAACAAAACTATCTGCGCAAGCAGGATGCAACGTGTTTGCAAAAGGAAACAGCCTGCCAAACGACTTCTTATTACTCGGTCCCGCCAGCAATGTGTGGCCCGCACCACCCTCGGGCCGTTGAACACACAACAAGTAAGTCATTCAGAGGACCGGCGTGTGTCGGCATTTCGCCGACGTCGTCCCGACCCGGCGCGACGCCGCGGAACTGCCGGTGTGAAACAGTGCCAATCGGGAGCTCTCCCTTCTTCTTCTTCCCGCTAGACCCCCCCTCCGCCCGTCTCCCCGCCCGCTTGCGTGCCCTTTTCCCCGTGGGGAACCCTGGAGGCCACCAGTGGGGCACCGAGACATGGCCTGGCTGCGAAAAGCAGCGGCGAACGAACGGGCGCCGGAGGATTGCCGAGTAGGCGAGAGCCTAAATGTGGTTGGCCAATATTGGAGGGTATGACAGACCGACAGACATTCTGAGTACAAGTAGGCCATCTCGACGACCTGAAATTCATCAGCGCCCAGACGCGAAACAGCCGGCTGCCTCGATATTGCTCTGCTTGCTGGTGTACGGAGGAGTATCCTTCAGCATGTCGACTTCAAACCAAATCTCTGTCCACAAGGACACGACTGAGACGGTTGAGTGGGCCGATACCAGCAAGCATCAGCTCGACCAGCAGGAAGCACAGCGCCTGGGGCTGGAATTTGACCCCAACTCGCCAGAGAATAAAGCATTGGTGCGCAAGCTCGACTGGCGTCTGGTGGTAAGTATCTACACATGCATTGGATGTTGATACTTTATGTACTAGTCTCTGTGATAATACTGACCGTCACTGAACCCAGCCGAGCTGCTGGGCCCTCTACCTCCTCTCCAACGTCGACCGCGCAAACATAGGCAACGCCAAGACGGGAGGGCTCGAGGAGGACTTCAGCCTGACCTCAACGCAGTACTCCATCATCGTCCTCGTCTTCTTCACCTCCTACATCGTCTGCGAGGTCCCCTCCAACATGATCCTCGGCCGCGTCCGGCCCAGCATCTACCTCCCCACCCTGGCCATCCTCTGGGGCATGGCCGCCGCCTGCCAGGGGGCGTGCCGGAACTGGCACCAGGTCGTCGGCCTGAGGTTCCTGATCGGGTTCTTCGAGTCCGGGTTCGCGCCCGGGTGCGCGTTCTATCTGTCGTCGTGGTACAGGAAGTATGAGCTCGCTTCGCGGTATGCGTGGCTTTATACCTCTGTCGCTGTGGCTGGTGCGGTCTCGGGCTTGTTGGCTGGGGTTATCACCGAGTACATGGACGGGGCTGGTGGGATAGCGGGTTGGAGGTGGCTTTTTGTGAGGACCCTCATCGCTCTGACGAACTGTGATGAGAAAGTTATTGATTTCTAACATAACGTGTTCAATGCAGATCATCGAGGGCGTGGCGTCGTGTATCCTTGGTGTGATTGTCATGTTCGTCATGCCGGACTACCCGACCTCTATCGACAGCAAGTTTCTCACCAAGGAGGAGCGCATCCTGGCCTGTAATCGGCTTGCCGTCGATGGCATGGGTCTCGCACAGGGTGCGCAGAACAGGGTCGGCGAGTGGACGGCTCTGAAGATGACGGTCAAGGACTGGCGGACATGGTGCCTCTGCTTCCTCTTCGTCATGGGAACGGGCAGCCAGACCATCCAGTACTTCATCCCCTCGCTCGTGGAGACGTTTGGCTGGAAAGGTCACTACGCTCAATGTATGCCATTCTCTGGGTCACCGTGGAGTTATAGTGTACTGACTGGGAGGGTAGACATGACCATTCCCGGATATGCTTTCGCGGTGGTCTGCATCCTGGCTGGATGTTTCACAGCAGACTTGCTCAAGACGATATGGCCAGTCCTTACGGTCATGTCGGGCTCAGGCTTTGTGTTCTTCGTCGCCACTACCGCTGCGACCAACGGGATGGTCCGATATGTGCTGGCCATATTCGCGTTTGGGACTATCTACGGATGCTCTCCACTCACAAAGACATGGATCTCCCATGTGCTCTCGCATCCCTCCGAGAAGCGAGCAGTTGCCATCGCATTGATCAATGCACTCGGCAATGGTTCGTCTATTTACGGATCGTTTCTTTGGCCTGATAAGGACTCGCCCAGGTTCACTCCCGGCTTTGCGTAAGTCACTAACCTCAAATATAAATGAGAATGTCGATTGTCTGATGATTTCACAGAACCACCACAGCGTGGATGGGAGCTCTCGCGGTTGGGACGGTAGTCTCAGCCTGGCTTTTCAAGAAGTATCCTTCACAGGCCCAGGACCACAGCGTGGTCATGGCAAACCAGCTGCGAGCCGAGCGGGAGGAGCAGCAGAAGAAGTCCGGACCATTATAAGCGTTAGTCGCAGTGATGCAAATCTGAGCAATGATTCTTTTAGTGTGCTATATCAGAATGATCGATACGGCGCCCTGCCATGCATCTCGAAATCGCCTTGATACTGAGAGAGATTGGCGCCGGGAGGAGAGTACTGGTTGCTGTAGTCGAGGAGGTCATAGCCCATCCCCGTCGCCCAAAGCCCATCGTTTTGGAAGCCCCACCCAGCGAAAAGATCTGGCGAGTCCGCCGATACGGCAGATGACCGTTCGAAATTAGTAGGGACAGGAGCATTCCCCGCTACCGAAGCAGCACTCGTCTTCTGCGACGGCACAGACGACATGCCGAGAGCAGCCGCCCCCTGCGAATCAGCGCCGCCCAGGCCCTGCTGCCGCCTGGCCTGCGTCTTCCCCATCTGCCTCAGCATGCGCTCGAACCCGTCCGCCATGCTGTACACCATGTGATTCCTGCCCGCGGTGCACGACCTCAGGAGCCAGATGACGTCCTTTATCAGGGGCTCCGTGCTCGCCGTCGGGTCCACCGTGATGCCGATGGCCTGCCACCGGTGCGCCAGCTTGGTCAGGAAGGCCACAGCGAAGGCGATCATGGAGTGCATGTAGAGCGGCATGCCCACGATGCCGTCGCGCTCGTAGCCCGGCTCATCGAGGAAGTGCTGCAGGATCGCGTGGCCCGTGTCGACGGCCCTGAGCGCTAAGGGGCGGAGGGCCACAGGGAGCTCGGACAGCCTGTCCAGGGGCCTGCCGCGCAGGACGAGGGAGTTGAGGACGAAGTTGCTGAAGAGGAAATGGGCGGTGACATCGCGGGAGTAGTGGCCGCCACCCAGGCCGCCGGATGATGACGGGCCCCCTTCGTTCTGGTCGAGGACTTGGGATATCATCAGCCATTTGTCCTTCCAGGCCCGGACTTCCTCCGTGAAGCGGAGGTGGTTGAGGACGTTGTCGTCGGACCCCGCCATGATCCGGTTTGGCTCGAGGCCGAAGTGGTCGAAGGCCCTGCTCAGGATGGCAAGTCCGGTGACCTGCGCCAGCAGTGCTGTATCCGAATTTGTGCAGTCTGCTGAGCTGAGGAGTAACTCGTAGTCTTTTATGGGCCTGAGTGCTGACTTCATCGGGGGTCGTCCATGTGCAATCCCGGACTGGTGGTCGAGCACATAAAGAAGATACCAGAGACGGGCCTTTTCTAGGCACTCCTTGCGAGCCTCTACAGTCATTCCGTGGCTGTTTTGGTCGTCGTTGAAAGCCTCGTAGAAGGCATGGTGTAGGTTCAGCTCGGTCGCCATGCGTATGCTCAGACCCGACAGCTTCCAGCTGAGGTCGGGCTGCCACAGTGCGGCGATGCAGAGGCCTCGTATGTCGTCGAGCGTGAGGAAACGGTCAAACATGACGGAGGAGACCAGCCCCATGAAGCGTGCATGGCACATCTCGTGCACCAACTCCTTACCCGGGACATGCAGAGAGGTGACGAGCATCAAGGACGTGAACAATACCGTGGACGAGCTGCGGATGGACTCGAGAGTAGCCTGGGGTGATATACTCGCCGAGAACAGGTGCCGGGCCTGCATCCTCCTGAACAGCCCCAGCATCTCCTCGGCCTCCCCGAACGAGATGACCCTCTCCGAGACGAGGTCCGAGTCCATGCGCCGCATCCCTCCCTTCTTGCGCAGCTTCCCGGACCGCAGCTGGCTCCGCAGCCCGTTGAGCCGCGTCACCTCGATCAGGCTTTTCATCGGGTCCGGCGAGACGTTGCGCTCGCGCGTCTCCTTGTCGGCGGCGGCGGCGGCCCCCCCTGGCTCCTCCTCCGAGTGCTGCCGCGTCTCCTGCGCGGGCCGGTGAGCCTCCACCACCGTGGGTTGCGAGTACATGTCGATGTGGGGCATCCCCAGCTTGTCTAGGATGTCCTCCACGGCTCTTGACAGCTTGACTATCGTCATCTGTGCCTGCCTGCGTGAGGCTCCGTCAGCTGGTGGGTGGTGGTACCAAGATGGCTGGTGGGTTGTTGTGTGTCTGAACTATACTTGGCAACTTACAAGGTGTTACCACATTCATACCGATCTGCCAGCTTGCTCAGCTGTGTCGTCTCATCCTCGGCCCTCTCACCCGCCGTCCACGACTTCTTCTGCCGCAGACAGACAATGTCCAGCCGCAAGCACCGCGCGCACCGCCCGGACGCCCGGCCCTCCTCGGCCGTGACGCACTTGACCTTGACCTTGCGGCAGTTCGCGCACGCCGTGCTCTGGCGCACCGTGCCGAACTGCGCGTCCTTGTGCCCGCTGAGGGCGGCGGACCCGACCGTCTTTTGTCGCTTCCGGGGGTGGTCAGACTGCTGCTGCTGCTGCTCGGGCGAGGACGCTCGGTCTGCTGCGAGCGGATGCGACCGATTCATTATTCGTCTGGGCCCTGCCCGTATTGCTGAATAATTGACTTAAGCTTGAGCCTAACTACGACTTGGCTCCACTGATATCGCCGGTGGTTGTTCGATAAGTCGCTCGGTGTGCTGCTTGGTGGTCGGTGTTTTGCCGAGCTGCTTGGGCGCTGTGCTCCGACGTCGAGCTTGGTCTTCGCTGGGTATATCGAGGTGCGGGGACGTCGACCCCGAGTCGATTAGACTTTTTCGGTCCGCTCGTAGCGCGTTGTGTGAATATTGTCCGAGTGACAGTGCACTACCGAGGTAATGGTAACGTGGACTGTAAAACATTTCATCGCCATCTACCAAATTTCGCTGGTGACTTAAAAGGAGTACTGGTCAACACTTGGACAAGCATAATCACACGAGAAGTCAGATCTGCAGGGCACGGATCAAGTGAGAAACAATCACGTTTCCATTTTCTTCCTACTTTAGGCACTATCGAAAAGGGATATTCGTTCCTCAAAGAATTCTGGCAACTGCAAACGCCACTGCATTCCTCTTTCTCACACGCGGAGCCAGCTAGGTTTTTGTTATTCAAAAAGCTTACTTTAAAAGTACTTTTATAATTTACTTTAAATATATTGAAAATACTAAATACTTTCATAAAAAAAATTAAATTAAAGCATAATTTATGTTCAATTTTCATTGATTTTAATACAACATTATTGTATATACATATATATGTATATTTGTTGGAAGGCAGCACTTCAGGCCCGTCGGAGGCCCAGTGAAGACACCGTAGTATCGGCGAAAGGCACCGCGGCACCGGTCGGGCCCATACGGCGCCCAAGTCAGGATTGAGCCTCGCTCAGGCTAGTGTGCATCGAGATCCATGAGGGATGGGCAGGTTAGGTTATAAGACAGGTGGCTAGACGCACTGGAATCACAATGTAGTTAGGCATCATCACAACATAGCACAGAATGTTCAGATCCTGATATACCCCAAGCAACCATTTGCCCAGCATCTTCCCCAGAGACTCTTGACAATATTTAAATAAAGTGGGTTTGAATTTGGGCTTTTTAGTGGGAAACGACTGTGCGTGCGGGGGGTTGTGCGTGACTGGGTAGACGTACTCATAGCTGAAGCTAAACCTTGGTAAATAGCCAATATTTAGTCCATTTAACAAACAACCAGATAAGGACCGGAGGCTGTTGCAGATCACATTGATCAAGTTCACAACAAGAGGACCCAAGCGTTGGCCACCTACACACTGTGGTGGTCATAGTAGCAACCGAAATCCATGTGTCCAGGGCTTAAGTTAATCACTGACCCAGCAGTCAAGCCTGCGGTCTGGGCCGGTAGAAGAAAGGAGGAATACACTGGATGTGCTATATATCCGACTTGATTGGTGTAAACTACTGTTCTTCTTGTTTCCATTGTCTTTCTTTGTCTTGCTTTTGCCCGTATCAACAACTTTGAATGGATCTAGTACAGTCAAAGGCGAAATGGGCTTCGTGAAAATCTTCAGACCACATTTTTATTACCGGTAGTGGTGGTGTGGGTCCAGGGCTAAGAGGTCTTGGCAGATCGCGCTTGATGTGTCGAAGTACTTATGAAGCAAGTGCTAACAACACCGGGCTCAGCCGCTGACAATATGCGCCACCTAGTGTTATTGCTCTTCTTTCATTACAGTTAAAGGGCGAAATGGATTTCGAAAATTCTTTTACTTAACGGTTTTTAGTACTGATGGTGTGGGTCCGCGGCTTAGAGGGCTTGGCAGACCATGCTTGTAGTGATTCTGTCCTCGACGAGACATCGCTGAGACCGTAGTAAAGCCTGACACATATGACATCACAACTGGACGCTGTATACTGTAATGCCGGCATGCATTAATAAAAATTCTGCCAGCCGCAAGACTTTACATCTCAGATAAATCACAATAGACAGCGTGATAAGATAAACCCTCCTAGGTTGCAAAGGTGCTTAGGCAGGTTGGTGTGACAAATTAGTTAAGGGTTTATCATGGTATCCCCTAGCACAGGTGCCATTACAATGAGGGCGAAACTACTGCGAATATAGGCGGACCTAGTCTGGATTAAGGGCAAATGAATATTTTTCGTCTGTGATAGTCTCACTTGGACCTGCCCTCCCCCAGCGTGTTGTTGCCCTCCAATGAAATACAGCCTTGATCAATAACACCTGCTCCGACTCTTTTGTAATAACCATCTGCCCCTTTTTCCGATTCCATGATGATGAGAACATAGTATTTACATCCCTCTTCTCCCTCTTCTCCCTCATAGCTTAAACCTTTGGTCTCGGTCTGAGAGCTGCGTCGATACCGGATTCGTCCCAAAATCGCACACCAAACCTCCTTTGAATCCCTGGTTTCCCTATCAAACCACAAATCACCAATCCTAGAGATAGTCTCGTAAGATTTGGTGAAGATTAGTAGTTTTCCTCTCATATACTTGCAGTCTTTTGATACGAGCAGTCAGCCTCGCACTATCTAATTCCACCGATGTGTCCCATTCAGGTCTTGACTCCCAGACCAGGCAGTCAATTTTACCCATGTATGACTCCCACGACCAAGACGGAGGGGGCACCTGTTCACGATATTCAATTTGTACCATGGGACCCTCTTGGTTTCTGCGCCACAGAAGACATCGATGAGTGAACTTATGAAATACACCAAAGTCAACTGGTGTATTGAGTGTTTTGGCCATCGCAGTTATCAGTGATCTGATAGCTGTACCCCTATCCGTGTCGTTTGTAAGGCCTAATTCAGAATAGCGAGCGATGAGGTTGTGAGGTATCTCAAATTGTCTCTGCAGGTTTGCATGTTCCAGAGACTTAGGAAACTCTGGATCACTCAGAATGCTTCCATAACTATAGAGAGTTAGGAACCCACTGCTGTTGTATAGATAAAAAAGCACAACTTATTAATAAAAAGGATATTTCACTTACTTGCGCTATACGTGAGAGTTTCACATCGCACACCACCACCACATTCCCAGTAGGTCTGTCGACCTGTAAAGTGAAGTGTTCGCCTTGACAAGGCCCATTCTTTTAAGACCCAGGCTCGCGTGTTCAGGATTCCTCCCAGCACATCAACTTCAAAGTTGTCCATGAAGGTAGTAGTGAATGTCGATGGATTGCCGGCTTGAGTAGTACATACCCATCTGCCAGGCTCTAGCGCAGCGCGGGTTAGAAACCCTTTAGTAGAGTCTTGAGCCGAGGTAGCAGCGATGGTGCAATAGGCTCCGCGGAAGAAATCTTGCATTTTTCCTGCTTCAGATGCCCAGTCATCTTCGTCGCCTTGTAGGATGCAGAGAGAGTCAATCCAGAGATATCGTATGCCAAGTTTTCGTGTGACTATGACTGCGTCGCGAAAGGTGGCTGGAAGAATATTGATATGAAACCCAGTCTTGGTGCGAGATTCCAAGTTTTGACGTGTTGTAATCCATTTCCAGACAGATAAATTGCCCCAGTAATGCGGCAGCGCGATGTAAGGTAAGTGCCCTTTGGGAGAAATAAGATGAATCTTGGCCCAACTGCAGTTACCCAATTTGAATCGGCCTAGTCTGAGAGCACTGCCGACGTCAATAAGTCTGGTGGGAAACACATCCGGTGGCGATTTAGAGAAGCACTGAGCAGATCCTGGTCCGCATTTCCCCCGGTCACAAAGGTGCAGCCACTCCTTCATCAGGTTGAAATGTTCAGGAGACCCCGCTTGAAGAGGTAATGGCAAGCCGTAATAGAGGTGGGGAAGGTCTAGAACCAATTAGCATTGGTACTGCTGTTTAAAAGTCAAAAGGTTGATCCAACATACTCTTATCAGCGCCAAACCTGAGACCAGAGGTCCCAAGAGCTTGGCAAAGGGTGCATGAACCACAAGGAGAACCAGAGGAAGACGAGATGGTCGATTGGCGTACTTCTTGGCAGTGGTCTGGAAAGTGGACCAAGGAAAGATAATCACGAGGCCAAGTAGCTTTGATATTAAGAGCCCGATCACGTTCAAGTACCCATTTATCTTCAGCAAGCTAGGGATGTTTAGCAGGTTAAGATGATTAGGATTAAAACGAGAACTTACCCACTATACATTCCCAAGATTCTTCGTTAGAGATGTATGCTTAAAGATTGCCTAAGGAGATGGTAATACTTACAGCCTATATCACCAAGAAAATCGGGAAGGTTAAAAACAAGTCTTAAGAGACAGGAGAGACAGACAGTAATACTTACATCCTATATCAACACCAAAAACAGCCAGGCTAAAAACAAGCCTTAGAGGCAGGGGGGACAGGCAGTAATACTTACTTGCTATATTACAACCAAAAACAGCCATGTTAGAAACAAGCCTTAAGAGGCAGGGGAGGCAGGCAGGAATACTTACATCCTATATTAATACCGCAAGCAGCTAAGTTAGAAACAAGATTTAAGAGTTAGGGGAGATAGGCAGGAATACTTACATCCTATATCATCACCAAAAACACCTAGGTTAGAGATCATGCCTTGTTTATAAGAATCTCCAGTATTTCTTCTGCGTGGATCAACCTACCGCTTCGTACTTTCCTTTATCTGTCCCATTGTGACCCATCCTGTCTATTATCTCCTGGCTCATGTGTCTGCAGGCAATAGCTGTGCATCATTGGGCTGATTGCTCCTTTGACGGATCAGGCCATGAGGGGTCAGGAAAACAGAGAGGGGTTATCTATTACACTTTAACAATCTGATGCACTGTGAAAGATACTGGATACTCAAAGACTCTTGCTTAAATACATATATATACTAGTCCCTCTGCCAGTTTGTATTGCTCTGACACTAGATGGTTGATACAGTACGGTAGCTGTGGTGGAGAGAGATAAGGAGGGAGATGAAGCAGCTTTTGTGTCCCTGACAGGTCATCTGTAAGCCAGTTCTGGCGATTTCTCCCTGAGTACTTCGACACTACAAGCACCGTCTGCCAAGCCATCTAAGCCACGGACCCACACCACCACTACTAAAAATGTTAAGTAAAGATGTTAGTGAAGCCCATTTCGCCTTTTACTGTATCAGCCCAGCGAAAGTGTCTACACCAAGGCTGACCTTACCGTGGCCGGCCCCCATTCCGACCACCCCTCCATTCCGACCGCCCCACAATCGCGTCACGCGCATGCACGCGTCTGTACCCACCTATAAACACTCCTCGTTTTCTCGATGAGTAAATTTTCTTTGATCACCAAACTTCTTCCGTATGCCAATTGAATCATCATGAAGCAATGTTCCGAGACAGAGCTGGAAACAGCAATCCTAGCTGTCAGGGCCGGAATGTCTATTCGACGGGCCTCAAGGACCTGGCATATCCCCCGGACTACACTTCGTGATCGCGTCAACGGCGGTATTAACCATCACGATGCTTCCCCCGCTCAAAAGCTTCTATCTGACTTTCAAGAGGATGCACTGGGACAATTTGTTATCAATCAAAGTCACTTAGCCGTCGCCCTGACTCGTTTTGATCTGCAGGGTCTGGCGGCTCGTCTAGCCTTCCCAACTTCAAGACACTCCTCTCGGACAGAGTTGGCTGAGGGCCTTCCTCGGCCCTGTCTCGGAGCTTCGATTGCGAAAGAATCAACGTGTCGAAGCGCTTCGAATTAGAGCAGCTACGATGAAGAACATCGGCTCGTTGTTTGACCTTGTTGAAACAGATAGCAATGAAGCTTATTCATATTCGTTCTATCCTAGACTAACTGGTTGGGAAGCCCCTGAATATATATTCGACTTATACAAGAAAACAGATATCCAATACGAAGCAACCATTACTCCGTATTAATAATACTATTGTCTAGAATATTCCGACAGACCTCATGCAGCTAGATATCGTGAGGGCGATCAAAGCGGGCAACCGTTGGAACGCCGACGAGGGAGGAATAATAAAAGGGCGCTCAGAAGATGCCCTCGTCTTCGGCTATTCGAAGGGTAGCCTCATTGCTCAGAAAGACTATAATCTCCGGGCATGGACCTCATTCCTAAAGTGCATCAACGCTCTGGGCCGGGTGTTGCTTCCTTTGATTATCTTCAAAGGGAAATCTGTACAACAGCAGTGGTTTCCTTCAAGTCCTTGATGACTTTGATGGGTGGCAATTCACAGCAACGAAGAAGGGGTGGATAGAGGAGGAAATCGCGACCGAATGGTTGAAGAAAGTGTTCATCCCGAACTCCCGCCCGAGCGACCCTAGCGAATAGCTTTTGCTAGTGATCGACGGGCATCACACACACACAACGCTTGATTTTATATGGGAATGCTTCTCAAATCGCATATACATAGTCTTTTTGCCGGCACATACAACACAGGTATTTCAGCCTCTGGATGTTGCTCTTTTCCGGCCGCTGAAGCAAGCCTTCCGGAAGACATTGCATGCTCTTGGGCAACACGTTTCCTCAACCGTGACGGCTAAACGAAGATTCCTTTATTGCTATCAAAAGGCTCGAATAGAGGCATTTATGATGGAAAGCATTCGTTCTGGGTGGCGGGCGACGGGTCTTTGGCCGGTCTCTAAGCTCAGGGGACTTAGAAGGAAGTACATCTTGGAAAACCGCCAAAGCCAGGTCTAAAACACCAACTCTGGCACTAGGAATGGCTTCATTGATACAAACGGAGGAGAATGGTCTATTTCCCGGCCGCAGGGGATCAATTTTCGTACGCCTATGCAATCCCGAGAATTGCGGGAGCTGGTGCACGTTTATGAGACCCAGAAACACTCGAGCCCCACACAACAACGACTCCTCAGAAAAATTATCAAAGCGCACGACGATAAAGAGTATCGTCTGATGATGTCCTCAAAGAAAAATGAGGAGCTGGACAGCCAATTGGAGGCCAGCAGGTCAAGAGGAAGAAGGTGACAACCGACCCGAACACGATCTTCGCGGAAAATGAGGCTATTCGGATGGCACAAATCGACGCGGGCGAGGTGTCCCCTGACGACGACGAGGTCTCAGAAGCACCCTCAACACCAACATCAGAAGGGTCGTGCATCGTGGTGGGCGGAAATCGACGTCGGGAATAGCTTCATGGTCGTGGCGTGGGGCGGTCGGAATGGGGGGTTGGTCGGAATTGGGGTTTGGTCGGAATTGGGGGTTGGTCGGAATGGGGGCCGGCCACGTTAGCATGAAGCTGCTAATTACTCTTACACGTTCTCCGGTAGTGTAAACATATCCTGCGAAGATACCCAATGAGTCAGTACATTGAGAAGGGGAGCCGAAAATGGGGATGGGGTTTTGGTGAGGAAGGAAACTAGGCGAGTGTTCTTATGTCAGGCTTCTCCAAGCCGGCTTTATGACTTACAGCTTTATCCCGCTGCAACATTTCGGGCGGGACATATGTCCGCTCGTCAGTTATAACAACATACAGGGCATTCTGGTAGTGCGAGTCCCCGGCAGGAGACTCAGCCTTGTCGCCGGCGGTGGCGTACGACAGCACTTCCTTCCTCAGCTCCTCGAAGCCCGCTGATGTTGAAGTTAGTCCCGTTACCGATCCTAAAGTGTCGGAGGAGAAAAAAGATGCTTACCGGGCGGGTGCTCTGCGAGGTCTCCATCATCAAATCTGCGCTGTGCAAAAACAACTTTCCAGTCATAGGCAATGCAGCCGCTGGTTGCCCTTTTGTAGCTCATTCGTGCCGGGACGAAAACGCGTGTCTTGGCGTCTCCACTGCCAACCTTGTTACGCAGGAGGGTGGTAACCTGGTCATCATCCTCGTCGTAGAAGGGTGGAATGCCTAAACAGAGAATCTCGGACTCGTCGATCTTGTTGGCGAGTAGGAAAGCATCGGGGACCGGGAGAGGGACCTTGAAGCCGCGCAGGACGGTTACGATGCTCATATTGTGTTGCTGGGTGCTTAAGGTTGAGCGGCGGTTGACGTAAAACGAATCTGTGCAATCGGTAGTTCCAGTCAACAAGGAGCGAAAAGCAGGAGTGGTGGGACTCGAACTTTATACCACACGGGGAAATGGTGCCCGATCTGATAGCCTATCAATAGGCTAAGTCGGCATGTGAGCTTTTACCCTACCACAGCTGAGATTAGATCCTAGTTTCATGTCGTGGGTCTATTAGAACATAGCTGAATAAACGAATCCAGTCTTATTTTATGTTTGAACATGGGTACGGATGGAGACGGCTGGTGTACAGAGCGCTAGTTAGTGATTGAGCATCCGCCCTTTCTTCCACCAATCAAAAAGGACCTCTTCTGAAAGTACCTCTCTTGAAAACGTACCTTTAAAGAACAGTACTCTGTACACCAGCCGTTTCCGTCTGTACGAATACCCACTTCGTATGTATCAAGGGTGGTTCTCCAACAACAGAGACCCGAGCATCTCTGCATAGTCGTTCCTTCTGGTCAGTGGAGGCCCAGCGACGACAGCGAGACGCATTGCTTATAATCACTCCAGGCCTTCATTTACACAAATTCCAAAACGTCTTCATTCCGAGTACAGCTCTGCCTAGCATGGTAGTCCATAGCCCAGTCTGCCGAGAATACGCAGCGGAAGAAATCGCAAGCGGCTCTTGCTTGACTGAGTCCATGCAGCCAGCCTCTGTGCTGAATGAGAACAAATTCCAGTAGAGCAACGCCTTGTTTGGTTTAGCATTAACTGAATCATCTTTTAGAACGACTCAGAGACATTCTGCTGACTTCCCTCCAAGGCCCTCATCCGAAAAAGAGCGACACAATAAGCATAAAGACCGCAGTTAATCCGAAGATCCCATCGCCCAACGCTCCACGTCCCATAGCAGCAGACACCAGCGCGGCAGACGGCAAATAAGAAGAGTTAGTCGCCCTCGCCGTAGACGTGAGACACCCCAGGAAATCACTTGCGAGATTAGACGAGTCAGATGTCCAATTGGTGTAATGCGGCGGCAGGTCACACCACTCCCAGCAGGTGCCGGTGTAGCCGTCGGTGGCCAGCTGCACCGCGTTCGGCTCGCAGCAGGGGACCATCCAGTCGTCCGGGGTGTCGCCCGTGTAGTTCCCGCGCGGCACGACGGCGAAGACGGATTTGCTGTCGATGTTGAGGTTGATGGGCTCGGGGACGGCGCCGGCTGGGCAGGTCAGGGTTGTGTTGGTGGTGGTGGTAGACATGGTTGCGATGGGAAGGTAGAATATTGTGATTGAGAGATGGCTGCGGTGTGTAACCTGATGGCGAGTGTCTATCCGGGGCTGCAGACTGTTTTGCGGGTGGGCTTGATGAGGGATACTGGCAACACCCCTTATTTGGCCAATGATTTTCAGGTGGTCAAATGAAAAAAGAGACAAATCCCAGGAATGCAGGGCGAGTAGGTGGGCGGAATGGGCCATCACCTAAGTAGAACCAAATCAGTTCTCGTAGGATTCAGTTGGTTCCCTCCTGGATGGAGACGTGTGTCACGTTGCCCACTGACAACACAGTCGCTAGCAAATATTGTTATTCCATGGTAGGCAACAGCTCCCGAGTCCCGACTTGAACTGGTGCGTGAATTAGTGGCTTGGCTTTTCATTCCACTTGTGGAGTTTCAAGACCACGGAGGCTCAGCCGCGCACGAAGCGGCCGCTTCAGAGTTAGCATTTCTTGAAGAGCTGATTCGAGCTGGCCTTGAATGTTACACCGGCGGTCTCGGACTAGTCAGCCGATCACAGATGCAATGATAATAACAGACATTTCAAAAGGAGGTAAATACAACCCTGTCAAGAATCTCTCAACGTAGTTTGCCACTTAGAAGTAAACAAGAGAGCAAGAGTGACTTACCTGTCAGTGCGGTGTCATCCGAGTTTTGACGGAGTATTCGACCACCAATTGCTTAACAAATTGTGAAGGGGTTGTGGATTCACTTACCGGCTGGTGGACTTCTTGGGCTTCCAAAAATTTGGGGGGTTGCGAAGATGTAGAATAAGAAGCCGCAGGCTCCTCAGCGTGAGCACTGGTCATCACCAGGGGAATGTTCTCCTCGACCAAATATCATCAACATGGGCTCCACTTTCCACGACGGAGGAAGACAAGTCATGACCAAAGAAAGAAGAAAAAACTTTAATAGACAGCTTCAACACCCAAGCCCAATGACGCGGGAGAAGGCAGATCAATACAGCAAATACATCTATTGCACCTTCAAGTCTATCAGACGGTTATGCGGCAACGCCTTAGAATACCTACTTCCCTGATCCATGCTCAAACAATTCAATCATCTCATAGTCCCACCTCTTGGGTCGACATCAAAGCAATCTTCCACACTTGCGCCACATCCTATGAGAGATCAATAAGTATTTCTCCCTGAGAAGGAACAACCACATCCGCTTCGACCGGGCGCGCCTCATCCTCCAAGGCCCGTTCGCGGCCGGCCACAGTCAAGCCGCAGTCCTCTCAGTAGAGCTGTCCCAAGAAAATGGATGGCTTTCTCAAGTCCATGAAGGCATGCCCGTTCTCACAGATATACCATGCACCAGTGCCCTCGAACATTGCCGAAAGGTTTTTGTACCAAAGAGTGCCGCGCGACCTCGACTCGCCAAGGTTTCCGGAGCGGACAAAGTCCCTGGTAGCTTGAATTGCATCCCCGAGACGCTTTGATGCGTGCAAACGAGTCTTGCACAGCTCTTCAGCCTCTGCAAGGTGACGTTGGGCAACGCTTTTCAACTCTTCAAGCGCGATGAAAATCTTGTAGCCTCGGGCTGCAGCGGTCTGTCCGGGTTAGGGTTGCTGATCGAAGGCGTCCGACCGCAAGGCGAGTACGAAACCGCAGTACCAGGCGAAGTAGACGTGACCTTGTGCCTCGAGCATGTGCAGATCGGCCTTCCTCGCAAGCGTGGTGAATTTCTGAGTCCCTCGGAAGTTCGAAGTCATGTCAACCTGGATCCTGTGACTCATGTATATCGTAGGGCGCGAGGAAGGGCCCGTCCTAGCCTCGGAGTCTCCTGTCAACAGCCTCAGAAAGTCGTCCAGAGCCGCGATGTTGCATCTCAGGGAGAGGTCCAGCGTGTACAATGTCACCAATCAGCCAAAAGGAAGGCTCATCTAGGTAGATGATGCCCGTAGACCGGGCAGTAGCGTTGTTGTACCTCGTTCGCTCGCTGGATGGAGTCGGAGACCTTTCCAAAGACTAGTTCCCGGGACTTCAGCTTTCCACATAAGAATCTTCGGATATTCTGGTACAATTTTGCCAGGCCTGCATACCTTCCTTGACCAATGACATCCCTCAGAGACTTGATCTGGCTTAGCACATCGCCCTTCAGCTCGATCCAGAGATCCCGCTCGTTGGAAGTGATGAAGAGATATCCGTGTGCCACGGATCCATTCGAGGCTGGCAAACACTGAGTCAAACGATCGCCCAGCTCGGAGAACTTGATCTTCCGCCAGTCCAGGAATTCCTTGAGAGACTTGTCGAGCATCTGGCGACGAATCATGCGACCGTACCGAGAAGTGCCTCGCAACGAGCCTCTGCATTGGCTGCAGCACCCAACCTCCTGTATGGAGAAAGGGATGAGCACGCCCTTGATACTCAACGGAATTCCGTTTTCCGCTAAGGCGTAAAAGTCCTGAACCTTCAACTGCTCGTCCATGAAAGACATGGTCTGGAAGTGACCACAAGGAGGAAATATGCAAGGGTCCTCATCAAGGTTGACATTCCTGTAATCCCTCATACCCGATTCGTCGATCAAGGGCGTCAAGAGGATGTCTTCAGAACCACATGTCTGGCAATACTTGGAGCCAGGGCATTCTTCGCCACACAGAGGCGGGCAGCGGCGCCCACAGTCAGCAGAAAGATGCAACGCTTGGAGCACAGATCGCGATTGCAGGGGCGGCACAAGGCATGGTACACTTGCTGTGCGGGCAGCCGGAGGCGCAACCATCCTCAATACATGGCAGCCCGGGATCGGAACAGAGCTTCTCACACCTGTGGTGAATGCAGCGAGCATCTCATAGTTGGTCGCGGGGACAACAGTCAGTGTCTCCGTGGGAGGTTGGTTGACACAAGTGGGCGTAATTCGGAAGGCTGTCGCTGCAGATCTTGGTCAATTCGATGACGATGGAAGGGCTGTATTTGCGGCGAAGAGTTGAGTAACTGTCGGGTGCGGCATTGACAAGCTGGTAGAAGAATGAGGCTTTCGAAATGTCGGGGACACTTCCCAATTTCGTGCTTTGTAGCATTTCATCATAGACCTTGTGGCTGCCAATGAGTATGATGTGGTCTATACTTGGGAGCAGAGAAGTCAGGATCTGGGACTCGTGAAACTTGTCGGCGTCATCGCAGACGAGGACCTTTGTGTGGATAGGCTGGAGCAGTTCGGGATGCCTGGCTAGCTCCGTAGTCGTGACGGCCACGACACCGGCATTTTGCAGAGCCAGCCTTCGAGCGTCGTCGTGGAAACGCGGGAGCTCTGATCCAGCCTCCTCATACTCGTTGTTGGTCTTTACAATTTCAGAAATCATGCCGTTGGCTGCCCAATCCCTGATTGCCGGGTTCATACTCGTGGGCATAGCGCGAAGGAACCGTGAGAGCTGCCATTTGATGTCTGCCGCGCGCTCATTCAGCAGTTTTCTGAATCGCCTCTCGGCCGCTCTCTCCTCCCTGCACATATCGCTGGTCTCCGGAAGGTTGAGACCCTGTAGACGTTGTGAAGTCGATAAACCTCCCATGCGGACGATACTATCGATGCCATCGTCAAGAAGTTGGTAGACCATGTGATCTAGTGAATGGTCGTCGTGGAATATGCAGACAATCGGGCCAAGAGCGGCGCTTTCACGGGTATGCAAGAAGCCTTGATGATTTTCCTCGCCAGGTAAGATTTCCTCGTGCTTGAAAGCCCGGCAATCAGGGCTACCTCGCTTGAAAGGGCCTTGAGCAAGGCCGTGGCCTGATCAGTCTCCAGACCAGGGAACGAGGAGACTTGAGCCCGGGTGCCACAGAGCTTGGGTCGAACTGAAGCGATTACTTATCCTGCATGAGGCAGTCGAGATTGAACGTGAGCCCAGGTGTTCGAGCATACAAGGGCTTCGCCACCACGGGGTGATTTGGTGCGTTGGATGACTGGAGTGTCAGGGTATCTAGAAGGTGATGTGGTGTTGACTGTGTGTCGTGTTGCGGGGCCTCCAATGTGAACTTGAAAGAATATAATGTTGTTTCTGGGAAATCGAGAGGGTAGTCAATGTCTCTTTCGCTTGCGTACAAGTGAAGAGTATCGCTGAGCTGGGAGGATTGACCACTTGGAGGTTGACTTAGGCCCGGACGTTGTTGCTGGAAAGGTTGAGGCCTGCGGGGATATAGCCTCCCACAGCTCAAGGACCACGTAAGTTTGACTCAGACACGACGAAATGGATGATGTTGCCTGCCAAATCCAGGACGCAGACAAGCGTACCAGGGCGAAACCGCTCCTGTTGCTCCCACCATATCGTTCTCACCGCGTCGTTCAGGCGACGCGCTGGTGCTAGCTGGAGGAACCCGATCGTGAGCTCGATCCCACGCTTCTCATGTATGGTGATGTCCTGGACTGAGGTTGATTCCTTGGAATGTGTATAAGAGAACAGATGTTCATACAAAATAGAACAGATAGTGCAGAGCGTGCTGACAACTACCCAGCCCAGCTAGCGCTACAGTCAGTCAAAGGGCCAACTCCAGCGCTCCGAATCCCATAACACCTACCCTCATAGTCCGTACTCCCACTGCACCCAATATAAGTAACCCACTAAGAGGGAAGTGTCTGACTCAAGGGAAGGAGAATAGATGGTCCCTGGTTAACAGGTTGGGCATATTGGTTCATTTGCCCTATATACCAAGTGCCTGTTTGTATATATGTAATATCCCACTAAACTACGTACGACATCCATTCTCATCTAGAATAAAGAGTATTTACAAACCCTACACTCACAATAATATACAACAATCTGCCACAGTCGCCACTGCTGTCAGCAACCTCCCTGACCATCGACGCCTCCTCTCGCGATCAAGGGAACCAGGTTCTAAACCGCAGGGGCAGAGACCACAGCAACTAAAAACACTTCCTCATCCTGCAGGGAATATTTATTCACACTTTCTGTGGACCATGGTGATAAGAACGCGTCGCGTGCCACCCTTCGCAAGCTCGGACCACGATGCTTTTCTCGGAACAACAGTCTTCACGCCAACTTCTTCAAGGGTCTATGATCTATTGTTCCAGTCTTTGGTCGTTTCATGGCACGTACAGTGAGGGATTCTGGTGGTTCCCGGCGTTCGCCACCCTTCGTGGGGGCGGAGCTGGCGTCTGATTAGTAGGCTGCTTTTGGTATCGGGTTTGTTCAAAATGCAGAAGGCATAGTAAACCTCAACTCGCACTTTACATTCCGACATGATTTTTTGGTGATGAAAAATGAGACGCGGGTCTTCGGAGATTTCAACCTGCGAGGCAAGGCACTTACGGTTGTGGAGGGTCCCCAAGGAGCTCCCCGATCGAGAGTCTGTCTTGTTCATCAAAGATCTTGGCGCTTCCTGCCCCGAGCACGTCCTGTAACTGCATCATGGTAGGTCGCTTGGTGGGAGAATGAGCCATGATCCACGGGACTGCCTCGCGTAAGCCTCGATTGTAGTGATCAAACGCTGCGTTGAGGACATGGCCTCCATACTGTGGTGAGATTAACTATTGAGCAACTTCTACAGCAGCTTTCCGTTGTGTACTGAGCTCGGAACAAGGAACAACAACTAACGCGGAGCGCGTATCCCCCAGGAATTCTTACCGTTACAACCTCAAAGGCATTTTCTTGTAAATCGGCAATTGTTTGTGTTGTGGCCTGCGGTGGTCTATCGTACGCGTTTTGTGTGATCAGACTGTTCATTATCTGTATAAAGAATATTTGATTAACACATTAAAAAATAATAAGGCAATGCCACATTATCCACACGGGAGTAACTTACGACTCCCATCTGGTATAGGGTTGTCCACCATCCAAACCGCCCAGCTGTGTCGTCTTGTGCCATCATGGTGTCCCAGTTTGTAAATGCATTCCAGGCTCTCATGAATTGCTCCTGTATCACCAGCATGGTGAGTTGAGTTGTCATTTGGTTGAGCTAGGCACTAGCTCGAGACGATTAGACTTACAGGTGGATGCGTGCCTTGATTTCCTGTAATCCTAGTGTATACTGCACGGACACTGCGTGTATATACAATTAGCATAGTCACTCTCACCTGATCAATGGATACGTCTCATCCTTACTTACAATTTGTTCCGATCTGGATCGTCATACACTTGTATGATTCCTAAGTCTCAACCTAGCGTGCGTCAGCTGAGTGGCTTGGGAATGCTGTAGTCGCCTTGTGCGATGCTGAGTCCTTGCGATGCTAAGTCCTTGCGATGCTGAGTCCTGAATGCTGTCTGGGGGCTTAAGAACCAGGTTTGTATCATGAGACAGGTATGTATTGAAGATAATCCTAGGTGCCCAAACCAAGAAAGTGCCCTTCTATCTGTTTAAATTCGCCGGCGATAAACACGTGAACTTCATAAAATTATACACATACCTTGAATATGGGCACTTGGACATGCGGAAATGCTATTGCATCGAGATCGTAGTCGCTTATCATGACTATGACGTCCTTGTGAGCCTAGTGTTCCATGAGGTAAAAATGGAAGACTTACCATTATTGTAATTAATACCCAAATTCACCCAGACGTTGTCTCCCGGAGGTATTGCACGGCCATCATTGTCCGTCGGTACGAGCTCTTCCTGTAGCGGCACCGGATTACCTGTTCTGATAGCGTCATTGAGATTGGGTGCCCAACGAAACGGGTATGCCATGGCGACACAAGCTCGAAATACTAACATTCCGTTTAGTACGCTTTATCAAGTGTTGCTGGCTTGATTTACTAACGGCAAGTAAATACTCTCCACAAGTCGCCGCTTTTTCAACTTTATCGCGCCTCCACTCTGCGAGATCTTCCGTACAAGCTTGTCGATAGTTCCATTCTTCCTAGGAGCTCACAGTTAGATTCGTTTTCAAATAGACTAATTGTGATTTCGTCTCTCAGAAATCTGGGTATTCAACGAACATGAACTCCATCAAATACATTATTGGGTTCTGATCGTCATCATAACCATGAATAAACTGCCGCTGTATTATATATTTTGCGTCAACCATTTTCTATAAAGACATGGTCAGGATTTGCATTGAAGTTTCATGGGTGAGCCCACCCATAGTACAACAAATAATTAGATGATGGGCCGTCAATATATTGACCATTGAGTGGTATTATACTCACTTTTATGTGTTCCTTCTCCTCGATCATAGCGTGAGGCTCATCCCTCGATTCTATCGCTACGTCGTCCGCATCAAAGCCTGCCAAGTCCGACCCCTGAATCTTTCGGATCTGAACCTTCCGGCGCGTTTTCGTATTTAGCAACAATCTTCCGCGTCCCTCCATTCGCATCGTTAATCTCGAAGAGCACGGCTGTCCCTTGGGTCCCGGCACCTAGGATCTTGACGAACCGCGCGCCAAGAGGAACCAACGCCCGCGTTGTCGGATGGTCTCCGTCGTCGAGCTCTGCCTGCAGCTGTCGGGTGGTCGCAGACTCAACATCCCGGGAAAAAAGAATGTAATATGGATCTCGCCTCAACTCCCCGGCGGGGGCGCCGGGATTGGGGGCACCGTCTGCGCTGCCGGGACAGGGTATGCATCACACATCCGTTTTAAGGCGATTGGGTTTTGCATTTGGAGATTTTGGAACGTGTTTAAATCGCCGCTGTGGAAACAATCGTAATAGTAATATCTGCGAATTGTTTTCTGCGTGAGTGAGCTGGATGTTGGCTGGCACCATGGCATACGTACGTCCTCTGTAAATCTTCCCGGTTACCTCTCACATAGTGTATCTCGACCGAATTCCGTGGGCGCGAGACGCCTGGTAGCAAGCCTAGATAAGGCGGGCCAGGATCCGCACCCAGACTTGAGCCGCTTAGCCCCCCGTGGCGAAGCTAGACATGATGGAGGTACTCGTCACTACCACTTAAGACTTGTTGAAAATATGGATGTTGCGAAGCATAGGAGGAATCACTGAATCAAGTATGGTCCGTACTTGGCCATGTGCAATAAAGGGTCGCTAGGTAACTTTGGCAGATGCTCAAAGGCCCGGAGTCATCCCGGAAGTAGTTTAGCCTATGTGAATGTTGCTAGCCCAGCGGACGACACTACATACATGTTTAGAACCACATCCTTTGTGCTGGGCCAACTGCAAGGCGGTTGAATAATGAATCTCATGGTTATTGAAATGCCACCAATTGAGCGGAACTTAAACGACTACAACATAGCGGTCTAACAGTTTAAATATTTATCATTATTATAGTAATATCCGATTATATAACGTAGAGATGTCAAATTACCCCCACACCGTGGTAGGAACAGCAGGTTCAAATACAATAGCCACTAAGAAAATAGTGACAGCCTCGTGACGAGCCTGGTTTCAGTGATGCACTCACGTTGTAATCTCGTACTACCTTGACATGTCATCCAGCCACGATGCAAAGTGTGAAGGCTGTAACATGTACTGGCAAGCCTCCCAACACTGATATGTCAAAGATGCTAGAAGATACCCGTGTACCCGCCACCGTGACCAAGAATCTTTGGCTGGCGAGTTTAATATTACTACGCCAAGAAGAAACTGATCATCGTCATATTAGCGACCTTGTGCAAACCAATTCCTGCAAAATCAACGAACGGATAGTGCTCATTGTGGCTGGATCTTGTAGTGTGCTATTTGGTCCAACTGCCTCGGCAGTCAAATACTCGTTGGCCTAAGCTCTGATGCACTCGTGTCGAATACCTGCATAGGAGGAACCAGAGTGATGACCACGCTCCTGTTGTGCACAATAAGCTCCTTGTTATTAAAGATTTGAATATGTTTTCGCTTTCGGTGTCTACCGTGGCACCTTCGGAGCCCCACCAACTAGATTTAACGTTCTGAATTACACAGCATGGGCGAATGCCCCAACGTAGTACTACTTGATAGATAAATTTTTGATCTGACTTTTAGTATGGCAGCATGCGATACGGGCATCTGAGGGGCAAATCTATAACCCAATCCTATTGTAGATACATAAGATGAGCCGCGCGAGGATCAAGATCGATGGATTGAGACATCGGTGCAGGCTAGATAGACTAGTTTTTAGGGATCTGTGTAGCCATTTTCCCCACGAGTTAGTGGCTTGAAACAAACGCCCGGCATCAATGGAGAATAGTTCTGTAGCAAGGACGGCGTTCATAACAAGCGATGAATTACCTCGGCTGAGCCAGCATCCAGGCTACGAAAGACATCGATGCTCCGAAGTATATAACCAAGGCACTGCGTTTGGAAATTGTGGTTTCCGTAGCGATCTTATGCAGTGTTTTTGACTTTTGTGAACTCCACCCAGCCCCCGGCTTGAAAATATTACCATGGCTGATGTCCACAACTCGACTGCTGATGCACTGGCTCAGGGGGCAGTTGCATCTACCGTTGGAGCTGTTTCTATCATCGGGCGCATACTCGGCATTTTAGGCTTTCGCCAGAGCCCAGTCATGACTTATTCGACTCACCTGGGCACAGGGAAGGGGCCCAACCGGCGACCGCCTCCAAGCCACTGGGGCAAACCGTGGCAATTCTCCATCGCGATGGGATTGGAGGGCGCAAGAGAAAATCAGACTGATCCTCTCTGCGGTCCGGGAGGACCCTTCCCCGAAGTACACCTGTTGTGAGCAGTATAATAAGCCCACTTGTTCTATTTTGAATGTCGGCATGGCGGGAATAGCTTTCCATGTTGGGGTACTACTGGCCTCGTTATTGAAAAAGCCTGTGTAATGGGATGAACCCTTGTCAACAGAACTCAGGGCCAGGGCCCTTCGTACGACCCACTGACCCGCAGCACGATTCCCCACAGAACCTGCTAGCATCTACAAGAAGGACCAGCGAAGGACGACAACCAAGTATATAGATCAGCAGGAACCTGTACGATAGTCGAAGAGGAAGAGACTTCTCTCCCCAGAGAAGTCTTCTTGTTCATAGAGAAAATAGACGTTAGAGTGTGACACTCAGTCTAGACCCTTACAGCCTGTACTCGATGGTGTCCGCGATTCGAATTCACTGACAGTACATCTGCAGCAATGATGTTGGCGGTTATTTGGGGAGTCCCAAAGACGGCAACTTTTACATCGGGGACAACAGGGCGCTCGCATTGGACTTATATCCGAATAATGTCTATGAGCACGAGGTTCAACACGCCACCTTTGCTATATTGTTAGCTAAAGCCATCGACAAGGACCCATTATGTGTTGTGGACTTTGGACTCGTCAGCCCAAGTGTTAGTCGAAACCTTTGTGCGCCGGGACTCCTGGAATCTTTCCCATATCACCAATTCTGGGTTAAGCGGTTCTGACTTTACATTATCACAGGCGGGGCTGAGTGACGCACCGGGCTCAGGCTTCAGTGCCTTTACCGCTCTCTCTTGTGGAGCCCCATGGGTTGGTCACCCATCTCACTTTATGATACCACGCGGAGACTAACACGGGGCATAAATAGTACCATAGTGGGGTATACCGCGATGGCCCAGACGGTTCGGTTCCGGTTCCCTGTTTCTAGCTCGGGCCCTAGGGCGTGCACGGCATGCAGGCACACTTGCCATCACACACCGTCGGACAGGTCACAGAAAATCTAGACGACCTGAACAAGACTACGGAAAACGCCTTTAACTATTTCTGCAACCGCCCTGCCGTTCTCAATACTTGGCGGGGAACGGCACCACCGCATGCGTTGCCTAAGCTCCTGATAACCGACCTGAACCGAAGAGGGGCCAAGAAGCTTGGAGACGTCATGGCTGAGCACGAAAGTGGCAAGTTAGTGGAGGACGCCGGCGGTGTTTCTTGTTAGGAGGACAAGAAGCAGCCGCGCAGTGTCGAGCCATCTCCCCATCAAGACACCGTCACCATCGCCCACGAGCTCGAAGGCATTTCAGCCTCAGCGCTCTGCGCCAGCGGGAGCTCGGAGGCCTGACTTTGTCAACAAGGTCAAGGGCAAGTTCTGCCGCATGTCCGACAAGACACTGTGGCCCACGTGTGACCAATGCTTCCGGGTCGGGTCAGCGTACGATTGCTTCGACGTGGACTCGAGGCAGCTGGTCGTGGGTGGCAAGGTGACGCGCGACGTCCCGTATTCTAAGGAGGTCCAATATCCCCTAAAGTAGAGGACTTTGAGAATATCTAGGAAATTGTTGGAGACCATTGGGTCGCTGGGTACTGTACTGTGGCTTTTTATCAATTCACCGCTTTCTTCTATTGATTGGTCGCTACGGATTGCAAATAACTACGTACAAACTACACACGTGTTGGATGAACGTAGAGCTACGAGTAGCTAATCTGGGTAATACGATTTGAGTCATGAGAGTACTATTGAATCGGAGAAACTGAGTGTTTTGGGCGCACGGTAATAGAAAGTGCAGAAATGCTTGTGTTCGTGCGCGCATTAGTGGCTGGCATCCGTTTCTGCCTCGTGAGCTGCCTGCAGCACCGTGCATCACACATGAACCTCTTTGGTCAATACTTCATGCAAACTGCAGTCATGGTCCGAGTCTGCCTTGAATGCAAGTCTAGAGGCTTACTCGTCTCTTGGACCTCTGAATGTATAAGGACGGGAAGATTCTGCTTATTCATTAGAATGGGTAGATTGGTACACTCGTCACACAAGCGCAACTAAGAGCCCGATTAAACTTGGGACCCCTCCGCCCAGGCGGACCCTCTCTCCTCCATTTCTCTCTCGTGTTATTCAACTTGCTCCACCCTTGGCAGCTGCTTTGTTGAGCTAGAGAAATCTACATAATCGAACTGGCCAAAACACGACTTGACCTTCTGCGCAATGGCGGACCCACTGTCGATAGCTGCTTCGGTCACTGGCATTGTCTCTCTCGGACTCCAGGCCTGTACTGGAATCACAACGTACGTAGACGCTTGCCGGGGCCGCGATGACGACCTGGAATCGGCGAGGCAGGGTGCGAAGGCCTTGGAGAACACGGTCCGTGTCATCGAGCGGATCATTCCGCGCCTGCACGCAAGTCATTACGCGCACGCGAACGCAGTCTCGGAATGTGTGCTGTCCTGCCGGAATGAACTTGACTCCCTCAATAGCGTCCTCTGTACACTGGAGCCTTCGTCAACCTCCGGCGGCTCTTTCCGGGACCAGAAGAAGAAGTTGACCTATGCTTTCAACGCCCGAACCTGGACCGTCTCGAGACTCGCCTCGTAAGGGTGAACGGGACTTTGCAATCAGCCTTACAGCCGCTCATACTGCGAGAACTAGATGGCCTACATCAAATATGCGTAACAACAGTCAGTATGCTAACTTCCTGCAGACATGCACAGGAAAGGAGCAACACGATGCTGTCGAGTATCGAGACGGCAACCCACGATACCCCGGCCGCGCTCCTTCTATGGTGCGCGACAGGGGCAACTTTCCAAAAACCCCTTCTGTCGGTAACCAGGCTTTTTGCTTAGTCAGCGCCGAGAAGCACCCATTTTGACGAAGCTTGAAACCTCGCAAGTAGCCGTTTTCTGCCTAGCACACAATTGACACCATTCTAAGGATACCATCGTTTTCTTGCTTTCCCTCGTACGTACGTACAGAGATGAACCAACACCTTCTGACCTCTATTTCGCTTGATAAGTTAACCCTAGGGGAGGGGTGGAGGACTTTGATTAGTCGAAAAAAAAATCAGGTATCCACTCTTTCTCCAAAAGAAAAGAGGCTAGTGTGCGGAGTATCCATATCTGTACACCTAAAGAGAGCTTGTTCTCGCTATTCCAAGACTTCCTTAGACTCTAAAGACACACTCCTTATAAAATGTCTCTTCTAGATCTTTCATTTTATTCTAAGAGAGAATAAGATACCTAGGGCCTTGGAAAAAAATCCTTCCAGGAGAAAGCTCTTTGAAAGAGTTCAGCGACGGACTGAAATTCAGTCAAATTACAAATCCACGGGGGAATATCTCTGCCATCGGCCACAACCATCTGCAGGGTCCAGCCTCGTCTTATAGTACTTGCCTTTGCCGTAGTCGCCAATATTGCCAAGGACAAAGCCGATGGGGCTCCCTGCGCTTCTACAACGAGGCATTAGTCGAAGGAAGTCATCTTCCCGACTGTCCTCGTTCACGATTCATCAGGACGAGAGATAAACGGACACATGGCGTTACCTACACCGGCCTGGTCACCGTTATGAACAGGGCTATCGACCTTTCTTTCTCAGTCTGCTTCAGCGCAGCGGCATGGAGCATTAATCACAACCTCAGATGCATTTCCACCGTTGATATTTATAGAGCACCCGTGTTCCGTTTGATGAACGTTTTGATGAACGTCACCACTGTACTTTCCAGGACCTATTTGAAGGTACAACCCAAAGGAGGCATTTGGCGAGTGGAAAGCTATTCTTCGCTCAGTACTAGAAAAGGCTCGTTGGTTATATGATAACCGACTCGCCCGCCCGCATGATGTAGATCTTGAAAATCACACTATCATGTTTCAGGTGGAGCTTGTGGTACGAGAATTTTATCCTACTCCATTGTCACATCATCTGCTAACACTGTTTCTAATTCACTAGATTTACTTGGGATTATTTCATGAAAGCAGTGAAGAGATATTTGGCCAGCTTATGAGACTCTTGGGAGTAGTACGGGACTATGATGTGCCAGTTATTTCCTACGACGTGGCGGGGAGGTGAGTCCTCCTTGAGGTTATGAACATAATTACTTCTTCAAGTACATCCAAATTGTCCATCTGCATTGCTGATACCTAGAGATATATTAGGAGTGCGTTCGGCTTCTCCCCACTACTCATTCACCAATATCCATTCTGGACTGCGCAAATGATGGACATTCTCATTCCGCCAACGTCCGATATCATGCCTTTCGCCTCCGACAGCGTTTGTCGCCGTGGCATGGATGACAATCCATTCTACCAAATGATCTCAAGTCTCGAGGCCTCGCATATATACGCCGAGTGTAGCAAAAAACGTTCTGTATTTGTTTCTGTGTCACCTGATTTCTGACGACCAATGTAGCTTGGGGATGTGGCCCCCTGAGTTTGGCTGTTATTGCTGGAGATATTGAGAAGGCCAGAAGTATCTTGCAGAGACATCCGACACACTTGCAGGAGGTCAATATGTTTGATCAAACACCCTTCCACCTCGCCGCCAACAATCCCGCGTCTGGAATTGTTGCTTAAATACCTCCCGCCAGCCGATCACGATTTGTGCAAAAAAGATGACGTTAGGGGAGACAACGCTTTGGTATATGCTGCGGGAAGCAGCCTAAAGCGATATCGCAGCAATTCATCATTGGAGAAATGCCATCGATGTACATGTGCTTCTCCTTGAGTGATGTTTCTGAAAACAAATCTCTGCTCTCTTCCGATCAAATCAATATTAAGAAATCTGTATCCTGGCCTCATTTCCAAACGCTGCAAAATTAGGTTGATCAACCATCTGAAGAACAGAGGAGAAATTTTGAAACGGCTTGCCCTGAATTCATCCTTCTGGGCCACAACGGATGCAGAAGCCTATAATCTTCACAGCACAGACACGTTGGATACTTAGGCAACTCCGGCCATCGAAGTTCTTGACAGCCACGGCGTCCATATTCCACTCTCATTGCGATCCTGCGATGACGGGTTTGAATCAGTCTTCCATTCAATCGATAGTGCCGCCGATGCTGAAGATTTTTACTCCCGTGGCTTTCGAGACCTGGCTGTTGAAAACACGGATGGATATGTGCCCCTGGAAAGGGTATATTCGGGCCCTTCAAAGCTACTCTGACTCGTGGAGCATGTTGTGCCCCTCACTTAAATGCTCACCAACCCTATTTCGGAAAGTTCTGTTTGCAGACGAAATGACTGCAATGTCGCTGTTTCGCACAACAGAGTTGGAGCTCATGAAATTGCTTTCATGATTGAACATATGGACTTGCATGACCTTAAGTCATGATATGGCCATTTCAAGAAGGAGGAATTTTCTATGAAAGTATTGAGCACAGCAGTTTTGTTAGTGAAGACTGGTGATGACTGTACTTGTCTATGTTCGGACCAAGGCTGCACTCCCTCGATCGATATGAGGAAAGGTCTATGCTATCCGTCAGGGGGTAACTACCTGGGTAATCTGTGGTGTCATGAAAGAATCAGTGTGATATTGAAGTTGGGTGAAAGCTTCTCCAGCTTCCTGCGGACAGGCCACAACCTTCCCACGTCTGAGCATTCGAGAGCCGCTATCCGCTTCCTAACATTCACTGGATTAGGTATTACTCATGTCTGCTGCTGGCCATGTACCGATAGAAGCGGGTGCTCATACTGCCCGGACTCCTACCGTCCGGACTTCTATTGTTCAGACTTCCATCGCATGCAGACGGATGAAGAAGTTGGCGATATCCGTGAGCTGGCGTCCACAGAATTGGATCTCTTGAAAGATCTGGTTACCGAGTTCTCTGAGAAACTGAACCCTGACTCGCCAAATTTCTCAACGGATCTCACTGCCTTGTGCGACTTTTGGGAACATCACTGGGTGTCTCGGATGGAGCAGGCACTGGAGGACCTCAAAGGCACGGCAGATTACGAGCAAGACATCAAAGGCGCAGAAGAGATCGGCGTGGTGTGCGATGAACCGAAAGAGGAGAAGGAGAAGGCCACTGTATTTGCCTATTGGGCCCAACGGATCGACGAGATCATGGAAGACGCTAGAGCCATGTTTGAAACGAGGAAGGGTTGACGTGGAGCAAGCCTACGAAATAGCTTGTCATCTTCTAGAGGGGACCTGGGTGTCTATTTTCCGTGCCTCTTTACTCGTGTATCTCCACTTTGTCCAATCTTTCCTACCATGTCTACTTTCTTTTGGCTGAGTTATTGTCCCATTCTTATGTCAAAACCTATGAAGAAGTGTCGTGTCTTGGTCCGGTCGGCGAACTGTATTGTCCCAGATGTCAGGTGCCCTGTATTTTCGCAGATCTCTCACTTTTTGAGACGCATTAGGTGCGGGTGTAATGCAGACCAGACTTGCCATTGAATATTCGGGTAATCTCAGCTGGATTGTTCGCACGTAGAGTTATGGTGGAGTAACGGATCATGAGGTGCATTTGCAGAGACTTCCCTTGGGTATCGTATCGAGATATCCAGTCATCCACCTAAGTCCCCCTATCCCGATCCGTGGATTCCTCCAAAAAACCAGTATTCATCCATGATTTTCTCAAGCCTTTCCTTCACCTGGGGCAAGGTTCCGCATAGGACTGTCTCCGTATACACAAACCTCAAAACACCACAGCCCCCAGACGCCACCAAGACCCAGACGACAATCCTCAACCGAAAGCGCTCGCCATGACATGACACAGCCATCCCCTCCCGCTCAATTATAATCCGGCGGGAACTTCCGCTCCGCATGCTGCGGATACGTCCAGAAGATCAGGGCCGTCAGTATCGGGTTCATAAACCGCCGCCACCTGGGTATCCACGGGACGTAGTGCCGCGTCCGGTCATATTCGGTTATGAGGACGATGTTTCCGATTATATTGAGCAGCCTGAAGAGCATGTTCATGCCGATCAGGACCAGTGTTGCCATTTTTGATTTTGACGGCTTGCTTCCTAGATCCTTGCAGATTGAGTAGACGGGAGCGACCTGCTTGACATGTCAGCTCCTTTCGGTGGTCAGTGAAAAGAATGACAGTGTCCGAGACTCACCCAAAGTCCTATTATGGCCACCTCCAAAAACAGCGCAATACCATACGTCCTGACCCTATTCCCCCTGAACATGATGAGCACGATGGTGACCCACATGAGCAAAAACCCCGCGACCGTCGGCCCCAGCACCAGCCTGTCGTTCCTAAAGTAGTGCCAGCACAGCCCCGAGCCGGCCGTGCCGAGCGCGAACTGGACCCAGCCCAGGAGGAAGAAGGCGAGCAGCACGATGGCGTACCTGTCGTAGCACCGCTTGTGGAACTGCGCGTGGCCCGCCGAGGTGTCGGTGATGACGGGCCAGCCGCACCAGCGGCAGGCCCAGTAGTCTGCAAAGTTGCCCAGCATGGTCTTGCGGCCGATGCGGACGGTCCCGTCGCGGCTCTGGACGGTGCACTTTACACAGCGCGACGACAGCGGGTAGCCCGCATCCAGGGGCGTGGTGAGCAGGCGGGCGACGTCGCGCGGGCAGTAGGTCAGGCAGACCTTGCAGTGGCGGATGAGCACGGCGCGGAAGGTGTCGGGCCCCCATATGCTCCGGACCAGGCGCGGGGTGGCGAAGTTGTACCAGTACTTGCAGGTGCGGCGCAGGCGCTCGATGTCGCCGAAGTCGAGGTGCTGCAGGACGATGATCTGGACCTCGGCGGGGAGGGTCATGAGGGTCCGGGGCAGCTCCTCCTCCTCTTCCTCGGGGGTGTCCGGGCGGGCGAAGACGGAGGCGGCGGACGCGTCGGTGCTCTTGCGGATGGTGCTCCATCGCCGGAACTTCTCGAGCCCCGGGGTCGAGGACCCGGACTCGAGGTCCCAGTCGCTGCGTGCGGGCGAAAGAGGCTCGGTGATGAAGGTGATGGTGCGGCGGATGCCATTTGATAGGCCTGTGGCGACGCGGGCGGGGGATATGCGATGGAAGGGCCTGATGTCTTCTTGGTCGTCGTCTTGCTGGTGTGGGGGGTTCGCGTGGTTTGCTCCACCTTGGGGGTCCATGTTGAGGCTAACCAATGCCAGGAGGGTGGTGGATAGCTTCAGTCAACGGAGCAGCGGGCCGAGATGCGACATCCATGAGCTGCCCAGAATGAGGCTCTGAGATGCTGCGGGGTATGATGCGAGCAGTGAGACTTCTGTGTCGCTTGGTTGAGTGATCTTCAAGGCAACAAAGTAGAATGTCGTGGCAGGTGAGTGGTCGTCCAGATATCTTGAGCTTCAATGTCACGACGCGAGATTCGGCGTTGGCAGATTCGATATGATAGTCTTTCGGTTGGAGTCGCGGAAGGTGGCCTGAACGGAGGCGAGGCGACGCACGCTCGAGCTCTTGGCCACCATCTGAAGAAAATGCCTGTGTCCAGCACTGCAGATCGGCCAAGACTGGACCCTCGAGGCTTGAGAGCCTGCAAAGTTAATAAGAAGTCGATATTTCGAGTGTGCCTGGAAACCCGAGCGGGAGATGTCACGATGATGCCTGCTGCCCCGCCATGGGGGATGCAGTGGTGGGGTCCAAGCTTTTGGCACGGCCAGGCCTCCGACGCAGTTGGGGCCAACCTTGGGGACAAGGGGCAATGAAACACTGCTTGGTAAAGTTGTAACTTGTCATAGGATGGTAGTTCTTTGATATTGGAACAATGTTTCAGAGGTGGTGTTGACGCTGGTGTTGGTGGTCCAAGCTACTGACCTGACCTGACCAGGCTGGGTAAGCCCAGGTGTGGGGTCAAGCCAAGGCAGACAAAAGGTCAAGTAGAAGCAGAACCACGATGAGGTAAGAGTGAGATGGCAGAAACAGTCGAGAGAGAGAGCAGGTAATGGCGGGGCATGGGCATCCTTGCCCAGCTGACGGGTAGCTTCTTTGGTACCACACCATCTATTGCAGCAGCTACCCGGAGCATGTGCAACTTGCTCTTTGCTCCTGTTCCTGCTCCTACTCAGTTTGGGCGTTCCCGGTCACACCAGCCAACCACAAGTAAGCCACCCGCAGGAGGGAGCTTGCTGTTGGTCTGCTTACCTGCTGCAGACGTACCCATGTGCCCTACATCATTCGTACCCTTGTACCCATGTATCTCTGTATCGATGTAACTTTGTATCTACACACACCAGAAGGCTAGATGTTGGAACTGCCGTCAAAATATTTGCGCAACACTGAGTCGAATTTGTTCATTAAATCTCTCACTTGGATCATCTTTGCCTCTCACACCACCCCAATGTTTCGACTGCACCTCGCATGCTTCCCACCTGCGACTCCGCCAAGCTGTCTCGAGTGCAATCCTGCCCTCCCGGTACCACAAGCCGCCACCAGCCAAGCTCCGACCACCGACAACCAAGCTTGCGGGAAGCTTCATGTTGTTCTGGGTAAACAGTGCCCTGACTTTTTCTTCTCGTTCTAACATTTGTGCATATGGAAAAAAAAAGTCAATTGCTTGAGGAGAGGTGTGCACGCTACCCCATGGCCCCCAAGACTCATGAAACAGACGCATGGGTGAGGGAACACTCGAATTGTTTTCGACCCTTTTTCTACCTCGGTCGTCACATAGGATACACGCAGTGATCCGCATTACACCACACAAAGCTCAGATGATCTTCCTGCACACAACACTAACAATTGTCCGAAACCCAGAGCTCCTATACCATACGTTCAATGGAAGCCTCAATGGAAGCCAGAAAGTATTTCCGTCCCAAATTTTAGATATGTGCATCCCAGTAGTTACCATTCTGCCAAGCAGTGAATACAATATCCCATCCCCGGGGCTGTTCTCCGTACTGGTGGTAACCGGGACGAGAACACTTGCCTGAAGGATCACTTCCAGTTAGCACACGACAACAGCTGTCTTGTCGTGGCAAGAATCCCATTTTGATGGCTGCCAACTTATTTTGGGACATGTCCTCCGACACAAGGGCAAATGCAGGCTGATGATACAGCAACACCATGAATGCATCGTGAGTCAATAACGCTGCAAACAACTACAGATGTACACCTCAGGTGACCCGGGAATACGGGGGTAGAAGGGTAAAATGGCACACGTTCTGTGAGCTTGGTGATCAGACCAACCAAGTGAGACGCTGCTGACGGCTCTAGCCGGCGTTGGATGCTGGTCTCAACCAGCCTCGTCTCTATGACTGCCACGAGGCTGGGTCTGTTCTCTTGGCGCAATCATAACGGGGACCTACTCCAGTTAGTATCATGCGTTATCTACAACGGCGGGTCTTTAACCGTTCCCTACTACTTGCTGTTTGAGAGGACTGCCTGCAGTTCTTTGGCAAGAAGTATGTAATCGGATATCAAGAACGGGTCCAGATACCTGAGACGGACTGCTCCAGAAGGGCACATATCATGATTTGCCGCAACTAAACACTCTCATGGCACCCACCCTCCCTTTTTTCCCCCTACTGGCGAAGCACATCAACTTTTCAGAAGAAGACACACACATGCCCGAGAAACAAAGTTTAATCAATTAAACCTAGCTTAACGATTTCTCCAAGCCCCCCCTCCCCCTCACCATCCGACCGTCTTGAAGCACCTACTCCTCCGTGATAAACTACACCGTCCTAGTTACCTCCCCCCTCTCTCCGCCTTGGTCTCGCACGCCCCGCAGACGTACCCGCACGCCGCCCGGCACTGGTCCGCGCACAGACCCCCGCGGCAGTACGTGCCGCACCCGGAGCGGCACGGCGTCGAGCAGCTGCCGCTGCTGCACACCGTGGAGCACGATATGGACGGGTGGTCGGAGGGCGTGGGGGCGGCGGCCTTGTACGGCACGCCGTACTTGGTGAGGTAGAGCCGCTCGGCGTTGGCGCCCGCCTCCGAGAGGGATGGCTCGTCGAGGGTGTCGTCGTGGTGTACGAAGCGGCCGCCCGTCATGTGGCGGGAGTAGGTGCGGTACCTCCTGGGTGAGAGCTGGTGCGTGTGCCTGTGGTGTATATGTTAGTACTATATGTCGCAATTATGGTATGCCTTTTGAGGATGGGATTATGTAGCAGACTCACCAGACGAGGTCGATGGCCAGCGTCGGGGCAAGGCTGACGCCGGGGTTCTCCGCTATGAGGGCGAAGAACTCCTTGTACTGGCCAATTGCTGATGTGAGGAAGTGGTGTACTATCTTTGGGTGCCGCCACGGGGCGCTGTGCACCTTGTCCGCGAACCTGAGCTGTCGCTGGGCTGCTGCCACCATGTCGAAATCTTGGTCTGCGGGTAAGGGGCTCTCGGGTTTGGTTGTTTGCGTCTTGTTGGCTGGGTCCCAGGCTCCGAGGATCTCGGGCAAGCCATCATAATCTAGGTCGAGTTTGCGCCTCTGGAATAAAGTTTGAGTATTAGAAATCAGTACCTTTGGGCCTTGGGCGGACAGTATCTTACTAATTCTTGCCAATCAAAGCTCTTCCCGGACATTTCGCCCCGCCGGGTGTGTTTCTGGAACTGCACGTAGTCCATAGTATTCAGCATGTACGAGTGCCAGATCACCATGATGTCAAGCGGGGGGACGGGGATGGTCTTCTCGGACAGGTCAACGTCCTGGGACCACCCGAGGAACTTGGCAGCGGCCGCCTGGCAGAACTGATCCCAGGAGTTTTCGGGACTCATCTTGTTCGCCTCGGCTTGGATCTGTATCGCCGTCCTGAGACAGATGATGGCGTCGAGGAGTCTCAGGTGTGTGAGGAGCTCGGGAATGTCGGGGAGAAGATAGGCCGCGTTCTCGGGCTGGTGATTACTCTTGGCCTCGGCCTTCATGTTTGCGTTGTCTGGGACTTTGATGCCATCTTCAGGCATTGTGTCGATAGTTGAGGTAATCTTTACCTTTTGCTTTGGTCATAAAGATGTCGATTTGAAGATGTTGCGTTTGCAAGTTCTGTACCTTTCTGTCGATGTGTAAAAACGATTCCCAAATATCATCTCGTTGCTGCCAGAGAAGTCGACTTAAATAAAAGTCAGGACGGGAGGCACTCGTACTGGAGCCTTGAACTGTCATTGTGCCCTGAGGCCATTACAACGAGGTCTAACAAAACGTGACTTGTGACTTTCAGCTGTCCCTCTTCGGACTGAAGACTGGCAAGAACCACATCGAGAGCCCAGCCTGCTTGTCACGAAATGCGGGTGACGGAACCGGTGATTCTGTCCAACAAACTTTTGCAAATAAGAACTCGGCCGTCATCATTTTAAGGTGGTGCCCTGGAGATGCACCGTGGTGTTGTAACTGCCCCGGTGGACTCATGTTGGAATCAGTCGCAAACTTACTCAGGGCTTAATTAGTAATACATCCCCAGGACTCACACACTCCACATGTCTCCAAATCCCTATTGATACGGCTTAAGCCTGGGGTCAGTGTTGTAGTTAACGAGATACCAGCATTGCGCAGGACTGTATCCGCCGTGAGCGACCACGGAAATTTGGTCAACCTCTCTGCCCATGGCTACAAGGGTACGAATCACTGACGACCTCTTTCTAATGAGATACGATTGTCGAGTACCAAAGGAGCAAAGTACGATCACAAAACAGAGCGATGGAAAATTGTCTGAAAACATCTCAATATATCATGGTGCTCATATGTACAGGAATCACGTCAAGCCTTGTATCTACACTGAAGCGAAATCCGCCATCCCATCCGCCGACAGGAAGCAACCCATCTAGCAGTCGACAGTCTTGTCGTCGATGGGCGCAAACTCCTGCGTGACCTCCCACTTGCCCGCGTCCCACTTCTGGTCCGTGGTCTGCCACTCGTGGTACCGCCACGCGGTGACGGTGCAGTGGCACCTCGGGTCCGCGGCGCCGCACGAGTCGCACCCCGTGAACCGGTTGGTAAAGTCGGAGCCGTAGATGAACTCGTTGGCCGCGCTGAAGTCCGAGATGGTCTTCTTGATCTCGTTGCACGCCGTGTTGAAGTCGGCCTGGTCGTCGGTGCAGGCGGCCGCGGCCGAGCGGAAGTCGACCTTGTAGCGGGTGCTGTGTGGGAGGGGAATGTCAGCGTTATCTATTTTCTGCTTTTGGTGTTTGGACTGTGCTATTCGTGTGTGTACACGCGAAAGACATCGGGAGCCCGGCATGTTGCGCTTGAGATTGCGCGCCCGGCGCCGAGTCATGACCTGCATAGCCCCCGTCGGTAGTTGTGCCAGATCGTCGGTACGTGGGGGAAATCGATCCATCAGGGTAGTGATGAACAGGGGAGAACGGAGGGAGATAGGAGAAGAAGACATACCAGCCCAGAGCAGCGCTGGAGAGCGACAGGACGGTAAGTGCGGTGGTGAGGAACTGCATTTTTGCGGCTGTGTGTGTTGTTTACGAGAGTAGTAGCAGAGGTTGGTGGTTATTGCTGGGATTAGGTGGCCAGAGACCGTAGATCTTGGTATGATTCAGGAAATCGTCCGAAAAGAATGACAAGTGCTTGATGCAACAAAGAGAGTGAGTCGTGCTCGAGTTTGGAACTGATGAACCTTCTTCCTGGACCTCGATGGATGGGACAGCCCGACGATCTATATACTCCTGCCTGCCCTACCCTGGAAGCTTATCACCTATCACCCTCCGCAAGTCTGGATCTCTAGTGGATCTCAGCCGCAGCCTTACTCCCATCAACGTGCGCAGGGAACGAGTAAGGCGAATTGGCTCAGGGGCTGCGAGCAGGCTGGGCGGCCCCACGTCAGCCCACCGACCAAGAGGGCTAGATGGCCTTGTCGGGCTGTTGAACCAACGCGACGACGCACTCTCGTTGGCTCATGGGCGGCATACGTTTCAGGTTCACCCACGTGGGTACGGGTGTTCGTCCGGTATTGTAGGGCGACGTCGTATTCTGGGCACTATTAAAAGCCACGGCCAAGGGTGGCACCAGGGCGCGCATGACGTGCAAATATCTTGTATTGGCGGCTTAGCTACCCGCACACGCATCCTCTTATGGGCATGATAAGCATGTTAAAGTGGTTAATGCCAGTGTCCTCCACGAAAGTCCGCGCCGATTATCCGGACGGATGCCGATCCCCCCTCCACCTCATCTACTACATGTACGGAACGTGGGCAGCACATGCCAGCGTCCCCATCCACCCGTACTCTTCGGTGGAATGCAAGTGTTCTCAGAAGTTGTCAAGCAGCCTGATGGGTAGCGCCCATCTCAAGCCAGGTACAGGCTTTCCACGCCACAAATATGTCGGAATGTCACTCGAGCGACGACAATTCCACTCGACGTGGGCATGTGAAAACCCAATGTTGCCACCACGGCTGAATGAGGCTCCAAGACGCACAACTTCTAAGCTCACACCGTGACCACATATTGGCTCAGCCCAGCCTATTCAGGTAGCCGGATACGCGAACCGTACATTCACCGTAACCCCATTTTGCCTGAGCGTCACCACTGACCGATCTCTGAAATGAAACCAGTTGATGTTATTACTGTCAACGGGCCGGCGCGTCCTCAGCATCATCGATGGAGGTGTAGGAGGACCATCGTTCACGACCCCAAAAAGCTCCAGACTCTGCAGAGACCAAAAGGCATCCTCTTCCAATGGTGCGCATCTGACTTCTGAGTGCCACCCATCTTACAGCCTCGCGTATCTCGCTCCTGGAATCCCACTAGGACTCGCGCATGGTGAACCTGATCCTGAGGCGGCGGATGGAGGGCATCGCTGACCTCCTGAAGACTCCATTCTAGCGAGACAAGACTCCCATGCCACTCGATCTCGCAGTTCCGGTAGAATATTCGGTCAACTTCGTCCTGCAAATGGGACGCCACAATCCTAATCGCGCCGAGGGCAGTGAAGGGGGCCGTTAGTCCGGGTTGGTAAACAGGGCCCGGGGGGCACATGTTTTCAAAGATCATGGCTCGGATTTCCGCCGGTGCATTCCGGAGGAAACGGCCGAAGCCCGGGTCGAAGAGCTCGTCTAGGTTGTCGGCGGGAGGATTCATCTTGTCTCGTCGACGATACTGATTGAGTGAAATCGTTCGTGGAAATTCTACTGGGGCTGTTGAGATAATTTGTTGTTGTAAGAGGTCTTTGGTGACTAAATGTAGTGAACCATTCTCTGAAGCAGCAAAGCTGGGGGTGGGAAAACAGCCCAAAATCCCTGAACGGCTGTGACCTTCCTAAGTGTTGAGTTGAAGGAGCAAGGAGAAGGCAGAACGCCTCTTGGGCGCGCCCAAACTCCTGACGAGGAAGCAATCAACCTCTGGGTTGGTCTTTCTGTTCGCCGCCTTCCCTTCTCTTCTCATTCATTCCCTACCTTCCTCTCTTCTGTGAAGCCAGTACTGATTGAGGCGGCGGCTTTTGTCTGGAAGGTACGAGTTCGTTTTCTATCCACGGTACGTGTGTTTCCACATACCGCCGGTATAGTTGAAACTGCGAGGAGAAAGCCAAGAGGAATCAAGAACAACAGTGAAATTTTCTAACGTGATACGAGAAACTATCTAACCTACTTGTAGGTTACCAAGTTGGGTTGAACCCCACGCTGTCTATAGTACCAGCCATTACATGCATACTATGAGCATGAAACGGAACATTTAAAGCCTGGGCACAAACTTGCTTAAAGGCAAGCTCGCCTTGAGACTGCTGGCCCTGCAAGCTCGTGAGACCCAAGCTTTCATTTCCGATATCCTACCATGTGGCTCCAAGTTCTGAAGCACATTTTGGAAGATGTAGAGCAAATCAGCAAACCTTGCCCTGAAGAAAGTGCCTCCACGGCTTGTGCTCTCCAGCAGTTGACAGCTCAATGGGCAACTTCCGGACCCACCATAGTATGCTTGGCAGCAGGATTGAATTGACGTGGGAGAAATCGCACGGCAGGATACATATGGAGGCAAAAAATAGCTCCGGTATTAAATTGTTTCTGATGATTGAATCAATGCAACTGGTATTGGACCAGATAGGTCTCTAGAACCAGTTCATCTAGGCCACATACGGCGGGTCTGATAACTTAGTTTCAGTTAAGTTGATTCGGAGCTTCGGAGACTACGAAGGTATACCGGTATGTCATAGTTATGTCGCTTGAAGAACACCCTTCTTCAATGTCTCCGTATCCACTGATTGATCACATATGCTAGCCTCACAATACCTTCACTTCCGGGGACAGTCGCGAATCTGGCGACTGTGAAATTCATTGAATTGTTCTCAGGCTCGTCACTGATACCAAAGAAGCAGCTGGGACTTGACAGCAGTATGATATTCGAGGAGGCTATCATTGTTTACTTCTTTCTGCTGCAGCGATTCTCTCGTTTGGCTTTCCTCCGCTCTGTTTAATTTCTAACTGTGCATACCAGGGCTATGAGACCAGTCATCCATTTTCTTTCAACACTGCTCTACACGTCGTTCCGCTCAGAAGTCAAACGCCAAAACTGCCAGATAGAGCGGGTTAAGGTTCACAGGACCACACAATTCGCTTTCCATATTATGGCAAACGTTCTGCGGAGGTTGAATCACCATATTTCCGAACTCGAACTCCGAGGGGAGATAGCCCAGTCTTTCATTATACATCACAGGCCACCCCCGAGTCAAACGGCCCATCAAACACATTGAGCAGTAAGAGTCTCCCGGATGAGAAACGTTTCCACCAACGGGAAGCATGTAAACACCCGAGTAATGGTCTTCAGCTCAGATGCCTGTCTAGAAGGGGGCACTGTCTTGACAACAGAGTTCGGGTACAATCGTTATTGTGCATTGATGACCACACAGGTCACGTTATGAGGAGATGTCTTATGAGAATGAAGGCCTCAGCCCCAATCAATATTTGATTTGACTCTCAAGGTTTTAAGGTTTATAATGTCTAGATACAGCCCGGGGAGCGATTCCCACCGACAAAGTATATACATCCAACAGAACGACTTCAACAGAAACATCCATACCGGTCAGCACTTTCCAAAAAGATTATACCGCAGAAGGCAGCCAGATTTACCGCTCCAGGTCGAAAGCGGCAGGGCCCGTGTACTTCTGCTGGGCGGAGGCGCCGGTCTGCTCGAGCTCGACCTCGCCGCCGGCGATGATGTGGGAGCCGGCGCGCTGGGCGGTGGTGGACACTGGCTTGGAGACGCTGACGCGGAGGCCGTCGCCGTTCTTGGCGACGAAGAAGGTCAGGCCGGACTCGCCGCACTGGCCCTCGCCGGCCTTGACCTCGGGGAGGGTGCCGTCGGTGGTCAGGACCTGGGCGCGGCAGTGGGCCGGGGCGGCCGAGGCGTTGTCGGTGGAGATAACGTCGAACTCGTAGCTGTGGGAGATGGGTGTGTCAGCGTCGGGCTGGGCTCTGGAATGGTATGGCGTGGCGGCGGGACAAAGGTTACTCACATGCACTCGAAGCCGTGGGGGACGCAGGCGGCGCTGAACGCGGAGGCCTTGAAGAGGACCTCGGCGTTGGCCATGGAGGCGGCGGCGAATGCGAGGATGGCGGTGGTGAACTGCATTTTGATGGTTTGGTTTTGCAGGTTTGGTTGAAAGAGGTTGTGGTGTTGTTGAGTAGTTGTCTGAAGTGTGAGGTGTGAGTTGCTGATGCTGAACCAGAGACGGATTGATGGATGGCGGACGTGGTGGTGGTATTTATGTTTATCATCTTAACCCACAGATGTATTGTCGACTGCCTGCCTTGTTGTAATACGAGCATGACAGCATCAGAGACGGTAATGATAGGCATAGGTGGTTCCGGCCGAGGACGCTGTCACGTCGACGTCCATCATCGTCCGGGGGCTCCGACCTTGTTCACGATGGGGCCGGTTGCCATGCTTGTTCTCAACCTTAATAGCCCCCTGGATGTGACTCCATCATTAACGCAGGGTTCCATCTAGACGATGCCTGTTCTTCGGCCCAGTAACGTATTTTACGATTCAGCACGTTGCTGGCCGTCCTGCGGCCGGTACTTCAACGTGAGGAATTACTTCCCGTCGAATTAAGCATGTCGACAACACGTCCAAATTATTGAACGTGGCCACAGTGAGTAATGCCAACCTTAGCCCACATACCTCATGATACCGATGCTCACATCGTCATTGCTACGTGCCAGTCCTCGTATACAACAGCTGTCTGGGCTGACATCACACTGTCTCTTTGGATCACAGCAAGTCCAAAGAACCTTACAGGTCCGCAGGATTCAGGGGCGACGGCCCATTTCTGCGGGAATTTCCAGCCAACTGCCCTACTCGGAGATCTACCGCAAGCTAACCTGAGGCCATGGCACTACGAAGCTGTCATGCCGCACTGCCGCGCGAACAGGGCTCAGATAGAGACCAAAGGGGGCCAGGGGGGATACACGTATCCATGCTGGCGCGGGGAAAGACGATGGTGGCCATCCTGTACGACGGGATTTAGTGGGAGGCTGTACCTTAGACAGGGAGTGGCTGACAACCTGCTCGGTATAGCATGCCCCAGACCCGAACCTGAATTCGGGAGTCGGTCGAGAGGCGAAGCCTTCTCGCATGAACGTTATTCCCCCCACAGTGTTACTTGCCCCCAATTCGTCTATTCAACGCTCTGGCACCACACATTTTTCGCAAGAGTACCATGTAGACTAGTAGATGGGATTCCAGGAGGACATCTGAGTTCCATGTGGTGTACCTAGGTATCGTTGGTAACTCCTGTTTGCTCCATCTCGCAGCCAAACAACTGTATCGCTTCCATGGAGGTATAGATTGCGATCTCCCGCTTGCTCCGGCAACTCGACATGAACCATTCAGGTACACCATTATTGCCACGTTGGCTTGGGCCTGACTTTGCTGTGGATCGGGGTCATCATGAATTAAGTGGTTCTAGAAAGTCGACAGGTGTTCTATGGGGTCGATGTCTAAATTTATACAAGCACACATGCCCCCTGAAGTATCGAATTCTGGGTCCCTCAAGCACTTTCTCTCCTGTACGTACTTTTATTTTCTCGTTCGTTACATCAGTGGTATCACAACATGGCACGGAGTGATTTGCTCAAAGACGGGAAGACCTGCTGACGAGCTGACAGTCATCCACAAGCCACCACTGCCGGTGCTGACCCAACACCCTGAAAGTAGGCTTGATCTTGCCTTTGATGATAAATTAATGTCCTGGGTACAAGTAGATCAGGAATACGAGCATTACCCCGCCATGTCAGTGTACATCATGATCATACAAGTGGTGTTGGTTGTTGAGTCAGTGGGGCTGAACCGCATTTCTGGATGAACATTCAACCGGTCATGGAAGGATGCCAGGATGGGCACTGTGTGACAGCCTCTAGAGCAGCCGCCGACCGCATCAAGAAGCACAGTTACCTATCGAGTGTTCTACGTAGTTGACACGTACACCAAAGTCCCCAGATCCTGCTCATGAGCTCACCGCCTAATTCGGAGCCAGCGAGGCTGAACCTTGGATCTCACACCTGGAGAGAATGTTCTCCAAACTCATGTTCTCCGACTGACTGTTCTGCTGCATGATACGGGGGTGTTGTCCGAAAGTCGGTGGCACTGTCACGTTGAAATGCACACTTTGAAGTTCAGTGGGTTTCCGCGTCTCAAATTGAAGAAGATTTAGCCAACTATTGACCACACTGATGCTGCTTTCTATCCGCAGTGTGTCATCTGAAAAGGGCCTGTAGAGCTTTTGTAAAAACAGAGGAACCAATCTAGTGTGATAACATGTATGAGGATTACGTCCTGCTTCGTGATGACTCCATCTCCAATTTAAACATCTTCGCAGCCGTGACTGATCCGACCATCAATCCCCTTGCATGCGCTCAAGCATTCCATCATAAGCCATTATAAATACATCTGTCCCAAAATCCAATCGTCCTTGCTTCTGGCATTCTATGCGCAGGCTCACTGGTCCTCTCCACTCTTCCGTCCCGTTTGCTCCACACTCTGCCCGTCAAAATCCGTCATTTCCTCGTCGTGCTGTATCTCGAACTCCTTAAACTTCCTCGACGGCAGCCTGATGGAGAACATGTGGTCCAGCTCTTCAAAAGTGCGACCCTTGGTCTCGGGGAGGCAGAGGAAGCAGTACAGCGCGCACAGCGCGCCGATGCCTGCGAAGATGAAGCCGATCTTGCCGCCGAGGTTGGCCTGGTCCTCATTGATGAGGAACGGGACCCCGAGCGCCAGGGCGATGGCACAGATCTGGTAGAAGGCTGACGACAGGCCGATGTTGAAGCCCCGCAGGCGCGCCGAGGACACCTCGGACATGAGGACGAAGCCGTACGGGCCGATAGTGATGTCGTAGACGAGGTTGCACAGAACGATGATGGCGCTCTGCGCCCAGCAAGACGGGGCAGTGCCGGATGCCGGGCGGGGGATACGGTCCAGGACGCCGATGGTCCCCTGCAGAACCGCCAGGACGATGCAGCCCCAGAGGTAGGCGTCGCGGCGGCCCAGGAACTGGAGGAACCACCAGGCGAGGCACGAGCCGATGAAGCCGATGGCGTTGACCCCCACGTTCATGGTGTAGGCGTTGTCGGCGCTCAGCCCGGACAGCTCGAAGAAGTAGACGGCGTAGTCATGGAAGACAACGGCGCCGACGAGGGCCTGGATGGCGTAGACCATGAGGCAGATGATGAGGCGGCGCAGGTCTGTGCCCCGGAAGCACTCGCGCATCCGCGGCTCGGCGCCGTCCTTTGCCTCGTTCTCGGCGCGCAGCGTCTCGCGGACGAAGCTCAGCTTCAGGGCCGGGTCGACATCAGATGTTGCGAGGCGCCTCAGGGAGCGCTCCGCCGCCGCATACTCGCCGCGCTTGCACAGCCAGTAGGGCGGGTCCGGGCAGAAGGGCCCGAGGGTGAAGAGCAGCATGAGCACGGGCAGCGGCCACTGGCTCGCGATGGGGAACTTGTAGGCCCACTGCGAGGTCATGCCGTTGGCGATCTTGAGGATACCCGAGCCCATGAGCTGGCCCGCCACGAGGAGCATGTTGATGGCGGAGGCGGCGAAGCCGCGCAACACGACGGGGCACACCTCGCCGACGTAGGCGGTAGCGCAGACGGTGAAGAAGGAGATGACGCAGCCGTTGAGCAGGATGCCTGTGACCAGCTGTGCCGGGTGGGTGGCGAAGAACTGGACAAAGACGAAGCCGACGGACAGGGACGAGCTGAGGGCGATGACGCGCCTGAGGCCGAGCCGGTCGTAGGCCATGCCGGCGCAGAAGGCACCGATGATGGAGCCGATCTTGTTAGCGTAGTTGAAGGCGCCGAGCCAGTGTGCTTCGATGATGTAGCCGCCCTCGTACGAGACGCCGAAGTGCTGCTTGAAGGGCCCCATGCCGACGAGGGCGCCGATGACCTGTCCATCTAGGCCTTGGCAGAGTGTGGCGAGGTTGACGACAAGAGCCCAGAGGACTGCTGGGTAGTAAAGCCTGATGGCTGCCCAAAAGTTTAGAGAATGCTCTGTCTCTGTGTAGCGTGCAGCCTTGTCAGCCTCGCTCGTAGAGCGCACTGTTACGTCGACGCTAGATGCTTTTTTCGACGATGCAACGGAGGTCGCATAGGAGGTCGTATTAGACACCGTATTGGATGTTGCGTTGGAGGTGTTATTAGATGTCGTGTTGGATGTTGTGTTGGAGGTGGTATTGGATGTCGTGTTGGACTCCGGGTTGAGGCTGGCAACACAGTCGGATGAGCTAGCTGGGCTGGGAGGAACTTGAAGTGCAGCAGCAGCAGCAACCTCCAGGCTCTGCGGAGGAGATACAGTGTCCGACATGGTGTGGTGTTGTGTATGGTTGGTTCAGGGGGTTGTAATAGAATTTCAATGAGCACAAGGTGTCTCAATATTCAGATCAGGACTTGAGGTTGTGGATTTCAGGAATGGGTAAAGGATGACAAGAAGGGAAGGAGGATGATTGATTTGCAGACACCAGGAACGAATTTATGTCTCACTGTACAATATTCAGCAATTAATTCCGTTCAGCTCTGTGCAGCCCATCAGAGTTGCCGTGTAGCAAAGGTATTCAGGCATTCTACCGAATAAATCTTGTAAGTCGTGCCTCGCGGACACTGCCGGGGCGACAACCGTTGGACGCCGTCGCGATTAGCTCCGGTTCGATGACAATTAGGAATCGATTTTCGGGAACTAGCTATGCTTTATGGAAATAAATTACAACAATTGCCAAAATAGTGGCTCGGCATCTGATCGTGCCAGTGCCTCGAGACTGCTGATTAGATAAATGTGCCCTTTGGAACTAGTTATCTTGCTTCGTAATCATGCTGCCGCCACAACACTTTCCGACCAGCATAGTTAGAGTGGACCTCTTCCACAAACTCTGCGCACTCGCGTGTGAGTCTAAAATGAAAAAAGGAGGAAATAACTGAAAAAGGCCTGCTGCATTTGTTGAGAGGCGAAATGCTGTGGCTGTCCGACCTGAGAAATCGTGGAAAGCGAGGAGACACAGAGGGGCGGTACACCCGGCCAACTAGTGAAACCCTTACATCCGTTCGCCTGTTTATGTGCACATATCCGGAAATTTCCAATTTTAATTGGCGCTTTGCCAATACACAGAAATCGATACGATACCAGATTCCCGAGAGCTGTCCGCGTACAGATCCGAAGGGATGCAAATCTAGTGACAGGTAGAACAAATTGCTTCATGCTTGCCACCAACCCCACACAACAGCCATGGTGCAACCAAATACCCCAGAACCACAAGTTACTGTCCTACACTCTTCAAGTGCCTTTTTGGTGTCATGCAGGCTGTAAGAAGTACGCAATTAGAAAATGATGACGGATTTTGTGGCATTTTTCTGGGGACCACTTGACAGTGCTGTTGACTCTGTGCCGATTTGGGCCATCCCGATCCGCACGTATGTGTGGTCGAGGTAACAAACCCGTAGCAAGGCCAAAGCAAGCGAATACTGGGCTCTTTGGGAGGTCGGCCCATATTAATTGGCGACACCAAGAACATGCAGGCAGAACAGCGGCTCCGTCTCCCGGCCCCTCCAGACGGCAGTTTCGGTGTAATCGTCAACCCATAATTCCCCAGTGTCGGATCCACTTTTCAATGATCTGATGGTGACAGGTTTGTTCTTGTTCGGATATCGACGGACGCTGATTTGTTCGACGGCACCTTTCATCTGCAGCTCAGTGGCCATTTTGACGACGCCCCGATACGGTTTCCCGGCGCCCTTCCAGTTGATGGGCATAATATAACCCCACCGAAAGCGGCCCATGACCAAGACGGTGCCCTATACCACTTGCTCGGAATGCGGTTTCCCCCATCTGACACTCCCGTTAGTGGGAAGCGAGGGTGGTGCTTCCACAGACTCGCCAAATTCTCGGCACCTGCAGGAGTCAAGAGCCTTTGCGCGATTGCTACCAGTGCTGGGAGTTTGTGTCGTGCGGATTTGTCAGGTTCCGCGCAGTGTAGAACTGGAGTATGAGCCCCCAGGACCTAGCTGTCACATTGTCCCTTTGGGCCATGGATCATATGTAACGTGACATGTTGATCATAAATCGGACATGTTCGGGGTTGCGGCCTACTGGTCCTGTCCTTGTCCGACTGGTAGAGTCGCATGCTCGGGATTCTCCAGAGTACACCAGAATGATTTCTCGTGCATGCTTTCACAGCAAGCCAAATGGCATGTAGAAGAGGACCAGGGGAGAAAGTATGTTCTACTGCAGGGTCTACATGCGGCTGTTAATGGGCTCCGAATTGGAGCCCGGCTTGTCGTTGAGCCACGTAGAACGTGCCCCAGATCGTCACCTCTCTGGGTCCGGAGCAGGCCCAGCTGCTAACGAACTCCCGAACCAACGGCGGTTCGCAATGGTTCCCGCCGAACAAAGCCTTCAGAGAGCTTGTGTCACCACATTCTCACAACAGCAAACTCGTCATTTAGATAGCATTCTCTGGTGTGGAGATATGAAGGTTAGAAATCATGTCGGATATTTTCTTACTCATCTTTTGGTCAATATGCAATCACAGCAAACCAGATTCCCACCAATACGAGGAGGAAAGATACCTGTATACTTATAGATGTTATCATATATAGCCTTCATGTAACCACGCTCGACTGACTACGTTCACTATCTCACCCAACCACTCCCTGGGGAAAGAAGATCATGGACATTTATCAGAAAGAGCCTTATGTGGGGACTTCAGCACCCTCGGGCTGCCCCAATTTACTTGATATGATATATCTCTAAGATTCCTGTAACTTGACCTGGATTACTGAAAGTATCAATCAAACCTGCTAGCCCATTCGATGCAGTGCCAGGCGTTCCCACGCCCTTCTCAGGGTTGCGAGAGCACCTCACCAAGCCGCATGTCTAGACGGCACTGCTCTAGACTCGTCTTGGCTACCAAGCTCTGCGTCTGGAAGTCTTTCGAAAGCACTGTTGGTAGTTGCCGCCTCTTTTATTATTGCTCTTCTTGTCCCGCAAGAGGCTGCGTGCGTCTCCGGGCTGTCCCGACCCTCCTATTGTCAGAAGAGTCAGATCACCGCCTATCTTTTCGGGAATTCTGGCTCGACTTGACGTATTGCAGCAAAACAGGTGCCTGAAGAGGGAAAATAGAGGACGAAGTGTGAGGATTGAGGCAGATATCATGCCCACATCAGGTTCAACAAGTGTCCAAACGTTGGCCTTGTTCATTTCAACTGGGAATCACTCTCAGCACATGATATATAAACCGAAGTATGAGGAATCTTCACTTGCTTGTGTAATCCGAGGAGAGGCCCTTGTGTACAAGGTTGATGAGAACCTTCAACCTGTAGATCCTGACAGCGCGCACAAGACCACCCAGCCTGAACACGAAAACAAGGCCAATCTTCTTTCCCAGGCTCACCTTCAAATGATAAACCTGGTACATTGGAAGACATAGAATTGCCACATCCATGAGTATGTTGGGTGTGCTGTTGCCCAAGAAGACGCGTTCCTTGTCCACACAATGCCATGTGGTGATTAATGGGTCCGAAGCCATAGCAACAGGGGAGTACTGGAAGATCACCACCAGTAGGATGGACATGATCCACATAATGGCAATGGAGCCCAGGATTTCGGCTCTCCACCTCATGAATCGTGTGGGAAAGATACGGAGTTACATGCTTGGGACGCTGAGCTTGACGGTGGTGATCAGGGAGGCGTAGACCAGCTGGCCGATCCACCCGATCTTGTACAGAGAGAGTTAGTAATCGATTGAGACATCCATGCGGCTGCACTGGGTTAATTGACTTCATTCTCGTAGAGGGCCAGGTTGGACGTGGGAGAGATAACTTAAGGAAAGGCAATCCAAAAATTCCACGCCAGAGTCAGAATCGAACGAACTTATGAATTCGCCAGCTTTCAGAATGTGATATATAGGATCCATATACATCACAACGGCCAAGTGCTTGCCGAATTCGCTGTATAATATGCCGCAGACAGCGCGAGAATAGAGAGCCCAGGCCAAGAGCTGCCACAAATTCCAAAATTAGGAAAAAATTCAAGATTATTCATTGTCTGAGCTCCAAATCTTGATGAGACAGCAGCACCTGCTAATGCGGCAGCCATTGACCAATCCTACGGCCCAAGCGGAATTTTCCAAAGGATGCGAAGCCCAAAACGCAGGGTGATGATGAGGGTCGTTATACCGAGTATCGCTGAGATGGCGCGAATAGCTTCGGGGCCCGAGTCGAGGGCAAGGTACTCTGGAGTGAATGGTTTTGGCGACATTGTGCTTGATCCTTTACTACTGTAATGACGAGGTCGTAGAAGAAACGGAGACAGTTATCGGTTGATCTTGAACAATAAACTTGGGGATGGGCCAACAACCTGCACTGTTAAAGGCGTGGCTCCACTTCTTATGTTCTCAGGATGCAGACTGGGGCAGCTCTTTTGTTTGACTGAGTGCGCTGTTTGCCCAAAAGGGGGACAGTCACCAGGGAGTTCTTACGAGGCCTTCGTTACCGGTGTCAACTTCGCAGTTCCGGATGTAACTATTCCGAAGACTTTTGTCATTTGTGAAGGCGATGCTCTGTTTCCTCGTGAGCACCAAAGAGCACTTGCGAGCGCCTGTGGCCAGGACCTCAACCAAGTCAACGTCAGTGGTGGTCACTCTGCATTTGCTAGCGTGCCAGAGGAGCTTGCAGACCTGTTGGTGCAAATTGTGGGGAGATGAGTGTGGTTCGAAGAAATCAGGCTGCGACAGTCTTCGGGTGGACGTCGATTGGGCTTTCCGCTGCGGTTGGGGAAAATCCTGACTTCAATATTGCATTAACCGCAGCCTTACATGTATACTTTTCCGTTGCAAGTGCGAATTCGATTGGTTACTACCGCACCAACAGTACTGCCACGTGGGGCCAGAACAGGGGCAGATTTTTAATTTGATAAGGTTTACTGGTCATTCAATTACGTTACATCTAGACTCCTACACACGGGCAGTCCCCCTCTGCTGTCTAATCGTTTGCCATTCTTACGCTCAACCGGAGTCGAACAGACGACTTGGGAATGATCGCAGTCTTCCAACAGAAAGTTCTTTTCTCCAGTTCCGTGTCCAATGAAAAGTCAAAGCTTAGTAAAACACTGACGATCATCAACCTTAGTATGTCAGCAGAGAAAAAACGACCAGGGCACGCCCTTCGCCCCATGCCACATACAAGGAAGTTGTTGTTCATGTCAGTGAGCTTCGCCGCAATCGGTCTCTTCTGGCCATTTCCCTCTGTTGGTATATCTGAGCCTTTTGGCGTGGCCATAAATCGATGACCATTGAAAACTTCAGGATCGAGGTAGACCGTCGGGTCCCTCTGCATGATCTTGAGAGGAAAGCATGCCCATGATCCTTTGGGTATGACAATATCGCCTCCGAGAGTTGAACGCTGAAGTACCTTCCTTCGTAGAGTAATGCTGTCCACTGGATTCAGACGCATTGATTCTTTGAGAAAGCTGTTCAGGAGAGGTAGCTCATGGAGACGAGATGCCCAATCGCTGGTCGACTTTGCAGCATCTATCTCCTCACGCAAATGAGGCATATATTCAGAATGGTGAAAAAGGTCGAAAAGCACGTATACGAAAATCTAACGAGATTAGTACAAGATGTGTAGCTGCTGAAGGTTGAAACACCTTACCATTGACAGCTGATGGATAGTGTCAAACCACAACGCTAAGATCTCTTGAATAACCATCTCAGCAGTCCAATTCTCTTTCGGTGGGGCTGAATCAATGATCCATTGAATCACGTCCTTCACAAGATCATTAGTTACTTTGTTCCCAGACTTTGATGTCCCTGAAAATTGTAACTTGCTGCGTTGTTTGCTCCTTTTTGACCGAGCGGTTTGCTTCTCATTCGTTCTTCAACTCGGGGAAGGAGATGACGAATGAGCGTCTTCATAGCACGCCGTCGCGTTGTTGCAATCGCCGCAACAATTCTAGTTACGGGAGAATTTGCATGCTGTCACCCACCTGGAAAGATTGAGTCCTAGAATGGATCATGGGTGTTTACCAACCTTGCTAGGCACCGAGGCGTGAACTGGAGAATTTCTCCCGTTACGAAAACATCATTTGGATACTGAAATGCAGCTTCGCGGAATTCCTGATTGTATGCTGATGCTGATTACCGCAATGCAAAACTACGCCCACTACGTAGTCTTCTTTCAAATCAGTAATGAGTGCATGTCGAGTTCAGCGCCGAAAAAGACGTAACAGTTTATCAAGACGACGAGACGTCTCGATGCTTCAAAAATTGGTACCCATGTCCTATGATTTTCTTCACAGTTTATTAGTTTCACCACTTCTTTACAGGCTCGCACGAACGAGATTCTAACCTTTAATCCCCCTTTGAAGCTCCCATTGTATCCCGATCGCCGCTGTGTCCCTCAAACTCGGCATAAATGTTGCCAGGTGTGCGGTGAGTAGAGTTCTCACAAAGCGTAAATACACTCTTGTGTTAGCAGTCGAATTTTCATTTACAGTGAATCCCATCACAGTGTACTTTGGTTGTAGAAGCTGTTGGAGTGATATTTTAGTTCTGACTGATCTTCGCATTTTGAACTAATTCTTTTCCTTTATACTAAGAAGTGAGTTTACTGAAGCTGTGCTGGACATCGAGTGCTCTCACGTGAGTGTGTTTGGTTCAGCAGTACTCCCGACATACCTTTTGTCAAATCTGAGGCTGTTGGTACTGGGATTATCACAACATGGGAAATACAATGGCACTCTTGCATTCAGTGTTGCATTGTCACTGGGGTTGAAGATCCCCGGCGGCGCTTGTTTCCGCTAATAGCATGGACTTTGATTCCATTTGTCCGACCTTTTCCGACATGTTAGACCACCCAGGAGAAGATGCAGTGAATGATACATCATTCCCCGAAGGTTTCATCCAACAACCAACACCATTTGCAATTCTCGACTTGGTTCAGGCTCCGCATTGAGATAAGGTACCCGTGTTCTCCTCTCGGCAGATCGCCCGGGTATGCTGAGCAGCACATATTTTTACCAATGACTCCCATTTTAAGGGATCCCCAGAGAGGGCCGTTGGACACCTAGTTGACTTTCGAGGGCTATCAGCCCTGGGCAATTCGGCCCTCATGGTTTTCAAAAGCACTGAACAGACATTTCCGAAACGGCGCTAGAAGCACTTGAGAGGACTTGATAAACAGGCAGGTATATTCCTGCTGGCTCGGCCCTTCGTGATCGGCGGCAAGTCAATGCGCAGAGCAGATGTAACGCAAACAAGGTGGGCCATTTTGGGGCGCTACCGGAACAGCGCTTAAATTTCAATCTGAAGGTGCCTTGGGCTTTGAGGTTGTACCCACCGACGAACTATTGGGTCCCGTCAAAGTCCACGGGACAGCCCCTGCACCGTTCAGGGCCTGGTCAATATCAGGTCGGAATAACACCCAAAAGTTCAGGAACGCGTGCATCATACCTGATAGCTGATTCTGTGGCCTTGTTCTACAACACATCTTCGCTGTGGGAGTGAATCGCAAACTCTATCAAGCGGGCTAAGCTCGCGGCAACAGCTCTTTACGGATTGTGTCAGTGCATGAAACACCCCAAGTAGACATACAGAAACACTCACGCCAAACCAACCGCGTAGACGGCGGCCAATCCAATTTTTCGTTTCCGCGGCATTCGCAGCTTGGAAATGAACGGCATGGGTAGTATCAAGATCCAGCAGTCCGTTACGACATTGAAAGTTGAGTTCAGAAGCTGGATATCGTTGCTTAACTTGTCGCAAATGTCGATGCTCACTGCTGCAAGACCAGCGCACTTTGACATGGCTGCTATTCCTGTCCCAAGCATGGCGGTATAGAAGAGCGTCAGAAGCACTGCGCCGACGTATACACTGATGCGAAGGTGACGACTTGTAGTAAAGATACGAAGGTAGAGAAGCAGGATCAAAAGCTTGGCAAACAGAGTTGCAAACGGATAACTCAATGAGTTTCATTCAGGTCCGATTAGTAAAAGAAACTGAGGAGATAGTGGGTGAAAGGGCTCACCTGATTATTCTTTTGGAGAGATCAACCATGACACGAGAACGTCCCATAAATGGCGACCAAACCCAACTTGAGTGGCTATAAGGTATTAGAAAGAATGGTGTGTACTGAGACACGAACAGGAAGTCCATGTACAATACGCACCTTCGACATTCATAATCAAGTGTGCAACAGATCCAAACTAGTACTGCGTGAGTAGACTGGGGACTCAATTGCGACGGAAATATACTTACTGCTGCAAGAACACAACAAGCTGTAGTTGTGATGGTCAGTAACGTGCTTCTTGTAGGCTCCCTTGTTGGCGCGGAGGCCTGGGAGAAATTACTCAAGGTAAAATGATCTTACTGTCATGCCAAGCCCATCCCTTAGTCCATCGTACACGGACCAGGATTCGAAGTCCGAGAGAAAGTATCATCAGATGAATGAAGACAACGCCAACAGTGAGCAGCTCAACAGCTTTGGTTGGAGGGTCTTTGAAATTGGGCGCCATTCCAGCCGGTGGTTCAGCCGACGCAAGACAGTCCAATGGGTTGTTGCAGGCAGCAGAAGACATTTTTCACCTGATTACTTTCCAAATTTGCGGGGACAAAGGTGCTTGCGCAAGAAACATGAATGGGTTTGTGACAATTAGACTGTCGCTCATTCGGCCATGTCGTTCAAATGTTTGAACTGGCATTTGAGGAGTCATGCCTCCGGCCCAGGTGATAAGACCTCCATGCGGCGCATCCAGCGCGGCCCATTCAACCTGCTCGCATGCTCATACTCGACACGGGTTCCTCTCATCTGGACACGTTACTATTTCGGTCCCAATACATGGGATGCGTAGTATTTTAAACCCTAGCTTATGCACGAGAAGGAACTCTGGTGGAGCAAGTGGACCCGCCGTGTTGCGTCGCATTTGTTGGTTTGCAAGCCAGTGATGACAATATCAACCGACATCAAATTCCCCATGCTCAGCGACGTGAGTTTCTGAATCAGAATTCATCTCCTATCACAAGCGATGAACGCAGATCTCATGGCATTTCTTGTTGGAATCTGGTTTCTCTTTGTTTCCTCGGTCTGTGGGGATATTTCGGCAACAAACCTCAACTAGGATAGGCAGGTAGGGGGTTAGAAGGTCGCAGGCCCCGCTGAGCAAGTACACTGTATAGACAATGGCGGACATTAACCAGGAAGGTTTTACTGTAACATTGCAGGTCTAATGCAGCATTGATCCGCACGATGCTTGGCCGACCCTGGACACGGCTTTCCCTGTTGTGTGTCAGCTAGCAAGAATTGGAGGAGGTTGGAGGCCAACAGAGCACTAGGGTCATTGCAAGCTGTTGTGAGAAATGCGTAGAACGTACGGGAACTGCGGTAAAGTCCTGCAAGCTTGCATGGGCATAGTCGTGGCTTACAAGTTTGGATTATGTGCTGCGAGAATTGGGATTCTCTGCTCGAGCTATGCCACCGAGGATCACCTTCAGAGCGGAGAAATTATGCAGTGAGTATTACGATGCTACCATGCCAGTGCCACAATTAGCGGGCTGATGGACTAATGATCATGAAAGAAAAACCATGCATCATGGCTTCTTGATGAAAAAGTTGACATGTTACAAGCTGCATTGCACGGCGCTCCTCAGGATTGCAAGCTGCGGCACAGCATCACAAGCCTGATTCAGTGGATCAAAACCCTGACTCGCAACAATAATTGAGCGACTTAGCAGAGACGATTAAAACAGCGGAGTATAGGTCTCACTTGTATTTGCACTTTTTTCACCAACAACACTCTGCTAGGCGCCCGATGGCGACCTGGAGTCTTATTGACCCATTTGAAGTGTCTAGACCCTCAAAACTCTGTACATATACAGAAAATCCAGTAATTGGTTCCTAGTCTGGTAAGGATCAGTTTTCCACTGAGAAATGTGGGCCCACATAACAGTCTTGGCAAGTCAGAAAAACACCCGGCTTGGCGGATTTTAAGCCGCAAAACAGCCGACACCCACACAGCTTAATTGAAATTCGATTCTACTAGGCCAGGTCTTGACAGTCCTACATACCTTGAGGAGATATCCAGTCGTTAGTTTCGGGCGCAATGTGCGCGAAGTGACTTTGCAAGTGGGCCCTGGCTTGCTAATAGGAAAGTTCAAATTAAAACTTGAAGGGTCTCCAATCCGGTGCCTGAAGTCCAGAGATAGCGGGGATAGCCCGGCTTTTCTCGTGTGATGAAGAATAGCGCGAATAGGCGGCGCGTAACTGTATTTTAGTGCGCTGGGGGGCGGACGGGCAACAGATTCAACAGAAGCCAGTCTCGCTCTCTCGAACAGGCATTCCTCTGCAAATCGCTCTCTTCTCAAGCTTCGATTCTTGTCTGTCAACGACTCCCTTAGCGTCTGATCACCTTATCGTTGTTCACAGGCGGAATGGCCGACAACACCACGAATCTGTCACTCGGTCCCGTCGTGGTCACCGGTGGCTGTGGGTTCCTCGGTTCTCATCTGGTCGAAACTCTCCTGAAAGACCGTGAATCTGAGGTCCACGTTCTCGACATTGAAACTACTCGCAACCGGATGCCTGACGCTACATACCACATTTGTGACATCACATCTGCAGAAGTTGTGAAATCTGCTTTTCTCAAGATCAAGCCCAAAGTCGTCTTCCATGTTGTGTCTCCGGATCCTCTGTCACACGATCATGCCCGCTTTCAGCATGTCAACGTTGACAGGACACATAACTTGCTTGTGGCTGCGCAGGCTGTTCAAACTCAAGCATTTATTTACACCTCTACTTCCTCAGTCATCCACAACCATGTTGACAATATGCTGGACGCTGATGAATCTCATCCTATCCTCCGATATCCAGCACAGAAGAATATCTATACTTTGACTAAAGTCGCCGCCGAGGATGATGTTCGTTCATTTAACCGAGCGAATGGCGATACATCGTTGATGACAGCAATAATCCGCCCGGCCTCTACTTCCGGCGAGCGAGACTACCTCAACATCTGGTCCATCGTCACAAAAGCCGGAGCTGGACGAGCTAATGTCCAAATTGGCGACGGTCAGAACTTGTTTTCATACACCTATGTTGGCAACCTGGTCGATGCCCACATCTTAGCAGCTCAGGCCCTCATCCGAGGACATGGAGAATTGCCACCACCGCCTGAGTCGTGAGTTGATGGGGAGGCCCGTTTCATCACGAACGATGAAGACCACGACTGGCGTTTCTGGGACTATCCGGGAGCGGCTGCTGCATCTGTGGGATACCCTGTGAAGAAGGACTATATTAAGATTATCCCGTTACGCTTGGCTTTGATCGTGGGTTTTGTTGCTGAGTGGTGGGTTTGGACGACGTCTTTAGGAAAGAGGGAGCCATTTCTTAGCAGGCAGACCGTGCGCTATGCTTGCATTCATCGGACTTTGAACGGCGGCAAGGGGAAACGAGTTCTTGGATACAAACCGAGGGTAAGCATGTCGCAGGCGATCCAAAAGACAGGTGCTTGGTTTGTCCAGGAGGCAAAGAGAGATGAAGAGGTCAAGAATTCCAATGAGGATTCCATAGGGCTTACCTGCTGATGAGCCGTCAAACCTGTAACAGATGATAGACTGCTTCACATCTTTAAGTTCACTATGATTGCTACGTCATCCGCCTACATGAAGTAAGCAGATTTCTACTTCGAGTGCTTTTGGTTTGACTGGCGGTAAACCGCGAATCTTAGTAACCACGCAGCTTGTAATGACTCAGATCAAATTAAAACGTTCGAATCCTGCATAAGAGAAATTTGTTCTCAAGTCTTTGTGTCACACACACTTGGGTATTCTTCGCGCGTCCAGTAGAGGCAATTATGTCCGTGAAGCCAGAGGCTCCTCAAAAGAGTGGATTTTTTACCAAGTACACAAATCTTCAACCATGGGGAGACCGTCCACTACAGGGGAATCGATCCTTCGAGGGTGGATATTCATCGGGTGTGGAGCCCCGAGGTCTCCAACCCCGGCGCAATATCCATTCCGGCCCGCTAGGAGCTAACTGACAACTAACCTCCCGGCCTGCCAACGTAGCAGCGAACACAACCAACACCCAACGTAGCAGCAGTAAATACAACCAACAACCGAGGTAGCAGTGAAGCCAACCAACACCCAACTAATCAAGCGGTGGATCCAGGGCCCCCGCTGGTACACGGACTACCGAAGGGCTGAGGAGTGAAAGATTCCAGTTCAGATCATTTACAAATCTGTGCAATGTTGGTGTACAGTAATAACCGTCAAATCTTGGGAAACGGGGGTCAGTCTGGCAAGGCGCTCCGGGCATTTGGGCTTCTTGTGGTTGGTGCATTGGAAGGAAAGGTGCATATCATTACTCAACGGCTTTTCAAAACAAACCCGGATCATGCAGTTGTAAGTTGATGCTGGTATGTGATACGTACATAGATACCAACAGACGGACTGGGTAGTATTGACATGTGCTTTGAGAGAAGGGATCACAATATGAACTCCGCTCGTCAACCAAGGATGATGATAACCACTTCAGTCTCTGGTCGCAGGTCGGTAGGGTAATGAAGGCGCTTTTGACTTTGCCGGAGCAGACGAGCGGCTCAGAGGCCGCGACTTCCATGTTCATTTACACCAAAGTTTCCCTCCGGCTCAGAGCTTGAAAGAAGCTTATTTCGCTGCCATAATTCCCACGAGGGATGCTTGAACCCGCTTCGACAAACAATCCCATCAAAATAGTTCACCTTTGCAGCAAACAAAACCTCAGACATGTTACAGTCCAAACATGATGCGATCACGAAAACGGAGATCGCGGTACACAATCGGAACCAAGAGCTTGACAGTCAAGACTGCGAAGCAGTCACGACAGTGCAAGATTGTGCTGCCTATCCTGTGTCGCTCAGGAGGGCCATGATAACGCTTGGTCTCGCACTTGAGACACTGTTGATTGCGATTGACAACACCATGTGAGTAACCTTGACCTTGAATAGGGGAGGGAGTAATGTAAATGACGAATTAATTTCTAAACGTGTCTCTTCTTGCACTTGCAGAATTGGCGTTGCTACACCCAAGATCATTGCTGTCTTCAATGCCCTTCCCCAGGTTGGCTGGATGGATCCACCTATTTGCTAACAATCACGTCCCTGCAGCCTTGCTTTGGCAAGCTGTATGGTGTTGTCAATGCCAAATGGGCTTACATAGTGTTCATTGTGGTCTTCGGAAGTAAGCCTCCTGAAACCCTTGGCCAGTTGACCTAGGTTACCGTGGTTCTAGTTTCTCACGGTGTTCTGTTTGCTGATTGGGCGGTGGTAGTTGGGTCAGTTCCCTGCGCAGCAGCTCCATCCGCCAACGTTTTCAACCTCGTTAGAGCAGTTGCAGGGGGAGGTGCCACTGGTCTGTTCGAAGGTGCACTGCAAATCATCACACTATCGGTTGTGCTGGAGAAACGGCCAATGCACTTGGGCCTTGTCGTCAGTGATTTCGGAGTGGCTTCTTGTTTCGGTCGCATTCTGGGAGGCGTTTTCACCGACCACGTATCTTGGCGTTGGTGCTTGTGGATAAATGTGCCCGTTGAGGCAGTTTCGCTCATGCTGGTAACGTTCTTTCTTGGTCAGGTTCAAACAGGCCAGACAACTAAGACCTCGTTTTCTTTAAAGTTTCTGTGGAGACAGATGGACTTGGCTGGCGCTACTACATTAATTGCATCGGCCTGTTGCCTTTGTGAGTTTATCCTGATTCTCAGTGATGGCTCTGGAATGGGGCGGAACCACGTATCCACGGCGCTCCTCTCAAATTATCGGTCTACTTGTGGGATTTAGCCTGCTTCTTGTGGTCTTGACCGAGATCCCCAAGCATACCTCTTCAGTGTCAGCTGCACAGGTTGTCAGCATTGGAGCGACAAATCTGGCCAACCTCACCAGTGATCGTTCGATACTGCTAGCGATAAGGGAGGCATATACTATTGCCGTGGATCATGCGCTTCTTTTTGCTCTTGCCGCGGCTTGCATTTCCATTCCACTCGGAGCTCTCATGGAGGTGAAGAATGTGAAGAATGTGAAGCAGGTGGCATCGCGGCGAGGAACTGCCTGAGCAGGGCAGCACAAATGAAACAACGGTCAATGCGCACGTGGGTCATGTGCACTGGGCCACGTCTGCCTTCAAAGGGTAAATTTTGGTATTTTTGGGTCACACGGTAGATTTAATTGGAAGGTGATTTTATCGAAGTAGTGATAACGAGGGTTAGAAGAATATTTCAGCTTAATTGTGTCATAATTTCTGTCCTAGCCTGGCTGCCATGAAAAAAGCCGGGACATGTTGGTTCTACCTCCATCCAGTCCGGGCCATTATGCCTCTGAGCATACAATGATGAATCTGGTATCGAAAGGATGACTGAACTACTTCGAGTGATCGTTCAAATATTGTTCCAGAGGTCACACCCCTTTGTATCCGGGCTAAAGAGCTCGCCACTTTGAATGGCGGACTGCGAATGATTCAGCACCCCTGTGAGGTCACTTCGATATTGCCGTACATGTGATTTGTGGTGAAGGCTTGTCCTGGGTTCAAATGTTTTGCGGCACAGTACAGATCTCAGGCCATATATGATGTGTTTTCAACGTGTTGCCATGGGATGGAATGTCTTGTTCACATAGCCGAGAGTGGTGCAAGCTCCAATCGGCCATGGTATTGAAGATCCTGACATTACCAAGAGCAAGTTCCGGGATTGTGAAGTACTTGACATGAACGATCGGAGAGTTGCTGCACTTGTTGGGTGGCTCATCTATTGCAGGCGCGCGCTGGTCGCCTATCAGGTAGATACTTTTCAAGCTGAACACCTCGGGACTGTTGCCTCTGCATGCCCTTGGTCCATACCATGTCTGCTTAGCACCAACGCGTCACGTCTTTGGGCTGCGCGGGTCTGTGATGGAATGAAAAAAGTTTTAGGGTCAGTGGATTCTCCGTCAATACACAAGCCCGAACGAGGTCTTTCGATATCTTGCCACTTTCTATTCATAGCGGGCAAGCGTCACACAATTGTGCAGAAAACATCAACAGAACCAATATCTTAGCTGACCACAGAGATCGACCCATGACGGAACGTTGATTGTCAAGAAATCCATGTACTCCACACGTGTCCCGGGGACCCCTTATCTTCACTGGACCAACATCGTGATTTCTTGCCAGGTCATCTACTGTCCCAACTGAATTGGCTGCTCCAGCTGTGGGCCGTGTCGAACGCCTCAGCCCGACGTCTTGAGCCCGATCTTACCAGAGTTGGTACTTGTCAGTTTTTTCACCAAGGATTTGCCGAGACCGCTCCCTGTTCGATCAAATTCACTAACTGTGCTAGTGAACATATCTGAATGCCACTACAGCTTCACCGCCATGACCAGCTTTTGAACCGCTTATACCAGCATGGCTGATAATTCCTCGCTGCTCTTCCATCTCAAACTTCTCGTTCTGGCGTTTCAAATGGCGCTTGATGTAAAAGGCCAGGCAGGCGCAAAGCAAGCATGCCCCGCTCATGATACCTCCGCCGGCGTAGTATCTGGGCTTTTGGCTGTCGGGAAACATGTAGGCGGTGTAGAAGTGCGCAACCCCGGCACCCATGAAGTTGACGATAGCGAGAGCCGCGGCCCGCTTTGAGCGCGGCCGCGGTAGTGATGCACTCACCCAACTGACGCAAAGATTGTACGGGGAGTAGGAGCCGCCGGTCATCAAGAACATGGAGAAATAACGACCACCGGTCGACGGCACAAACATTGCCTGTTTAATATTAGGGAGCTGAAGGGCACGATACGACCAGTCGCAGAGGGGATGGAAGGGGTTAAGATGTCACTTGCCAAAAGATTTCCGAGCAGAGCGACCAGCATAGGAGCCGCAATGTGATATCCCCGTTCACCCTGGTGTGACGCGTGGAAAGATATGCCCAAGGAGACAAAGAATGCAAAGAAGTAGGGTGGAGAAGTCAGCAGCAAAGTCTTGGTGCTGTCGTATCCGAGGGTGCCGACGATGGAAGGGAAGAAGTTGTTGAATGACTGGGCAGTGATGAGCGACATCTGCAAAATCACAAACATGTACAGTTTACGGTCCTTGAGTGCTTGGTTTAGTCCCCACCAGATTGAATCCGGGTCCTCGTCAACGATTCCAGCATTCTCTTTCCGGATGCGCCATTCCTGCAATATCGTGTCAGCGTCAAAATATCGGATAAAACATCGTCAGGATGCCGGGCCTTGGAAACCCCTTACAGCATATAACTGCATTTTATTGGAGAGGAAAAGATGCTTGCTTTGAAGAGGGTAGTCCGTGAGTAATGGAAGCACTGCGAGTGCTATGCCGACAGTCATAGAACCCTCGATGATGAAGAGCCACTCCTATTGGTATCTTTTAGCAAAATTAACACTAGACGCTACGCTTCTGCAACACACACCCACGAAGGCCGTCCCGCAACATTGTCCATCTGCGATGTTACTGGGATGAATTAGTGACTCGATCTTCCTCAAGATGTAAGAAGGTTCAAACGTTGCCATACTTCCTGCCGCTATAAGGCCGGAGAAAGCAGTGGCTAGCATGTTGCCACCATAGAGAACGGCAATCCGGGGGGGTAATTCGGCACGAGTGTACCAGCAGCTCAAGAGAACAAACACTGCTGGTAGGAATGGAGCTGCCAATTGTAAGCGGAAACTCCAAAACCTGATGATGCACACTTTTCAAAGCTTGTCTTACCTTCAACAAGGCCCAGGACAAATCTCACAGAGGCCAATTGAGCGAAGTTTTTGGTAAATCCCTGGCTCATGGAAACAACACCCCACAAAGATGTGGTGATGCAAATGTAATATGAACTAGAAGATGTTAACACGGTAATGTTATTTTGAGGATATAATATGTCAAAGTGGCCCAGTGATGATAGCGAAAGTTTCAGCTCCACTTACGGTCGAGTCCTCCCGATGATCAAGTTTGACGGGACCTGCGTTAGACAGTCTTTCTCATAACTAGTCAGTCTCTCAATAAATCTTTACAAAATGTTCAAACAAGGAGCTCACAGCCAACGTAGAACATAAGCAAGCATGTATTAAACTGGTCATTGGTCAAATTCAGAGTGTCCGTCAGGCCAACGATCTTAGCACTGGCAATATTGTTTCGGTCTCTTAACGTGATACATGTTAGAAGAAACAGCGATTTATCAGGCTATTCGTTATGTAAACCTACAGAATATTCAGCAAAAAAAGGATGAACACGGCTGGCAGGAGTGTAAGGTCCAACTTCCGAGTCACCTGCCCATTGAGCTTCAACTGCTCAGCTGTACTAAGATCGGCGATCTCGTCAGGGAGAGGCAAGTTGTCTGGGGCGAGGTCCTTAGCATCTTCGAAATGCCCAGCTTTGTCTTTTTGTACAGAAATTGTTTCAGGCATTGCGGACAGAAGTCAGGAAATGATCGGAGAAAGGCGTTAAGACAGGGCTCGGAGCATCATCTTTCAGCACAGTTTCCCGAGAATGCAGGACGTTTGGGATCCAAGTATACACTATGGGACACCTTATACATGCAAGGATCGGAGAGAAATCCGGCTGTACCCTGGATGACGCGGGGCCGGCTGATCGATCCATTACCCCAAACACCCAGCTTGACATACAATAGAGTAGCAACCTGGACTTTATAGGGAGCAGTACAACGCGAGGCCCCGCATTCTTTTGATTTATCAACGCGGATGTGGAGCTGTCATCTCCAAGTCCTCAATTGACATGGCATGCAATGATGCCGTAGAGATTGCTCGGCAAGAAAGCCGACGGCGCCGCTTCTGACCGCGCACGTCGTGGACAGGGGTGCGCAAAAGCCACATAAGAAATTATTTGCTGTCTTTGGTTAACAACTCAGCTATGATAACTTCGCTAGTTGGAATTCTGATCTTGAAAACTTATCTATTCTGTTGTATCGTCTTAGTGAAAAATGTGAACCTTGAATAAAGTAGAAAAGTAGTAAAGACTAACAGAAGCTGATACAGATGATAGTTAAATTCTGTGGAATCTTGTACATACTTGCGTCCATTTTAAAATTACTAAATAGCCACAGAACTATCTTCTATTACAAAGGTCAGTATGAGTATGACATGGAAATGAACGAGAATCACAAAGGCTGTGTACTTTAACACGCAACATCCTCTACCACGTGACTAAAGGGCCTTGTGATAATGCAACAGACGCTGCTCTGACAGGGATTTTGTCAATCACAGGGGCAACACAAGTAGACCGAGTGCGTGTACATATTGACTTCTCTTTCACCGAGCCATTATCACGAGATATGATTCAATTTCAATGTCTGAGGACCTAGCTGCAATCTGGCGTCGACGGGTGGTAGACTAACTATCATTATGGAAACCAGCAAAACTAATAGACATCGAGGCCCCCTCTCCTCGTCGCCCCATCAGGTCTTTGAAATGGTGCTAAGTGGCCCCACGTGCGGCAACGCAGTCCCCGGCGGTGGTGGCTGACTCGGGTTGCGGTTCCTGGGCTTGGGGTTGGCGTTGTTCTGCACCATCGGGTGGTATCGCTCGCGGCGCGGCAGCTCTGGCAGGATCTGGCTGACCCAACCGATGATTTGTGGAGCACCGAAGATCAGGCGGCACCCAGTCGCCGTGAACTGTAACTGAAAGGTCTGTTTATTGGAGCTCTGCTTGAAACTGCTATTGACGGAGAAGGGGCCCCAGCCGATGTTGGCGCTGCCGGCACTGGACCGCGCGCTGAAGTGTCTCTCGATGTGCTCCGTATTGCCTTTGAACTGAGGTACGAGTTGATAAGCTAGTTGGTCAAGAGGTGGTCATTCGTTGCAGTCAGAACCGGACGGGGAATTGGAATTTCATAACTTAATGTCCGTGTCGGCGGCGACGATGAATGAAGTCGGATACCCGGGAAACGAGCTGTACCTGGCCAGCTTGTTGACCACGCTCATATCGGGGGACATCGGACTTCAGTTTTTTAGCGTTTTGGACTGCATCCATTTATGCAGCTTCTGTGCCCCAGGGCTCAACCTTTTTGAAAGCAGATGATTAGTTGTGATAGACCAAGCAAAGAAAATCAGAAGGCTGATTTGGCTCTTTCGAAACCCACTGAATGTTGTCGCTGACGTCGAGCTGATAGTCATTGAACAATTCACCATACAACTAAGGACGTCCAATGTTGACCACCAGAGCCGAGCTGCAATTTATTGTTAGATCAGAGCTCAATGATGCAAGGGGGTGTGACGTACAATGATACGCTCACATCGCACTCTGCGAGGTCGCTGCTGAAGACACTGCGAAAGCGTATCAGTAAACATACTTCATGCCGGATTCGAGTCATTCAAGAAGGGAAATACTGCTTTGAGCAGCTCGATGAAAGAGATTCTGGGGGAAAAAGAGAAGGCTGGCAACCTGGAGGCTTTCTCTCGTGAGTAGGCGCTACCAGCCGAGAATAACCCCAGCCGGCGCTTGGCCCACAGCTGAAGCCTGATGAAGCAGTGCTGGTGCTACTCTTCTGATCGCTGGCTGAGAACGACGCCGTGATGGCTACCCACGGATCGCTGGCCGTTCCGGCCATCGGGAGCCCTCCAGAGCCCGCGTCGGTGCCCAAGAACTTCTTCCCGACATCGAACACGGGATGGGGCTGTTCCTCGTCACCGGTCACGACTGTTGTGCCGACAGTCTGCTCCTTGCCCTCGTCCTCCCCGACGCTGGCGCCCGCGATGACGGGCTCACGCGTGGAAACGTCTTGGCGCTTGTGACTGAGCTCCGTGACGAGGCTGGCAATGCTTGCATCTAAGACCTTCACCTTGTTAACCACCCATTGGCAAGTCGCCTTCTTGTTGTCTTCTGTAATGCAAGCACAGTTAGCCTTCCTTGTGCCATTCTCCTTATGGACTTTCCATCTCTTCCAAGCCCCCGGGGGCGGCAACGGTGAGTGTGAAAATGGGTCAAACGCACTGTCGTTCATGGAGGCCTTGTAAATCGCTACTTGCGCTTCTTGGTGAGCGCTGAGTGTGTTAGCGAGCTTGCTTCGCTTCAACTTCAAGCTTTTTTCGTTCTCGATCTTATTGTCGAGAGTATCCTTCGTGTCCCTTTGCCAATGTGAATTTCATTGCCGTCTTTTATAGTTGCTTCTTCCTCTTCCGGGGTGCTCGTCCCTGATGTGCCGTCGCCGGCTGTCTTCGTCGCTGATGTGCCGTCGCTGGCTGTCCTCGTCGTTGATGCGCCGGCGGTTGCTTTGGCTTGGCCCTTCACCCCAGACTTCAACGCCCTCAACTTCCGATTTGTGCTGGCGAGTTCTCCTTCGGCCAAATAGACGTCCTTGTAGGCGCTTCTAAGCTCCTCGATGAGTCTTCGATCTTCGGCAGCTCATCATCCGCCCCTGGCACCGGGTACTTGGACACTGCTTCAGCGTCAAAGTCTTTCTTGGCAAGGTTGATGCCTATCGTTCCCGCCATGGCCTCATATGAGATCCGCAGACGCCTGAGACGCGCAATCTCAGTCTCCAGCTGCTCAAGGGAATACTCTCTGTTTTTGGCAAGCCACCCTTCTGACTTCTGCTTGCACAGCGTAGCCCAGTTCCTTGACGTGAGATTCACGAGGAAGACTTCATTTGCCCCGTCCTCGTCGACGATTGTCGAGTTTCTCATGGACTCCTGTAGTTTCCGTCAGACACAAACTCATCGGCCTAGTCTCGGGGGTGTCCGCCTACCTTGCTCGCTTCGATTTTAGCGACAATTGACTCGACGTCTTGCTAGGAAGTTAGGCACTCTATGCACACGAGAGGGTGACGCTACCCGTGAAGGGGGTGCCATGGGGTGGGATCGCGATCTTGACTGACCGATGACTGCCTACCAAGGTTAGTTGACTTTACAAACACATCAGGCTGACATGTCAAGACGCACAAAGCTCTGCTCCACACCATACTTATGACCGTTGGACACCCAGTTCATGTTTCACGTTGCTCTTTGGGAACACCCCCCCTGCCTCATTTGTGTTGGATCAGTTTAGCTCATGCGTCACCCCAACATTTGGTCAAACGAATACCTACCGCGCGCCTTGCGCCTTGCCTCACCCCACTGAGACTGAGCTGCTGCCCACTCCTCTTGCTTCTTGATATAAGTGTCGACATTCGTGGCCGTGTCGAAGAAGTTGGTTTCAGTCAGGTACATCACAGCTCCATCGTAGACCTTATGACCTGGAGACCGCTCTTCCATGTCCTCAGGAATCTTGCGGGCAATCAGGCAGTCCAGAACACGGGAGTAGCTCCGTGCCACAGATTTCCCATTTACTATCTGGGTGACTTTCAGTTCATACGAAACTGCATCAAGAAGGCTCAACTGCTCACCATAACATAGGCTAATGGAACCATGTTATCCACCAGTCTGCTCTCAGCCTGCTGGACCTCAGCCGGAGTGAACGCAGAGTCGTTCGCGTCCCAGATGAAGCTGCCGCCGTCTCTGATCTCGCGGGTGTCGATAGTGATGCCGAGGATAGCAATACTGAGGTATCGTTCTGGAGCAACTATGACGACACAAATTGGGCAAGCCTACGATGAAGCTTGATCCCAGAAAGCTGGAAATTGTGAATGTAGGCTTGGATTCTGAGGTAGGTACCGGGAATGGCAGCCGCTATGGCTTCTCGAAGCAGCCTGGAGACACAGGCGGTTTGCTTGATGGAGTCCTCCTTCTGCTTCTCGGCGGTCTCGACTGCGTCTGACATTGTGTATCGCAGCGGTCACTCTTGACTTGGTTTCTCAACGTTGAGGGAGAAATCGCAGCGACGCTGCCAGGATTCCTCAAACAAAGAAATAGTCTTATGATTGGGATAATGGGTGAAAGATAATTGTCGGATCAAGAAAATTAATGCCAGGTCCTGCATCATCCCTTCTTACATCTCCTGACAGCAAGCCCGCCTTCTCAATACTCGTTGCCTCTTCTGCTCCCCACCTAGTCCAGGGATCTGTACTAGACCTAGGCCAATATCTGACCCGAGATGAACTGGGCTTTCACAATTGCAGACATCATCAGTGTTCCACTGAAACCGCGATGTGCCGTGCACCACAATGGCAAGGGGAAACCTCCCCCAGCCTCCTGGTCCTACAGTTTGATTTCCAAACGTGGTAATGTGCATGTCTCTCACCAGTGTCGACAGTGGCCGCCAACTTGAAGATCCATGATGCTCCTAACAACCAGCTAAGTTCAAAATGAGACGTTGATATTATTTCTTGGGCACAGCTTGTACCTTCGTTATACCCCGGGTGTTCTGTTCAGCAGTCTTTTCAGACCACCTGACTGTTTTGAAGGCCCACAGGTTTCAGCAATGCTCTGCATTGGTGCTAATACCGCTTACACGCGTCCCACACTTGACGAACCCTGGCACACGGTGTCGCTGAAAGGAATGGTTGAGTCACTTCCAATTCCCAAGTGAGCATCCACTGCCGTGAATCATGTTGGGGAAGGGTGTGCAAGTGTTCGTGTATGTGTTGTGTCACTGTCGCCGTGCCGGGAGTGCATATCACGGTAATCATGGCCGCGCCCGAGTCCCTGCAACTACACAAGAGGAATCGACAGTCACCCATGCAACACTTTCTAATCTGCGGATGGAGCGTCTTACACATCTGGGTAACATAGGTACGGTGCCTCATGTCCCTCGGTGCATCTGCTGCAAATTGAGTCGACTGCGTGGCCCTTCGTTTTGCCTCGCCTTCGCGTTTGAAAAGCCGAAGAACAATATTACCCGTTCTCCCTCATCTAATTTCTTTTCACCGTCATCTCGTCCTACAATAATCATACAGTTACAATCCCTGAGTAGTCGGGAAAAGGCCAAGTCGCCTGCCACAAATTGAATGCCGGGACAAGCCGGCTGTGCCTGCATCAGGACAGCCTGGCATGCACACGGAGGGATTTATATGAGATTTGTTTGATGAGTTCATGTACCAGTGATTTATGGTAGTTTCCTTGCTCGACAGGCAGGCGGAAGTGTGACTTGCGGTGTTTAGGGAGTGATCTATCTAGACCTCAGCGGCTGGGCTGCCATAAAGGGGCAAACCAAGGGACATGGCACAGACTTCTTTTTGAAAAATGCAGGCCGGCCCGTTCGAATCATCATTATTTCCCACAAGTAACTTCAGGCTTACTGCTGAGTTGTTTCAGATGTAACGCCTCCGTACTACTAAACGTCTGGGTTTCGAGCGTACCGCCTCCAGGCCATTCTTCTGTTCAGAGAGCACTGTGACCGAGTTAGGAACTAAATCAACTACCGGACGTCTAGAATGTAACATTAAACAGAATCAGCTGCGTTTGAATACAAGGTAGACACTAGGTGTTTCAACGTTTACAAAGTGTAACGAAAGTCCGGATGCTGATCGCCCTTTTTGCCTTGGTCAATCTCCCGGACTTTCTCGTCGATGCTCATGGCCTCTCTTCTGTGATTTATTCTGTTAAGAATCGTCCACATTGCGAAATAGCCGACCGAAGCCACGGTGATAGCACCCAATGAGACAGCGTGGCCTATCGTGTAGCGGCCATCCGAAGCCGTGATGCGGTAGATCTGACCAGCCATGAGACCAGCACTATTACCGATCGTCTGCTGCAACCCAATGGCTGTGGCTCGCTTGAAGTACCCGGCGTTGCTGTTGCTGACCCACGTTACGTTGAGTCCAACAACACAGTAGATCCCCGTGGCAGTAACAAACGTCGCGAAGTACTGCACCCCCGTCGTCTTCATGCTCACGCCCAGCATCAGCGCATAACCAGTCGCCGTCACTAGGGCCATGGGGACCATGAACAAGGCACGCTTGTTGATCCTGTCCGAGACGTATGCGACGGTGAGATAGACCGCCGAGGCCCAGATGTAGACCGGCACGGTGAGCAACTGCGTCTTGACGCTGCTGTACCCGAAGCCACGGATGATAACTGGCAAGAAAGTCCCGAACCCAAACGAACAGGTGTTAGCGCAGAACTGACACCCGGCGGAAAGCCACACTTTGGGATCCTGGAACGCAAGCTTCACCTCCGCCTTGTCAAAGGTGTCAGCGTCCCCCTGGTATACCTTGCTTTGCTCAGCGCGGATCCGCATCAGCGCCTTGTCCTGCTCCGTGAGCCATTTGGCAGTCTCGAAGCTATCCGGCAGCAAGAAAATAAAGGCAAGTCCTACTGCCAATGAGATAACGCCCTCGATCAGGAACAGCCATCTCCACCCCGCTAGCCCGCTCGCGCCGTGCAAGCTCGTCAGACCGTATGCTAGCAGGCCACCGAACGCGCCGGACAGAGCTGCTGCGACGAAGAGGTAGGAGACGCGGCGGGCCTGTTCTTCGCGCTTATAATATGTGCTGAGGTAGAGTGTCAAGCAGGGAAAAAGACCAGACTCGAACATGCCAATGAGGAGACGAGTCGCGAGGAGACCAGCATAATTCATGACGAACGCGGAGCCGACGACGGTAGCGGACCACGACAGGATGAAAAATGGAATAAGTCGGGATGGGCGAGCTTTCTTCAGGACTAGCGAGGCGGGGATTTCGAAGACAATGTAGGTCACTGTGTCATATTAATTTTCGAGCGTGTTGAAGGTTGAGCAAGTTATTACCATAGAAGACTGTTACTGCTACGTTGAGTCTGTTGCCAGTCAAGCCAAGGTCTTCGTTCATGCCGGCAATTGCTGCATTGCCTGAGTTTCATTTTAGCCTGGGATTTTCCACGGCAGCATAGGATAAACGAACCGATGTTACTTCGATCCAAATATGCGACAAGGAAAGCGATGATCATCATGGGGGCAAGCCAACGGTCGAGTTTCCTGAGTAGCTTCGCTTCAGCCGCCGGGTCGACCATCAGATGCGAGCTCACGTATTCGGAGCTGGGCGAGTCGAGGTCGCCATTCTTGGTGTCAACCGGCTTCTTGTCCAGTGACATTATTCTTGGTGTCTTGACGAACGGTTTCGATAAAGTCGTCAACAATCGTGCAACTACTCGAAACTCGGTGGCGTCCCAGTATCTCCATCGTTTCTTCCGTCACTATTATATTACCCGAGATGCATCAGCAAGCCAAAGCAAGGTGAGGCCACTGGATTGGCCTATCTATGCCCAGCCCAGTGTCATTTGCCGACGCCAATCAAGACGGCTATGCTGTCCACTCATCATCTATGTCGGGGAAAGAGGGCACTTATCATCTGATCGGCTGGTTACAACCGTCCACATGCATGCAGTTTGATGGGGTCCGGAACACAATATCTTGGCAACTTGGGGCTCAGGCCGGCACTCTTATCGTGGGTGGCCATGGGGTTGACAGCGGTTCTTCTCCTTGGCCAGATGTGGAGAAGCCCTGATAACAATTGTACGGAAGATGATTGTGTAAAAGCCGATTGTCCTTCCAAACACCAACAGGACCCCGGATTTCCCGATCTCATATCTTCCACCCCAATTACACTCACAAAAAGGCCTGAAGATTCGGGTTTTCAGTCGGTAGCGAGGAACGGGCTCAATGCAGGAGGTACTGTCTCCGCCAGCTGGAGGGCCCATCAGTGGCGCACCGAATGTCAGTGATCCGACTTCTCGAAAGAGAAAGCGGGGAAGGCATGCCGTTGCGTGCGAGTCCTGCCATCGGCGAAAACAAAGGGTGAGTGGGAAACACGAGTATCAACCTGGTGCTTGGCCGAACCTTGTCTGCTCCTTCGCCGGAGTGACAGTTGATGTGTCATGTCGTCCATAGCGGCACGCTGTATCGCATTGCTGGAACTCCGGTGGTTTGGGCTCAGCAAAGGCTCATCTCAACGGTGTCAATTGTACACTCAACTGACACCCCGGCAGTGTGACGGTTCCCGGCCATGCTTCAACTGCGACCGCCGTGGAGTCGGCGCCTTATGCTCATATCTACATCATGATCGAGCTGACGATGGCAAGGCGATGACCCCAAGGTCCGGGCCATTTATTGCCACATCGCCAGCTGTGGGTTTTGCAGCCCCCATCTCGCCCTCGAGTACCCCTAGAGATCCCGTTCGGGAACCAGAACACCAGGAGCGTATCTCCTCAGCGAGCGAGGCAGGAATAGCCCCAAGGTCTTCGAGCAGTATTGGACACCGCTGCGCTGGCGATATTGGCCAAGACCAACAGACCGAGTACCCAGTGGGAAATCTCTTCGAGAGCCGCGACGCGCCATCTTTCTTCGGCTCATCCTACTTTGGGCCCCAGGCGGCTGCCAAGATTATCCAGGCTCCTGCCCCCGAGCTGTCCTCCGGTGTCTTGTCCAAGGCTCAAGCGAGCTCGACGCACTCGTTCCGGGATGAAGGTGGCCCATTCTCCCAGATCTGGGAATTGCTTGGGCTATTGCCAAGGAAGAAGTCGACCGTGGATCGGTTGACAGACTGCTTCCTAGATGAACTGAACTGGGCCATCGATGCCGTCCAGCCGACTTCCTTTAAGGCGAAATACGACAACTTTTGGTCTCGGAAGTTTGGCTTTGACGACTTCGCCACCATCGACCTCCGATGGCTGGCGTTGCTTTTTATCGTCATGGCGTACGGTGTCCTTTTAGACTGCCCCAATCCCCGGAATCGGGAGATCCAGAGGGAGGTACATGAGACCTCACAGCGATTTTACTGGGCTGCTCGACGAGCCATTGTCATCGCGCCGACCTTTTATGGCGAGTCGACGGATCTCGTAAGAGCTGGCGTGCTGGTCACTCGATATCTCATCTATACCCGCCGCATGCCGGAGTCGTGGCTGACGACCAGCTTCGCCATGCGCATGGCACAAGCTCAGGGGATGCACATCGACGGGGAAAGGTGGAGACTACCTAGAAAGGAGACGGAAACCAGAAGGCGGCTATGGAGCAATCTCTATATGCTGGACAAAACCATCGCTCTCGCTCTCGGGCGCCCGTTTGCCATCGTCGACCAACAATGTCTCGTGAAACAGGCATCCAACGTCTGGCTGGACGAGCTCGACGATGAGGAGGCGGCAGCTGCACAGGAAGCACCCCTGTCGGAGCCAACAGCCAGTGTTTTTAGCCGCCTTGCCCATGAGCTGGCCGTTGTGGTGGGTAAGATCCAGGAGCGATGCTTTGGGCTCTTCACCGTGTCCTACGAGACAGTCTTGTCCCTGGACAAGGAGATCGAGACCTGGATGAGCAGGCTTCCCCCTTATTTCTACCTCGAGGATCCCCACACATCTATGGATGAACGACTCACTTTCCTACCTTGGCAGAGGATGCATCTTCACAGCATGTATCACTTCGCAAGGGTCACCTTGCACCGTCCCTTCTTGCTCCGTCAGTCCATTACAAACCGCTACAAGCACAGCCACGACGTCTGTATCGAATCTGCTTGTGCTGACCTCGCCATGGCTCTGCGGCTCTTCAGTCAGCCGCTCAACGACCGGCTGAAATGGACACTTGGGCCGCATAACCTCTTCAACAGCGCCTTGGTCCTTGGCATCATCGCTGTCCGGGACCCACACTCCCGCCGGTCGCAGGCGATCCTCGAAGACCTGACAGCGTACTGCGACATGCAGAGGAATGATGTCTGGCTCAACGAGTTCGCGCTGGCGGAGGTCAAGATCGTCGAGTTGTGCATCAAGAAGGTGGGGCAGTCGCAGACGACGCCTCTTAATCAGTCGGTGCCCCTGGCCGTGGCTGATGAACGGCCTATCCGGTCTGTTGGTCGGACGAGTGCGATTCCCGCACTGCCCGCGCTGGCAGTAGAGGGCCCTGACCTCGACCCCTTGCTGCCAGGGTCCGGATTTTCTTTCAGCTCTACTGGCGCGCAGATGACATTGGACGACCCGGGTTTCTTTCTACCAGAATATGGGGACTTGTCACAGTGGGAGCATGTCATCAACACCATCATGCATGACCAAATCAATGCCTGAGAGCAATTATGTCGGCTTCTTTGCTGGTTGTCCACTCTGACCACGCGAGCCTCGTCAATGAAGCAAGTGTGTTGTAATTTAGGCCTCACTTGCGAAGGAATGACAAAGATTGACCGAAACCAATCCTTCCCACCGCACGTGTTGCCGTACTTTAGCTGTCCGCAGGGCCATCGTGCCCTGGAATCTGCCCATTAATCTTGACCTCAGTAAGCCCGTGGACACCATTCACGGCTTTAACCCCGTTTTCTCCAGTTTTCCGCGCCAATGGTTTCTCCTCATATTCAACCCGATTCACAAGACTGCCCAGTCCATGGCTCATAACAATGCGGAGGTCATCGTTGGGAGCCAGGAAGACAGGCGGAGTCCTGCTCACGCCAATGCCGTGGGGCGTCCCGGTCATTATCACGGTGCCCGCCTCCAAAGTTGTGCCCTGAGACAAATACGCCACGATCTCGGCAATAGAAAAGATCATATCATCAGCTCTACCCTCCTGCATGACGTCACCGTTGAGAACTGTCTTCAATTGAATAACAGAAGGGTCAGGGATGCTCTTCGTGCTGACCAGACATGGGCCCATTGGTGCGAAGCCGTCGAAGCCCTTGCCGAACCCCCACTGGGCGCCAGCGAACTGGTGCTTCCTCGCGGTCACGTCGTTGGAGCACATGTAGCCGAGCACGTAGTCCATGGCCTCCGCAACGCTGACGTTCCGCGCATCCCGGCCGATGACTACCGCCAGCTCGGCCTCGTAGTCTGCTTGGAGGTCTGTGGCTTGGTTGGGGATGAGCAGCGGTGCATTTGACGCGTTTAGACAGCTGGCCGGCTTGAAGAAAAGGGTAAGGTGTTCTGGCAGGTCCAGGTTCATCTCCCTGGCGTGTTTGCGGTAGTTCAGGCCGATGCAGCGGATAGTGCCGATCTCCTTCCCTGACAATGGCGGTAGTAATCTTTCGATGTTGAGTATTCTTGCTGTTGGTTCTGCTGATGGTTCAAGTACTGAACTGCCTGTGAAGACCCGGACTGGAACCGGAAGGGATGCTGCCAGAGCAGCTCCAACTGCGAGAATGTGAGCTACGTGGCGCCTCGGTTCGAGGCAGGGCCAGCTCACCGTCAACGTCGGCTTCGACTGGCTCCCCGATGTATTCCCTCCAATCATTCTCGGCAATGAAGCGCACCAAGCGAGACCATTTCTGAAAGTTCGTCAGCAGGACTTCTTGACGTCTCGAGGTGGTCTCACGGGTGTTATCATCTTGATTATAATCCTGTGAGCTTCAGTGTTTGCACAATTACTTGACTCCAGGGATTAAAATTTGAGCGACCTTGAATCTAGCAGTTTGATTCTTCTTTTCCGACTCTATAAGTCCCAGGCAGTTTATCGGGAGCCGTCTGATGATCGTCAACTCATGGGGGCAAAAAAAAAAGACACTCCCCTCACTTCTTGTAATTTCCCGAACATATCGGGGAACTCGATCGGCTTTTTCGCCAACGGAGATAAGGGTAGAGCCTAGGATCCCCCTAGCCCGCTTGGCACATATCGCAAACGAATCCAGAACGGCATGGTGACCGACAGCAAAACGCTCCAATATGTGCGGGACAGCCTGAGCCATACGTGGGACACTGTAGCCGCGCAGTGTAAGACCAGTGTCATCGACTTTGCCATGTCGAATCCCGCAGCAGATACTGATTGCAGGTGACTCTGGTCACAAAGGTATGCCTTTATGGGTACCTGTGAAACACGGAGGGAGATAGTTGTTCCGTTCTTAATCCGGTCACAGTACTTTTTTGAAGGAAAAAAAAAGTCTGGGGGCTGTTGCTTCATAAAGTCGTAAATGCTCAAAGACCCAGCGCTAAGGAGGGAGATGGGCACGGCTCGAAACGGAGGTGAAAGTAACTTGGGGTATGAATCACAGCGATTGCCTCCTCATTTCAAATATGAATTAGTTACCTGCTCGTTACTGGTTCATTCTGAATGCACTCGTATATTCTCAGGACGGTAAGTCCTCAACCCTCTGGGAATAATTTCATTGTTCATGTGCTGGTCTGTTCAGGAACTTGAGACATTTAAATCCAGAAAGTTTGGTCCACATTCCATTTGAAAGTCTGCCATTCAGTCGGTAAGAATTTGCTGCAGAGACGGGGTGAAGCCAACGAGCATAATGAAAATGCTATCATAGGCGGGCGCATGATAGTTATCTTCACAAAAGAATATCATCAACGAAGTCATTGTGCTCATGAATGATGACTTCAGGACGACTGGGACCAAAATGCATCGAATCCCCAACACCCACTCTTACAATACCGGCGATAAAGACACCTATATCTAACGCTTACTCCCAGGCAATAGATATCTATTTGTACACATGTGAATCAAGATGGGTTACACTTTGCGGCTTCCTGAAGTATGACTGATGCGCTGGTGTAACCTCCGTTTGACGGCGCGAATATCATGTTGAGTTCTCAATCAGGGTGCCTTATACGTGGGCACTGGCTGCCGGAAGATCAAGGAGAAAATCGAGAGAATGGACGTCGAAACCATCGAAAACTATTTGATCCGCATGGAGTTGGTCGGACGACGCCAAGTATAAGTCATCTGGTGCCCCATTTTCCGTGTCCATTGCTGAATTCTCAAAGGGTGTGTCTAGAACATCTTCTCGTTGGCCCAGAGCAGATGGATCGGGCTGTGCGCGCATAACCAGCCGATCCCCAGAACACATGGTGCCGTAGTCCACCATTGACCACAAGGTCGTCTCTGAGTCCGAGTCCAGAGCTATAGAGGCATGCGGATCAAGGATGAATGCGAAGTTATGTGCGTGTTCCTTGAACGACAATAATCTGGTTCTCTAAGACATAGTTGTGTGTTAGAGAATTGAACAATAACACTTTTTAGCTGACACTCCGAAGCTAGAAGTGACGTCGTCACTTGTTATCTGGGTTCGAAGGTAAAATCAGGGAGAATTCACGTACCATCTTTGATGCATGAGTCCAGATCAGACCCATCCGATCCAAAATTTCCATAACATGCTGAATACTTTCTTCGAGCTCTGTACATGTGGATCGTTCGGGCCTTGAACCATGTCTGCCATGGAGATGGAGGAGTAGAACGCCCCCAGGAACCGCCACGGAATACGCATAAAAGGAGGACGCGACATGGCAGCCTGAATTTGCGGCGTCGATGAGGAATTTTGTGAGCTTCCGGGCGTGCTCAGCACCAGTTCGGAAGGCCCGCGAAAGGAAACTCGGAGGAGCTCCGTCTGGTAGTTCTGGTAGGTGAAGCCGCACGAGGAAGAGATGGTTGAGCAGAATATGGCACAGGTGGAAGACTGCATGGCCAAATATTACATGGGCTATGGCCTGATGGTCGATTTCGTCGCCTCCCGAGGCCAGCTTGTTGGCGGCTATTATGTCCTCGATGGATTGCTCGTCAACTTTTAAATGCGACTCGACCAGCAAGAGGAAGGAACTGATCGACCCCATACTAGACGTAGACTCCCAAGGCGGTATCTCGACCCTCCTGCGGTCATGGAGGACATAGCGCGCGCATCTGCCAAGAGCAGACCCTACCAGCAGAGCCAGGGAAAAGTTCCCGCACGTGGATATAGACTCGGCATTCCACTTGTGGAGCTCTTCGAGTCTGGCAGTCTTCTTCTGTTCGCCGTTGCGGAAAGCCTGCTCTTCACAGGGTAGCTGTACCTGGCAGTCCTCGTCCGAAATGGCCGGGGGTCGCGATTTACCACAAGACACTAGTTTGTCCAGAAGGTATATGGACCAAAATACCCGCCTGTGCTCTTCTTGCTCGACATTGGAGAGTTCTTCGCTGGGCTCTTTCATAAGCTGGAGGTCTTGGGCAATTCTGATGGCCATGCCAATCTTCAGCCACCCTGAGCTGATTCTACCGGCTATTCATTCAGATCAGGGTCAGCAATTGCGGTGCAAGTGATTATGTATGTATCACCACTTACAAGTAAAATCAATTATTGCCAGAATGTTTGACGTCTGAGCAACGTGGAGGCTTGGTGAGTTTTCGGCAATCATGTGGTCATTAAGGACGGCCAGCCATGCTTCTCTCGCATAAGCAGACGTCGCCTGCTCCTTGCCACCACGATAGAAATCAAGGTCTGTAAATCGGAGTGAAGACGCAATAACGGCAAAAATCAGGCATTTTGGTAGTAAACCACCGTCGAGTTTGCGCCTGAAGCTTTCCTCTTGGAAGTATGCGTACGGCTGGTTATGTACCCGCTCGAAATATGCATCGACGAGTGCCTCGATGATATTATGGGGCGGCAGGATATTAAACCTCCTACACTGTGTAAGCGAGTTTGTAACTTGACGGCTTTTCATCTTGGGACAGGCCATACTGTTGGTGCGCAGTAGAGGATATCCAGGGTCTATAGAATACGCTTGAGGGTCGTCGCTGGCGCGCTGTTGCCTCAAGGTTCCCGTCACTTGTGTTCGAATGCGGAGAATATTCTTCCGGACTTGAAGGAACATCGCTCGGGGGTCTACATCTTCTTCGTCAGTTTGTCACTTCATGGGGTCGTACACACAGTGCTAGTATCACGTGCTTCTGGGATCCACTGAGCCTAGCCAGCTGGTTTTCTATGGTCCTTATCCTCTGAAGAAGCTCGACCTATAGTTTCGCCAGTTAGCTTGTGTTGGGACTCAGGAATTTCAAGTTTCTCCTACGTTCTGAGATCTTGGTTCTGAACTAGATGGTACCTGCGCACTATGAAGAGAGGCAAGAGGTGCAGATGTGGACGTCGCTGAGTACGGTTCGTAGTGACAGGAGCGCTTGATTCGCTTGCAGTTCACGCACTGCGGCTTCTCACCGGAGCACTTAGTCTTCCGCTGCCTAGATGTTGACCCGAGTCAGATTTTCCATTCATCAAATTTTACAGAATTCCTCGTTAAGCACTTCGCCAGCCCGTAATGAGAGACAGAGCCAGCTTGTGGAGTATGCGGATCAGAATATCCTGTTCCCTGGAGCCCCGGCGCCCGCCGCGGATGGAGTCACGTACCGGCAGCTGCTGCAAGCCTGACGAATGCGTTTGATGACACCGGCATGCTGACGCTCCAGGTTGATACGAGGAGGGAACTGTGAATTCTGCTGAGCAGAGTCCATCATATTGGTCTTTCGGCAACATCACACGGAGGATGAGTTGAACAGCTCTGAGGCTGGTCTGTGTTACCCACGGATCCGAAGCTTGGACGTCCGTCAAATTGCTGGGAAGCTGGTTGTCCTCGACCCATGATCCCAGAGAAACCAGAATATGGTTTGAGTATTCCCGAATATAGTTAAGCATGGGCTCAAGTTGCCGTGTATGTCAGATATACTTGGGCTCTGCCGCGTTTATGTAATGAAGGGGATGTCCGGAACACATCTATGTCCCAACGTGGTGCGTCTACCAATCAACGCTCGGATCCGTCAAGCTGGTTCTGATACGTCAGTTTCCTCGGTATCTGGAATTTCAGTCGAAGTACCCCTTGATTACTCAGGATACACACCGTCGAATTGGTGGAAAGATCAAACTGAGCGAAGAACACTTGTAAGTATTTGATGGCTTGATCACATGGAAGCTAATGATGAAAGGGGCTTTCACTGTAAGGCGAATATCAGGGCACTCCAGACGTATTGAGATACATATTCTTAGAGAAAGCCCCAAGCACCCAGGAGACAGGCAGATGGATAATACGGGTGAGTGGGAAAGAATGTTACTACCCAGGAACTCAGAGTTTCGACTTAGCCGTACTACTCACACCGGCCTGATAAGCGTCCCAATCCACTTTCCGCCGTGCTTGGAATTCTGCTGCACCATAGGCTCCTTCAGTCCCTGGTCCCAACATTTCCTCGAAGATTTCGGAGACACGTTTCTCCTGTTCGAGCTGCTCGCCATGCCTCCAAGCTAATGAGATAAGCTCCTTGCACAAGCGCGATCCGCCTGGGGATAAGCAACGTAGCGAGTCCAAAAGCCTGTCCGTAGCATTCTCCAAATCAAGCTCATTACTCCACGCAGCGGTGACAGCCCCGATGTTTTGCAACTCGTCCACAGTCACCAGCCTTCCGGTCAGCATGGCCTGGCGAGCCAGTGCCGTGCCCCATTCTCTTACCACGTACCTGGAGATCACGGCTGGACATAGTCCCAACTTCGCATCAGAGAGCGTAAAGTTGCTTGACCTTGCACACAACCGCACTATACAAAGCAACGTTCATTAGCTGTCTATCTACAAACGTGAAGGAATTATTTTTACAGAACCTGGTTGCTGGGCTCCACTTACAGTCACAAGCAAAAGCAAGCCCAACACCACCACCTAAGGCGGGACCATTGAGACATGCCATTGTCGTCTTGGAATAATTGTCGATCCTTTCAAGGAGCCGACTCAGCTCTTTGAACAGTGTCATTCAAACCTGACTGTTGCTTCCTGTTCCCACAACCCCTAAGTCCATCCCGGCACAAAAGAAACTTCCCTCTGCCGTAATGACGATCCGCCTTACGGAGTCGTCTTCATCCAGATTAGAGAAGGCATCATCAAGATTAGAGACCATTGCTGGCGAGAGGACGTTGCCTTTTGCTGGATGGCGGAGCACAATTTTGCCATTAACACCTCTTCGATATACTGACACAAGGCCAATATCAGGCATTGGATCCCAAGCAGGCCGCTTCGACTCTTCGGGTGAGTTTGATCGTTGGTTGTTGAGCATTTTCGCCGCCAAAAGAGCTCGACCAGTCCGGCTTTGGTTGCTCTGCCGAAGCTCTCTGGCCAACTTATCAAGGTCAATGCCGGTGTGGACACCTGCGCGCTCGAACGAGTACCACGAGGTCTTCTGTAGCGACATTTCCTCTGGCCCCGGGAGCAAAGGGGCAACCACCTAAGCCAGCCACGCTGCTATCAAATTTCCGTAGACCGCACTGGTAGGCCTCCCAGATGTTGGCCAGAGCTTGACCATAAGTGTCATGAAAGTGCCCAGACAGCTTCTCCGGCCCGACTCGTCTGCTGTTGAGGTGTTTTAAAAGCTCTCGTACTTGCAGTGTCGTTCCCACACTTAATGTGTCCCCAAGACTAACCTCGTAGCAACCCGCATCAAGTAGGCTCTTGGTTACATGGTGCACGGCAGTCATCGGGGTCGGCCCATCATAGGGATCGCTAAAGATACACGACACGTATCTGTTGGAATGTACGATTAGGCTTGGTTAAATCCATTGCACCTTCAATCACTGGACGTGTATGATAATCAATATGTATCTATTAAATCAAAAAGCTGGGTGCTACTCACCCACGAACGGCCATCCCATTTTCCTTGGCCAGGGCCACGACGGCCCGTGCTCTGCGAAGGCCTTCCTCGACGGAGCAATTAGTATTGGCCCGACTGAAGCCCTCAGTAGCGCTTACAAATACTGCCACCTCTCTGATTTTGTATTCACTTGCAAGGCGCAGTCCTTTGCTGTTCGGTACCAGACAAGATAGGCGGAGGCCGGTCGGCTCTTGCAACATTTTCTGCACCAAACTCGACGAAAGGACTTTGACGTGATCGGAAAGCTGAGGGATTGTTGTCGGAGAGACCGCCGAGGTTATCTCAATATCCCTGATACCCGTTTGCGCGAATCTCGAAATGAGCTCCAACTTGATACCCGTGGGAATGATTGCCTTGACATTTTGGAGGCCATCTCTTGGTCCAACCTCGACTATACGAACGGTGGCCATCTCCGCTTCTGGTGCGACTTGTGTAGATCACCGTGGTTCTCATCAGACCTACGCTTGTAATGACGCCACGGTTTAGAGCCAGCCACACTCGAGTGGGCGAGCGGTCCGGTGCCTCCGAAAACTTACCCGCGTCATCTCTCCCGGCTGCCGGACTCGGGAAATGGATACCTCTGGCACGGGAACCAGGGCATGGTCAGGGATGTGGGAAATACATTGATCGCGACAATTGCGACACTGATACAGATCAATTACAAGACCATTGACGAGTAAAACTTGGCATGGACTATTCGGGCATTGAAGGTCGCCTGATCCGAGACCGACAAGTTGAATTCGGCAAGGACCGAAACAGGCGTATTTTATTGAGGATATCGAGAATCACTGACGATGCCGATGAGACACAAGAAGAATGCCATGCTCGTCGAAACTCGGCCTATCAGCGGTCGCGCAAACGTCTGCTAGCCTATTAAGCTTGAACTTGATTGCAGGGGAGTATGTGAACATGATCTCTGAAATCTTGTATCTAATATTCTACAGCCTCATCATTGCCCTCATATCTTCGCCCGACTCTTGTGATTTCTCAGCAAGCTGTTGCCATGAATACGTATCAAATGCTTCATGTACTTGCCACTGGCCGTCTTGGGCAACTCCTGGCCCACCCCCTCGTCGCCTAGCCAGAAAATGTGCTGTGGAGCCTTGGTTCTGTCCATGCTTGTCGTGACCCAGTCTCTCAATTCTTGTTTTCCGGGCTGCGATGCTTCAGTGCCACTCAGGAAGCAGGAGACCACCTCACCATACCGGTCGTCGTCTAAGCCAACCACACAGCATTCCTTGACCGCAGGGTGTCTAAGGAGACAATCTTCAACCTCAGCAGGGGATATGTTCTCGCCTCCTATATAGTTCCATCAGGTGCGTCATCAGTACTATGAAACTGAGACAGAAGGGTCCGCAGGTTGAACCACCAGATATGATAGTGACAACCTACCACGAATGATAATATCCTTGATGCGACCAGTAACATGGCCATAGCCAGCATCATCCAGGAACCCCTCATCACCCGTATGCATCCAAACGGTTCCCTCCCTGTCTGGCCTCATCACATGTTGCGTCTGAGCTGGGTCATTCCAATAGCCTTTTTGTAATGCGAATCCGGTGGTACAAATTTCTCCACGAGCCCCCTGCCTAAGAGTTTTGCCATCAGAATCTACGACTTTGGCGACGGTGTGTGGAAGGACATGTCCCACAGTGCTGACCCTTTTGTCATGGGGGTCTTCGAGAGTCGTGATCAATGTAACTGGGCTTGTTTTGGTCATGCAATACGCGATAAGCATACCAGGTATGTGCATCTCGCTCTCCAAACGAGACATGAGGGATGAAGGGACCGGCGAAGCCGCAGCCACGCCAGTGCGTAATGTCTCGATGTGGCGAGGCGATTTCTTCTGCACCTCGAGCATGGACAACAGCATGGCCGGGACTCCGAGCAGCGCCGTTGCCTTTTCTTCGGCGATAGTGTCCAGTGTGGAAGTTGCGTCGAAGGTCGGAGACGGAAACACTATTTTGCTGCCGGAGCAAAACGATGCCAAGAACCCAATCACGAGCCCGAAGCAGTGAAATAGAGGTGGAGGGCAACAAACGACGTCGTCCTCGGTGAGTCTCATCGCAAGGCCAACATAGCGGCCATTGTTGATTATATTGCTGCAGCGGATTCAGTCAGTCAACACAATCACTGCGCATGGACAGTATGTGATTGAGGGACGGACTTATGGCTCAAAGCAGCGGCTTTGGGGAGGCCCGTGGTCCCTGCAGCGCATGTTAACTATTTGGGAGACGGTCTATCGTGATGGGAAGTCAGGCTCACCAGAGGTGAATTGCAGATTCACCACATCCGACGGGGCGACTCTTCGCTCAGCCCTCTTTAGAACACTGTCATTCATGAAGACCGAGAGTCCACCGTTTAAGAAGTCAGAATAGCTCCGAGTTCCTCCTCCGGTTCCCTGGCTAGGGCTTTCTCCAAGTAAAACCGCGTAACGAATATTCGACTTTTCTTGAAAAGCATGTAGAATTGCGGTCACATGGCCAGATAGTTTTTGCGCCCTACTTCCGGAGCAATGAAGATTACCTTGCAACCTTAGGAGATATTGAAAAAGTAAGCGAATGGGTCTCCAAATGGCTAAATAGTCCGAGGAATTTACGAACTGACCAGTGAGAGAGCTCATTTTGACCCGTTCTTCAGGGGAGAAGGTGTTGTTGAAAACGGCGGAAGGACAGCCAATCCTTCCAGCCCCAAGGAAGATTTCAATATACTCGTAACAATTTCCCGCCATAATTCCCACGCATTCTCCGTGTTTAACGCCAATCTCCAGGAGAGCCTTGGCCAACAGGGCACTCCGCTCCCCGAGCCTTGCGTAGCTGTGGCGGGCCGACTGCCAGGGTACAAGCACCGCTTCGCGCTCCCCATACCTAGTTGCCTGTTCTTTGATCAAATCTGCAAGTGTTTTGTTCCAGAGAGGAGGCGAAGTTGGCCCGTAAACCAGCGAGGCTCCTTCCCCGTCATTATCTCGTCGCGACAACGCTTTTGTATGCATTTCACCCGCGACGCGTCGTGCCATGGCATCCAGTGATGGGGAAATCAATTGCGCTGCTAGCAATATCCCAATTTTTAGTTTGACGAGATGCACTCATTATTGAGTTCCATAGTTAATATGTTATTCGGATGTCTTCGCCGGCTGCGGCGAATGCCGGTCCGGCAGGGTTAGCAAAATTCCCGACTCCATTGCGTCGACAGATAGTAGTGACTCTAATGTTATGAACCTCTTTTCTAACTGCATCAGTCGGTCGGAGACTACCAACATGGCAACTTTCCAATCTTTTCCTGTAGAACAGTCGTCCGTCGATATTCAAAGCCCGGGTTTTGAGCAAGCGCGGTCGAAATGGACGGACATTCTCCAGGACTTCCAAGAGCTGCTCAAAGAACTCTCATCCGAGGGTACTGGTGCAGCTTGTTCCAAACACGTAGCACGTGGACAACTGCTGGTGCGTCATATCGTTTCTACTATCTCAAACTATGATAATGAAGCTAATGCTTCTGCGCCCTCTCAGCTGCGTCTGGTGGATGATTCGCGTCTGCTGCAGTTCAAACCCAATTACGGCCAAAACATGATAACAGCCCGTGCTCACATTCTGGGTAAGCCAAGCTCTACTGGCGGTAGCATATCACTGATGAAGCTATCTCAGGTTTTCCAGTTGGCATAGTGGCCAACCAGAGGCCTATAATTCATGTACAGGAGGCACTGAAAGCAACACAATTCATCAAAACCTGTAATCAAGAGTGAGGCCCTCCAGTCTAAGAATGGAATCATTTCATATCAGCAGTCCGCAAACTAATATGGATCTGCAGGCTCACACCTATTGTCTTCCTGCACAACGTCACGGGCTTCATGGTGGGGACTAATGCAGAGCACGTCGGGATTATAAAGGCCGGCGCCCAGCTCGTGTCCGCTGTCAGCTGCTCCCAGGTGCCACACATCAGCATCATAATAGGCTCATCCTATGGCGCTGAAAACTATGCCATGGCTGGGCGCTCTTACAAGCCCCGATTCCTCTTTTCATGGCCGACCGGGCGGTGCAGTGTTATGGAGGCTATTCAGCAAGGCAAGGCAAAAATCTCTGCAGGTGGCTTTGAGTCAACCGATAATAGCAAGGCAAGGGCGCAGGAGCTGCGAGATCAAGCTATGAAGGACGCCGAATGTTATTCCACGAGCGCGGTTCTGATTGATGACGGGGTTATTGATCCGCGGGACACACGAGACGTCTTGGGCATGTGTTTGGAAGTTGTTAAATTGCCCGCCGTTGAGGATACCGAGAGTCACCGCCAGTTAGCTAGGATTTGACTTGGTTCGAGTTGATATAATCTGGCTGCGTGCTTAGAATTCGAACACGTCGTGAAGTCACGTCGACTCGGCTCTTGTCACACCGATTTGCAAGACTAGAAATCAAGCTAGAATCATGATATGTGATCACTGATGAGAGTTCTGGACATTCGCCGCTACTAATAGAAAGCTATCTACTGTTGATTTGTATTTTTGCAAGCTCTATGTCCGCGTGCCTCATGGCTGGAGCAACAAGAACAGAATGAGCTTTGCCGGCCCCCCCCCCCTTTTCACCAGACCCATGAGCATGAACTCAGACCACAGATCTGTACCAATTTTGATACACATAGCCCCTAGAATCCGGCGTTCGGGAAAGCCAGAAGAAGCGGAGAGCAGGGATCGGATGCGGTCCGCCTCGGTCCGTTGTCGTCCGGGACACGGACCGGACACCGCATCGCCGGGACAGACCGCCCTGAAGTGAACATGGTCTCTCACTTTGCCCATGACAACAATTATTCACGGATCGATTCCCGTCCGAATGCATGTAGCAGGGCAATTTGGACACCCTTGAATTTGTAAGCCTTTGCACTTTGTAGCTACCGGAATGCCTACCCCGGTACCCAGGTTGTACCCATGTAGAATGGCATTGCGAGCTTTTCCCGTTGCTTTCAATATGGCCTGCTTTGGTAGTACCAGCAAGTTTCTGAGCCACGAGTCTAGTCTCCACTACTGTCGTCATGGGCATCCATTTCCCATACTTGGCTGTTTCCTAGTCTCCAGATTCTATCGCACGAAACACAAACCATCATAATCACGAAATTGAACTAGACGCTCTTGTTAATCAGTAGAATGGCAACTTCATTCAGCTTGGAGCCCAGCAGTCGCCGGGAACTTTTTATCCCCGGGCTTCAGCAACTTGATGACGGGGGAACGAGAATACGAAAGCTCTTGATTGCGAATCGAGGTGAAATCGCATGCCATGTCATTTCAACTTGTAGAGAACTTGGAATTGCCACAGTTGCTATTTATGCCTTGGAGTACGTGGGAGAGCCAACATTTAATGTTGAGATACATTGACTGATATTTGTAGGGACTCTGCATCGCAGCACATTATCAAAGCAGACGAAGCCATATGCGTTGGTAGCATCAGCAGCTGTCAAAAAAATCCTTTTCTTGACATTGATCTCATCATCCGGACTGCCCTGAATACTGGAGTGCAAGGGATCCACCCAAGCTACGGATATCTCAGCGAAAATGCCGCCTTCGCTGACCGTACAAGACAAGCCGGACTCGTGTTTGTCGGCCCCAGTGGTGCCTCTATGGCGACTCTGGGCGATAAAAGACTGGCAAAGGAGTACCTTCGGGAGCATGCGCCTGAGGTGCAACTGATCCCACGTTTCTCGGGTAGAAGCTAGGACCCTGATGATCTGATAAGGGCAGCTGTTGAGATCGGATTCCCGGTGATGCTGAAGGCCGCTTCCGGTGGGGGTGGGAAGGGGATGAGAGTAGTACGTGACGCTCAGCAGCTACGCAAAGAGTTGGAGAGTGCCAAGTCAGAAGCACAGCAATCATTCGGATCTAGTGACTGCATACTCGAGAAGTTTGTCGAACGAAGTAAACACATCGAAATACAGATTATGGGCGACCAGCACGGCGAAGTGGTCTCGTTCTTTGAGCGAGACTGCTCCGTACAGCGACGGAATTAGAAGATCATTGAAGAGACACCATGTTTGTTTTTGGATGACAACCTAAGGTCGCAGATGAGCAGCACTGCAGTCCGCATAATCAAGCTTTTGGAGGATGAGGGTGCCGGCACTGTCGAGTTCGTCTTTGACCTTGACAAGATGAGGTATTACTTCTTGGAGGTTAATACAAGACTCCAAGTTGAGCATCCGATTACTGAAGAGGTGACCGGGGTCGACCTAGTCGCGCTGCAGCTCTTCGTGGCGTCCGGAGGGAGGCTTGCAGACTTGGCCCAGTTGAGAGGCCTGAAGCCGACGGGGCATGCAATCGAGTGCCGGCTATGTGCAGAAGATCCTCGCCGCAATTTCCTTCCCGAGCACGGCGATATCGTGGTGTGGCAGCCGGCACTGCCACGACGCACGCCTTGGTCGGTAGTGCGTTACGAAACGGCATTGCAGTCGCCATGTACTGTTTCCATCTTCTTCGATTCTATGATTTGCAAGGTCGTGGTATGGGCCCCTACAAGGTCCGAGGTCATTAGACACATGGCAAAGGAGCTGGCCAACACCGCCTGCATGGGGGTAAAGACCAACCAGCTGTTTCTTCAGGCCTGCCTGTTACACCACGCGTTCGATGATCTTCGCTATACAACAGCATTCATTCCACAGAACCTCGCGGCGCTGGTCAGAGGTCCTCATTTCCAGCCCTTACCGCGATACTTAACGCTGATACCAAGCGCCTATCTGGAAAGACTTCGACAACTCAGAATGCCTCGCCTACTGGCTTTCCAAGGCGTGCGTCCAAGATTCCACAATCAAATTCATGACCCCTGCGGCCTTATTGTTGAAGTAATATCACATGGGTTTTCAAGTTCATGTCTACTACGACCGCCCGACGATCCAGAGATCCATCCACGAAAGGTTCACATCTGCCCAATTGAGACAGAGGACGCAGGCACCCGTGGTATGGGCTCGCGACCGTTGAAGTCCAGCGCAATTTACCATAAATCAACCAAGAAATGCGCAGAGGGAACATATGCAACGAGTCTGCATATACTGCTGATATTGTCAGTTTCCAGCCATTGTGGTGTCGAAATAATCCCGGTGATGCGGTAGCCATGGAAATCGTAGTCGACGGGAAGAAAGTGAGGTGCTACCTCGCTCGGGGTTCCGCGCAGGGCGGGAGTGATCGATCAGGCGATGCGGAGCACTTTCTCTTGCATTTGCCTGAGATAGGAGAATGGATGGAATTCCGCCGGGAAACTCTGCTTGGCTTCTGCTCGAGTCTGTCCAGACAAGCTGTGGGTGGCATGGGACCGATTCCAGAGACGTCCCAGATAAAGGCACCTATGCCTTGCAAGATTCTCTCGATCCTCAAAGCTCCTGGGGATCAGGTGGAGAAAGGGGACGAGGTCATGGTCATCGAGAGCATGAAAATGGAGATGAGAATCAGTATGGGTTCAACTGGCAAGTTCCGCACTAGGTGGAAGAAGGGTGACGCGGTTGACCAAGGCAGCGTTCTTTGCTCAGTGAATCTTTGAGAATCCCAAAACAGTAGTGGAGAGGATCTGTTGGCTGTTAAGAAATACGAAATCTGGATGAAGGGTGTCTAATTATCTTTCCCAAGAATTCGGATATTTGGAACCACAGACATGTCCCAAAACTCCCACCCCCACAACACCCACTCCTGCTCTCACCTACTCCTGAAATACCTATCTCGTCATACTGAATTCTATAATATGAAACACAACCCATTTTGGTGCTCAAAATTCATTTATAGCACATTCGATGTTGAGGTGTAACGCCCCTAACACCCATTCGATGCACCCCCAGATTCAGCATCACAACACTTTCCCTGTTTTCATAGATGCGAATATCCGACATTCTGATAACGTCACACTGTTCCTGCCCCCCCTCCTCTGCCTTACATCAATAAATGATAGCACCCGTGCAATGCAGGCAGGCTACTCCTTAAAAGGTGGGTCCCGATTCCAGACAGTGTATTCGATGTGTACCTGGCCGTCAGACTTTGGTTGCCTCAAAATTACTACGTACCGCGTCCAAGTCCATCCAGTCTCACCGTCGTACTTCCGACACCTAGGACTTCTCCGCAAACCTACTCGAACCCGGACTGCGGTCCGCCACTTTAGTTCGCATATGCTCTCCCATAGACCCCAATGATCCAGTATCAGCGCGTCTAGTCAGACTTAGTTTTGAGAAGAAAACATCGCTTGCTAGCTTTAGAGAGTTTGGGCGGCTTTTATAACTCGGCAATGGGCCAGGTCCGGGCCATCCCCTTACAGCGCGCGCCTACAGTACCTGAATCAATTGAGAATATCAACCTTCTTACAGAATAACTCGCCCCTCCGCATCACGAACCATGTAGTCGTTGGGGTTAGGGACACGATGAATTTGATAATACTTCGAGGTCTAAAAGAGAAATAGAGGAATTAGTAACTGGACAATGCTAGAGGAAATTGAGGAAGTCCAGAACTAACATGAGCAAGGGCAGAATTAACTTCCATCACAATACCTCAGCTTACACAACCATCCGTCAGGCATCTCATCCTCGTTATCTACGTAGTTCCAGATACCAAAAGAGGCCTCCCCTTCAACTGCCCAAAGTTCTTCATACCCTTCAGGTACTTTGCCTCCCTCTTCGTAATAGCGGATGAAGGCTTCAAAATTAGCACGATGGTCTGGCAGATGGTTCGACTCGATCATGCCTCTATACCCTGCGATCCTGCCTTCTCGTGTTTTCCACAGCGGCTGAGAAGTCGGTGGTCGGACAGAAGAGACTGAAGCTGAGTTTTCCATTTCTTGGGCAACGACGAAGCGGAATCCGGAGACTCTTTGCTACCGTTTTCGAACGCCGCGTTGGGCGAAGTGACAGATAGAGTTGCAACTCCGTGGACAATATGATGAGCTTTGTCGCTCTGCGATGTGTTGCTCTGTTCATTGGTCATTTTTGGACGAAGTGAGTGGCTGGTGGATGTATCGTGTAAGAATAGATGAGGAGAAGGAAGTGTCCTTGAGTGTCAGGGCGAGAGATCTACTGCAGGGTAGAGGGCGGGAGTTGCAATTATTAAAGTAGTGACCACAGCGGGGTCGATTGATAAATCCTGGCCCGCTGCCTGTGCGTGGCACAACATGTGGCACAGTACGGACGTAGCGTATCTAGACCATGTGCCTAGATATAGTTCTGCTGTGCCACCTCGGCAACTTTCCGCCAACGTCTGCCTACCGGGTACCTGGGTCTTGGACCGTCTGAAGCCGTTACGCTACCCTTTTTGTACTTTGAAACACTCATGGAAAAACATTACAGACTCTTAGAATATAGTACTCAATGTTCAGACCTAAAAGTTGGTATGATCCTCACATATCCCCCAGCACTCGGGTGCTCCACGCGATTTACGAAAGAATTCGAGGGAGAAACACATTGGAGGTAAAAGGGCATCGGTGCTGCGCCGTTCAATGCCTATAATTAGCTGCGGCTGGAAAACAGGCCAACTTTGGATGCAGACTTGGAACGCGGCGTCAATTAATGGCCCGTTGTGACGACAATCTGTCTGTTGGGCGGACAGGCGAACAGGCGGCCCATCTCGTGAGCCATCCAACGGGACGGCACAGAGTTCAGTGAGTGAGGCATTGCCCCCTCCCCCTCTCACTTGAGGCCTGGTTGCCGGCTCTCTACCTACTTCAGTAAGTATATAAGAAGGTAGCATGTACCATTCAAACATCACGTCAATCAACTCAGATACTTTCATATCCATCTATTTCTTCCTACGCATTTGTTATTGTACAGCAATATCAAAACAAGATCTCGACCAACTGAAAACACTTTCGGACGCATTTATCTCCCTCTTGAACAGTTCACATCCTAAGCGATTCCAAATCTATACATTTCCTTCCTCCACACATCTCCTCATACAGTAAGATCGATCTTCGCATTGACCATAACATACATTGCAGTCATGCAGAGGTCAGCTCAAGCACCGCGCACCTCTTAAGTAAAGGACCACTTGATTTTGACTCTTACTGCCTTGCAGAAGCAGTGTGGGCAGGAAAGAAATGCGGCAAGAATGCTAAATGCAGTCAAGAATGGACATCGTCCCAATTCGAAGAAGCCTGTCCTTTATGCCATTGGTGGAAAGGCCGGTCTTGGCACAGTTGCTGATTATGATGAAGAACTTGAAAAGAGGAAGAAGCAGGATCCGAAAATTAAGCACAGCTTTTATGTATGTGGTCAAATGTTTCCTAATGAATTACTACGTAGACGATTCGAAGAGCTTACTAACTGTGTTTCGCATTTAGTTTTATAAGTCTCAGCTGATGGCAAGTGGGATCCCAACCCCGCCACCTGCACAGAGCAACCAAGCCCAGCTGGCCCAGTACGCATATTGTAACAGGTCTGCGAGGGCGAATTATGGGCACGATGTAAGATAAAAATATCCAAGATTGAGAGTGTTATACTTTTGAGATCGATAATGTCAAGAGCCTCTGGGGAAGATGATAGGCAAATGGTTGCTTGGGGCAGATCAGGATCTGAACATTCTGTGCTATGTTGTTGATGATGCCTGACTACATTGTGATTCCGGTGCGTCTAGCCACCTGCCTTATAACCTAACCTGCCCATTCCCTTATGGATCTCGATGCACGCTAGCCTGAGCGAGGCTGAGCCCTGAGTTGTGCGCCGTATGGGCCCGAGCGGTGCTGTGGTGCCTTTCGCCGATTATGGTGTCATCACCGTACATCCGACGGGCCCGAAGTGCTGCCATCCAACAATTAGATAAAGTTTAACTTAATAATTAATATAAATAAAAAGGGTGACATAAAGGGAAGTAATAAACCCCCTCTAGAGTTTGTATCGTATAATTAGATAACTAATAAATTTATACTTAAAAGCACAGAAAATTAATTTACAATAATTAAAGCAAACACTGCTCAAGACCTAATTATAATAATAAACTTAGCAACCACAAAGGGTATTTATTTGCCCCCAAGCATTATTCTTAAAGACCAAAAATTTCAAATACAATAATTTACCGAGCAATTTAAGACAATATATAAGATATTACGTAAGCAAAAATGCTTATATAATACAACATTGAATAAGATTTATAAATATTTATAATACTTATATACAAGTAAGCTCCCTTAAAAGTTAAAAATAAATGAAAGGTCCCTTATATATAATAAAATAAAATATTTTTTCTGTTGGTCGGTCTTCATGTGCACACGAGTGTTGCTCGGTACGGTTGTATTCATCTCTTCTTGTTGGTTCGTCGTTGTTCGAGGGAAGGGGTAGCCGAAGGCTTCGGCCTTCCCATCGCAGCTATGGTTTGGCTGCAGTGGTCTGTGCACCGCCAGCTGGTACCAGCTGGCGGACGGACCGTCAGCAGTGTGGCTATCTACTGTACATCCCTCAGCGTGCGTCGCACCCACGATACGGCTTATACCCACATTTTCATTAATAACCCATTATCTATAAGGGCTAATTAGCTATAAGCTATATATTTCATAAGCTAATAGCTTATAGTACTATATAACCCTATAATATATGCTTACGTAGTCTGCTTACGTAAGCGGGTTTCTAGAACCTTCTATGTGGAAGACCTTCACATCTACATAGTGTAATGTCCCGAAGCTAACCGGCACTGGGTGGCCGGCGCAGCCTGTAAAGAGGGCGTGCCTTTCCGGGGAGGGTACATTTGTAATGTCCCGAAGCCAGCTAGCACTGGGTGGCCGGTACAGCCTATAAAGGGGCTAGCCGGCCCGCCTACGAACCGGCTGGAAGAGGGATAAGAATCAGTCTTGCACCTACAGTACCCCTAATATCATACTCTCTTCCCAAGACCCTCAGTGACTATTCCGCCTAGCGTTGCCGCACGTTACAGATAGGAACCACGACCTTTCTTCTTTCAGACTAGTTTTCTTCCACCCACTTCGAAGGAATTCGATATTATATAATAATATGCTAATAGTTAGCTAATAGATTACTAATTGATAGTCTCTGATTAGTAATTAATTATTTCTCGAATATTCTATATAGTATAAAAGACGAATATAAATAAGGAGGATTCCTCCCGTAGAATACGCTAGTTCTTAGCTTAACAACCAAGGAGAAAATTCTTAATACACACCATTACACCTATCATTACCTATCTTTACCTATCTATTATCTATTCTCCCTTATTCGATCTAGTAACCTCTAACAATATTTCCGCTAAATGAGGGTTTAAGATCTCTAATAATAAATAAACAAGGAACACTATCGCCGTTAAATAGCTACAAGATGTCTTTATCCTTATAATCAACAAAATACGGAAAAACAATAAATTCTAAGCCGTTCTTCTCATCCTTAATAATCATAATAATTAGTGGACCGTCAATGTTATGACTATATACTATACGCACAACATCCACCAATGCTAGCTTCTAGCATACACTTCTCACAGCTTACAACCCCTCAACAACAGAGTTTTCAATATATTCAAAAGGGAATTCTGATACAGCAATGAAAGATTTAAATAGCCAGACAGATTCAAATCCTCACCGCAAAATCAACTTCATCAAATATTTTATTAAAGCCCATAAAACTAGTAACAAACAAATAATCAAGAATGCCTTTAAACATACATATATATATCCTATCTCTTATAAAAAACATTTTAGCATCCTAAGATACAACCAGACCTTGCTCCTAAGCTAGAAATCGAAGTTTAAAGAGGATTCCGACTTCGATGATATTAGTAATGAATCCTTTATTAAGGAGATTAAAAAGAACTGTATAATTAGGGATTATATCCTGAGTTTATCCTTAAAAAAATATGAAACAGCTAAATATAAGGCTAAGAAAGTTGCTGATAAGATCAACTTATCAAGGGCTCAAATTGCTCTACAAGAAAAAGAAAATGCTGGCTTTAAAAGTAAGGAAAAGGTCCGAGAAAAAATAAAGGGCTAAAAGAGAATACCCAAACCCAACCAGGAATTCATAACCATGTTTAAAATAAGGGATACAAATCTCATAATAAAAGCCCTAGAAGCACTGCTAAAGCCTCAAAAACGTTATAAAGTGGCTTTAATTAAAGTTGAAGAAAAGTAGGAGAAGAATAGCTAGGATGCATCTGAGCCAGAGTTTTTAAAGGAGATTGTGGTGCGTAATAGGCGTGCAATTCAACATCCGGCTAAATCAACTAATACAAAAACTTCTTAGAATCATTTTATAACCAAAAATAGGTGTGCATAAACAGAATTGATTGATTTATGGCTGTCTGAATAACCTCATTTGTGCGGGAAATCGTGACCAAAGGTGGGTGTGACCAAAGATAGGTGGGGTACGGTACACATTAGCTGTTAAAGTGTTTCATTAATGTTTAATTACAACACATGATAGAGCTCTAAAACTGTTAACTTTGGTTTGCAATATAGGCAAATACTAGTATTCTGGTTTTAAATTTCCAGGAATTAAAATAACAAACGTAAAAATGATAATCTTTTTTATATTTATATAATATTCGCTAACTTCTTATAGCAAGAAACATTATGTTTATTTATGAAAACGTTTCCTAATAGCCAGCTCTACTCCGCATGACCACCGAGTTCTCCCGGCGCAGACAGCAATGGCAGCGCGATGGTGGCGACAATGTGGACCAAGGACAGGCTGCTTCTGATTATTCAACTAGCGCTGTGTAGATGAATGGAGTTCCGGTGCGCCGGTAGGGACACGCTCGACGACCCATGGGATGCAAACAAGGTTGACACCAGGCCCTGCAGTCTGAATAATGACATACTGCTATATTGCCGCTCTGTGCATAGATTCACTTGTCAAGGCTTGGCAGTTCCTGGACTCTGACGACCGCATCCATTACAACGAGGATAGCGGGTCGAAACTCGCTCAGAAGAACGGCACTTTAAAGGAAAAGGCCGGTATGCCGAGCTGATTGCCATCAGAGCAATCGACAATGATCCTCTCGCTCTCCGGGCTCACCCGCTCTGTCTGTGTCAGCACTGTTCGGCGGATTCTCTCAAGAATGCTCAGTGTCTGGCATGCTCGGGTCTCTCTTACTTTACAACAGGCTACAGTAGTGGCCAAAAAGGGCTGCTCATTGGATGAGGAAAGACTTATCAGACAGCTCCGTGAGGTCAGCTGGCTACGGCGCTGAAAAAGGACCTCGGCCGCCAAAGGAGATCACAGATATGCTCCAATCAAGGCATGAGGTGGACAGCCTGAAAAGCAGTTTTGTCACCGTCGTGCGTTACGCGTTCATGATCCACTGCTTTTAATACGCCACCTCCAATTTAATGATCAGATGGCTGAGCTCTGGATTTGGAGTTCTCAAATTATGGCTTTCGCTTGCCCTGGTCGCCGATTGCCACTTCCGCCAGGTATTATGGATTCATTCTGATGGATGGAAAGCCCTTCGCCACGGAGCTCCTCATATGAATACACTTTTGTCACTTTCTGTATGCTTGGGACTGTCATTTTCGCTGGTCGACTTTCTTGTCCGGGGATCAGTAGCTTCTTCGTTCCACAACCCCACCATTGGCATCACTCTTGTGACCATTGTTGGGCGTTGCTTGGAGGCTCTGTCTCATCGACAGTCATCGAAAGACCTTCTTGCAGTCTATAAATAACTCATGGAGCTCGATTTTGTTAGACTCTCTTCAACTGGACATGTAAGTGAAATAGCAACATACATATTCTGCATTTCAACCTCGCTTGTCTAACTTCCCTTGCAGTTAGTCCCAAGTACATACCTGAAACCAGGTGACAGGATCCTGATAGAACCCTTCTCAGTGATCTGCTGCGATTGCTATGCTGTCTCCGGGTCGTTACTCGTGAACCAAGCAGTCGTTACTGGGGAATCAGTTCCGGTGAAGAAAACTGCTGGTGACTTCCTCTATGGTGGCACCCGCAACCTAAATAGCTCTTTGAATTGTATTGTCCACAGGAATACAGCTCATTCGTTTTATACACAATTACTGAAAAATGTGACCAGCATCAACATATCAAAGGAAGAAGCCGTCGGGTATGTTTATTCACTGACGCGGTATTTTCTACCCCTCATACTATCTATCGCAACGCTGGTGCCCTTATTTGAGCAGTACCTTCTACTTGGCTTCGTGTCTCCCTAAGAATCCCTACAGAACTGCGTTGGGCGGTGTATGACGATTCTCGTCTGCGCATGCCCCTGTGCTCTCGGGTCCGCCATTCCATCAGCCATAGTCGCTGCGTCTTGTAAGTCTCACCAAGTGGCCGTCAAACCCGATCCGCAGACACCAAATCTCCTGACCGCAAACTTATGCAGATTCACTTCGAAAAAATGGCTTCCTCCTTACAAGTGGAGCTTCCATCATCGACAGGCTCACGGGTACGGATTATATAATTTTTGTCAAGAGTGGAACTTTGACAGAAGCCCGGTTTCATGTTGAGAACTTCGCGATCACAAAGGGAGTTTCATATGTGAAGGACGAGTTATGGGCGATGGTATGTGCAATAGAAGAGCATCGTGCCTCGGACCATCCAGTCGGCAATTCCATCTTCTCTGCCGGTGTACAGCAGCTTGGCGAGCCGTGGCTAAACTTCAAGAAATCAGCCTCAGTCCGGCTAGCTAATGACTCTGGATACGGTGGTCTATACGGGGAAGTCTCAGTGGGCGTATCAGAGGGCCAATATCATCTCCTTGTTTTGGGAAGCATGAGGTACTTGGAGCAGCAAAATGTCGCGTGCTACCCAGAACATCTAAATGATGATGATGGAAGCGCAATCAATGTTCATGTAGCTCGGGATGGGTCTTATGTGGGTACAATCTCCCTCGTCGTAAGTCGAAGCTACCTAATGGCATGGGCTAGGATTCCGGATGGTCCATCTACTAATATTCCGAAGGACACTATTCGAACACAAGCATTGAGCACTGCTCCAGAACTCAAGCAAATGGGATACGACTTCGGAATGGTAAGCACCATATGTCTCAGCCTATCAACACGGAGAGCGTACTGACGTGGAGTTAACTCATATCAGCTTACTGGGGACACCGAAAGAGCTGCCACTTGCGTTTCTAGATCCTTGAAAGTTCCCATTATCGCATCTGGGGCCTCTCCATCTGACAATTTACACTTTGTTGCGGATTTTCGAAACAGTGGCAAGGTCGTTACGATGGTATGCCTCACATATTGCCTCAGCCGCAGTTCACTACTGATCAAAATGTGGAAATAGGTTGGTGATGGGCTCAACGATGTACTAGGCCTCGCGGTGGCAGACGTTGGGATCCGTATCTGCCATGAGGGAGCAGTCCCGACTACAGGAGCTGCCGTGACCATTATCAATTCATCACTCAGTGCAGTAGTTCTGCTCATGAAGGCAGCACATCTCGCTCGACGGCAAATCTGGTTCAATCTTGCATGGGTGGCCGTTTACAACGTGGTTGCCTTGAGCATGGCCGTAGGCGTCGCCCCCTTCGGCTTTGTTTTGACACCGTAAGTATGCTAGACTCCTTGAAATCCCCGAAGCCTTACATATAAACATACTTATAGAAGCGTTCTAGGTCTCAGGCAGCAGCCTTGATGTCATTTTTATCTGTATTGATCACCTTTCAAAGTTTTTGGCTCCGGTCACGGTTGGCAGTGCTTGGGTCATCATCGGCATAGTATCAATGGCATTATCCGTTGATCAGTATAGAATTCTGGTATTCCAAATGTTCAACGCGATGTAGTTAGCTCTTCATTGAAGATAGCTACGGTATTGAGCGCCACATACATGAGTGCTATCAAGAGGTGACTCAATTGCCCGTACAAGCCTGTGCGCCTCTCCCACCCCAGCCTCAGCCCAGCCCGATACATAATCATTAATATTCTAAGAATATAAGGTTATACACAAACAGGAATATAGATTCAAAAATTGATATGGATAAATGAGTGACCGAATTTGAGGGACATAACCATTTGGTCATTGTCGATTAGGCCGCCAACCAAACCCCCCCCCCCCCTACTAATGAATTGCCCGTTCAGATTCACCAATTGGTAGGCGACATTCAGAATCTGGTATTCATGGTTCAATTTTAATGAACTCAAAAGCCATACTATTTTAACTGGCACCTGCAAGGAATACCTGGACAGGACCCTCCCCGAGTCGATAATTGCAAGGGTCCATGAGATCTACCCCTTTCAGGTTCAGTGTCTGCAGCTGGCCGTCTTGATCGTAGGCAATGTTCTCTTTGCGGATCATGGCCCAATTACGATGGGCAATATGCGGGAGGTATGCCGTGAGAAGCATCGCGTTGATGCAGTCTGTGAGGACTCTCCGCAGAGGTTGGAAATCTGTGTTAAGCACGTGAGAGCATTAGTCATTGTGGTCTGCCTATCGAGAGGTTGTTAAGCCTGGATTTGTCGTGCTTACTGTCAGGCCAGTGAACTCGCTCCGTAGGGGTAGAATGCGACCATCGCACTCCGTGAATTCCTCCTCCAGGCATCTTTCAAAGCGACTCCGCATTTTCAGACCAAGGTCACGGCCCAGGATGTGGTCTGAAATCGTCAGACAGACTGCGGAGATTCACGTCAGTCCGAAATTTCATTTCTGGGCAAATGTCTTGTTTCGGGTAAGGCGTACTTTCAGAGAGAATAGGTCCAATTCGGCTCACAGGGGTAGTGGCAATAAGGGTTCTCCGTCATGTTGTTGTTCAGTGCGTCTGCCAGGCCCTCATAGTCTGTTTTGTAATGTTTGCCATCGTCGACCACAAGCTCGAGGCAGTTCTTTTTGTGGTAACGTCGGTCTCCAGTTGATTGCTGGTAAAGTCCCATTGCACTGGCCAGATATCCTGTGACCATCTGCGCATCGTACTGATACAGTGTTCGCCGCTGGTGATACTTCTTCACCATGCCGCGACTAACGTTCGGAGGTATGTGAACATCTGTCACCAGTATTAGCTTCAGCAACCCCATGTGCTTGTGGCTCACTGTTCATGAAAGACTTACCGTGTATGGCCCAAGGACCCCACTCGAAGTCACCCACTACCTGAGGTTGCTCCCTAGACTTCCACTGGTTTCTTTCGGCCGACTGTGGCTTGCTAGGGGCACGAGGCGGTGAGTATGGGGGTAACTGTAGGTACTGGGAGGTGTTCCGTCCCGTTAGGGACCGCGACCTTGGTGGCCTGCATACATTTAGTCACCCATAGAGACCTGATCGGGAAGAGACAGTCTGCCAACAGTACTTACCGTCGTTAGCATCGTAGCCAATGTGTTTCGTGCAACTGTATTGATGAAATCATCACACGCGTCAATCTAAACCAGGTCCTATGTCAATGGTTGTTTAAACAATTATCCTCTGGGGCATTTGTGACACAGCGATCGCCGGAGCCACGGATCGCCCGCACAGATCTCATAAATATTACGTGGAGCAGTCCAGCCGACACGCATGTGCATCTCCACCTTGACTTGGTACAGTGTTCTGGGTGGAATACCAGAAATCGACTTTTGGGGTGCCGAAATTCTATTTTTCCAATGTGGGGAAATATCCTCACATACACGGATGATGGAGCAGAGCATTTAGGTGACGTCGGACTAAGCTCGGAAGCCTCCTCCCGCAGACGGCGGCACTGAACAGACGGTCCCGGTCCGGGTATCCAGGCCGTTCTACCGAGATGAAAGACTATCAAAATCCACGGTTGTCTGATTAAGACGCAGAAACTTTGACTGTGGATATTGAACTGACTTTCCTTCTTTGGCGTTTCCTTCAACATCGTCGCCCATTCCTCTGACCCTCTCTGATATGCAGCATGGTGTCGCACAAGTATAGTAAAACACAAGCTATCGTCTGTCGCGAACCATCTGCTGGTCAGAGACAATGGGCATTGGAGGAGGTGGCCATGGCCCCTCCTGAAGATGATGAAGTCACTGTTGAAATGGTCGCCACCGGTATCTGTCACACTGACTTTATATGCGGAAGCGCACCGGATGGCGTCAACGCTCTGGGTCTACCACCATATCCACGGGTTCTTGGACACGAAGGTCTCATTTCTGATCCTTTGAACATTTCATGGCCGAAGAGCCAGCTGACCGAAGTGGTGTTTAGGTGCGGGCTATGTGAGGTCCGTCGGGTCAAGAGTCACCAAAGTTCAGGTTGGTGATAGAGTGCTACTTTCGTTTTCGTTTTGTACCCAATACTACAATTGCCAAAATGGCGCTCCTGGCTATTGTCACAGCTTCACATCAATCAGTTTCAGCGGCTCAACAAGCGGCTTCATCAGTTCAGAACCGGCAACAATGGGCGAGGCCATTGGGGGTTCGTTCTTTGGACAGTCTAGCTTTTCGCGGCTGACCAGAGTCAAAGCGGCATCTGTGGTAAAGGTTACCGAGCTTCTCACGGATGATATCGATTTAAGGGTGCTTGCGCCGCTCGGCTGTGGCATTCAAACCGGGGCAGGGACAGTTACCGAGCTCGCCATGGCGAAACCATCAGATAAGATCGCAGTTATCGGTCTTGGTGCGGTGGGCCAGGCGGCCACTATGGTAAACCAGGCCCATCCTCGGTCTTTACGAGCGAAGTGCGTACCAACGTCTAACCTCGACACAGGCTGCCAAAATGAGAGGTTGCCGGACCATTATTGCCATAGACCGGATTGCGACGCGGCTACAACTCGCGAGAAGCTATGGAGCAACCCACGCTCTAAACACATCGCTCCTGGGAGATGGCCTGACAAAAGAGATCAGGGAAATCACTGGAGGCGCCGGAACCACCATCACTGTTGATGCAACCGGCGTTGTTTCTCTGATCCAAGAGGGTCTTGAGTTCACTGGTAACCAGGGCAAGATGATTCTTCTTGGCGTCGCACCCATGGATGCAGGCCTAGAGATCTCACTAGTACGATACATGTTTGTGAGTATACCCCGCTCTTGATGGCAATCGCGTCGTATCTAATTTGCTAATAATATCCCAGACAGGAAAGTCAATACTGGGTCAATGGAAGGGGGTGTCTACCCAGAGGAGGTAAGATTCGAATCAGCGACAAGTCACGGTGTCTCCTCCTTTTACCTCGGTTGGTCAGTGGCTGATTCCCTCCAGTATATTCCTAAAATGATCAAGTGGTACAAAGCAGGGCGTTTCCCAGTGGATAGGTTGGTCCAGTTGTACCCTGTCAAGGACTTCAGACAAGCTATGAAAGATATGGAAGAAGGCAGCGCGATTAAGCCGGTGCTTGTGTGGTGAATCTGTGTTCCTTGTACAATTTATGTCATGTGGACCAGGCCAATGTTTTGGAGGGTGGTTTGAGGGCAATCTCATGCTTCTATGCTCTTCGGATTATTGGAGGACCCAATACCTGTGGATTTGAGTTGGGCATTTGCGGTGCGATCCAGCACATTCCCTGTCCCGACAGCGGTTTCTACAAGCGTGCGTGTGCTCAGACTCCCAACCCTCGCGAATGTACGGAACTTGGGTCAGCAATTGGGAATATGACTTTCTTCTCACGGCCCTCCATCAAAAGCAGAGGATCATACAACACTGTCAAGAAAGTACTAGTACGTAATCATGCAAACGCATATGGTTGGACGTGATCATCCAAACGAGACCTGAAGTACTAGAAACGGTCCGCAGGGTCGGACCGCCGACTTGCACGTGATACATACGCACGCCAATATGGTAACACTCACTGCTTGTACATGAACGGCTGGGGAAAGGGTGAAATTTGGAGACCGAGCATGTCCCGTAGTGAGGGGTCGCTCGGAGTTCAAGAAAGCCGCGCCTGTTGTCCATATAATAGTCCCCGCCGTCTGTCTTTCGGATTGTTGGTACGGCCATGACGGCGAGGGTCAAGGGGTCTTTGCACGTGCAAATGGGTTGAAGCAGACCGTACGTGTTTGGGTACGGGTTCTGATTTCTGCTTATCGAGAAGGAAGAAGCTATCGCTAATCTCGTCGCCCTGACGGTTGGTGTAGTAGTCGGCCCTCTGGCTGACTAACTCCAAACCGTGGCATTTGATTGGCTATAGCCCGTAGGGGCATGGGCACTTGACAGTCGCTCAGAAATCCACACGGATAATGCAAACTGGATTGCTTACTATTCTCTGAAATAACAGGTCTCATCTCGGCACGGGGTCAGCTTATCCAACCATTATTCCTCGCATCAAATACACGATGACTACCGCCCACAATGGTGGACGCCCGATCATGCCCGAGACAACAGACAAACTGGCAACGAACGGCTCGACAGAAGATAATTTGGCCGTAACTCCACCGACTCACGGTAAGCGTGCCCGACAAATCGACTTTCAGGGCAATTTTGTTCAGATCATCGACGGCAAGAGCGCCCCTACAAAGGCCAGTCGCCATGGCATCAACCCGGCGACTCTTGAACCCATGGCCGAGGTTCCTGTTGCGACCCAAAACGACCTCTACCATGCCGTCACCGCAGCGCAGTCCGCTTTCAAGGTCTGGTCCAAGACCTCGTACGAAGACAGACGCAGTGCAGTGCTAGCATTCGCCGACGCGATCGGGTCGCTGAGGACTGAATTCCGGGACCTGCTCATATTCGAGCAGGGAAAGCCTGTAAGATTGAGCTTGTGAGATTGACAGGACAACAAACTTCAATGTACTAAGATGAGCTGAATAGATCCACCAAGCGGATTCCGAGACGGATGCGGCTATCGCGTGGATCCGGGGGATGGCTGATATTCCTCTCCCGGAAGAGGTTCTCGAGGACAATGAGAAAAGAGAAATAATAACGCGGTATACACCTATCGGTGTCGTAGGAGCCATAATACCATGGAACTTTCCTCTGCTTCTCGCGACGGGCAAGATTGCGCCGGCACTCCTGACGGGGAATGTGATTATCATCAAGCCTTCGTAATCCAGCCTGCATCCTACATTCCTACAGCTTCACCAGAATTTATGGCTAATATCCGAGGCCAGGCCCTTCACTCCCTATGGCGGTTTGAAACTGTGTGAGCTGGCGCAGGATTTCTTCCCTCCGGGCGTAGTCCAGTCTCTGAGTGGCGATGACAACCTCGGGCCCTGGCTGACCAGCCACCCCGGTATCGACAAAGTCAGCTTCACAGGATCTACGGCCACGGGGAAGGCTGTGTTGCAGAGTGCCAGCAAGACACTGAAGCGCGTGACACTCGAGCTGTGAGTACACATACAGCCCAAAGTCAGCGTCAAGCGGAAGCAGGAAACTAAATTGTCGGGCAGGGTTGGAAACGATCCTGCGATCGTTTTCCCAGACGTGGACGTGGACAAGGTTGCACAAAACATCGCAACCTGGGCATTCCTCAATTCCGGTCAGGTTTGCTTAAACCTGAAGAGGATTTATATTCATGAGTCCATCTACGATGAGTTCAAAAAGGCCATGGTCAAGCACGCGGAAAGCTTCACCCTTGGCGAGGGTACCAAGCCAGGAGTCACTCACGGCCCATTACAGAATCGTATGCAGTATGAACGAGTCAAGACGTTTTTCGACGACATTTCCAAACAAGGCTGGGAAGTAACTCTTGGGGGCGAGATGGACGAAGAGCCGGGAAAGGGATACTTCATCAAACCGACGATTATTGATCGGCCACCGGAGAAATCGAGAATCGTGGTTGAAGAGCCGTTTGGTATGTCCCTATATTTCTCAGGTGTCTCTCATATCCTCCGAGTCCCGCCACTAAATTCGTGGTTTGACAGGTCCCATAGTACCGCTTCTCACCTGGCAGAACGAGAAAGACGTGATTGACCGCGCCAATGACACAACAATGGGACTGGGCGCCTCCGTGTGGTCGAATGATATCCGAAAGGCTACCCGTATCGCCAAGGAAATACAAGCAGGGAACGTCTGGGTCAACACTCACTTCGACATGTCGCCAATGGCTCCGTTCGGTGGTCATAAAGAAAGTGGAATAGGGACCGAATGGGGACTTAATGGGCTCAAGGCCTTCTGCAATGTACAGACACTTTTCCTGAATAAGTTCGTCGCATAATGAGTTGAAGGCTTTGTGCTTCGTATTATGATGCCGAATCAAATGATTGCGCTTGATGTTTCTGAGTATTTTCTCAGCTTGGATTCGATTGGGTACCTAAGTGTGAGCAATAGCGTTTACGAACGGCCTTTTGTGGACACGCTACTTGAATCTTCTGAGTTATCCTATACGCAGATGCTGAAGACTGCCCGGGGAAAAAAACGTTCCCGCATCACATTCCGCCAGCTAGGCCGGAAACGTAAGCAGAACTGAGGCAATGAACTAACCGAAACGGTCACTGCCAGAGGGTTGGTTGGTCGGTCACTTCTAGGCAGCCACATGAAAAAGTCCCCGCCGATAACTCTGAACAGCATGGCCTCATAAGTTCACTGCATCATATTAATATAATCAGGTACTCTTGTTCAATTCAAAATATCATGGTCCCAGTGGCATTGCTCTAACCTCTACTGGATCACATTGCCCATCATCTGGCACAACAACAATATGTATCGCAGCTCTTTCTTCATCGCTATTCATCTCCTTCTCGGTGGTTTAGGTTCTGCAAGGAGCTTGGGCTCTCTCACAAGTACCCTTCAGAGCCTATTGTCGCTAAGAAAGTCGCCATCATCGATCCCCCAATTCATGCTAGACACAGAGCACCCCTGGCTCATAACCAACAAAGCATGGTTGTCCCGCTACCCAAACGTCGCGGAATCTCTGTGCTCCCGAGACTCCGCTCTCTGGCAATATCCCGACTCACCTGGCCATGCTCCTCCTGCAGACCTTTATAAAAGGATAAGTCTCAACGACGACGCGATACCATACGGTGGATACTGGGAGCCACGCGCCTGGGCTAGCGTCAACTACCGTCTGCGGGAGTTGGCCGCATGCGAAGCTGCTATAGCAGGAGTGGAACACTTGCATGTCAACGTGTATGTCGATGGCAACGGTCTATACCCGCGCACGGCGCCGCCGCCGCCGCCCGGGCTTCTAGGGTTGTTTGCAGAGGTGCTCGCCGAGATGCACAATCTGAGCAGGCTCGACTGGGGTTTCAGCAGCGAGGTAACTCGGGAATTCGAGCCAGCTTTCGTGGCGAAGGATTTGATACTGCCGAGCGTGAGGTACCTCCAGCCAGGCGCAGGGAGCGATTACCTCGTCTCGCGGAGTCCTAACGTGGAGACAATCGACGCTGGAGACTACTCTACACATTGGAGCTGGGGTTACGGCGGTGTTCATCGCGAGGAGCTGATCAAATCTTCAACTGGACTACGTAACCTTAAAGAGTGGCGTCTTTCAACTGGGTTGAGCGGCTGGACCTTAGGCATGTTAGAGGGTGAGCTGATCGTTGCAAGGCTATTCGTTGTTTCTTAGGCTGACAAGCTTCGGCAGGTATCCTCATCGCTACGCCTAACATCACAACCCTCCGGATGACTGGTCCCCTTCAACCGACCCAGGAAATCTTGGAGGCGCGGCGGGAATTCGATTACCTGTGGTTCACAGACCTGGATTCGGCAACGATTAAGGTGACTAGGAAGCGGCCCAAGGTCACAAGAACCTAATGCTTTTGCTAACTCACGGCGGCCAGGAATATCTCAGAGTCCTCGCCCTCTTCCCAAACCTCGAGTATCTGCAACTTCCTGCATCCTATGACCTAGACATGGGTTTCGACGGAGGACCTGGGTGTGGGAACGCCTATGATGGCCCGGAAGGCAGAGCCTACGGACGATCCGTCGTGAGAAGAGGAGCAGAAGCGACTGAATTCGCAGCGGAGATTGCTTTCAACGCGCTGCCCCGTCTGAAATATTTAGATGTAGGGGGCCAAATTCCAAATATCACGTTGAATGACCGCGGGCAGCCGGACATGACATGGCCATGGACAGGGCGGATGGAGGAATTCACATACGATATATGGGAGGAGTAATTGGCAAGGGGTTCATAATAGAGGACTTGTCAGCTTGAATATTCATCGTAGTGGACATCGATGATGCAAAGACAACAGCTGACTGCACATGCTGCAAAGCTTGACAACGTATGCAACAGCGCTGGGTGCGGTTATTCGCGGAGCCTCTTTTCTCCTCTAATATCGTCCTTAGCCACAGACATAGTGTTACTGAACAGTCTCCCAGATGTCATCTAAAATCGCAACTAGCTCGGCGGGCAGTGGGACTCTGCTGATCGCTGCCACGTTTTCCCTGACCTGGTCTATCTTGCTCGCCCTGACTATGATTGCATCCTATGGGCCTAAATGTGAATGGTGTGCTAGCCAGCGCAGGGAAGCCTCTGTCTTGGGAATTCTGTATGGCTTGAGTGTGTTGTCAAGAAATCGAATGGCCTCATGGTGCTTCTCGGTGTCGTATCTTCGAGCATCTATCGACATAATATTGCCCTCAGCGAAGCGAGTCCCTTCAACTTGGCCCGTAGTCAATGAGCCGCGGAGAAAGCCACTCGCCTGTGGACTGTGCGCCACGAACTGCATGCCATGTTTACGGACAAGGTCGAGGACTGGTCCCTCATTCCGGCGGTCTAGGAGGTTGTACACGCCTTCGTACACACTCGGCTTTACGTAGCCCTTTGTGTCGCATATGTCGATGAACTCCGTGAGCAATTCTGGCGGAAATTTGCAAATCCCTAGCTTCAAAAGGTGTCAATACCATGCAAATCCGGATAAACACTCCTCTCCAGCTGTGTCGAGCAAGCTATGATGTACCTTTTCAAACATACCCTTTTCGTATTGGGCGTTGAATCCAGCCGCCTGGTCTTCCAATGGCGTGGCCACATCCGGCACATGGGCGTACAAGACGTTGATGCGTTGCCCTTCTCTAAATTGTAGGCTCGTATGGCTCTCGGACACTGACTTTTCGATTCTCCCGGGCTCAAGGGTGATTTTAAAGTTCTTCATGCCAATCATCACCTTAGTATCGATCAGGAAACCCTCCCCTGCTGCCCCGGCCTCCCCAAGGAGGTGCTGTGAGGCCCCAATGTCTGTTGGCGGGTACAGGGCAGCAGTGTCAAGACGGGCTATACCTTGTTCCTTGAGCGTCTTAAGGAGTCCAGCGACTTCTTCTTCGCCCCGGAATTCGTGACCGAGTCCGCCACAGCCAAAGATCAGCTGCGGTGCCGCAGAAGATGCCATCGTTGCAACGGAGATGGTGGGCTGGCCCCGGGGCGGATGAGGTGTAGCTGACTGTTTCTCCGCAGCAAGTAAGAAGACTGAATCTGAAAAGCCTTGGGACAAACAAAATCGTGGGCACTCTCGGGCTTCTTATGAACGCTTCTCCAATCGCGTTGGTGCATGGGTGTCAGCTCCCAAGCATTCTGTTGGCTCCTAACCCAGCTACGGAACATCACAAGCCAAGCCGCAGGCCAAAGTACCAATTGTGGCAAGCTGCATACTGTATTACAAGCGGGTAGGACCGACCGCAGTCCCACAATTCCGACTCTATATGAATGACCAGGAAAGCTGTGGTTCGCTAAGGGAAGTCTCATCCTGGCTTGAGTAAGCCTTATGCCATTTTACACGCCGTGTCTCTGTAGCGGTCAAAGAAGGTGCTGTCTAAGGACTTTGTATTTATAAGAGTCTCTGATTTGTGCCCAATATGCATTCAGTCTCGCACCTCTCAGACAAACAACATCACTTAACTCAGTACATGAAATCGTCTGCCACACGTCTTTGAAGTCTGGGGACATCACAGTTGGTTGACTTGATCACTGATCTTTTGGTTCCAAGCCTTGCATGTCACTGTGACAAGGATTCATAATGATTTAATCCACAGAATCGGATTTTGCATCTGTTTTGCTGCGGCGCGTTTCAGAAAGTCTGCCTCTAATTTCGCATTGCCTTGAAAGGTTGCAGCTCGACTACTGTTGCCATATTCCTAACCAATGAGCTAAGAAGCTCCCAGATGAGAATTCACTGCCTACAGAAGGGTCCTCTTGAATAGAAGTGGCGTTGTCATATCTGGAGTGATCATGAGGCTCCTCCGTCCATCAGGCGGACGTGTTTTGGTACCGTCGGGGTACTTGATGTCGTAATTTGTTAGCAGATAAATCAGGACCAACTTGATGGTCATATCAGCCATAAATCGCCTAGGGCAGGCGTGAGGCCCTCCGCCCCAGTTGAGCCAGTCATCCGACGTCGAGGCGAACTGGAACTTGCTGGTATCAAATCCCTGGCGCTTCTTGGCCCACCTCCTGGGATCGAAAGTCTCGGCATCTGGGCCGTGCAGATCTCGGTCCATGCTGTGCTGGAGTGAAGTGAAGTTGACGGACAGTCCGTCTGCGAGTTTCAAGCCGTCTTTGAAGGTATAGGGCACAACGACAGTTCGCTGCATCATCGCCTCTGTGAAAGGGTGCATCGGGTGCATCTCCCTCATGAAACTGTCGAAAAGTCTGAGCTCTCCGAGGGCATGGCGAGACCAGGCGTTCCCGTCGTGCAACTCATCTTTCTTGACACGGTCTATCTCATCCTTGATTTCCGCGCAAGCATCGGGGTGTGCCAGGAGGTCTAGAAGCACCGAGTAGGCGATGGTTGAGGTACCATGCGTTGAGGCAACCATTGTGATGAAGATGTCTGGACCAGCTCGTCTGGCGTCACCTCTTTCCTTCTAGCGCGATGTTCGTCCATCAGCCATTGGATAAAATCATCGTGCTTCTCAATTGTCCCGTTCCTGTCGTGAGACCTGGTGCTCTTGAACGCAGCATGCCGCGCTTGAGGGACCGGCCGAACGAACTCAGCGGCTTCCCGCCGTACCTTTATAACTTCCTTTACCTCGGGGCTGAAGAATTTCGCGTACCAGTAAAACCACGGGTGATACTTCTGCCGGACGGCTCCCGGCGCCTTCAAGGCTGCATTAAGATACCTGAGAGATATGGCTGGCCATCCGACACAAAGGTCTGGGCCTACCATGACGCGCGCTGACATATGTGCGAAGAGCTGTAGGATGATTGGGTAAACGTGTACCGGCGTCCAATCTGGGTTTACCGTGTTAGATGGGAAGATAAGCCCGAGTTTGATCGAACGACATGAGGCGCATGGGGGAGTGGGGAGGCTTACCTGGGCACTCAGGCATGGTCTTGGCGGCCGCTATCTTGCACTGCTCTTGTAAAGGTTGAATGAGATTGTTCAACGACTTATTCAAGTTTAGATGAGCCGCGTGATGAACCTCTTCGGTGATAGCAGGACCATTAACGTGGTTTACCAGGAAGTGGACCATATCAGGAAGTGGACCACTTTTGCTATTTCCGCTAACTTTAGTCAACCCTAGCACCCTTATAGGAGCAAATAGTTACTAAAAAATGGCACCGATTGATGCCAACTGCACTTAATTACTTATTTCTAATTGATTTTGTTAATTTGGAGCGGTTGGGGCGGGTACAGTGCTAGTTTGAACAAGCTGACTTTTGGTGGGAAACACACAGTTGGCACCAATTGGTGCCAATTTTACCCTTAAAATTATGGTCCGCTGCGGACTACCAATATACGTATATTCGCACCAATTGGTGCTAATTAGGCTGGATTTGCTATAATACAGTCAGAATCTGATTGATTAGACCCTTCCTTCTCTTTCTCACACGTTCTCGCATTATGCCCAGTCTCGCCGCAGTTGCCACAGCGTTGTTTGCTCGGTCCGCCGCGGTCCACCTCCTCGGCACCACCGCTGATTTTACTAGCTGGCCGCTTCCCCTTTTTCTTTTCCTTGATTATCGCCTGGGATTCCTCAATACTTAGTGCCCCTCCAAGCTGTACTCGGGTCCTTTTAGCCCTCCGGCGTTTGGCGAGTGCTGTGTTGGCGGCCTGAAGTGTCCGGATCTCTTCGCGCATTATTGTGAGTGAGTGCGCCATCACCTGTGCTCCCCTTGCTAATCGATCAACAGCCTCCATAATCGGTGTAGGGGAGCTACCCTGATGGGCGGAAATCCTGCCTTTGATAAAACTTGATTGCTGGACAGTTTGTTGAGTATTGGAGGGTGTTTGAGACTCCCATTGCTGGGGAGAAGTAGGGATAGATGGCAGCGGAGTTTTTAGGCGGATATTAAGCTTGGAAAGAACAGAATCCGGGTCCCAAGGTAGGATTCCAGCTCCCTTAAATGCAGCTTTAATATTATCCTCCGTAAAGGTCTCCTTGTGAGCTGCTTTGAATGCAATAAAGAACTCAGACTTGGTGATGTGGTTAATGGAAGCCCGGATAAAGTGGCTGATTTCCCCGCTATATGCACGCTTTAGAGGCGAATATAACGCGACATCTAGTGGCTGGACTAGATGAGAAGAATGCGGCGGCATATAGACAGAGATAATCTTGTTTTCTTTGTAGTAATGGTTGAACTCGGCTGATATATGGCTCTCATGGCCATCCACGATCAACATCCGGTAATCCGCATCTCTCTTAGGTTTTATATACTTATCAAAGTGCTGAATCCATTCAAGGTCAGTCTCGTTATCTGTCCATCCATTTAGAGTAGGACAGATTCTCCAGCTTGGTGGGAAGCCTGATTCTGTGGTCCAGTTGGCAAGATGGTAGGCGCCCTGAACGATGACGAACGGCGGGATGTACCAGCCTGTTGCATTGATGCATTCAATAGCTGTCGCCCATTCCCTATTACCAGGCTGGACAGATTTGGCCTTTCCACGTGTATTGGCGCGTGTAACTACCATTGACGGGGCAATCATACCTATCATAAAGCCGGTCTCATCGAAGTTGTAGAGGTTATCGTCAATGATTCTATACTTAGCCATCATATTGCGAAGAAGCCTAAACCAGTTCCTAATAACCTCTGGATCCTCACAAAGGGCCCTCTGATAGTTATAGGGACGATTAAACCTGGTCTTTAGGCTGGGTTGTATATCCACAAAGCGTCAAGCCCAGTGCTTGCCCACAGGCTTAGCATCACGCGACGCTAGCAGGAGGTTGGCCATATCTTCCACACCAGAAAGTCGTAGTTGAAATCCTCGAACATCTCGATCAATTATGTATCGGATAAGCGTTTGCTCTTCGATTGGGTCAAGTTTATATTTGTCGACGCGTGATTCTTCGTGAGCACGTTGTTGCATTATCCTGCTGCGTAGTGTAGTTCGAGGAACGGTAAAGATCTTAGCAGCTTTACGTAAACTCATAGGTTTCGCGTTGTTCTTTTTAGAGTTTTGAATAGCCTGGATAGCTAAAAGTATTTTGCCCTCTTGAGATATAGGATACATATTGTTGTTGTTGATTTCTGACGCGTTGAATATTTAAATAGGTGGATTAGTATAAAAACAACGCGAAAATCAGGGACGCGACTAGCACCAAAAAAAGGCTGTCCTATACAAACCTTAATACTTTCCAGCATCCCTACACCCGCCCCAACCGCTCCAAATTAACAAAATCAATTAGAAATAAGTAATTAAGTGCAGTTGGCATCAATCGGTGCCATTTTTTAGTAACTATTTGCTCCTATAAGGGTGCTAGGGTTGACTAAAGTTAGCGGAAATAGCAAAAGTGGTCCACTTCCTGATATGGTCCACTTCCTGGTAAACCACGTTAACGTAATTTAGGATAGATGTCTAGAAGAACTCAAGTATCAGGTCATTCTAGGAATGGAGTAACGTTATGAAGGATCAGATGCAATAGTGAACCACCTTTTCAGTATATAGAGGGAGGCGCAGCCTGTCCTGTGGCGCATTTCTCTTTTCCTCCATGTAGTGCAGCGGGAGAAACACCATCGGGCGGTTGGGATCGCCGATATTGTGGATGAGAAACGGCTGCCCACGCTTGAGGAGGTACTGCTGGCAGATATGAGCACGAAGTGAGAAGAAGACGTAGACAATCAACACCAACCTTATCATAACCCTCCTTTAGCAGCTTGCCAGTCTCGTTTGTGTATCGCAGCTTGCTTTCCTCGCCATCACCATACTCAACAAGTGGTACGTCCAGTGGAGGGGTCGAGACAGAGGTTCGGCGCCAGAGCGCACGTACGATGCATACGACGGTGGAAGTGCATAGGATCAATATAGATAAAGACATGGCTTCCGTCGTCTCAGCTGGATAAACACGGCGTGGAAAATCCGGAGCGGGACAACTCGAACAGAAGAAGCCGTTTGCAATGATTGGGGGCCAAAGGTAGCGAGTGCCGGCAGAGATTGATCTGTTGGTTGGTCCGAGGATTGCAAGCTACCAACCAACAGGCAGTCCACAACCAATCAGAGGCCCAGATACGAAGTGTCGAGCATCTACCAGCTTAAGCCCCGCCTCAAGTCACCCTCTCTGCATCAAAGCACCTTCTTCTTGGGTTTGAGCGTAAGTGGAAGATCAGGACATAAATAGGGGGTTATATTTTGATGAAAAAAATTAAGAAGAAGAAAGAAGACGAACTGGGCACCCCTGGTAGGTGTCGCCAGCGAGTCTGTCACACAAGACACAATACTACCACCACCTGTTCAGGCACTCAAACCTGCTTCCCGTCTCCCGAAAGAGATGCATCAGAGGATTCATTTCTTTTACCCAACTTTGTATTCGTTCTTTGAATGCAAAAAGGACATTGCGACCCGTACCCGCAAATCGATTCCCCACAGTACTGTGACTTTGCGGTTTGGGTTACTGTGACTGGCCTCTTTGAATGCATCGGTTGTGGGCTTTGGTCACGCAACCGAAGACCTGGAAGCTAAAACAGCTCGCAAACAGCCATGCTTCTTGCCTCTTTTCCTGCCCACCATCGAAAGCAAAAGTCGAAACATTCCTGCTATCAGCAACTACCTGTAGCGCTTTCCGAAAAAGAACTACTTTCCCAGCCAAATGCCGAACGAACAAGTGCAAGTCATTGGCGGCGCAGCCAACTTTTGGCTCTACACCAAGGCCAACTGATACGATCTCACACACCCTCCCACCCCCGATGCCCCGCCCATACGCCCGCGACTGTCGCTTGCGACGACCACTAACGGCGCGACCGTCGACCCCGCCAAGACTGCGCTCGTGGTTGTGGATCTACAGAATTACTTCCGCTCCCCACTGCTGGGCCGTCCAGCCGACAGCGCTGGTTCGAGAGTAGTCGACGAGCTTCTCCAGCAGGTGATCCTGGCGTGCAGGAAGGCCGGCATACCCGTCGTGTGGCTGGGCTGGGGCCTGACAGAGCAAGACATCGAGGAAATGCCACCGACGATCATCAAAGGGTTTGCAGCCGACACCAACTTCAGCGGCAACAAAAAGGTGGCAGGTCTGGGTTCTGACATTGGACCCTTGGAACTCGAGGATGGGACCGTCATACAGGGTGGTCGCGTTATGATGCGAGACCAGTGGCACACTGCCTTCTGCCCCAACCTGGCAGCCGCTGCTGAGCCTCAGGATATCTGGGCGTACAAGAACCGCCTGTCGGGATTTTGGGGTGGGACAGACGTCGAGAAAGCACTGGCGGATCGAGGCATCAGGACGCTCATCTTTTCTGGGGTCAATACTGATCAGTGTGTCGGTGGCAGCCTCCAGGATGCTTCACCAAGGGGTGGGACTGCCTCATGCTGAGCGACGGGTATGCAACGACGAGCCCTGAGTTCTGTAAGCGGGGCATCGAGTTCAACTGTGAAGGAGGATGGGGCTTTGTGTTGAGCTGCAAAACTTGGTTGATGGAATCAACGAGATGCAGGTCTCGGATGATGCTGAAACTGTTCAGCTTTACTTCAAATGTTGAGAACCTGGTCTCACTTCTTCCAATGAAGTTTCAGGAACTGTTTACTCCTGTGCTCCTTGAGGTGGACACCTACCGCCCTCCCGCCCCCTCCTTGAGATATATCTTTGCATGTGAATTGTCTGCTCATATGTGGTTCTGCAGCAGCAGCAACATAATGCCGTTATCGACTTGGAAGTGGTGTATCACAAGCGCGGCGTTCTTTATCTCGTAACTGGCAGAACAACCACTCAACCCGAGCGAGGCTGTCTGGAGCAATATCATAACTGTGTAACGTCGTCATGTTCTTCGGCTCGGCAGATCGGCGTTAACCTTAGCAGTGATGCGCTCCACACCTCCACGCGTCGAACCCGACTGACTCGTAGCAAGCATTGGCGTTTGTGGGCACGCGACGGGTTCCACAGAGGCTCCACGTTGAAATGACCCATTCCGCTAATGGTAAGCCTAGTAAGAGCCGTTTTCTGAGCACCTGGGCCCTCGAGTAATCTGATTGATCTTATCAGATCATCTCCTGGGTATCACAAACCTTGGCGCACTAGATAATGGAAAACCTTGAATGCGGAGGGAAAATCTCGATGGGTTTCTCCATTGCTCTAGGCTGTTTTCGCTTCCGTATCTATATATCTTACGTTTCTATCGCGGCCCAGCCCGGCCTGTCCGTTGGGCCGCCGGTCGCGGATGTTGGGAAGCGCTGAAAATGAATGAGTAGTTGACACCCAAAGCTGCCTTCATTGGCATGGCACCCCCCCTCCGACATTCGACTCTCCTTGTTCATTCTGCTGCATTCACTGTTAGCGAACAGTCTATGATTTTGCCGTCATGGCCGCCAACCAAGGCCCCGATCCTTTGATCAGGAAAGATGTCGAAGACCGCGTCAGCGAAATCCCATCGTCGCCAGACTCATTGTCCACCGAAGAGGCGAAACCGCACCCACCGTTGTACTGGAAGTTCATTGCCGTCATCCTGATTTCGTGCATCAGCTTTGGCTCATCATGGAGTTCCGGCATCACTGGCGCTCTGAAGTCTACCCTGAAAAAGGAGTTGGACATCAACAACAAGCAGTTCTCACTGCTTGAGGCCAGCGAAGATTTCATGGTCACACTCCTGATTCTTTCAAGTGGCATCGTGACTGACCGGATCGGAGGTGCCGGAGCAATGTTGTACGGTTCGTCTCACCCGTAACTGCAACAGGTTGACCCTCCGAGCCATAATTGAGGCTGACTTGATGCCAGGCAACATCATTTACTCCATCGGTTCCATCATCGTCGCAGCTGCAGCTCAAGTCCGCTCCTTCAAACTCATGATCGGCGGCCGAGTCATCCTCGCCCTTGGTGACATCGCAACCCAAGTGGCCCAGTATAAAGTCTTCAGCTCATGGTTCTCGCCCAACAACGGTTTCGCGTCGACACTGGGTATCGAGCTCGGCATCAAGAAAATTGGCGGCTTCGTCGGCAAGTCTTCAGCCAATATCATCGCTAAAAACACTGGAAACTTTGCTTGGGTCTTTTGGGTGTCCGTGTTCATGAATGTCTTTACGAACGTGCTCACATTGGTGTTCTACTGGTTCAACGGCATCGCGCACAAGAAGTTTGGCAACGTCACGGATCCTGCAACGGGGGAAAGGCTCACGGAGAAGTCTAAGAAGTTTCAACCCAAGAAGGTCCTGGAGTTGCCGTGGGTTTTTTGGGCCATCATCGCGTTCTCTCTTTTTGAAACGAGCACCGCTGTTGTCTTCACACAGAATGCGACGGAACTCGCGGAAAAGAGATTCAACACTGACACTGTAACCGCTGGTTGGTACTCAGCAACTCTACAGTACGCTGGCTTCTTCTTGGTGCCATGCATCGGCGTTTTCATTGACATACTGGGGAATCGAATAACCCTGCGTAAGTTTCAAAATCACCTTCGCGGTACACAGAATTCGCTAACAGTTAAATTATAGTTGCGATGTGTGGAACTGGAGTCTTCTTGGCCATGGCGCTTGTCAATTGGGCTACCGACACAAAGGGTACAGCTGCTGCCTTTGGCATCTACGCTGTTTCTTATACGCTAGGCCCAACAGCAATCATCGACAGCATTCGAACCTCCATGTGGCATGGCTCAGTTTTTGGCTCGGCTTATGCCGTCAAGATTGCTACAAATAATGCGTAAGTCTTGCACGTCCACGCACATTCAAGCTTTGACTAACTAAATCACCCGCAGGATGAACATCGTAGTCCGTGTAGTTACTGGCGCGATCCAGGATGCTGACAGCGACAGCTACGACCATGTCGTCATTGTCTACGTTGTTCTTGCTGCCGCATCTGTACTCGTTTCCATCATGTTGATTGCGCTGTCGTGGTGGTCCGTCGACCTCGGCAACTTGCAATGGACGAGGAAGCAGCGCATTGCTCATGGTGAGCTCTGGAATGAGAGAAATAGGGCGTTCTACGAGGACAACGGACAACGGAATAAGGTCATCTCCAAAACCTGCTTTGGTGCCCTCGTCCTTTTGATCCTCGGCTCCTGGTCAGCGTACTTTTGGGGTGTTGCTACCGGCAACAATTCTTGAGATTTCGAATTGCGGTTTGGAAAACTATTGGCCCTACAGCCCTTCGATAATTAGTGAATTTGGAGATACTGTAAAGAGGAGGCTACTAGTAGACCACGGAACGCGGTTAAGACCCTCTACTGGCACGAGGCTATCACCTGACCGTGGGCTAAACGCTGCCTCGTATGAGTAAACATACAGCTCAGATGTACGTAATGCCATCTTCGATTGCTTTTTGAATCTGTGCTAATTGCAGAAGAGAAATCTAGTCGCACAAATGGACACTGACAGATCGCCACTTCGGTTCATCCACATATTCGGTCGCATTGACAATAACGTCTGTTACCGTGATGGCTTTACCGAACAGGTCAATCCTCTTATGGCCGATACTGCTCCCGTTTGACATAAGACTCCAAGGCACGTCCAAGGTACCATTCATCTCGTCCGCGTCAACAATCTTGGCATAGACCTCGTAAGCTCGGATAACCTGTCCATCGGCTTGGTCCTCCATAATTACAATCCTGTCGATGGACGTAGGGTGCTCGAAAGAGTGCGCGAGACTAGCTCCGGCTGTGGAGTTGTTCGCATCAATAGTGCTCCCATAGCAAGACCGGATGAAGTCTCCAAGCTCTTTGTAACGTGCCGCGTGCCTGGTCGGGACAAGCCCGCTTCGGTCAGGCGCGAGATCTAGTTCGAGGATGCAGTTGCGGCCAACGGTCTGATGGTAGACCTCGATCATCTCGCCTATAGAATGCAGCGGCTGGTCTTCTCCCCAGAACCATCGATCGCCAGTCTGTAGGGTTGTGTCACACTCTGCTGGTGCAAAGTATTCGCTTGATGGATCTCCGCCATCATTGGTAATGCCAGTGGACCATATTTCTTGGTTAGGCAATCCTGATTCCGTGCCTATCCACCTGATTGCATTCGCCGAGATGCAAGTGCCATCTGTGTCACAGGCATTGAAAATACTTGCTTGAGGTTGGAGCTTTTGAAGAAGCTCTTCGATCTTGGCCCTTTGGCTGGCGCTGTAGCCACCATCGAACCAAAGCTAGCTGATATTAACAACACCAAACTTTCAATCCTCTCCACAGAAGACCAGCTTACCTCGGTCAGAGACCCGTAGTTAGACCAGAGCTCAGTCAATTGAGTAATCACTATCTCATCATAGGTCTCATTTGAAACTCGGATCTCTCCGGGGGACCATGTGGCATTGACGACCGAGTTCTGGACATTAAGAAAGTTGTTCACAACGGTGCTGTAGTAGAATCCGTGCCCGATGCCATACTTCTTGGCTGATCCCGAGAATTGTTGCACGACATCTGTTCCGGTGACTGGGGAGTCTGCTACCGTATAATTATATCTGCTTGTTGTGTTGTCTCTGGTTTCGAAGGTTACAGCACTTGGCCATGTCGTAAAACCGCAGTTGTGTTTAGCTACCAGCGTGGCATATTTCGCTCCGGTAGCAGTGATGCTGTCCATCCATTGGTCTGTGTTGAGCAAGGTTGGGTCAAAGAGCGAAGGGCTCGGCACCAGTCCGGGGACGCCATTGCAACCGTCGATGCTGATATAAGTGGCTACCTCAAAGTGGATGAGCATGCCAATCTCCTTGTCCTGCAATTCCAGCTGCTCTTGAGTTGGGAGTGCGATCTTGGAGCCGTCAAGTGGGGATAGGCGATACTTGGGGTATGAAGCATTCGTATCACGGCGATCTGGGAACCCCTGGGATGCATGATGAAAGAACGACGTTGCCCCAGCAATTGATGCTGCCATCACCAGAAGGTGCGCATGTCGAATGGTTGGCATCATTATTATGGCGACTAAGACAGGAATTTTTCTTGGCAGGTCCAACCTTCCATCTACATTTGGAGGATGGGATTATATGTTGGCTGAGCGTTGCATTCTACATCACTAGTACGAAGTCACATACGAGCAGCTCTAAACCTTAGCCTAGTTTATCATAATTTTTCCGTCGGCTTGCCCACTGCTCCTCACTCAATTCCGGTTATCTGGTGCCTTTCGGCATGTAGCCCCTCACGGACTGCGTACAACCCATGTATCGCAACGTTACAAAGGAAGCGGGTAGGTGCGTGAAACACGCGTCAATATCAAACTAAGCATTCAAACACCGCCAGACAATTGCAATGATGGATTTTGAAGATTTCACCTTGACTATAATACCTACATCAGGTGTATCTAGAGTTCCTCGCCGCAACGGATCAGACCAAGCCGCCAAAGAAACAAAGGCTCGCTAAATTTGGCAAGATGACAGCTTGTGACCTGAGTGCGGCTGACAAATGAAGGAGCTGACAAATGGATGGGCTGACATGAACTACACATCCCTTGAAATAGATAAGAACGTCGACGAAGTGATGCGTTTCCTTTGCAGAGTACCAACTATTTGTTCTGAACCAGATATCGTCGCCCAAGGTGATCACTCGGATGGTTCGTGTGCCTGGTGCAGACCTGTTTGACAACTAGCATGCAAAACTTCAGCCTGGTCAGGCGAGGTGCTGGCACAGCTGTGCTTGAGCCCAACAAACTGCCAAATCTGCCAGATGATTATGTGCTTGTGAAGACGAAGGCGGTGGCGCTAAACCCGACCGATTGGACCACGCTTGATGCGATTGGGTATGACGGAACCATTGTCGGCTGCGACTATGCCGGCATAGTAGAAGATGCAGGGCGAGATGCTGCCAAGCGATTTCGAAAGGGAGACCGCGTTGCTGGGTTCGGTCATGGAGGTATAGCCATTCAACATGATGAAGGTACAGAGCGCTCCCCCTGAAAAGTACTGACACTCCCTCAGGAAACGACGCAAACCCGGAGAACGGTGCATTTGCACGCTATGTTGCCGTCAAAAGCGACATGCAGATGCGCATCCCCGATCATGTCTCTTTCGAGGCCGCATCCACTGTAGGTGTCGGTATTGGGACTGTTGGCTATGCGTTCTATCACGTCCTAGGTCTCCAGTGGCCTGGCCCAGAAATCACATCGCAAGGGGCAACAATTTTCATATATGGGGGCAGCACAGCCACTGGTTCGCTTGCGGTACAATTTGCGAAGTTGTGAGTTTTCCAGCTACCGCGTTCACTCGCTCCTCCATTAATGGTGTTCCCAGGTCGGGTTATAATGTGATCACTACATGCTCTCCGCACAATTTTGACTATGTGAAGAGCTTAGGCGCGGATAGTGTATTGGATTATGTACGGATAAACCCAGCCTCAACATACTCAGAGCCTTCTAACATTTCCCAAGCGAACCCCAGACGCAGGCCAAATGATTTTTGAAGCAACTAGAGGATCCATCGAAAAGGTGTTCGATACTGTGAGCACCGCGGATTCGGCAGCCATCTGTGCCGCAGCATTCGGGCCCCACGGGGGCACATATTGCAATCTTCTTGGCGTCGAATGCCCTCGTTCCGATGTTGAGTCCATATTCTTCCTCGGTTACGACATGTCTGGTGAGACATACATCTTTGAAGGGGAGTCTTATCCAGCAAGACCAGAGGCTCTGAAATTCGGTCGCAAGTGGTTCAGGGTAGCTGAACAGCTCTGGGCGAGCGGGAAGTGGCAAACACACCGCGAGAAGGTAGGAAGAAATGGGCTCTTGGGTGTTTTGGGCGGACTGCAGATGATGCGTGAGGGTCTAGTCAGCGGGGAGAAGCTGGTGTACCGCGTTGACGAGACGGAGTGGCCAAGTCAGGCGTAGAATGCTGAGCGGAAGTTTGCAACAGATGTGAACTATGCCACACCAGCTGGAATTCAGATAATGGAAATTTGAAGAAGATTGAAATTTCATGGAATTTCTTCCGGAACTGTTGCATTGTTTGTGATTATCATGAATAGTTACAATGCTCTATCACCACAACTTCACTGGATTGGGTCCATTCTCAAGTATTCAATCCACTCAGATGGGAGATAACCAAGCTACGTGAATTAGGAAGTCATTTCATAACAAAATATCACAACTTGAAACTGTGCTATTATGCATAGTGAAGTAACTGCCTATGTTCACATGTAGTGAGAGCTTGCAACTCATCAGGCCCGGCGACAGTCAGAATCTTGATTCCTCCCAGGTCTCCTAGCACGAGCTATGCATTATTTGTATTTATGTTGTCTTTGTAAATGAAATATCAACTTGGGTGGTTTTGGGAGAAATGGCGACGCTCCTATCGCCAGCCACTCTGTGACATATTCAGCTCAACACCATGACACAGGGCGCTAGGCTCATTAACACGATACAATCTGAGTTTTCAAGATCTGGTGAAACAAAAGTACGTAATGATACTTTGCATGAACTAGGGTGCATCAGGTCAGGGGATAACGCCCTTAACTAGCAACTGTCAGCAAAGTGTCCAATCTTTCCATCACTGGCCAGAAGGAGCTACATGTGATCAACTCCAAGTTAAAGACACGGGCCGGAATACACACCCGAGGCCCTTGGCGGGTACCACAAACCAAGACTCTCCATAGACCCGTCTCAGGAAGACTTGAGGGGCATACGCCAGAGTTCTTTGCAGGTTTGGAAACGCCCATTGTGTATGTAATGAAGTGCTGGCCATCGGGGTCTCATTTGCCATCAAGTTATTGAAATCACTATTCAGAAATACCGGATGACTGCTTGGGAATATCGCAACAGCTACTCAGAGAGCAAGTAACATAAGAAACGAGTTTCAGAAGAACGAGGAGCTGGACACACACCACAGGGGCTTATTGACAACAAGCCCCAGATCATGACTATCATTCAGTGCAAAAGAATACTGAATCACCAAGATGCCCTCTCTGGAATACATATATTCATAGGAGTACTCAGACATCTGAACAGTCATAGCTGCACATCACCTCATTCTGCAGCCTGTTCACTTGTACTATTCCTTCATTGGCTCTTGGATGGTAGTTGAGTACAAAGATAACGTCCCATAAGGTGTTCCCACCACAAGCAAAAAGTGAGCCACCTCTCTTTGATCTGGCCCGGGCTTGAACCGGGGACCTTTAGTGCTCACATTAACCACTCTATTCCACCTGGATTTGAGTGATCTTTAATGTTAGACTAACGTGATGACCAACTACACCACCGGACCAAGGATGTTGTGGAAATGAATCAATAGTGGCCAGTTGGGACGTGGGGCTGATATCGTGGTGTACACAGGGAGGAGGGCTTGGTGGGGTGGGAGGAGGGAGACTGGATTGGTGAACAGGGGTGCGAAGACCCACATGGAATGTAAAATTTGCAGTGGGTTGAATTGCATAGTACAAATTGACTACAAGTGCATTTTTACTCATGGGAATGGAGGCTGGAGGCTGCTGGCTGCTGTGCCGGAATTGCCGTACATTACCGGGTACTGCAAAGCCAGTCCGTGATTTTCGGTGTACCTTACACCAGTATGCCAGGGTCAAAGAAAGTCCCAGGGCGGAAGAGGCCGTTGGGCAGTTAAGCCTGTTGGAAATTGACTGTTGGCTGACTGGCTGACTGGCCAGGAGGCAGGTAAACACATAGTAGAATACTGCCAGTGTAGGTCATCCCAGCCCAGCAGGTTGTGCTGCAGGAAGGTATCCCGTGGGAGATGGTACTACCATAGTACAGTAGGCTATCCCACAGTACGTAGGCCACCAGTCCCACGGTAAGGTATCCCACGGGCGGTCAACCTATGGGAGGGCAACCTATGGAAGGTGGTCCGAAGGGAGGTGACCCAAAACACTATGACCCAAATGGAAGTGACCAAAAGGAAGGGTGGGTCATCCTATGGAAGGGAAACTAAAGGGAGATGATCAAATGGGAGGCAGACCGATGGAAGCTGGTCCTATGGGAGGACATCACACAGCCACCCGATTCCTACGGTACCTGGCCTGGTTACTTACTCCCATTAAGCTGTCCGGTCGAGGTGATGCAGGCCGCCTGTGGGAAGTTTGCCCTGACTCGTACGTACCCAGCCACTCATCTAAGTAAATGCGAAATCGTCGACAACGGGCCAGGAAACGCAAGAATGCGACCTCACGAGCACTGGTGTCCAGGACAAATCCCAGAGAAAGGACACAACGGACTGTCATGCGGACGGCACATGACTGAGGTCATCATGTAAGGGTATCCATGGAAGGTGGCAGCAGAGATGAGACTATGGAAGCATACCGAACCAGAAGATCCTCCCGTTACAGGCTGGCAGGCTCAGGCTTCCCATCGGCGTGGAGGTGTTGCGTGGATGATTATTCCAGGAAGGCGCGGCACGTGCGAGTCGCGTGGAGAGTGTTGCATGTCGCGTGTCGGGCCGAGGCCGAGGTGGTGGGTTAGTCAGCAGCCGCGCAGCGAATGAGACGGCTTCATTTGCCGGGTGCAAATTCTCTGCATCAGAGATTTCATGGCCAACGGCCTGGACCCTTTTGGTGGTGAGAAGTTTGCAAAGAATTTTGCGCCGGTGTGGAGTGGCGGAGTCAAGATTTGCAGGGCGGCCAAGAAAAAGTCGGAGAACGGCAGAATCGAGCCACGCTAGTGCAGAACAGAAGGCGGTCAGCTCGTCTGCACCGGCCCACCAGCCGTCTCCCAATTACTATTTAAACCCTCTTTCCCTCCCTTCCTTTGCTTGTTTTCTCTTTTTCTTCTGTTAAGTTCGACACATACTTCAGAGAATCATTTCTATAGTAGTCGTCCTTCTTCTATGTTTCCCAACATAGCTACAGATCCCACCCAGGTTGATGATTGATATCCTCGACATGCCCTAGAGTGAACACACCAACTTTTACTCCCGACCCGCCTGCAAAGGCGGCGGTTTGCCTCGTGCGAACTGTATAGGGAGTGGTGATGATCTCTACCCCGATCTTTCTCGAGGTCTTGCCTTCGGGCGCTCGGGCGGGGTGGCTGCCGATGGACGTCTGACTGGCGCCTTTTTTTTTTCATTGCGGTCGCGGGCTTGCCCGCGACGTGAGGAAGAAAACCTTTTCGCTGAGGGGCGAGGAGCAGCGCAAACGCGACATGGCAGCGAGAACGGTCTACGGCACGACCGCAGTCTGGCAGTCGTTGGTGTCCATTGTCGCGAGCCTGTCCAAGCGACCACTTCGAGCTGTCTCCCTTCGGACGCTCCAACCTGGACAACTCGTACCTGCCTGAAATTTACGTGCTCTGGTGGCGTCGCGTGTGCTGGTTGATGCTTGTCGCTGGGTCGCGTGTCCAGGCTCACATTCAACACGGTTGCAAACCCAAACCACCACACGCTACCACGCTAGCTTTCTAGATACATGTCCGATCTTTCGTCGACTCCCACTTGACAGTTGAATCACCATGTTACCGCCTCCTTCTCAATCAGAGCCGCAATACCGCTCGGCACCAGCTCTCGCAACCGTCCCCAGTCCCTCGCTGTGATAGCCTCCCTCGCGACCGTGCTGCTCACAGCTCCTCCCGCCTCCCCGCCTCCCTCCAAACCCTCGACCAACTCGACCCGCCGCGCCCACTCCCTCCTCCCGCCGACCTCCTCCAGCTCGCTGCCGCTCATGATACGCTCGACGTAGCCCAGCTGGTCCTCGCGCCCGCCCCAGTCGGCGTCCGCCCGCATCGTCACGCGCAGCCGCGCCCGCGCGAAGAACGAGTCCAGCGCCATCTGCATCGGAGTCCTGTCGGTCTGCGGCGGCTCCATGCCGGCCTCGGGGGCCGGCGGCTTGTAATATTTCGGCGTGAAGATGCGGATGAGCGTGTCGTAGCCGGCGAGGAACACCTGCCTCGTATGTGGCGCGCCCTTCTCGTTGGCGGCGGCTGTCTGGGCGGAGGAGTAGTGGAAGTCGTACTCTGGTGATGCGGCGATGGCGGCGGATTTGTCGTGGAAGTACGGGTGCGTCGTCAGGCCGATGTCGACGGGGAGTGCTGCTTCGTCCTCTGATCTGCTCCCGCCTGCTTCCTCTGCCACTGTCTCTCTTTCTAGCGTGCGCCATGCCTGTTGTATATCTCCAGCGAATGCCCCCATCATCAACAGCCGCTCCTCAAACGACGCCGGCTTGGCGGCCTTGTCGGCGTTGTTGACCGCCAGCAGAAGCAGCACCCGCACGTCCTCAGTCAAGCGGTGCCTCTGCCCGGCCGATCCGCCCCCCGCGATGCCCTGCTGCTTTCGTAGATCCTGTAAGGCCGACATCGCCATCTGCATGTGCGCCCGGGTCGGCGGGTTGAAGCTCGAGTCGAGCACCACCAGCGTCCGGCATCTTCGGGCCGCCGCGGCTGCCGCGCTACTGGGTGTGGTCTGCGTCGGTGCGTGTGGTGGCTGGACCAGCTGGAAGGCCCGCCCGGAAGACTGGAAGCTCTGCAGCGCGGCTCGGAGTCGTGCTATCGCCATGGTGGTGTCTTTGGCGGCTTCAGAAGCCATCCTGCCCGGTGCCCCGGGTCGAGTGGCCGGCTCGCAAGTCTTTTCTCTTTAACGCTCGTGGTTTGGGCAGAAAAGAAGACTATCGAAGCTGGTCCAGGACGAGAGGGGCTCATTGCATCATATCAGCACCAGCCCTGTGGCCGGACTTGAGCTCCACGGCGGCCGGGGCCGGTTCGGTTCCTCGGGGCCGGGATCGCCAACCGAAATGGACAAATACTTGGGCATAACTCTACCCTACCGCTGCTATTTAAGAAGTGACCTCCTACGTGTATCGGTTTAATTATCAAAGACCTGCGCCTTTTTTAGGATGTTGCGAAAGTATGCAGTGCAAATGGCGGGGTAAACCACACGTCGACCAGCCAAACAGACGTTCAATCTTGTATATCAGAGTGTTCTTCCTCGCCTGGACACTTTTGGGGCGCACCTGACTGACTGTGGCCTCTTCCATGAGCGGCAACAATTCCCATAATTCCAACACAGCTCTTTCTATAGAAATTCTACGCGCGGCTCGAAGCTGGTCTCAACTAGCCTCGTCACGAGGCTGTCACTATTTTCTTAGTGGCAGACTATCGTGTTCGGACCTACTGGTATCGGTATTGTATTTACTATCTAGCGCTGGGTCTTTGAGCGTTTATGAATGTATGAAGGAATTGTTTTCAGCCTGTTTTTGAAGAAAGAAAATAGTACTGTGGCCGGGCTAAGAACAAAACCAATTCTTGCGACAGATGACAAAGTAGTCGGCCTGCCCAGGAAACAGCCTCATCGAGAAAATTAACATTCATGCATGGAGAATCATATCGGGACCAAATATCAGCTCGCAGAACCTATGAACCAAACAGATTTGTAGTGAGCCTGATTGGCGCCCTTCTCCACTCCTGTGCATACACGCTTGGATGGCTCATCACCAGTTGGCAAATGAGGCATTTGAACAAACCATATGTGTATGCATATCATTCCTACAGAGTCGCCCAAACTGTGTTCAAATATCCAGGGAGTAGACACGCACCCTCAATGCAGGCATCCTCTCCAGGCCAGCGAAAATGGCGAAAGTAACCACAAAAGCGACGGTGACAATGTTCCGCTGCCCTTCTCCCTACCCTCCACGACAGAGAAGCGTTCGTTGCCAAATTGGACTCGGGCGTAGACCATGGTCCAGTCCAAGGCTGGAAAGTAATAGCACAAGACCGCGTCCAAGATCTTCCATGCGCGTGCCAGAGGCGACTGCACGCCGTGCCGCAATTCGCTGTAGTGGTTGTGGGACATGTCGACCATCGCCTGGACATCAGGTCAACGATATTCAGCTTTCAACACCAAGTGGTTAAAATCGGCTGTTCTGTGTTCGAGGCTTCTGATCGACCAGGGATTGATACATTTGGAGCTCTTGTGTATCACTGTTTGGCCTTCTTCTTTGGGGAGGGGCCGAGGGGTGGGTCGTGGGGGGAGGGATTATCCTAAAAGGACCATGTGCGGAAAGTACAAGCATCTGACATACTGTAAGCCGCTAACGTGCCAGGTGGGCTGAACGGACCAGGCGATCCACCAGCGGCAGTTTTAGAAGCGCTGCCATGTCCCTGTAATCTCGCGGCAGCAGGGTCGCGGAACTGCTTGAAGAAGACGCGCACGTCCTCCATCCCGGTAATCATACCCATGGCGTGGAACGGCGTCATTGCGTGAGAGCAATCGCCTAGCAGCAGTACCCTGTCATCGTGGCCAAACTTGCTGATCTTGACGGACTTCAGAAGTATCTTCTGGTGCGCCACGAACTGGCGCATCGCCTCCTCGGGAGACAGGAGCTGAGGCACAATGCCCGGAAATTCACTGAAGAACCAGGCCGAGAACTCGCCCGGGTGGGCCTCCATGTATCGGCAGGTATCGGTGGCGCACACCATACCAGCTCGGAACGAAGAGTTCTGTGGACATTGGTACCCAGTCAGTGAGGCCGCGCTGTGAGACGAGTGGGAGCCAAAGATACTCACGAAGTCGAGCTGTGCCATGACAATATTCTCATCTGCAGGCCAGACATGGAGACAGTTGTGGTCCAAGGGATATAGCCCATCTGTTCCGGGCGGAAAGATCAAGTCGCACCACAGGGCATCTTCCTAAGACTGCGAAAAGTGGATGGTTGTATGCCGCATCATGCTCTGCCGGACGGATGAGAAGGTGCCGTCTGCTCTAATGAGGAAGTCGAAATTGACATCTTTGAATCGATATGGCTCTGACGACGATTCCGCCTTACTGGTCGAGCCCTTCTGACGCGAAGCAACATCGTCCGCCAGCACTTGCTCTGCCAGCCGGGACTTCTCTCTCCACAGTACTGCTTCAAAGAATGCGGTCTGATTGTCGAAGTCGCACTGTGCCACTGAGACATATATCATGCAAGTTAGATACGGCAAAGAAGAACCAGGTAGAAGGAAGCTCAAACCAGAGTGGGGAACATGCACTTGTAGTTGAAGAAGAGCTTGGCTGTAGGCTCTTTGCTCAGGGCCAGGAGACAGAGCTTGGCGATTTTCTCACGCTGGATGGTATGAAGACACTAATGGGCCAAAAGGTCAGCTCTGTGATGCTTATGCGGCCCATCCTGATGCCAACAGACGGTGTGGCTTCGGACCTCGCCGTTGGGCCCGTATTTCATGGGAATCTCTTTGAGACCCCCACCCGAGCTCTTGGTATGGATCATTCGAGTGTATATAGGCCTAGACCCTTCGAGGATGTCGGCGAGAAGGCCTGGGACGTCTGCTCCGGCAAGCGCTCGAATGCCGCGCTCGGACAAAGCCAGCGGGATGATGGCCATTTCGGGTCGGAGCGACTGATCACCGAAGTTCGGATCTATGAGAGGTTGGAGTTGGTCAGTTACGTGTCAGGGTCCCCTCGAGACAGATTGGCAATTATTCTTGTTACCATCCCGGAGTTCGTACAGCTCTGTACGATAGCCTCTTCTCGCGGCGTACAAGGCAGCCAAAGCGCCCACAGGAACCCGCCAACAACAACCACTTTCTGTGCTTCAGTCATGGTTGTGATGAAGTCGTGAGTAACGTAAATCTTATTTCAGGCTCGGTTTCAAAATATGATTCTTCAAAACGTGCTGGACTCAAGAGAAACTATGTGCTGGTTTCGTCTTTAATCGGGTCACAGTGCTTTTCTTTTTTTAAAAAAACAAAGCCTAGGGGCGGTTCCTTCATACAGTCGTAAGCACTCTAACACCCAGCGCTAGATATAAACACAATATCGATAACAGTAGGTTCAAATACAAAGGCTCAAATACAATAGCCTGTCACTAAAAAAATAGTGATAGCCTCGTTGAGAAACTGTATGTTGACAGCGTTTGGATGTACTTTGAGCCGGATCCAGAATGTCTTTGCCATGGCCTCTCTTTATATTTCCGCAATACGAAAATAATACGTCAGAGCCTTCAGAAACTAAGGGGTTCATGGGATGATCGGTGCCTCAGTGCTGGGACCCTTTCTCGTACCAAACGCCGTAGCTATAGAAGTACCAGCGCTTACGACTGTATGAAGGAACCGCCCCCAGGCTTTTTTTCTTTCTTTCAAAAAAGCACTGTGACCAGACTAAAGACGAAATCAGCTACAGAAGGACCAAGGGCTGCCTAGGAATAGGTATGTAACTAGGAAGGCACTTCTGCAGATTAGGCTTGAGGCAAGTAATTTGTACCACCCCGGACAGCTCAATGGGGGAACTGTCCCAACGCGAAATAGAATGGATTGGTGCTATCATCATGAGTGCTGGCCTGGGGCTTTTGCTCTACGTATTAGCTATAGTCTCATCCTCATTTACAGCTATACAGCAGCCTACCAGTGCCTCCCTACTAGCTGTTGCGCTTATTCTGTTGATTATATTCCCGTTCTGGATGGACTGCCAGACCAAACGAGGCCGTGCTGCCCTCATACCAAACAGGCTATGGCGAAGCTCAGCATTTACATCCATCTGCATCTCGGTATTCTTCTGCTGGGCTGCATTGAACAAAATAATACTATATAACGCTGTAGTAAGTATCATTACATTCTTATTTACAACTAACCCTTAGTGAATTCCCCTGTGCAATTACTCGCATAACTTGATGGTCGCTGACCGGAGCCAATAGCTTTCAGAGTATCGAGGGCTTGTCCGCGTTGCAAAGCTCGATTAGGTTCATCCCACACCCAATAGGAGTAATCACGAACATTTTGACGGCATACCTGGTCTCGCGAGTGAGGGTGCAGACTCTGGCTGGTATTTCGGCGCTGGTTACCATCTCGGCCTCATGGCAACCGTAAGGATCGGGGAGAACTACTGGTTCACTCCGTCCTGGGCCTTAATATTGTCACCGATAAACCCGGGTGCGTTACTGGGACACCCTGTCACCATGTCGCATTTGTAGCTAACCAATGTGTTCAACCTTTACGAGAAAAACAGTCTTATTCACAGTTTCCAATATCGTCATATCGGAGGCTTTCCCAGACGACGTCCAGTCCCTGGCTGGGGGTGTCTTCAACGAGGTCTCTCAGTTCGGGAACTCGGTCGGCCTTGCCGTGACAGCAGCCGTTGCAGCGTCCGTCACCTCGCAGACACAGTCAACAGTGAATCGAGTCGAGGGGTTGATGGAAGGCTACCGGGCGGCCCTCTGGACCGTCTTTGCGGTGACAGCAATTGTCTTACTAGTGACAAGTTTTGGGCTGAGAAAGGCCGGTACGGTCGGTAGAAAGGAAGACTGATATATTTCACCGCTCGAGTTATGATCAGCCTACAGACTGTTGTGAGGCGCTTGGAGGATATCTGCCCACCCAATTTGACCCAGGTTTAGAGCTGGGCAGAGAATTTGTCAGACTTTTGGCTGATATTGAAGTGACCATAATCAAAATGGACGTTTCCTATTACAGATTCCGGTTGGTCGTCAGTCATTCACATTTCGGTAGGCGGTCCTCGAATTTGCGCTGAAAGATGGTTGCACAAGCAAATCACATACGGATGTAATTGCTGAACATGGATGAGACTGGGCTATCTGAGAATGGAGAAGTGTTGCCAGTGTATAGAGTGTAAGGCTTATTTCTAACAGGCTGATCATCTTGTTGCTTGTGATGCACACATGTAATGATCAATGTAATGCTCCCGAAGAGAAAAGGAAACCCCAGTGATCATATCCAGACCGGAAGCCCTGCGCAGACTCCTCAGGTGGTTGCCGACCTGTGACTAAAATTATCGGATGCCGTCAACAACACCCATGCTGCAACAACGAACACGTTTGACAGACGAATGGCCGTCACCTAAAAAAGCCAGTCATGGTATTAAAACTAGGTACCGATATGTGCGTAGTGAGCAGCAACTACCTATCCCCTCTGTGATCGTGCTTTGACACATGCCCTCAGCGCAGGATGGGATCCTCCATGAAGTCAAGCGTTGAGGCGATGCCGCTGGGGTCACCGGGCTCGAAGCTCCTGCCGATCTCCCTGGACCTGAGGTGCTCCAACAGCTCCTTCTCGGCCTCGTCGCCGGCCTTGCCCTCGTCGACCCTGAACGCCTTCTCGTCCTCCCTGGGCGGGACGCCGGTGGGTGCGGCGGCCCTGAGCTGGTCGTCGAAGCCGTAGGCCTTGACGGCACGGATGTGGGTGTCCTTGCCGTTCTGGTGGTTCTCCATGACCTGCATCTGGACGACGAAGCAGCAGAGCGAGTTGGAGTCGTCGCCGCCGCCGCAGCCGGTGATGCTGACCTCCTGCCAGCCGACGGGGTTGAGGAGGGTGGAGCTGGAGAACTGGATGAGGCTGTGCTCCGATGTTCCGGCCAGCCAGAGGATCTTGGTCGGGGTGTAGGACTCGTCCTGGGTGTAGTCGACGAAGAAGCGGAGGGCGCGGATCTCGACCTGGCGGGTGAACTTCATGGTCATGAGGTGAGGCTGGACGCCATCGGATCTGAACAAGGTCAGTAGGTGTCTACTACTAGTGTTTCTCTGGCTTGGAGGGGACAGGAGATGAGGGTGAGTGAGTGAGGCATGAGTGAGGCTGCATGCGATGAGGACAGGGCGGGTGAGCGAGGGAGAGACGTACTGCCAGTACTGGCCGAGGTCGTCATCCAGAAGCTCCTTGACGCCGTTCCCGGGCTTGAAGGTGCTGACGCGGCAGCGGGCAAGGTTGTTGATCTCCTTGAGGCCCAGTGCTATTGGGTCAAAGGGCATCGCATCGCCAATGTCGTCGTCGTCTTCGCCACCGTCGTCCTGCTCCTCCGGGTCCTCATCGGAGGCATCGGGATCGGCCTCGTACTCGTCGAGGTCCAGTGCATCCTGGTCCATGTCCGCATCGCGATCGCGCCTGGCACGGGCGAGAGCCTCGGAGAAGGATGGCGTGGGCTCATCCATGTGTGGTGGATCTGGGCTGCTTGGCCGGGCGCGGCTTGGGCTCTGGAGGGTTGTCGATTGAGATGGGATGGGGATCAGATGCCAGATGGGTGGGTGGCGTTTGAGGTCGGCAGGGAACAATTCACATGGATCATTCGTGTTGCTCGTGTTAAGAAATCTCCGTGGTCACGTACGAGTATCAGCATCAACAAGGGCGGGAGTTGTGAAGGAGAGAGCCACGGCAGGACCACGTCCACGTCAAGTGCATTTCCGACGGGACGGTCAATCGCATGTTTCCAGCATTTCAACTGGGTATCAGAAGTGAGCCTCTCTCCTCCCAGACACCAGAGGCAGCAAGCGTCCAAGCATAAAACTGTACAGTATCTTTGGAGGTTTGAGAGTGTGCGCTTCGAGGTGACTTTGAGCAAGTCGAGGAAGCTTTGTCAGCAGCAGGTGTTGCCGGCAGGTGGTGCTGTACGTACTCTGTGCAGAGCAACCCCTGCAACTTGGCCTGGCCATGTGAGTTCGTGTTGGGCCCAAGCTCCACCGACGCGCCTGCCTGGGCGCCTTGACCCCTCACCCACCTCCAGACGCGTTAACCACTTTGACGGAACAGGTGCTGCCTGTTCCTTGTTCTTGGCCAAATACAACCGGCCGCCGACATGACCGTCCCTCAACATCAGAATTTGTCCCATCTTCTGTCTGACCTTGCGAAAACACTTTTGATGCCCTGAGATCGCCAACCCAACCTCTGGCACCATGGCATCCGTCGCCCCAGGTTCGTTTCTCCCTCCCTCTGGCCATGCTGGATATGCATTACCGAGCACCTCTGGCAAGGCCTCAGACCTCTCCCAGCTGACGCGTCTCTCTCCTGCTCCTCACAGCCCAGGACACTATCCGCATCCTCGTGGCAACGGACAACCATGTCGGCTACCAGGAGCGCGATCCCATCCGCAAGGATGACAGCTGGAAGACCTTTGACGAGATCATGAACCTGGCCAGGACACAAGACGTGAGTTTCCACCCAATGCCATTCTCCCCTTCTTTTCCTGCATTCATCGCAGTCAACACACAATCTAACTTTTGCTGGCCCCAGGTCGACATGGTCCTTCTCGGCGGCGACCTCTTCCACGACAATAAACCCTCCCGCAAGTCCATGTACCAGGTCATGCGCTCCCTCCGCAAGAACTGCCTCGGCATGAAGCCCTGCGAGCTCGAGTTCCTCTCCGACGCCCACGACGTCTTTGAGAGTGCCTTTCCCCATGTCAACTACGAGGACCCCGACATGAACATTTCCATCCCCGTCTTCTCCATCCACGGGAACCACGACGACCCCAGCGGCGACGGCCACTACTGCTCCCTCGACCTGCTGCAGGTCGCTGGCCTGCTCAACTACTTTGGAAGGGTCCCCGAGGTCGACAACATCCAGGTCAAGCCCGTGCTGCTGCAGAAGGGGAGGACCAAGCTCGCCCTGTACGGCCTCAGCAACGTCAGGGACGAGCGCCTGTTCCGCACCTTCCGTGACCACCACGTTTCCTTCTTCCGGCCCACCCAGCAGGCTTCGGACTTCTTCAACCTCCTGACTGTCCACCAGAACCACACGCCGCACACTGCCACCTCGTACCTGCCCGAGAACGTTCTGCCAGACTGGATGAATCTCGTCGTCTGGGGCCACGAGCACGAGTGCATCTTGGAGCCCAAGGCCAATCCCGAGACGGGCTTCGAAGTCATCCAGCCTGGCTCGTCCGTCGCCACCTCCCTGATCCCCGCCGAGGCCGTCCAGAAGCAGGTTGCCATCGTCTCCATCACCGGAACAAGGTACGATATCAAGCCCATTCCGCTCAAAACAGTCCGCCCCTTCAGCCAAAAGGACATCGTCCTGCGGAAGATACCAGAATTCGCGAAGATCCAGACGGTCAAGAACAACCGCGACAAGGTCACGAAACTGCTCATCCGCGAGGTTGACAAGATGATCGACCAGGCCAACCGGGACTGGCTTGAGCTGCAGGACGAGCCCGAGGACGAGATCCTCGACGAGGACCGGCCGCTGCCCCTGATACGGCTCAAGGTCGAATACAGCGCAGACGAGGGCGCCAACTTCGACGTCGAGAACCCCCAGCGCTTCTCCAACCGCTTTGTGGGCAGGGTGGCCAACATCAACGACGTCGTGGCCTTTTACCGCAAGAAAACTACCGCGCGTGAGTCACTAAGGATATTCCGCAGACAGCGGGTTTGGACTTGGCTAAAGGAGAACAATAACAGGACGCGCAAAAGACGACCCATCACTACCTGATCGCATCATGGAGGCCATCGGCAACGACGATGTTGTCAAGCCCGACGTCCTGGTCAAGGAGTTCCTGGCCCAGAGCTCGCTCAAGGTGTTGCCCAAGAACGAGTTCATCAACAGGCTCGTAGATTATGTCGACAAGACCGCCTCCCACGTCATGGAGGACTTCGTGGAGGAGTCCCTGAGCAAGTCGCTGAAGGCAATCGTGAAACTCCAGGATGACGAGCCGGACGCCGACATCGACTCGCTGATGCGGATATGCCAGAAAAATCAGGAAGACAAATTTGCCAAGGAGGGAAAACGTGAAGGTGGGCCGAGGAGACGGCGGAAGGAGCGGCCAGACGACTACGACTCTGACCTCGCAGGTCGCTGGGGCGATGACCCATCTCACTGGTACCCGTCAGAGACAGAGGATGCGGCCCCAGCGAACAAGGCGACGAGGAAGACAGCAAGTAGTCGGAACCGGCGCAGTACTAGTCATGAGGATGTCGAGATGGACGACATGTTTGTCTCTCAGGCCGACCAGGACGACTCGCTGGTGTCGCAGCCCCCTCCCCAGCCTGCTGCCAAGCGCGGGGCCGCGGCGAAGAAGGCGCCGGCCAGGAAGGCGCCGGCCACTAAGAGAGCACCAGCAACACGTGGCCGGCCCAAGAAGAAGAAGACGGGCTTCGTCCTGGACAGCGACGAAGACGACGAAGAGCAAGCGGCGGCAGAGGCGGATGCCATGTCGGAAGACGTGTTCGAGGACGAGGACGAGGAGGCCGACCCGCCCGCCCCGCCGCCGAAGCGAGCCACGCGCACCACCAGGGCGGCTGCGGCGCCGCCGAAGAAGATAGCAGCGTCCTCACGGGCCACCAAGGCTGCCCCGGCGGCGTCCAAGACACGGCAGTCGACGCTCAACTTCTCGCAGTCGCAGCGTCCCGCCACCCTGATCGCTCAGAGCCAGAAAGCTCTCGAAGTTAGTGACGACGAGATCGATGATGATGACGATGATGACGACGACGCCTTCGAGACGATAGCGCCCACGACGAAAAGCAGACGGCGGTAATCAAGTGGTGGCATCAACAGGATATGTGTGGGGAGGGGGGGGAGTGTGAAACCCAGGGCCGAGGAGTGTGGCCATGTGGTGATTTGATGATTTGTGAATAGCATGGCGATTATGGCTGGACTTTGCTTTGGGATTATTTGGCTGGACACACTCTATGTCTGTGATTGCAGGTAGCTTTGAAATGAAGCTAAGGGCCTTGGATTTGGCGACCTGCACAAAAAATATGCAACGGCCTGTGTCTACTCTTATAAGTCGGGCAGTGCCCGTACAGATTCGTTGGGCCTTCACCCAGACCATGCAGCTCTACACTGTAGTCGCCTCGCATGCCACGACCTCTGACTCCAACAGGAATATTCTTTTGGTGTCTAGCATGCAGCAGCATGTGGTTGCGTTGATGCAATCACCGCATGCACCGAAATCAGTAAACATGTATTGAATTTGCCGCTGGAAATACAAAAGGAGAAGATGAGGATGGCAATGCTTGATGGAGGGGAGGGGGGTCTCCGTAGACAAAATTACGTCAGCATTTCAACCACGGCTGGCAACGCGCCTGTAGTGTGAGGCCAGCCTTCCCAGCCCCCAGCCCAGCAGTAGGCAGGCTATCACAAGCAATCAGAAAGGACCACCTCGACGCCATCATCAACCAATCCACCACAACCTAGTCACTGTCGCTGCAGTCTCCCCATCACAGCCGCGACAATGTCGTCGTCACAGCCACCACCACAACCACCACAGGAACCTGCCGAGCAGGTCATCCCTGCCCAGCCCTCTACTGCTGCTGCTGCTGCTGCTTCTTCTGCCGTCGGTGCTGCTGCCGCTCAACAAGGCGACGAGCAGGCGAGCGGGTACGCGCCCTTGGTCGACCCGCGGCTGCCCACGCGCAAGGACACGTCGCTGAAGGAGTTTCTGTCCAAGATCGACGACTATGCCCCGATCGTGAGTCCCCCATTCCATCTCTCGTTGACTGATCTGCCCTCTCCTTGGCCAGGCCCAAAACAAGCTACTGACCTACGACAACGACGAGCAGATCCCAGACGGCGTGACCAACTACTACATGACCAAGGCCGGCCTGCCGCCACCACCGCAGACCGACCCGCGCCTCGCCAAGCTCCTCGCCCTCGCCACCCAGAAGTTCGTCGCGGACATCGCGGCCGACGCCTACCAGTACAGCCGCATAAGGGCGAGCAACTCGGCGGCGGCCAACAACCCGATGGGCAACCTCGGCGCCGCCGCGGGCTACCCCATCCCGGGCCAGCCGGGGGCCCCCGGGGCCGGTGGCGGCGCGGGGGGAGGCGCCAAGGGCGGGCAGGCCGCGGCTGCGGGGCAGGCGCTGCTGGGGATCCAGAGGCCTGGGTTCGGGGGTGGCGGGCAGGGCGGGAGCCAGAACAGGACGGTGCTGACGATGGAGGACCTCGGCATGGCGGTTGGGGAGTATGGTGTTAATGTCAAGAGGAGCGAGTTCTATCGGTGAGCGAGCTCGGGGTGGATGAGGGACGGTCTCTGCTCCGAGCAGGAGGGCAAGGGGACTTGGGGTGTCTATCACTATTCTTACACGCACACCGGTCGGGCGCGGTGGCGCTCTCACTTTTGAAAGGCGTTCATGGACGGAAAGGATGATGGCGTTTTTGGGGAAGCAAGACTGCATTTCTCGTACATGACGATTCGGAAGGGTGGAGGGGGCTAATTGACAAAATGAATAGCCCGTCGCCTTCAGTCCCGCAGCAGCATCATAGTCACCTCGTAGTTTGTGACATGAATGGAACTCTCGTTTCATCCAGCCAGCCCAAAGCCATGCGTAGCCATCCATGACCTCCGTCCCATGCTTTCCGACCTCGGGCGGCGAGATGGTACGCAACATCGACGCTCGTGCCCGTCCTTGACGTCCTGTATCACCAGATATGCCCGCCCCGCTGCCTCGATCAGCGCCTCTTTCCTCCCAACTAAGCCAGGTTCAAATATGAATCGTTCCCAATGCGTTCTTATCGCTTGTCGTAGATGAATGGCTTCCGCGTTCTGCCGCAACAAAGTCAGCCTCTTCAACGTTCATCTCCAGTCTCCTCGGGGAAAAGCGCGCCGCGCCCGCGCACGCCAGGGACGGGAACGTACGGCGAGAACTCGCCCAGCTTGTGCCCGACCATGTCCTCGGTTATGGTCACGGGGTTGTACACCTTGCCGTTGTACACCTCAAAGTTCATGCCCACGAAGCTGGGGAGGATGGTGGCGGAGCGGGCCTGCGTGCGGATCGGGGGCGTGTACTTGCCGGGGACGGGCTTGGCGAGAGGCAGGCTGGGGCCGTGCAGCTAAAGTCAGTGATCGGAAATGCATCGGCAATGCGCGTGAGCCGAGTTTAAGGCGTGGTGTGAATGAACGTACGCGACGATGTGTGGCCCTGTCAGGTTGGTGGCGTCGCGTCAGTCTCGTGGTCGCATACATGCATTGAAAAGGACGAGGTGATATCTGAGTGGCATACCTTTCCATATCGACCGCTTGAGTAGTGCCCTCGTGGGCTGCATCTTGGCGGCTGTGTGTGTGCTGTGTGCCGGGACGTGGTGAGCCTGAGGACGGCGTTGACGGTGCTTTCGACCGACCTTGGCCGGGAACTTTCTGGTAGCGTCGTCGGCGGCGGCAGAGGGCACGGGCCATGCGGAATGGGGGTCTTGACGCATCAGTTCCACGCAGACCATCCTCGAATATCCATGCAGTCAGTCCCCCTAAGAGACAGGATGCCCCAAAATACAGTCCCCACATCTACTCCGCATAAGTACTCGTATGGGCGCCATGTTGGGGCCAAATTCCGGCGGCTCAATTATGGGTGCGGCAATCGCATAGCTTGGCAGAAGTTTGTCATACTTTGTCCAGCCCCGCTCAGTCCCATCTCTGCTCTCGCATCTTGACAGCCACGAGGTAACTACCAATGTGTATCCACAGTGCTGCTGGCCAGAATTGAGTCTTTTCCCCAACTGTACAGACCAGCCTGAGCCTCTGAGGATCCGGCTGTAAGCACTTGCTGTCGTCCCTGGCGGAGTGCCCGGGGAGCGACGACCATCGTACATGGGACACGTGGCTTTTATCTAAGCATCTCCCTCCCTTGGAGACGTAGTGTAACTATACGTGTGAGATCTTCAATTGTAAATGACGATGGGGCGTGCTGGCGTGCAGTAATCTCCTGGCTCTGGTTTGATGCTGTGCTAAGGGCCGGCTCTAAACTCACAACTGGTCCCTGTAACAGATCAAGACTACTAGTAGCAGGAGAGGTCCTTAATGTTATACTCATGTATTTCACTTAGTTTCTGCTTGGGCTGCAGGCGGCATGCTAAAGCCCCCTCGCTCGCTTTTACGTGCTGCTGGTGCTACTTGCTAACTTCCCTGCACCCGATTCCGATCACCCCTGTTTCCGGACACCCTACAATCGCGTCTTCGCGTGCACGCGTCTGTACCCACCCTATATTTACTCCACGATATCTTTATGAGGGATTTTTTTCTGGTCACCAAACTTCTCCCCGACATCGTCTTTATCATCATGAAGCTATATTCAGAAGTTGAAGTGCAGGAAGCCATTGAGGCTATTATGAATGGCGCCGGTCTGCGAGAGGCTTCTAGACACTGGCATATCCCATTAACTACACTTTATGATCGTCTTGCTGGCAAACAAAGTCATCGTGAGGCCGCTCAACCTCAAAGACGTCTTTCTGACGTTGAGGAGGACCAATTGGCTTTATTTATCCTCAACCAGAGCACTCTGAGGCTGGCGTTGACTCGCTTTGAAACAAGGGCCCTCGCAGGTCGAATAGCTCCTCCCCTGACGGCCCTCCCCTTGGAAGCCGATGGTTTACCTCCTTCCTCTCTCGTCACCCTCAGCTTAGAAGCCGCAGGAATCAACGTGTTGAAGCCAAAAGACTAAGGGCATCGTCAAAAGCCAATATCGAGCCGTGGTTTGACCTCTTGGAGTTGCCTATTGTGAAGGCGATTAAGCCAGAGAATCGTTGGAATGCTGATGAGGGAGGTTTGATGGAAGCACGTTCTGAGAATGCCCTCACTCTTGGCTACGCCGACGATAGCCCTATCTGCCAAGAGGACTATAATTCAAGAGCATGGACCTCCTTCATGGAGTGTATCAATGCTCTTGGCAAGGCCCTACATCCTCTAATCATTTTGAAAGGAATCTCGCTGCAACAGCAATGGTTTCCTATTGCCCTCGAGGATCACGAAGGCTGGCAATTCACCGCCCAAAAGAAAGGGTGGATGGAGGAGAAAATAGCTATTGAGTGGCTTCGGAAGGTATTTATTCCTCAGACCACCCCTATTGACTCTTCTGAATGGCGCCTTCTCGTGATAGATGGGCATCACACGCATACGACTATTGACTTCATGTGGGAATGCTTCTCGCATCAAATATTTATAGTCTTTTTGCCTGCCCATACGTCACATATCCTTCAACCGCTCGATGTTGCTGTATTCAGTCCCCTCAAGACGGCATTTAGAAAGCATCTTCATCAACTTGGGCTCTATACGGCGACGACGGCGATAGCAAAGAAGAGGTTTCTCTATTGCTATCACAAGGCCCGTATGGAGGCACTTACGGAGGCAAATATTCGTTTTGGGTGGAGGGCATCGGGTCTTTGGCCAGTCAATAGGGTTCGGGCACTAGGAAGCATCCATATCCTTGAAAACCACCAAGATCGGCACAAATCACGACAATTGGGTGATGGCAACAGCTGCAGCGATCAATTCTGCACCCCTCAGTCTTTCTCCCAGGATCAGAGCCTATTTTTACGACCCCAACGAGATCCCAAGAGATGAGGGGTCTAATAGCCCGTTATGCTCGGCAGAAACACTCAAGCCCCACACAACGACTATTGTTTCGGAAGATCCTCAAGGGATACGACAAGAAAGCCATTGAGTTGACGATGACCTCAGAAAAGAACTGGTCATTGGAAGCCCAAATTGAAGCCAGCAGGAAGGTTACAAGGAAGAAGGTTCAAATCGACCCAAATGCAGTTTTTGCCGATATCAAGGCTATTCAAAAGGCCCAGATTGACGCCGGCGAGGTGTCTACAGACGAAGAGGAGTCTGACGATTCCTCAACACCAACGGAAGAGGGATCGGTGATAGTCGTGGCGGGCAATTGAGGTTGGGAATAGTGGCATTCGTGGGTGCCGGAGGTGTTCGGGAACGTTATGGGCTTCGTGGATTGCCGATATCAACTCTACGCCCACTGCATGTGCGCCGGCCGAACTTCCCGCAACTAGTCCGTGACTATCAACTTCGATGGTTCACGTCGAGAAACTAAAGAAAACAGCCACAACGAGGCACGCAGAGATCGACACAATCTTGCTTTTCCGCCTCAAGTACTGCAACGGTCGACTTCGCGTCTCTGCCAGCCAGCAGACAGAACATGTCCTGGGTACCACAGCCGATGCTTTCACAACTCCCATGTCTCAACCAGACTTTCAGCTCACCTGACCCCCTCTCCCCTGCCTTTACTCTTCTCGCAGGATATACAATGTAACTCGTGCCTGAACGTCCGTCCGTGACATCGACGCTGAGTAATATCACGCATACGGTGTCTCAGTCTTCTGCGCCGATGACCTTGAATGCCAGGAAGCGTAATAATATTGGTACGGGCGTATTCTCACTTACTCAGCGGCTGGTCCATAAATACATAGATGCAAATCTGAGGTGACTTTCTGTATTATTCGTCAGGTGCCCAAGTGACTGCAATACCCGGATACCTGATTACAATGGCCACCAATTTCATCCATCAATTCCCTTGAATCCAGCACAAGAACGAGACAGAAAATTTGAATTGAAAAGCGTGCCCAAATGTTTCGCACCAAACCCCTACTTACGTCCGTATCGAGTATGCATGCAAGATCCGTAGTCAAATGCGAGCAGCTGTGCATTTTCCGCCATTTCAACACAGATGCTGATTTTGGTATGGTAGATTCAGGCGGGTAGGCTCGACTGAAACATGGTCTTAATCTTAGATGATGCGAACTCATCCGCAGCATTGAGAATGCAGAAGTGTCATGCCTGAGCTACGTGGCTAACTTTGAGTCACATAGGTGGTGATACAATCGTGGGGAACTCATGCATTTCCCTCGTACAGACTCCAAGACATGCCTGAGGCAGCCAAGGAGCGAGTTGATGACATGGAAAGGCGCAAAAATACAGGTTGTTAGAGAGAATGTCATCGAGTATAAAGCAAATGTGGTCTGCAACCGTATTCTCCTGCAAAAGTAGAACTCATCAACACCATCTATTTGTTTGTGACACTGGACCAGGCCAACTTGAGAACTCAGTATCAATCATTCGAGAAGTAAGGAGACCACACTCTCGACCCACCGCTACGATGCATCTGTCTTCCGGAATCATCTTGTTCCTGTTTGGAGTCGCTGTAGCACAGAATAATTGGGATGTCGGGGTAAGTAATTTGGTGTCTTAGCCTTCTGTTCGCCAGCTCCGCATATGCATCACCTGGGACGCTCGTTAAGATGTTGGCGGTAGCTTTGCAATGGGGACTCTTGCAATGTGAACTTCGTCAACACGAAGTGCAGCTACGGATCGGCAAGTTCCCAATCTTCAATCATGCTCTTCTAGACAGGCTCGTAATTGACAACTTGCTCCACAAGTGTGTCGGACCAGGCGGCGGCGACGGTGCCTCCTGCAATGTACTGAAGGGATGGGGTCCCGCATACTGCCCGGTGGACTGCGTCGGGGACTTCTGCCCGTGAATGCTGTCATATTCGATAAGTCAATTGCTCTATATCTGGTGAGAGGGCTTGGTAATTGGCGCTATCAATACATCAAGATCAATGGAAGGGCGAAAAGTCAAAATGCAATAAACTATGAAGATTGGGCAAGTTTTCTGATCATGAAGGCAACCAGCTGTCAAATTTTGACACACAACAAAGATGGAAACTGTATTCTAGGATGGCAAATTGTTATCCAGTTGTTTTCTCTCTTGCGTCAAGCTGTCATATCATTTTTGCGTAGGGGATGAAAGCCCTTCACTAGTCTCTCGAGTTGAAAATTGCCTGCTAATTTCCCATCTACTTTTCCCCCACTTGAAGTACAATACTAGTCATATGGCTGGGACACTTGACTCGGTAGCTGTAGCCAAGCTGTCTTAGACCTCGTCTGTGCTCAGTTAGTCTAGCCTAACATATTGTCCGCCTCTTCTCAGCTTTCTAGAGAAGGCATTAATGAAACCTTGTCCCAATTAGGCCCTGTTCTAGTTTGCCAATCTCAACAGTTGCAACAGGTCTCACACAATCTTGCCTACAAGCTGCGCACATATACACCTCCACTGCTCCATCTGAAGGCAGGGCAATAGCGGCATCGGACTCTCTCTGTGCTCTCTCGACGGCACAAATTGCCCTCACGAGGGCATCCACTCTGACCCGGCGTAATTCGTTGGGTTGGACCATAGCGAAGACCCACTCAAGCGGCGCGATCCGAAGTCTGCGTGTTTCAAGCTCGTCATTGCCCAATAGGGACTCCTGACGCACAGCCGGACCATGCTGAGGATCCATTGGAGCACGGCAACAGGGTGGTGATGGTTTGCGTGTGCGTCGGTCCTCCGCCTTCCATGGGTACATTGACAAGTCTGACCATGACTCTTTTCCAGTTTATCATGCAGTTCTCTGCAATGTGGTCGTGTACCGCGTTCTTCAAGTTCCTGGCCTCTCGCCTTAGGTCCTCCAGGGTGAAAAGCTGTGTTGTCTCGTTCAATGTTACTCGCCATCTGGCGTACTTCTGACGGTATACATCGCAATCTGAGGCTAACCGTATCGGCTTGCCGTCTACAAGATGAACTTCGACAAAGTCGACGTATCCAAATCCATGCATCTCTCCCGCCTCGAACTGTGCGAAATACTGCGCCTCTTCTTCAAAACTAGAGAACCACAACTCCTCTTGCGAGGGATCGCCGATATGGTCAATGATCGGTGCTGAAGAGATGATGGTCTGCACTCTCCTTTCTATCGAGATCTCTCGGGTGGCCTTCTGGAGAAACGATAATACCTGTAGATATTTGAGGTGTGGACCAAATGAGAGGAGTGCGGGGGCATACTAATAGAGATCATCTTGTTCTCTTTGCAGTATTGGTTGAATTCGGCTAACATATGGCTCTCGTAGCTATTAAGTATTAACATACGGTAATCCGCCTCTCTCTTAGGTTTTGTATACTTCTTAAAGTGCTGAATCCATTCAAGGCTAGTCTTATTATCTGTCTGTCCACTCAGAGTAGGCCTAACCACCCAGGAGGGGGGAAATCCGACTTTATAGTCCAGCTTATAAGGTGGTAAGCGCCTTGAACGATGACGAACAGCAGGATATACCAGTTATTTGCATTAATGCATTCAATAGCTATTACCGATTCACGGTTGCCAAGCTGAATAGATTTAGCTTTTCCACGCTTATCAACGCATATAACCACTATTACCGCGGTGATTATGCCTATTATAAAGCAGGTCTCATTAAAGTTAGAGATTATCATTAATAATCCGGTACTTAGCTATCATATTATAAAGGAGCCTAAACCAGTTCCTAATAACTTCTGGACTTTTTCAGAGGGCCTTTTGATTGTCATAGGGATGATTAAACTTGATTTCCAGAGTAAGTTGCATATCCACGAAGCATCGAGCCCAGTGTTTGCCCACAGGTTTACCATCTCGCAATGCCAGCAGGAGGTTAGCTATATCTTTTACATTAGAAAGTAATAAGGGAAATTTTCGGATATTTCAATTAACAATGTATCGGATAAGCGTTTGCTCTTTAATTTGATTTAGTTTACGTTTCTCGATGTGTCATTCCTGGTGGCTTTGTTGTTGATTCATCCTATGTCGTAGAGTTGCTTCCGGGATGGTAAATATTCGAGCAGCTTTGCGTATACTTATAGGTTTCGCGTCGTTCTTTTAGATTTCTAAGTAGTCTGAATCCCTGGGAGTATCTTGCCCTCTTGAGATGTAGGATACATGTTTTTGTTATTTTTTTAACGCGTTGGGTATTTAAATACGTGGGTTAGTGCGAGACTGATGCGAAAATCAGAGACGCGACTAGTACCAAAAAAAGGTGGTTCCACCTTAATGATTACCAGCCGCCCTGTACCCACCCTAACTCCTTCAAATTAATAGAAATAATTAAAAATAAGCAATTCAGACCAACTGGCACCAATTGATGCCAAATATTATTCATGATTTGGCCCGGGGGGGGGGTTGACGGAAGTTGGCGGAGATACCAAAAGTGCGTCACTTCCTGATATGCGTCACTTCCATGGTAAACCACATTATAGTAATTTGTTAAGAGTCTCTGGGGAAGATGTTAGGCAAATGGTTGCTTGGGGTAGATCAGGATCTGAACATTCTGTGCTATGTTGTGATGCCTAACTACATTGTGATTTCAGTGCATCTAGCCACCTGTCTTATAACCTAACCTGCCCATCCCTCATGGATCTCGATGCACGCTAGCCTGAGCGAGGCTCAGCCCTGACTTGGGCGCTAAGCGGTGCTGCAGTGCCTTTCGCCGATACTACGGTGTCATCACCGGGCCTCCGACGGGCCCGAAGTGCTGCCTTCCAACAGTATGAGAATGAGCACAATGTAAACTCAGAAGGCTAACATTTGACTCGCATATGCGCTGAATTTTTTCAGGATTTCGAATACTGGCATTCGTATCCGGCATTAAATTATAACCCTCAAGAGTCTGCCTAACAAAACTTTGGTCCCCGATAGGATTAATGAGTCAAAATGCTGCAGGGCTGCGAGGGGCACTTTACATACTCAAATTTGAAGATCTCGTGGGCGTTCAAGACCATGGAGGTCCAGGCAACTCGGAGTGGGCAAAATGTAAAAATGTATACAGAATGAGGAAAAGCAATAAATGCCTGAGCTACGGGACGGCTGCTGTCAACTCATGGACCTTGCATGATGGAAAAAGATCGCCACCACGACCCAAGACGAAGCAGCTGAGGTTATGAGCCTCTTCATCATGCGAAAATTCCGAACAGCCTGGCGGAAACTATAATTCTATAAAGGAACAACCTTCATTCCAGTGGTAATAAAATTATATTAATAATGAATTTAGCAACTCGTTATTTCCTTGCTCCAGGGGTTAATCACCGATACTTTTATACCTGCTGCTGAAAACTTGTTGAATTTGTGGCCGGCATATTGCGAAAAGGTAAGGTTACGAAAGCACTTGAAACAGCTATCAAACTCAATGCAATCCTGGCAGCCGTACCTCGGCCCGTATATTGTCTGATCTCTTTAAGTCAGCAAAGGCCATGCTATGGTCTAGCGACATTGGACTCGAGGCGAGTCACGGGAAGTAACTCACGCAGTAGCAGCTGTCACATGTGTAGTCGCTCGCTTCGGCGGAACGGGCCCTATCTGCCTCCCGAAGGGGCAGACTCTCCTCGTCATCATAAACCGCGATAGGCGAAACCCACGTCAAGGTAGACACATCCTGCAACGTTTCCGACTGCCCACACCACGCCGTAGTCACCGGATCTTGCCCCTGCCTGGGGTCTTGATGCCATGTGGTCCCATTGGCATACTGATCCTGCGCGGCCGAGCCCTTCGCTGTCCCAATATGCTTCTTGACCTCGCCGAAGTCGCCAATATTCTTCCGGTTGTAGAGAGCGACGTCCATAGGCCGCCACCCGCGGTGAGTTCTCTTGTTCTTGTCGCTGCTGTGGACCCTAAGGAACTCCACCATCTCACTGTACTCCTGCCGACAAGCCCAGTGTAGCGGCGCCCATCCGTCGCAGTCCTCATCGTCGGCACCTGTTTCATTTTTGTTGAGTATAGCCCGTGCTACCTCGAGTGAGCAGTAACCCGCAGCAAAGTGCAAGGAATGGCGGCCTCGATAGTCTCGAGTCACAACGGTAGCCCTGTCATCGCTGAGCAGCTCCACAAGGTTTTGACGGTCTTGCGCCGCGGCGAGGTGGAGCGGTAGCCGGCCTTCTTGGTCACGTGTACAGCGGGATAGGACTGGAGAAGCCCTTTCGAGCAGATATTCCACCAGCACATGGTTACACTTCCAGGTGGCCACGTGAATGGCCGTTTCTCGCACCCCGGACACCTTCGTGAGATCCGGCTTGTAGTGAAGCAGCCCTTTGACCATGCGCCGTGACTGCGAGTCCACTGCAGCTTGAAGAACGTCCCCGAAGATGCCGGCCTCTTTGTTAATGAGCTCCTGCAATTTGGGGTGTCCGAGAAGTGATCTGACAATTGGGAAATACTTCAGAGCATACGCCTGGCCCCTTCCGCCCATGTTTGCTGCAGCGTGGAGCGGGCTGCCCCAACGACCGGCCCCTCTGCTGGGATCTGCCTGGCAGTCCAGGAGACGTCTTACGATGTCCACATGTCCCAGGGCGGCCGCGATTTGCGAAGGAGTACCAAGAGTCTTGCTGCTCTTTTCTATGTCCGCTTGGTATTTTCCACGTTTGGTTAGGAGTTCAACGAGGTCGTCGCGCGCGATTTCCACCGCTCTGTGAAGCATGGTTTTGGTGCTCTTGGATCTCCTGGTCAGGATCGATGCCTAGGCCGATATTGAACTTGATTGCTTCAACAGCATCGTGACGGCGCCGATCAATTGCCCAGGATGCCACTCTAGGTATAATCAAGTCAGGCTGTGGAGGCTTCTTGGTCAAATGCTCCGCTAATACCCTCAGCACTGGTATGGTGAAGTTAAGAACGGCAACGCGGAGGAAGTCGCGGTCGCTAAAGAGTCTCCGACCTCTCAGTGGCGCTCCATCCTTTAGAAGTAGGCGAACTGTTTCGGCAGATTTCTTTTCGCAGGCCAGGTAGAGAGGCGTCTTGTCGAAATCATCCTCAACATCTGTGTGAGCTCCGGCGTCTAGAAGCAACTCCACGCAGGCAATGTTCTTGTTCACTGCTGCGAAAAGAGGTGTTCTATGGCGATGATCACGTATCTCCAGATCCGCCCTCCTGGACAACAGTAGTTCCATCAACCTAGTGTCCGAGCTCCGGGCTGCGAGGTGCAACGCAGTTTTTCCCTCCTTGTTCTGGGTGTTTATTTCTGCCTTCCCATTCAGCAGAAATCGAGCAATTTCAAAGGAACCAGAGACTGCGGCGTGGAGAAAATTGGTATTCAGTGCCTCAATGGATTGGCTCGGCTTCATGAGGACTTCTGCTGCACGTGTATCTCCCCACGCACAGGCCTCGTTGAGCGGCGTGAGCCCGTTTTGAGAGAGGATTTGTTGATCCGCCCCCGCAGAGAGTAATGCTTTGATGCTCTCAATGTGGCCGCGGCGGGCAGCCAAGTGAAGGGGCGTCTTGCCTGAATCGTCTTTGATATCAACACTCGAGAAATTTTCGGCCAAAAGTCCGAGCATGACATTCTGGCCGAACCTTGCAGCAACTTGCAACGCCGTTCGCCCTCGTGGCACGACAAAAGCCACGTCCGTCACGTGGCCGATGAAAGCTCGGACTACAGCCTGCTGGTCCCAATTGAGAGCAAGTATCATGGGGCTGTTTCCGTTTGCGTCTTTGGCATCGAAGTTGCATTGGTCTGTTTCGCGTGACTGCTGTAGAGACGCTGCGCTGTCGAGCAGCTGGAGAGCAACGGCTTCATGACTGTATTCTAGGGCTAGATGGAGTGGCGTTTTGTCTTGACTGTTTCTTGAGCTGATATCCGCTCAATAGAGGAGTATCATGGTGACGATGCCAGTACTACCATTTGTCGCAGCCTCGTGCAATGGAGTCTGCGAATTGACATCCTTGGACGACACATCGGCGCCTGCTTCGAGTAGTTGTCGGACCACCGAAACGCATTTACTGCGAGCGGCCGGTAGAAGCGCTGAAGCATTGCGAGAGTCTCTCTGGTCGACTGTCTTAGCCCTGTCAGTGCTGAGCTCGAGCAACCAGGTCGCCATATTAGTGTCCCCAGAGATGGCAGCATTGTTGACAGCGTGTCTTTATCCCCTAATTGAGCAGCTGCGAGAGCGACGTTACTCCACTTGTCCTCAATATTACCTCTCCAGACCTCAGTACTGGTAGCGTGAAGCAGGAGTTCAATCGCCTTAGACGTCGTAACACCCAAGTCTGATTTGATTCTGTCGAGGGAAATTGGCGATACCCTGGGACAAACGCGTGGGTCCATGGCCCTGTAAGACTCTCTCAGCCGTACCCACAGGTTGACACAACCCTCATCTTCTAGGAGTTGCGCAAATATCCCGCAACCGCGTTCTGCGGGTTGGGAAGACTGCTGACTGTGGGTAAACCAGTATTCAACAGCATATTGAAGCAGCGGTGGGTGAAATGTCGATTCAGAACTTCGAGAGACCGGTCTTTGGCTCTTCCTCGACTGCTCGTCATTGTCCAAAGCTACTGAGTCAGTTTCTAAAATTCTGTAGCCCTGTTTAATGGCATGGTTATAGTCTAGGAGACATCTGACGCATGTGAGAGATATAGAAATATTCGCGTCATTGTTTTGTTGATGCTGTGGCGCAAAACCTTCATTCAAGGCGAAGCGTTCGACGAGGTCAGGCCGCCAAAGGGCAATGTTGCCATCTTCTACCGCGAAAATTCCGGTCAGCATTTCTACAAACTCGCGTGCTGATATTCCATTAGTGATCTCGTCACCTGGTGCAGTTCTGTAGATAGAAAGCACCGCATCAAGTTCGGGTAGGGTGAGGGGTCGCATGGCATGATATATCCAGAGAAGTCCGGCTGTTAGCTGTTGACGGTCGGCACTGACATGGCGACCAAGTATTGGAAATACCATCTCCTTGCTGATATCTGACAGAGGATGTAGAATGTCAAAGGCAGTATCCAGCCTCTCTACAGAGCTTCTGAGGGGTAGAATACGGCGCGTAGTCGACAAGGCTGGGTTAGGACTACCTGCCGACGTTTCGTCTGAATCCAGGCTGGACCTCATGCGGTGATTTTCTTCCGGGTAGAACTTTTCGAGTTCTGCATTAAAGTCCAGCTGAGCCGCTGATGTCCGTCCTTCTAATACCGCCAGTTTAATCGTGTAGCAGCCCGGCTTCTGCGGAGTCGGAGTTTCCACAGTTTCTTTGGAAAGATTGCGCAGAGTTATGACTTTGCAACGAATTTCTGTACCAGCCAGAAACTGCACAAGGTAGTCATTCAGGGTCTTGAAAGGCGCTGCGAGCCGTGCGTCATCAGGCTGGTGAATAATGAGGAACATTTGGTCCATATCGCGACTGCGGAGTAGACACTTCAAGCACCTCCAAAGCAGGCCGGTAACCCACCCAGAATTTTGCCCGCGCAACGCAGCCTTTGCTTCATCAAACAAATGGTGAAGCTCGAAGATAAGTTGAGGTCGAGAGGTGAGCAGTTGCCGACAGATAGATGCGAGAAGTTCACCTTCAGTAAGCCATCGGGATCGCCCATACTGGATAAGAGGAGCGAAAATGCTGGTGGGATTCGTCTCTCTGGATTTGATTGCAGCTACCATTCAAGTCATAATAACGAAACTGTGCCGGTAGACATCTTCGTCCAGGTCTATTGTGCGTTCATGCATCGGCAGGTGGTGTTCGACGACCTCGTCAGAACACTCGCCTGCCCTGAGATTCAGACCAAGTCCACGGTCGGGACTCGTCTCACCAATCCAGTCATAGGAGCGTGTGTAGGTCAAAATCCAATGACAAAGGTTTTGAAGGAGCGGCTTTGATGCTCGGCAAGAAGTAGCTTCGGCGGAGTTTATTGAGAGGAGCTTCAATCAGATGCTATGATCTTTTCGACGACCTTTGACGCCTAGGTTAGCGACTATTACGTGTATAGGGAGAACGCATCATTACAGACTATTTTGAGAACGTTCCACCATAGCTAGGAAGAGTTCCTGTTGAGCTGGCGTATAGATATCGGTGAGCAATGCGTGGCTTCTTTGTAGACCAATCTGCATTTCTCCATCCCTGTCAAAAGTTGCGGAGTGCTTCTGAACCAGCTGTCCGCTAAAGTCAGGTGTCTGAATACCCCAAGGGAGGCTAGGTCAAATACATACCACTTTGTATCCGCCATTGTCGCTTTCTTGTTGAAAGAAGTTGACTATCATGAATCGGCCAGCAGTGGCATTGAATGCGGTGGCTAGCCTCTCCCATATGGTTGTAAGATTGAGAATAACATCAGGCAGCCATGGGCCACATGGTCTTTGAAATAGGCTGTTGGTTAGTTTGGAGAGCAGTAGGTCTAGAGACCCGTTCAAAGGAGGTCTATGAGGAGTACCGAAGAAGATCTGATGTCGTTAGCACCGCTGTAGGCCTCTGCATCGAGATGAATTGATCACCTACCAACACAGGTGGACTTTCCAAAATTGGGGACAGTTCGGATTGCTTTGATGCTTAAACTAGCGCCTGGAGGGTACAGCCCAGGAAACAACATCAGCTTCGGTGCATCAATGAACTCTCCTCTGTAGTAGTACAGTATGAATGGACCTGTTTTAACACTGAGCCTCCAATATCGCAAGCCAGGAAGACAAATGAAACCTGAGAGTGCTGCAAATAATGTCAACACATTTCGATCTGAGGATGAACGTGCGAAGATCTCACGTCACACAGCTCGCCATCATATGCACGAAGCAGCTGAAGGAGATCATCGGCAACCTGGTAAAACCCCTCGTTGCTGGAACTACTACTGATGAAGTTCTGCAGCCTGAAGGAGAATTTCACGATCTCAGCCTTCTCTGGAAGATCGAGGCCTGTTCACTGAATTGAGGGATGTTGGCAGGCTAGGCCGTGAATGCTGACAATGTTATAATTGAGACCAGTCAATTAAGACGCCAATGGAAGACATCCTTAATTTTCATCATACATTACGCGAGGGTTTTCAGTCACACCAGTCTCATCATTGCGCTGATCCCAAGATGTGTCGTCTAATAGAGGACTGTGAAGAGGGTCTATTGCCGGTGAAGCATTGTCCTCGGTGGCCGCAGCTTCTCCGGGCTCCTCAGCTGCAGAGTCTTGGTCGCTCTCCCAGCTGTCAATTTGGGCGAAATGGTAGAGTCGCACGTGTCGACTCCAGGAATCTTCGGCGAAGTCCATTTCAAAACGATCAACTCGGCATTTATGATAAATCCGTCCATCGTCAAGGTAGCTGGGCAATGGAAATTTAGGGGAAAGATCAGCAAAATTTCCCTCTCAGTTGCAGAAAGGGGTTCAGGCCAGCTTCTGCAACCGGAAGGCCAAAGGCGGCTCGGCATGTATGCGTGACGACAAAGTAGAGTACGTCACCGCTAACCCGAATATGCCCCCCCCCCCCTCCCAAAGAAAATTACAAAAGAAAAACAAACATATGATTGTTTTTTTTGTATAAAAAAAATTACAATTCTTTACTAAATTAATAATAATAAATTATACAATACTTTATAAAATTCAATATTATTTTATTTTATTACCAACATTTTGAATTTACTATATCAGCCTTGGGGCCATGAGATCACATGGCTGTATTCATCTATCATATGGATCCTGTCGCCCTGAAGTGGACACCCCTTGCTGTCTTAGGTCAAGTGGTGGTAGTCACGTGCAATGTAGGCTACAATCTGGCTGCCTGATTGACAATCAACACACAAAAGCCCGTCTACTAAGACTGTTGAACAATGAGGACCACTTTGAAGCGAGGGGCTCTGTTCTGAACTACAGAATATCATTCTACATAACGCGTCTTCCCGCTGTAACTATAAGTAACTACCACTTCTAACAGTATGAGCGATCGCAGAAGACCCCTTGCCTCCGAGCTCTCGGTCAGCATGGTCCTCGGCACTTCCGAGCTGCTCGAATCGATCCTACTCCACTTGGACATGCGTTGCCTCCTCACATCAGCACTCAGGGTGTGCCGACACTGGCGAGACTTGATACAAGGGTCACTATCCTTGCGCAGGGCACTTTTCTTTGAGTGCGAAGACAAACCAAACGAGAGCTATGGGGCCATATTCAATCCCCTGTTGGTGGAGCTGTTTCCGCTCCTATTCAACTTCGCTGGCACGCCCAGCTACCGCGGCTTCAATGATCTGGCCGTCGAGGCACTCCCCATCGGAAGCCGCAAGGATGCATTTTATCGACGCAACGCATCTTGGCGGCGTATGCATCTGCGTCAACCTCTGGTGAAACATGTGGGCTTGTGGACATTGGATAAGACCAGGTCTAGAAAGGAGAACATGAGGATGGTGAAATATGATGGGGGTCTCAGGATGGAAGGCTTCTATTTCTTGGTGTTGAAGCATGTGTATTGGTGGGATCTTTTTGTAAAATGGGGGGAGATGCAAGGACGGCAGTTGCGTCACTTCAAGCACGTCCGATCACATATGATAGGGAAGGCCGAGGAGATGGTTTGCACGGCGGACGTTACTATCGCCGGTCTTGGCGACGATTACTGTATAGATGAAGGGAAGACTAGGAGATCCGCGGAGGGCAGCGGACTTATGAAGATGGCAATGGGACGACTGGTGGCTGACAATGATGGTACAAATGAAGACAACGCTGAGGAGTCTGCGGCAATCGACAGCCTTGACAGGCTAGGAATATTTTGGTTCAAAGTTATGGAAAGAGATGGCTGGGAGGTTTTATGGGAGAAAGAGGATGGCCCATTCTGCTGTAGGAGACACTGTGACATTGAGAGGCTGCCTTATGCTCCTCCACTATAACACAATTTGCCAAAATATCCAGGTTTTGCAGAAAGCTCTAGACAGCATTGGTTCAATAGAATGCAGCCTACATACTGCATGTGCCGTCATGTGCTTTTTTTCCAGTACGTTAATGGGGTACACTAAGAAAGACATCTTACTAAGAACTTATTGTTTCAGTATGTAAAATACTCCCAAAGGAGCGGTCGGACCGGTTTTAACGTTCGGTTGACAGCTCAGGCATTCACATGATGTCGCGGTTCCCGAGGCATCTGGCTTCATCGCCATCGCGAAGTATTAATCAAGGATCCAAGAAGCAAAGTCCTCGAATGTGATCTAAGAACAGCATGGTTTTATTTTTTTTCCCAGTTCCCGTTCAGAGATATGTATTATGGACCCAAAAGCATATACCCGACCTGGATGAGGCTGAAAATACAGCAGCCCAGTGGTGGTTTAAAACTATATACAAGACGAAAAAACATTCGACCACCGGGGCGACCTGCAGACTTTGTGTTACGAAGTCTTACACAGAAGGCAGGTACAACTTGTCGACCCAGTCTCTGTAGTCCGAGCCAATGATGAATTCGATTGACAGGGGCGAGTTCCTCACGGTAGAGTACTCAACTCTGTCGGTTGTGTCAGATCCTGCACCAGAGTTGTCCCACTCCTCAAAGGTAACGTGGTCCGTCTGCGGCTGGTCCTCAGTCCACTTGTCCCAGCCCGTCTCGTTGATATGGCTGCCTAGCTCGGACCGCTGGAAGGTAACGCGGGCGTAGTTCCTCCAGGGGCGGCCCAAAAAGACGCTGCCGTCCTCAACCTCAGCCCCCTCGGCGGTCGTCACCACGCTGTCGGTGATGACGTACCAGGTCGGGTCGGTCTCGTTGATCCTCCCGCTGGCGGTGACCCAGCCGTAGCCGTTGCTGGCGATTGTCGAGTTGGTGATCCAAGCGCGGGCGTGCTCGCCATAGATAAAGTCTGTCATGCCCTCAATGTAGCTGTTGGCGTAGAATTGGTTGCCCACCTCGGCCAGAAGGGTATCCTGGGAGCCGTACATGGCCACGCCGTAGTACCCCTGGCTAGTGTTGTAGGCGGACAGAGCTCCGGCCTGGTAGCCCGGCCCCCAGAGGTTGCGGAGGTTGAGGTTGTAGACCGCGGTGTTGGGTGACTCGTTGACCAGAGGGGCCGTCCATTCATTGCCGGACGCAACAAGAAGGGAAGAGTTGTACTGCAGGGTCACGGTGTTGCCGTGGTAGCTGGTGATGTCGGAGGTCTGACCGTAGATGGTGACCTTGGCGGCCTTGGGGGGCAAATACACCTGCTCTGTGTAGGTGCCACTATAAACGAAGATAGTGGTCGGGTCCGTGGACGTGTTAGAGATGCTGTTCACAGCCGATGAGATCTTCGTGATATGTTAGCGAGGTATATTTCCGGAGTGATGGCTCCTCAGACACGTACGGTAGGCCAGTCACATCCTCCCGTCGCGCACACGGTGATGCTGCCAGCTGGTGGAGTCAGCCGCGAGTTGGCTGGGACATCAGGTGTCGACGGTGTGCTGGCGCTGTTACCCATCCTGGCTGTTGGAAACGGATGACAAGGTCGGTGAAGAGAAGGGATGGACAGCCATCCGATGTTTCTCGCGCGAGATCTGCCCGAGGTCTTAAGTGAGCGCCAAGGCGCTCATGTTTCCCCTCCGTGAAATGAGATTCACCGGGAATTGTGGAAATAAATGGGGCTGTTCGGTGCCCTGAGTAGAGGCTCACTTCGGTAACGGTCCCGGTGCGTTGCGACTTGCCTGTTCCGACTTCACGGCCCGCAGTCGAGGCGAGTGAGCACCGGGGCGTGTAGCACCCGAACATGACGAGACAGGATCTGCACGGCCAGATACCGCTGCCAGCTTGTGACATGTCATCTCAAGCTTGGAGGATTCGAGGGCTCGAGCATAGCCCTACCCGACTGCCCAACGACGAGTGCTGCAGCGCGGACCCACCGAACCCACGCAATACACTTTAATCTTAAAAGGAGCTTTGGCACATGCCGATGGATTTGACTCGCCGGACAACCCCTGTAATCTCAAAAACAACTCCAAACGCACGGTCTGATCCGCCCAAAAGGATATCGCGAAATGGCATCTCCCCCGATGCACCCCAGGAGAAGAGCATAACCCCATTCCACATATTCTTTGGTATCAAAAAGTCTTGCGTGCTCTTGTATGTCAAGACGTAGCAGTCGGGGTTAGCCCCTGTCCCCAGATCTTCTCCCGCGACGATCCCCCAATATCTGTACCCCAGCGAGTCAGCCGACTGTCTCTTGTAAGCAATGCCAAACAGGGCAGGTTTTTATCCAAACGCATAAACAGAGGAGCTGTGATAAATACGACCATTCGCCATTCTGTTGTTAGTCAAGATGAACCCGTCGGTACGTGGGTGGTTTCAATCCATTGATATCCACCTCTTGGTTATGAATGACCTGGTGAACAGCTACAATTGTGCAATTTGCCGACAAGATGAAAACTCGGAAATCGCCATCAAGTAGAAACTCATCAAAACGCTTTCCTATGTGCGAATTATGTACGAATTTGGTCCACTCACATAACTAAGTATATACAAAAATAGCTTGAGCAGCCGTCCGCTTCATCGTCAACAAAGATGTCAGATGAACTGCGAAATGCTCGGTAGGACTGAGGTATACGCAGTACCACTTGGCGGCTCCATGGAAAACATGTAGTCTCCCCACCACGGGCCACCTCCCCACCAAAGCCAGCCGTTCCACACATCGGAGTTGTTTTCCATATACTGCAGCATCCCGGTCAGGGCCTGTATGCACTGACCGTTTGCGCCCCCGGCTGTCTCGCCGAGAATTCCCTTCTTGTTGTTCTGCTTTAGCCATTGGGTTGCCGCCTGGATGCGTTCACTCCCGATGGTGGAGGATACACAGTCGGCGTGCGTGCCCGATCCGTCGCTGTCGAGGTACTGGTGCATCTCGTACACGATCTTGTTGGACGGATCCGTGAGGGAGGCCAGGGTAGCTCCACTTCCAGAGGAAACCTGTTTCCATGTCAGAACAATTAAACTCAAAGGAATAGCTACTGTCTTAAAAGCTGAAGAATAGCTGTGTGAAGTGCAGACATACCCAAGTCCAAGCGCCAGTATAGGAATTGCCTTCCACAAAAATGTACTGGCTTGTAGCACCAGCCGCGCGAATGCCGTTGATGGCAGCTTGATTGAGCTGCGCAACGAGGATGTTGTCCATGTCATGGTACTCGTTGTTGGTGTCAAAGATGACCTTGCTGTTGCCAGCGAAGCGCGCGGCGATAGTCTTCCAGTATGTCTGGAAACCGTTCGTGTCGGTGATCACGTTGCCGTAGTAGCGCCCAAAGTTCTGCGAGTCGATGATAGTGTATGCGCCCTTGTTTGTGATGTAACTGACGATCTCGGGATCCGGGTTAGGTCTAGAACATGTTCGACATGTCCATAGGGGTCACTAACATCGTTCAAGCCGCTGAAATACGCCTCGTTGATGCTACTTTTCAAGGTGCTTGGAATGATTCGCTCCCTGATGAGATTTTTAGCCCGTGAACACTTGATATGTATTTACCCATAAGGGAGAGCGTGCTAATGCTCACATCAAAATTGGCACTCGGAAAATGTTGAAGCCCTTTGCGGTCAAAGTCTGCCAGATGCTCTGTCAATATTGCTGTTTCCTCTCATCCCAATTCACAGGCATTTATGTTGGCTCACTTACATCGATAGTTGAGTGGACTGGCCATGTATAGTCCTTGCCAAGCGTACCCGGCAGGTTGCCTGAACCGAACTCAGCTCCAGACTCGTTTACGCCAGTGAACAAGAAGTTGCTCCTGCGCTTCGCTACGGTTGACCCGCTGCTGGTGGTTGGTGCAGCAGCCGCCGAAGTGACGGCGGACGCGCCAAGGAGTACATTAAGAAAGCGCATATCGTCCTGATTCAAAAGAAACTATCGGCTCTGAGGCAAGATAATGCCAGGCCAGCCATACATCACGTACTCCGGGCATCATAGAAATTTATACTTGTCAAAGCCGGGCCGTCGCATCACCGATGGCGGAAGCCATCATTCCGCGGTGGAGGGATGAGAGCGGTGTTGAAGTGCAAACAAGCTCAGGCCATTGCCCTAGGACAATAGCGCCCCGTACTTTGGCGAGCCGCAAATTGGACGTCCCCGCAATGTTTGTGATGGTGAAGCATCGTGAAAGCCGGCGCTAATCGGTTTCGGTACTGGTACCGAGGCCTGGCGATCCGGGGTCAAGTCATGCTTGGTTGCTGTGGCGGGCGATCCATTAGATTATTGCCGATCACAAGGGCCAGGAAGCTGAGCAGCGGACCACTGCGCTCGGCCCATCAATCAAGCGGAGGCACGCTTGCCGTCACATAACCAGAGACATAAGTCAACAGAAGTATGGACATGGACTGTTTACTAGCAGAGACCAGGAAAAGGGGTGCAGTGCGGCCAATATTGATCCACATTGAAGTCGAGCTAGGGATTCCTGCCGCCGAGACATACGCGGCCATGCCAGGCGGAGAACTCCACAACCCCCTGGTCTTGTGCTTATGCTCATTAGCAGCAGTAGCCTGGCTGCCAGGCTCCAAGAAAAAGGAGGCCCTTCGGGGCCGATGGCTTCTGAAGCTCTCTCTCTCTCAAGCTGGATCACAAGCCCATATCCTTGACCAACTCCCGAGGCAGGCCATGCCTAGCCATGCAACCCGAACAAGCATTCCTGATCTTCCGCCCCCACAGACCTCTGTACCGGCTCCGTACGGATGGAGATGCTTAATCTCGTCGCGGGTGAAATGTTACCAACTTCATCTGCCACTGATTCCGCCCTCTCACTGTCCTCGCCCTCACCCAGCGGTGTCCATGTCCCAGCTGCCAGATCCCTCTTCACACGCTTCGCAACCTCTGGATCGGCCTGGCCAAAGTGGTCCGTCTTCCGAACCCACTCGAGCTCAGCGGTCGTGCTGTGCCTCCCCTCAATGGCGTTGCGGTATGGGTACCGGCCGAATCGGTCGATGATGGGCCCATGGGCGTCGTCGACCTTGAAGGAGAAGAAGGCAGCTTTATGGAAGGACCAGGCTTGGTCCAGATCAACATGAGTCACTATGTTCACCAACGAGTACTCGTTTAGCTGCGGCGACGACTCGTCTCTTGCCGGATCGCGGTGTCCCGAATGATCTTCCACGGCGAGGCGTAACTGCTCGGTGTGCGTTGCCGAAAGGAGCTGATCCCCGTTGCTTTCCTGGTGGGTCATGGTAGCGTTAAACTCGCTAGAGATGCAGATCCAGTACTCAAAGGTCGACTCTGCCCAGGCGTCGCGGGTCCACGGCCTCAGCTGTTCTGGTAAGTCATAGTAGTACTCGTAGAGCCTCCTGGCTATCTTGTCGAACCAGCTCGTCCACCGCCCATTGATGCCCTTGAACAGAACCCTCGGTGCCTGGTCAAGGAGTACATGCATGCCAAAAGCCTGCCCGGGGAACCCGGAGTCCTCAGGCGCGGGCAAGAAATACGTCATATCCGGAACGGTGTCGGGTCCGTATGCATGGCTGAGGGCTTTGAGGGCGGGCCATGCACCCATGGCAGCACAAGTAAACCGAGAGTCGTCACTGAAGAACTCGGTCACCAACGCTGTTCCCGAAATATGTTGTGTGGATGGCCAAGGGATGCGCGCGCGCCACATCTGCTCGAGGAGCACAGGGGTAATGATTGAGTGGATGTCCTGCATCGTCGTTGTGCCAGGCTTGGAAACGAAGATTCACGGGGAGGAAGGGAAAGATAATTACTGGACAGTAGACAGAGACCCCATCAGCACTATACCTGCAGCCAGTCGGCTCCGGTTCTGCACGGCCCAAGAGCCCATGCTTAGGGTCAATTCAGAATACCGATAACACCCAGGGGCATTGTACGTGCTTATCTGAGGGGTGACGAGATTCCAAGCTTCAGGCCCACACCGTGTCGTTCTGTCACGGTGAGAATGCGAATTACCAGGGCATGCGCACACTTGCAGGACCACATGCTTCATCCCGCTCCACCATAGCAGGCGCCGGCTTCTGTCGTACTGCATGCACAGCCCCAATCTCCGGCCTCTCTCCAACCCCGGATTTCTATCTAAACATGACTACCTAGAATAAAGGCTATATGACGGCATGCTTCTCCGGAAGCACTTACTGACTAACGTATCTTAAACATACTATTGTCACCCTTGTTTTTATTCTCTGCGCTGTGTTTTTGAGCGTCTACAATGATTGTATGAAGGCTCCACCCACAGGCTTATTAACTAAATCAATTGAAAATAACGTGGTTTACCAGTGAGTGGCGCATATCGGTCAGTGGCGCACTTTTGCTATTTCCGCCAACTTCAGCCAACCCCAGTACCCGCCCAGGGCCATATATTTAATAAAAGTTGGCAACTGATCTCAATTACTCATTTTCAATTAATTCTATGAATTTAGAGGAGTTAGGGTGGGTGCAGGGGGCTGGCAATCATCAAGGTTTTGGTGGAACCACCTTTTTTTGGTGCTAGTCGCGTCTCTGATTTTCACGTCAATCTCGCATTAGCCCACCTATAAATATTCAACGCGTTAGAAATCAAGAACAAGAACATGTATCCTATATCTCAAGAGGGCAAGATACTCCTAGCGATTCAGGCTATTCAGAAATCCAAAAAGATTAACGCAAAACCTATAAGTATACGTGAAGCTGCTCGAATATTTACCGTCCCGCAAACAACTCTACGACGCAGGATGAATCAACAACGCTCTCGCGAAGAACTACGCGTCGACACCCATAAACTCGACGTAATCGAGAATCAAACGCTTATCTAGTATGTTATTGATCAAGATGTCCGAGGATTCCCCCTACGACTTTCTAGTGTGGAAGATATGGCGAACCTCTTGCTGGCATCGCGAGATGGTAAGCCGGTGGGTAAACACTGGGCTCGACGCTTTGTGGACATTAAAACCACCCTGAAGACCAAGTTTAATCGTCCCTATGATTATCAGAGGCCCTCTGCGAAGATCCAGAGGTTATTAGGAACTGTTTTAGGCTCCTCCGTAATATGATGGCTAAGTACCGGATTGTCAACGACAACCTCTATAACTTCGACGAGACTGGCTTCATGATAGGCATGATCACCGCGTTAATAGTGGTTATATGCGTTGATAGGCGTGGAAAAGTTAATTCTGTTCAGCCTGGCAACTGGGAATGGGTAACAGCTACTATCAACCCCCTACCTCCCGTACACCCCCACCAATGGTACTAACAAACACATACAAATCACCCAATCTCACCATAGGGCCAAAATACTCAATTCGTGGTGTTTTGAAGCAGTTCGCATATCAAATTGAAGCTCATAAGATGCTCAATCTGCGTATCTCGCCGGCTGTCTGATTCGACGGCCTGATCTGGTGATGATCTCGGCCGGAATATCCTCTTCAAGCTCCGCATTTGGCTCATCATCACTGAAGCCTTCCCACACACCGTCTTCACCAACCACCTCACCTTCAGGCTGATTCTCAGCATTCTCGAGGTCTTCAACAGAGCCGCCTTTGCTCAGAATCTCATGAATACTCATAAACCTCCGGTTGGGATTGGGTATGGCACGGCGCTTCTTGGTGCCTATGCGAGCCTCTTCTCGAGCCTTTTTCTCAGCATTCTCTTGTTCCAAAAATACGATTCTGGCCTGCATTTCCTCAAATTTGTTGGCAATATGCCTGGCTCGCCATCTTTGCGCTGGGTTGGTGTTTTCGGCCAGCTTGAGTATATAGTCCCGTGTGACCTCGGGATCCTCACTGGTAGGTATCGGCTCTTCTTCGGCCTTGCGCTTCTCTCGATCAGGCTTACAATCTGGGTGCCTCAGCTATTTCTGACGAATAATAGGCCAATTTCTAGTATTACTCCAAGCCGCCTGAATAGTGTTCGGCTTCACAGCCGATCTGTCTTTGACCAGACAACGAAGGAAGTTGATCTTGCCCACAGGCGCCGAATCGGTGATAGAATCGAGCTTATCCAGCTCTTTTCTATAGGCAGTCTTGAGCACACTGAAATGCCCATTATCACATGGCTGAAGCCCGTGAGAGGTATGTGCTGGGAGGAAGCACAAGTAAACATTGGCGAAGAAGCATTCCTCCATGAACTCCGCCTAATAAGATCAGCTTCCCGCCTATTCCACACACGAATTTGATAGTAAACTTACCGAGGTATGGCTATTATGGCCATCCAAAATGAGCAGAATTGCTCGAGACTGGTCATTTTTGCGAATCTCATCCATCTGGGGGAGGATAACATCACGAATCCACTGGACGGCAATCTCATTATCTGTCCAGCCATTTGGTGACGTGATACACTTCCAGGGGCAAAGCTTCTTGAACTCCTGAATGAGCCACTGGGCCTGTAGTTATTTTCCTTTGAAAATGATGCCCGGGTCGAGATAATGCCCTGAGGTGGTGATGGCGTCAATCAGCATGACTCACGCTCGGCTTCCTGGGTTCTTGAGGGCTTCCTTTGTTTCTGAAGTTCCTAGGACTAAACCTTCACTTGCTATTGGAATAGAGATATTAAACACTGGTGATGATCGCTGAGAATGGATAATACACTTACCTTGGCCCTCCATAATGCCACCCTCATCGACGTTGACAGTCAACTCTGGTTCCACCCAATCAAACTGCTACCAGTGGTCAAAATACTAGTTGACCGCCTTTGGCGTGAAGGCATCGAATCGTGATGCCTCTTGATGGCGGCCTATCTTCGTGTGGATATCCTCATGGCGGGCTTTGAATGATTCCATCCAATTCTTGCCGAGGTGCTTCTCAACACCCCGTTTCTTCATAATAGCCTCTGCAACTTGGCGCACAATTCCAGCAGTTGGCGCATACCCAAAAGACTCTTGCTTGAGGATTCATTCGACTAGTCTTCTCTCTTGTACCCGAGATAGGCGTTGGGCGGGCTGAATAGTCTCAGATTTGGCTACAGTGCCATATGTGCGGTTAGATAGGGTCATCTTGGGTACAGCATGCTTCTCGGACGATTTGCCTAGTGATAAGCCATTGTCAATGATGTCAAATAGGGCATTGGCCACATTCTCTTCCGTATAGGAAGGAATTTTGACTTGGTGGCTGGTAATCGACATGAGAAGGCTGGTCAGACATGAAGGGAATGAGGATTCTCCTGAATTCCGGCTTCATTTGGTGCGGGGTTCGGGGCTAGATTAATCCCGCTCCGATGCACGCAAAACACCAATTGACTATATAGGCTTGTTTCCTAAGCAAATAGCTACAGAATCATCAAAATGGCATGTGAATAATCTCAGTATTTATTGAATTATGTGTTAGTAAACATATTGCGTTATGGGTGTAGTTGTGAGTACCAATGGTGGGGTTGATGGTATTAAATGTATTAATGCAATGGGCTGGTGTATCCCGCCCTTCGTCATTATCAAGGGCGCTTATCACCTTACAAGCTGGACTACAGAGTCGGGTTTTCCCCCTCCTGGGTAATCAAGCCTATTCTAAATGGGTGGACAGATAATAAGACTGGCTTAGAATGGATCCAGCACTTCGACAAACACACTAAACAACGGATAAAGGGTATATACCGGATATTGACTGTGGATAGCTACGAGAGTTATATATCAATCGAGTTCAACTGATACTGCAAAGATATATCAATCGAGTTCAACTGATACTACAAAGAAAACAACATTATCCATGTTAGTATACTGCCGCACTCTTCTCATTTGATCTAACCATTAGATGTCGCGTTATATTCGCTTCTAAAGCGCGCGTATAACCGGGAAATCAGCGACTTTATCCGGGCTTTTACTAATTACATCACCAAAACCGAGTTCTTTATCGCGTTCAAGGCAGCCCACGACAAGACCTTTACAAAGGACAATATTAAGGTTGCATTAAGAGGAGCTGGAATAGTGCATTGGGACCCGGATTCTATTATTTCTAAGCTTGATGTTTACGTCAGAACTCCAGTGCCATCCGTCCCTGTTTCTCCCCAGCAATAGGAGTCTCAAACAACCTCCAATGCTCAACAAACTATCAAGCAATCGACTTTTATCAAAGACAGAATCTCCGCCCATCAGGGTAACTCCTATATACCAATTATGGAGGCTGTTTACCAGATGGCAAAGGGTGTATGAGTGATGGCGAACGAGCTTAACCTTTTAAAGGATCGGGTTCGCACTCTTAAAAAGGCCAACACAGCACTCGCTAAACGCCGGAGGGCTACAAGAACCGGAGTGCAGCTTGGAAGGGCACTTATTATTGAGTATTCTGAAGCAATAATAGAGAGGGAAAAAAAAGGGGAAGCGGCCAGCTGCTGCAATAGCTGGTGGTGCTGAGGAGGGGGTCCGCGGTGGATCGAGTAAACGATGCTGTAGGAACTGCGGCGAGACCGGACATAATGCAAGAACGTGTGAGAAAGAGGAATAAGGGTCTGATTAATCAGACTCTAACTGTATTATAGCAAAACCAGCGTAATTGGCATTAATTTGTGCGAATATATGTGTGTTAGCGGTCCGCGGCGGATCGTGTTTTTAAAGGCGAAGTTTGCATTATTTGGTGCAAAGTGCGTATTTCCCACTAAAAGTCAGCCAGGCTTGTTTGGACCAGCACTGTAACCACGCCAACCCCTCCACATTGATAAAATTAAGTAGAAATAAGTAATTCCGACTTATTGGAACCAATTGGTGCCAAATATTATTCATAATTTGGCCCTGGGGGAGGTGCTGGGGTTGGCGGAAGTTGGAGGAAACAGCAAAAGTGCGTCACTTCCTGGTAAACCACGATAATACTTTTTCCAAATCCTGGGTACACGCGCCGCAAATCCGACTGCCATATGTCCCGTTTAGAGTAATAGACTTTATTACATTTATATCACTCTAGAATCTACAGTGGTCCGTAGTATCTCAACTGAAGTATCAGCAATGGCCACCACGCTACGTCCCTGCCGTAATATGGGTGATCACTATATATGTAACTTTAACTTAGTTGTTTTTACCAATCCTCCTCGCCCGGTGACTCTTCTGGGATTAGACCCTCTCCTTTGAGGTCTCAGCCCAACTACTAATACAGTACTAACACCACTAAGGAGGTAAATATTCACGGCAATAATGGCAAGTTTCAACACAGAATCGGAAGAGCATATTTTTACTTCAGATGAACTAAATTCAGAGTGACAGCGTGCAGTACTAACCAACACAACCTTTAATCCCGGCCATCTTGGCTGATATGATGACACAAACTCGAAATTAGTAGAGCAGTATGATCTCCAGCGATTTGTGTCCCCATCCCCTATGTCTTCCTGTCCTGGACTCTTTCTGCCAAAGCATCGACCCTCTTGACAAGGTCCTTGACCTTGAACGGCTTGCTGATGATGTCATCCATGCCGGCCTCCTTCATGACCCGGGTCTGCTCCTCCCTCACGTTGGCACTGACGCCCAGGATGGGTGACCTGCCGGCCCTGCCCCTGTTCTGCAGGTCCTTGATCTCCCGGGCTGCGGTGTTGCCGTCCTTGACCGGCATCTCCTGGTCCATCAGAATGCACGAGAAATGATCACTGTCGTCTTGTGAACTGTCGCCGGCATTCGAGTCGCCCCTTCCTTTGGCCCGATCTATTACAGCATCGACAGCCTCCTGGCCGTTATTGGCGGTGAAAACCTGGAAGCCATGGTTCTACACGTGGGAAAGGTCAGCACGCACTTCGGCAGGTGGCACTTGTAGCCGGATGGGAACAACGAGCCAACCGAAGGCTCATGGGCGGGGAGAGACTCCCTACTTGTAGTTGCCTTTTGAGCACCTTCTGGTTGATCAGGTTATCCTCGACAAGAAGTAATGCTCTTCTTGGCTGCCCTTTTTCCCGTGGTTTCTCCGTTGTGTTGCCGCCTGATGTGCCTCGAGTCCCGCCCATCCCTGAGCCATCCCGTTCGCTCTGGCTGTGGTCTTCATGGTTTGGCTGCTCCATTTGATTGTCAGCGTTCTGCAGCCACATGGACCCTGCCTCTCCAAAGAAGTCAGAATTTACGGTTTTCCCACGCTGCATCGGTTCAATCAAGGCGGAATCCGTGTCAGCTTCTCGCCCGAGACCTGGTTTGTCTGAAATATTGCCACTGTCTTCGGCGGCGCTTCGTGTCCTATTCTGGTCCCCGGTCGCGCTCGACTCGTCGATGTCCCCAAGGGCCGATTGATGAGATTGCGTGCGGCTTTGCACGCGTGGCCGGCTTGGTAGGTTGTCGGAGGAGAGCTTCCTCATTGGCGTGCTCCTCCCCGATGCGGCGCTGCTGTCCTCGGACGGCGGCGGGGCACGGCGAACCCGGAAGTAGAATCCAAAAGTTGACCCCTGCCCTTCGTTGGAACCTACGCTTATGTCTCCCCCATGCAGCTGACACAACTTCCGTGATATTGACAGGCCCAGTCCGGAGCCCCCGTACTTCTCGGACGTCTTGGGCGTGGCCTGCCGGAACCGCTCAAACAGCCTTGCTTGGTCCTGGGCCGAGATGCCGATGCCTGTGTCCTTAACGGAAACCAGCAAGTAGATGACAGGACCATCACCCCACTCGGCACCTCGAGTCTGGTCTCCGTCTTCGTTGTAATCGTTGAAGAAGACCACATCTGGGGGATATGACGTGGGCCTCTCGATGGATGCGCCAAGCGACACTATGATCTTCCTGTCACGATTCGTTGTCGATGTGAACTTGATGGCGTTGGTCATGAGGTTCACGAGGACCTGCTTGATGCGTGCGAGGTCTGCCACCACCCAGTCGACCGCGACTTCGGAGAATGTAGGATCAACAGCGTATTCGAAGCCGATCTGGTTGTTCTTTAGCTCGGCCTGGAAGACCTTGAGCTGCTTGGAGAGGACCAATTTCGGCTGTGATACGCTGGGGGCGAGCGACATCATGGCGCTGTCCAGCTTTGAGAAGTTCAGTATGTCGTCAACAAGCACGCTCTGGTGCGACACACAGACCAATATGGTCTCGGCCGCGTCGACTACTTCAGAAAGCTGTTCAGCCCGGGGATCGTGCCGCTGCATGTCCTTGCACGTCTCCTTGATCTCCTCGGCGAGGTGCAGCACGGCGCTGAGGGGGTTCCTGATCTCGTGGGAGACCATGTCGATAAAACGCTCCTGCTGCTGCTTGCGCTCCTTTGCGTCGCACGCCGTGCGCTCTTGTGCCAGCTCGGCCGACTTGAGCTCGGTGATGTCCACAACGGCGCAGATGTAGCCTGAGTTCCGGCTGGAATCTAGGGGCTTGAGCAAGAACATGCGCCATCCGTCGTTCTCGTGCTGGTCTGGCTCGCTCCTCTCGCCATCATCGCCCGGCACACACCTGAATTCGACATTGATATCTCTCCGTTCCCTGAAGGCCTCGCGATACTCTGACATGACCCGCTCATAGTCGCGGGGGTCGATGCTCTCGGGCCAGGAGCGGAACTCGCGCGATATCTTCTTTGTTGTGAGGCCGAAGAATTGGTCGTTGACGAAGACAGCCTCGGCCTGAATGCTCACGTCAGTCCATTGATACCACCAAGCCCGATGTTCCCACCATGGGGCGGGATGGCGCGGGATGGCGCGGGAGCCGGGCTGATGGGGTACTCACGTTGTGGTTCAGTATGGCCAGGCCGGTGGGCAGCAGCTCGGCAAAGCGCTGGAAGAGCTGGCTCTGTTTCAGGTCGATGGGGCCATGCCTCAAGACGGCCTCGGCCTCGGCAGTGCGCCGACCAGGCGGCTCAGGTGGCAGGGCTTCGCTGAGGATCTTGTCTTGAGCTTCCTCGGACTTGTCGAGGAAGTCATTGTACTGAGTCCTATGCCTGTCGATGGGGACTCTGGTGGTATCGGGGGCCCCGGGGCCCTCGGCATCGGGGCTCCGACCCAGGAGCTCATTGTCCAGCGAGCGTTGCGAGGGCGGTTCGTCTAGTGACTGAGAAAACGCGCCTTGCCGATGGCCTCTGTCATCGAGCAGCGGACAGATGACCACGGACGCGCCAACGGACCCTTGGCGAGTACTCTGGGACAAGACATCCCCAGCTGCGCGCGCACCACCCTTGTCAGCCAGCTAGTAGCCAGCATCGACGTCTGACGACCCAGGCGCAAGGCCGAGGCCAGGAACAAATGGGGAAGACGTACCTATCCTGACGGTGCGGCCAGTGACTGCCGACTGCAGGGCGCTGCGAGCCTCGCCCCGGTAGTGGTCAGCAGCGGGTTGGCCCTGTCCATGGTGGAAGTTTGTGGCGGCGCCCCAGGCAAAATTTTGGACGAGCGAGAGCTGGGCACCCCAGAAGAGAGCGGCGGGATGAGGCAAGGCCTTTATGAGACTGACATACGAGTTCAGAGACTGCGGCCACTCCTCGGGCGGGCCAAGGGGAGTCTGGGACCTGGGGCCATGTCAGCTTAATGGCCGACACGAGACACTGTAGGCCTGGGAAGAGAACAGGAAAGAAGCACAGGAGGCAGGTTAGAGGCGGTCCAAGGACGACTCACCAGTCCTTCTGGGCCAGGTATTCGGAGTTGAGGTCGAAGACAGACAGACCAGCATTGGCGAGCTGCTCAAAGTCACGGTCTCGCATGGGCAAGGTCGATGGAGCAGGCGTCCCCATGAACCACGTGGAGTCCCTGAGAGTTGGCCGGGGCGGGAGATGTGCGAAGTCTCGATCGATGGCACGGTGCAACAGCAAAGTGCAGCGCGGTGCAGTCCAGCAGTCGAGCAGTCCAGTTGCGGCTGGCAGTTGGGGATGATGCGGTGCGGTGGGGGCCACTTAAGCTGAGGGAGGAGACTAGAGTCTGGGAGGCTCAGCCCGGATCGTGATCAATGGCGATGGAAACAGCAGCAACCTATAGCAGTTGCTTGTAGTAGCGACAAAGACAGTGATGGCAGCGGCTGTACATTACATGGGGGAACGGTGTGGATATCGATTTCTCAGGCGAGCAGGTTGTGGGTGATCCGTTATTCCTCATACGACCGTTCCCTTTTTTTGTTTTTGGATGCACTCAGCAGGATTTCATGTAAGTCTACCGTATGTAGACAGTAGTAGCGCACGAGCTGAAGGGTGGATGTGACTGACTCTTTGACGGAGCAGAGCAGAGCCTGAGGCGATGATGAGGTGGTGGAGTGAACTAGCTGGCTGGCAGACGGCTGGCAAACAGTCACACAGACGCAGCCAGACACAGAAGGGGTCCAAAAAAGTCCGAAGAGGGCGACGAGGGCGAGGGTGACGATGATGGGAGTGAGACCTGGCAGTTGAGGTCTGAGACCCGAGACTGGTGGTTGTTGCAACTGCAGCTGGACCCGACTTGTAAGACCAGACCAGACCAGAACCAAAGCTGCTGTGCTGCCGTGAATCTTGGACCCTGAGCCTGAGACTGAGCATAGTATGAGAGCAATGAGCATGAGCATGAGCATAAGCATTGGCCCAAGGTCGAGAGCCCGAAGTGAGAGAAAGTGAGTTAGTTGAGTGAGGTTGTGTGTGCCCTGGCACATTACGTCACTCTGGTCCCTCCTGGTCCCGTCCCAGGGGCGGAGGGGCTGTTTGCGCCTTCCTGCCTCTACACTACACTAGTTACAGCATCGACCAAACTAGGTAAGCACCCACTGGGTGCCGTACAAATAAAACGCGACACAGCCCTTAGAAAAAGAAGGTACTGGCTGACTGGAAACGCGCCGCGGCGTCTTCAGTAGCGTGGCAGTCGTGGGTGAGAGAATGGAGGTCAGGGGGTAGCAGGGGAGGAGGCAAATGACGATCAAGACAGGGAAGTGACCAGCATTTAATTTTTTGCCCTGTGGCGGCTCGGTCATGGGGTTTGTTGGTAAATCAGTCAAGCATTGAATTTGATGATGCGTGTACTCAGGCATTCTAATAATGAAGTCCACTTGTCTACGTACTCCGTACTCCGTACTATGTATGGCGGTCGGTACCTTGGCCCCTAGGAGTAATTCCTTCGTGCCGGCCCTGCCTGCCTGCCAGACATACGCACCCCACCCACCCTGCCACCCTGCCACCCTGCCACCCTGACTGCCAGAGTAGATACGCACCCACGTACCCACTTGCCCTGCAGTACCGAGTAGATTCCCCAGAGGTCTCCAGATTTTCAAACAGGATTGTTCTCATTCTTGAACCACCTTGGTAACGACCAAAACCTGCCCGGAAAAGGAACCAGACCAGTCAGGTTTGCCTCGGGACTGAATAATGAGACAGAGGCAGGCTACGGAGTACAGGTGGCAGATGCAGCCGCGAAAACCTTGGAAGGCATGTATGACGGAGATAGATGCTGTATGGCGTGAGTGCCTGAATGCCCTCTGCTCTAGCAAACAGAAAAGGCAGTAACGGGCTGACGTACGGCATGTGCCTTGAGTGGAAGTGGCTAGACTAACCTACGCATTTAGTTACTCGGAGTGTAGATCTCGTGTATTATTCCTCTGTGCAAGTACCCCAAGTCGTCAAGACAGAGCTGACTGAATGGCTGGTTTCGGCCGAGCACTGGAGGGGCAGAAGGTTACTTGGTGGGCAGAGGAGCAGGGCGACAGTGATGAGCGGTACTGAACAGAACAGAGTCGTACTGGACTCAGATCCCATTCGAGGAGGTCAGTCTAGAACCCCGACGGTGCATGGCAACCACGCCACTCGGCCGATCGCACCTGCCCTCCCGGCCACTCACGCCTCGCCGTTGCTGCTTAGCTGCATTCCCCTGCCGGTACTGCTGCAGGCCAGGCGCGCAGCACGCAGGGCTCTCGCAGGGCCGTCGCAGGGCCCTCGCTGGGACCTGACGTTGTTATGCATTGGGGGTAAAAGCCTCCCACGCCTGGTTGCCGCTCTTCCCCTGCACCCGACCACGAAAAGCTGGGGTCCAGCGCCTGCCACCGCCGCCAGCCTAGGAGCAGGGCTGGGTTGCATGTGAGTACCAAGGTTTGGATGTCACGACCCTTGCAACGCCATCACCATCACCAATTTCTTTAAGTCGGACATGTAGTTCACGCTGACTACAAAGTCTTCCCAGGACCAGGTTAGATTTTTGGTAAAGGAGGAACAAAAGTAGACAAGCACCTTGCTGAAGCTGTGCCTTTTAAAGCAGTCATAGCCATGAGTATCAATTGATCTGTCTTGCGCATCCGACGAAGGAGGCTCTAACGTGGCCGGCCCCCATTCCAGCCGCCCCCCGATTCCGGCCGGCCTATACCCGCGTATATATATAACCGCGTTAAATACACACTTATAAACACTATTTAATTTCTTTATGAAAAATTCTTCTTTCCATTTTAAATTTTGTTTTAAATTGATTAAATTGTAAAAGAATATTATATGAAGATTAAATTATTCATAATTATTTTGGTAATTAAATTTAAAACATTTACTAAAAGAACTTTTTAAAGCTTAATATATGTCTTATCCTATACTACTGAATATTATTACAATAATATTAATTATTAAAATATTAGTTTTATTTACGTTTGATTAAGAATATTTAGAAATTATTTTTAATAACTCTATTTAATTAAAATTATTATCATTTTAAAAAAGAATAATTTAAGATCTTATTTTTTATTTATTTAAAACTTTAATTCTACAAAGTTTTCAAAAGAAAACCTGTTTTAAATTAAATTAATGTTGGAAGGCAGCACTTCGGACCCGTCGAAGGCCCGGTGATGACACCGTAGTATCGGCGAGAGGCACCGCAGCACCGCTCGGGCCTATACGGCGCACAACTCAGGGCTGAGCCTCGCTCAGGCTAGTGTGCATCGAGATCCACAAGGGAATGGGCAGGTTAGGTTATAAGGCAGGTGGCTAGACGCACTGGAATCACAATGTAGTTAGGAATCATCAACATAGCACAGAATTCTCAGATCCTGATCTGCCCCAAGCAACCATTTGCCTAGCATCTTCCCCAGAGACTCTCGACAATTAATAATAAAGAATATGAATACATGATTTAGCCTTTTATAATTTAATATTATAAACTTTGTTTAATTAAATAATTACTAAAATGTTAATAAAAGAATTCAAAGAAAATTAAAAATGTTGAAATATCACTCGGCATGGACCGTACGCCGATACTCACGGCTTAGTCAGATGACGAAGCCACCCCCTGGGCGGTAGGCGTGCTTATCGTGCCCATCGCACCTCAAGGGCTCACTTTCCCATTAGTTAACAAAAATAAGCAATCAGCACCGAATCCAACCCATCGTTTACGCGATACCCGTACGTACGTACAGAAAGCCCATTCAACAGTTTTAGTAATTTAATATATATTACATGTTTGCTTATTAAGTTTAGTTTTAAGCATAGTATTAATATTGTCCTACGGAATATCAGGGAACTAATCAGCCTCCCTTATCTCAGCCCATTTGCTTTTAATTTGCAGCTAGCGATCACAGCTTCGAGTTCTAGCCAGAAGCTGTTATCTTTAATAATCCGAACCGCTTCGGGAAGGAGAACGGAGCAATCTTGAAATCGCAACTCATCTCGTACATCTTTTCAAACAGACCAGTCTCTAGCAGGATCTCGAGAACAAAGGAGGGAGAGGAAAGCATTATACTAGAAACCCCAACGTATAATTATACTGTTCAGAAGAAGTACCGAATACGAGATCACGTTCTTTTACAGCCGCGCTAGTCAGGGCAGCGAATTGAACTCTCGTGCTACATCCTAAACGTATCCCTATTCTCCGCGCCAGTCAGAGAGGGTAGATATACAGCTTAGAAGTCGAAGTTGTTTCTCTTATACAAATCAGCATTATTACTACTACGCGCCAGTCAGATAGCAGTTGATAATCTTGGTTCTATATAATAAGAATAACAGAGAGTGCGCCCCCGCACGATACCAAACCTAAAACCACACAATACCGACCCTACAAATATCTACAATATCATTCAGCACGACCCCTAAAGAATACTAGAAAGTCGAAGAATTATAGCACGAATTTAACGACTTATATACATATAAGGATATCAGCAAAAGTAGTAAGATATCCATGAAAATATGGAGGAAAGAAACAGACCCTATCTTTTAGAATCAGCCCATAGAGATCGGTATAGCACCCTTAAGGGCCTAGCTGACTGCATAATTCGCATAAATTATAATAGTTATTTTCATGCGTGCGGGCGGTGGCCCCGGCTCCTTCCTCTTTTGGCCATTTCCCCTCCGGGCAGGTGGGGTTTCCTGCTGCCTCAGGCAGCAGTGACCCCTCCTGCCTGTCTGGGCCAAGGCGCCACGGCGCGCCCCCGCTCTACTTACGGTGTGTCCTTTTCTGCCGCCTCGCGGGGCTCACTCCGCCCACCGTCTGGCCTTCCGTTTCCTGGCCACTGTGTTCCGGGGCCTATAGCAGGGCCCCGCGCCCGCCCTAGCCCTGGCGGGCCGCAACAGGAACCGCCGATAGCTCCCAGTTTCCACCAGAACACTTCAGGTTAGCATCTTAATCTTAATCATCCCTCAGGCCCATGGTATATACCTGGTTTTAATATTATAACTATCTATAGGATATACTTCTAATCTAAACGGCGTCAAAGTATCTACGAGAATCTAAGGTTGTGGTTATTGAACTATTAGGAAAGGTTAATAGGTTCCCGAATCTAGTATATAACTAGGTAGGGCCTCCCCTATAGCAGACTAGTAGAAACCGGCCTACTGATTGGCCGTCTATATAAAGCGATATCCGCTCTGTCCCAGCCAAGGCTGTGTATACTGTGATTGGAGCGCGATTTCTGACGGTAGAAATTGTTATTTGTATTGGCAGAGGATGCTGCAATAGCGAGGGCCAATGATAGCTCATTTTTCTGCCGGCCACTCTTCTGCGATGGCCCCCCAGGACGGGGGGAGGGTGGGTCTTCATCTATAACTATTTCTATTTTGATCGAAGCTGACTGACTATGCCTGTCAGACCCGGCGGTTGGCCAGGCCCGACCATAAACTTAAAAGTCGTAGCTTTGTATAACTAGACGTCGTCTTACAGCTACCTGCACCGCTTCTTGTGCCCCTATTTATAGTGTTTCTAAGTACAGGACTTACTATAAAGTATTCAGCTCCTTCGTTGCTTTACTTGCGCTATAAACTTAGCTAGTGGGTAAGATAAATAATATATCCACCGAGTGTATCGGTAACCCGACGGCTAGGATACACAGGCGGCGAGGCTCCAAATTCGTGGCCGCAAACCTCGACTTGCACAACCGCATAAGGAGTGATTTAGGGTCTCTATTCAAAACTATAATAACCCGATTTTAAGTCTACTGATTCTTTACTAAAAGGTTAGCCTAGATCGGAGACTATCTATATAAGAACTCCTGGTGATAATGTGGGGTATCTTGATGGCTATTAATATTAACTCTATAAAACCCTTAACTGCACTAAGGAAATCTCTAGCCTAAGGCCCACGTCTGGAATGCTCTACTACTATTTATTAAATTTTCTTATAAAGTCTTATATATCCTTAGTGCGACAAAGAAACTTAATCGGCGATAGTAAAAAGTCTAATAGCAGTCCCTCCTCATAAAGCCATTACTCTCCTGGTGTATAAGAGATACCTAAGCTAGCGGCTAACACTAGCAAGCCACCGAAGGAAGGGAATAGAGATAGCGACGATAGATTATATGACCGAACAGGAAACCCAAAACCCTGTAGACTAGGCTATAAGTATTTCTGGTAGCTCTTGCGAACGGCCCCTTAGCTAAATCAGCAAATTTGCACTATTTACCTTGTCCCATCGACTTAAACCGTCACCCAACAAGATCCGCCATGGCCCGCAATGAGAGTGAGCGCAGGCGCCTTGCAGGCGAACGGAAGTCGCTAAAAGTGAGGTGCTAATGCTTGGAGCCCTCTATCTTCGCCATAGGAGGGCGCCTTATAAAGCTATAGCTAGAAGCCGACCGATCCCCCGACCGGATTGACACCCCATTAAGTATCAGCATCGCGGTTTCACTTCTAATTCTAAGCCTACCTAATTACTTAATACTACTATATCTAATAACCAAGAGACCGTTATCCCACCACAGCCCCTACCTAGAAGCCTATATTATTAATATATATCGATATACTCTTAACCCGGGAGAGCATAGTTGAAGGCTATGAAGGGATCCTCTCGTATCCCTAATCTATGCATGTTTTTAGACGATGATATATACCGGCTATAATATTGATGTTATCTACTATAAGCCTGGAAGGTCGTTCCTCGGTGGCTGATTTAGCCCTAACGGCGCTCCTGTCTGTCACTGCTCGCTGGCTCGCAGGTAGCTAAGACGAAACACTAGACTTATCAGCATATCGATAGGTTATCAGGCGAGGAGGCCGCCCGATAGAATTGAAGCAGCTGAACGCATAGGCGCGCCGAGAAAGGCAATGCCTACTTGGCTTAGGCCTTTTCGAGAGGTCTCTAAGAAATACTTAAACAGCTAGCTTCCCTATAAGGATAACCTCCCTCCGTTAGACTAACTATTCTTATTAAAAGCTTAGCAATATAGCATTATACTAAGAACTATTCGTAGATATAAAGGCTAATTATTTTTCTTATAATTCCTATAGGCGGGAACTCGCTATACTATATTCTATAACGTTGAACGATATAGTTAGTGCCTCCCTATACTACCGACGCAGCCCACCTTAGGGAGACCTTTAACTCTCGCCTAAAGCACCGTTATTAGAAGCTATACTAAATATAAACTCTACCTTAAATCTAGAGCTAAGCCTTAATATTATACCGACAAATACACGCGAGCAGCTATCTAAGATAGGGATAGCTACCTGTGTAAAGTAGCTAGACTAGTCTAGTGGTCTGTAAGTAGTGGATTGCCTGGGATAGAACAAGTGCCACGAAAGTTGCGCCTCTCTCTAAGACCCAGCTTATCTTGCTATACCGTTAGCACCGGATATGTTCTGGGTCTTTTATAGAGCTGGTAACCCTCTTTCGCAGCCCTAGCCTAGCCCACCTGCGAGGCAGGTTAAAGAATTATCTATAGCACTAGAGGTTGAAGCCGCACGAGGGTGCTTCCCTACAACTAACCTAGGCCAAAGTATCGGTCTTATATAGTTATCCTGCTATAATAAGGTATATAGGATAATGGAATCTAAGTTTATTATAGAGTTTAGCTAGTTTATTAAGTTATAACTAGTGTTGAATTTGCGGCTAAAGGACTATTAAACGCACGGTGTCTTTATAGAGGGTTATATTCATCGTACTATACTATCACCGCCTAGTATAGTTAGCTTCGAGGATAAAGCGGGTGCTGATCTCACGAGCTGGCTTAACCGGTAGCTTGCAAATGAGGGGGATAGACTGTAGGAAATGCCGCTCGACTACTGGCCTATCTTAGATCTCGGGCTAGACCTAGATGTAGGGTGCTGTCTAGATATCACTATACCTGATGAAATCGATAAGTAGATCGACTTTTATACCGCGCTTCCTAACGGCGATATATAGTGGAGTATTATAGATGAGATAAGTTATAGCGCTATTGCTAATAACGAGGTAGCGATGGAGAAAAGTATTGGGTAACCAGAGTGTGCGAGCGACGCCCAGCACTATAAGCACTCTGTTGATAAGGTATTGGCGACCAGGAGTCTGGGACCTAGGGAATCCCAAAACGGCCACTATTACCCGCAGGCCCCTTTAGACCCTTTACAGTCGGCAAGGAAGAAAAGCGATAAGGCTACAAGGCCGACGCGATAAGCACGGAGGATAAAAAGGTATATAAAACACGGGAGACCTTTAATTCGGTAGCTAAAGAATGGGGAAAAAGAACAGGTTCGTTTACAGGCAGTCATCGATGAAAGGGGAAAAAAGTATACATAGAACCATCGAATTGGATAGAAGGACGGAGAAGAGAAAGCTGTGGATACACGGCTTATAACGAGCTCAAAGCAATGGAGATCTATAATCGTGAGGCCTGCTGGAAAAGGAGAAGTCGAAATGCATCTCAGCGACGCAGGCGCTAGTTTTATGGGTGAGGTGGACGACGTCGGCAAGCTCTACCTTGCGGGTGCTGTTGTGGAGGAAATGTGTGAGAATGCTGACCGGCCGGAGGGGTTTTAAGTAAAATGGGTTATTGAAAAGAGGAGGGCCTTATGATAATCCTTTTATATCTTAAGAATAGTAGGCCTGCGTTTGCGGCTATAGACCGTATTTAATAGAAGTCGCTTTTTCTTTTAGTAAGCCATAGCAACTCCCAAAGGCTATATTCTTATCCGCCGCTGCGGCTATACTCTAGAGTGAAAAGTTATCTAGACTTTTATATAGAGGAATAGGAAGTAAATATCTCAGGGTAGTAACGGAAGAGCAAAACTAGCAAGACAGCATTCAATTACAATTATCGCTAGGCCTCACGATCACTCACCAATAACAAGTCCTTTAATTACTTTGTTAATATGTTGCGATTTTATCTTGGCCGCGATATAAGCTAAATGTTGTATACCCTTGGGAATTTGAAACTATTCTTAGTGTTTATCTTGATGTGTAGTGGCTGCCTTGGTCTAGACTGGTAGCTTTTTAACTTCCTACCCTTCTATAAGTAAATTGCTTCCCGACTAGTAAACAAGGCGGATAGCAACCAAGATACCTAGGGCTATAACTTTAAATGGTTCGTGCGTTATTACAGTATAGGCTATCATTGATTTTATGTACACAATAACTTTGCAGCAGGCGATAGGTCTTAGGGGCTATGGTCTTGGATAAGGAACGCTGTGTGGCGGGACCAGTATAGCCTCTTCTTTGTACTCAGCATGTACCTGTCGGAATGTCTCTTCTGTGAATACTGCTGTAGCTGGGCTGCTGTTGGCAGCACGTTATAACGCTACCCCCTATTAAGCTCGCGCGAAGTGCCCTGCGATGGGAAGGTGAGTTCTTAGAAAGGATAGCTCAGTGTTTTATCCTTCTGCTCTATGAGCCAGATAGATCATATGGACTCGTCCCGGTTGGTTTATATTATCCCGGCTGACCTACATTATCCCGGGCTATCTATCCCGGTATCTCTGTCTTATCGCCTACTCTATAAAGGTTATACTCTTGTTCCGATAGGGCTATCTTATAAAAAAGGAGAAAGAAACTGGAAAAGAACGACTGAAGCAGGAAACGCACTGGGAGCCTTCGCGCGGCAAAAGGGGCGCTTAGGTTCTTCCAAGGCCTATCTTCTCTATATATAGACTAATTATAGCTATCTATAACCGATCATTCACCTATTACCTAGCTAATAAAAATCCGGAACACATCAATATCTCATCATCTAAGTCCCCTCTTATAATCCTAACTACTAAGTCTCGCTGACCAATTATAGTAGAAGAACTCCTAATGCCCGTGATACGCTGCAGGCGGCCCGTATAAAGAGAGGATTTAGACTCGAAGTGGACCTTATCGCTATAATATGCTCACTGTAAGTATTAGGGTTTTGTATGGGGACTATTCTTAGTCTATAAGTGTGGTTTAGTGACAAGGAAAAGAGTATAAAAAGTCGCGGTATTGTATATTTGATAGATATCTTATAAAAATACTTTTATCTTATCTCTTAGCTCTATTCATAGGGCCGCGAGATTGGAGATAGAAGGTGCACTTAAGCCTTCTTTATCTTGCGAGACGGCTACCATCTTTCGGAATTTATTTCCAAATTCAGCATAGGAGAAGAAAATAGAGGAAGATGATATGGTTATACTACTCTTTGGTGCTGACCTTGAAGATATTGCCCCCAACGGTTCGATTAAGAACGCTGAACGCCACACATAGTAGAGTCCTCTAGTCTACCTAGCCCTAGGTGTGATAGGAAAGGAGGATGATTATGTGCTTTGTTATTACGCGGCAGGACTTCCTTATAGAGATCTATTCTTTAAATATCTTAGACCCTAAAGGTGGCTAAGCGAAGAGATAAAGGATATCGTGATCGATGAGTTGAATATCGCAGTGAACATTAGTGAATACTATAAGATCCCGCGCGCAAGGAGGGCGATGGTGAATATTAGTAATACCTGTTGGCTGTCTAGGGAGAAGCCGGATACAGCTACTATTAAGTGTATAACCGATAAGTACTATACCTATATTATTAGCAACGGAAATAAAAATATCGAACGCATCCTCCTATATCATTATAGTAATAGGGGTGATTGCCTTTTCATTCTGATTATCTTAGGAAGTACTAAATTAGTATAGACTTTCAGTCTAGCGAATGTTAATATATAACGTTAGTTATGTCTGTGGGGTGGAAATACCATGTGTATCGCTAGGGATAGTTGTTGTGGACAGTGTAATAAGGTAGTTTCTGCTAGTGATAATTGAAGAAAAAAAAAACGATTTGTCAGTAGAAAGTGTTCACTGTACTTTGCGCGCTGACACAAGGACTCGAAAGACAGTTCGTGGCACATGTGTGTCAGATCTCATAGCCCTGCAACCTGGTAAACTAACAGTAATATTTACATAGAGGTCTCATCGTTATCGTGGAAAGTTAGTAGATGGCGGGCGGTGGTTTTAGGATTGAGAGAGCCGATGCTCAATCTCACCGGGATCGTTTCTAAAGTAATAAGAAATGCTTTTATGAAGGTGTAGCTTATCTTGGCTGGGCTGTGGGTGTTATAGCAGTCTTTATTGTGAATCTCGGCGTCCTAGACTATAAAATAGCTCGAGATGCCGATTTTAAGGTGTTTAAAGCAGGCAGCCTTAGTATCTAGGATATAGGAATAATGTGGACTAATATAGAAATGCTGGTCTTGAAAGATGTTACCTAGAAAAAATGATTGAGCGGCAAGCAGCTGTGCTAGGGGTCGATAAGAGCTTCGACCCACGGGAAGGAGATGTTAGGTATGGGGCATAGCCAGCTTCCACGCATGGCCGGCCGTGGTGGATCTGTTGATGTCCCCTGGATAGACTAGGGACGGCTGTAGCCGACACTAGCCAGTAGCGGTCACATATCACAGAGAAGGCAAACGCTTAAGTTTATATATCTATGGATTAATTCTTAATAAGTTAGTATATTACTATTGTATTTATAGTTTAATATTAGCTAGGATTAATGTGTATACTAAGGGTTTTAAATAGAGCTTGGATAGAGATTAAGTTTCTTTATAGTTTAAATCCTTTATAGGAGAATTAAGAAAAGTACTAGGTTATTCAATCATGAGGTAAAAAGGAATATCTTTGTTGAATGGGCTTTCTTGTATGTATGTATAGGTATTGTGTAAACGATGGATGGGTTGAATTGGGTCTGTATTGCTTATTGTTGCTTGCTAGGAGGGAGGAAGCCCTATGGTACGAAGGGTGTAATGGGCACGCCCTCGTCCTAGGGGACATTAAGCACCTTTTATTAGGCCCAATGTAAGTGCTGTTTTCTCTGCGATAAGATATGATTCGAGATTCGAAGTCTAAAGACGTTGTGAGCGTTCTCTCTTATGCCGAGTCTAGCCGTCGATACAGTGTGAATGGATGATCATAATCACGCTATTATTGGCTGAATGAACTAGGGTTTAGAGAGACGAGGAGAGTAGATATATCTGAATCCGGTAGACTCCTATATAGCTAGCCCAAGTTCCAGGACCTCTCTGATCTTAGTAGATTTTTATATTGAACTCGAGCCTTGGATAACTAAAAGGCAGTAGAACGCCGTCCTCTTGAAAACGCTGCTTTATAAGTCTTATAGCTGGCGATGTATCCTTGAAATACCACCGATCGCGATAATCTGCCCTCTCGGGAGCTGTCACTATAGCCGCGCGGATTACCTGAGCCTCTTTGAAACCAAGACCTTCCGGAATATCCAAGACCGACTCCAGCTAGAGCCACTCCTCCTTCTGGAGTACGATTTGAAGACTGCTGCCTTTCTTAAATGTCTATGTCTTTCCCACCAGGCTTCCTGGGGATTTAGAGGCGATCTTCCTAACACATTGTGTTATTAAAGGCCTGACGCTTAACTGGACCTATCCCAGGATTTTATAGGAAATGAATGCCGAATACTATAGATGAATTATAATATCGACTGTCTCATTAAGCACCATAGTATCCTGCGAGCCGGATTCGTGTTACCCGATGTTTTCTAGGGAAGCCAGGATGAATATTAAGATAATTATATTTTGTGCTATTACCTCGAACTCCCTGTCGTTAATCGCGATATATATAGTATAACGAGATTAGCCTGGGAGACCCGCAATGGTCTTCACAACATTTCTGAGATAGCCAGAGGCTAACTCCTCTCAATAAAACAGGTTAGCGAATGGTGATTGTAAGGGGTTAAAAAAATGAAGAAAAGGCTGTACATACCAGCGAATAAAAGAGAGATATCAGCATTATACTCAGCGCCCTCGTTTTCTTTTAACTAAAGAATATCGATAGCTAGTATGTTTCCCTAAAAAAACTTATCCCCGCTAAAAGGGTTATAGAGGGCGGATGCAGCGGCCGCGCTGGTCCATGGCGGGGAGCGACCTTTAATATCCCAGGCAGGTCACCAGTAGACAGCCCAGACTCTACCATAATCTTACACGCACTTGCCTACAGCAGTCCCCTTATCTATAAGGAGTATGTGTATATATTTCCCGGAGTTGGTAACCACCTGGCGAGGCGCATATAGGCACAAGTGCATCTATATATTGAGAGCCGTGGCAGTGGACGACTTACCGGTTACCGTAGGGCGAAGGAGCTAGCCGCCAATCTCGACATCGGCTTAGGCAGATACCCTCCTAGCCGCCCTGATACCTAACTAAGAGAAAAGGAATCACTTTTATTCCTGTTTTATAGGGCGGCTTTGGTTTTCCTGTTTCTAGGAGTAATAGACTTAGTCGATGTACCACCATTCCCCTCCCTTTTCTCCCTCACAGGGCTATTCCGCCCTTTCTACCCTACCGACCTCCCATAGTCTACCATTTTCAAGCACTTATCTATCCCTAGAGGATACCTCTTTTCTTCCCAATTTATAACGCATACTTAGGTATCCTCAATCCCATCCCTTTAAACTACCTCAGCAGTCAGTATCTTATTTTATAGTCACTGGAAAATCGATAATCTCACCACAGAAGAATTACCCATCAGTCGATTATATACCCGACTACAGTTAGCCACCCTATCTTTACATAAATATAACTCTCATTTCCCTCTTTAACGCCCAATCTAATAAGGTTACCCTGCCTCGCTGGGATCCGTTTCTATCCTAGTCGAGAGATCGGCTTCTTTTTATTCTCCTGCTGCTGCTATTAGCTTTAGCGAGCGCTAACACAGAGAAGCATCGTGTCACCAGTTAAGACCGCAGGGAGATCTATTCTACAGTCTCTAGAATTTAGGCCAAAATCTGGAGGAGAAACGTGAATGTGAATATTGGGTAGCAGATGGATTTCTACCCGAGTATAGATTGCGGGTCACCCTTTGCAGAAGTAGCGTTCCCAGCAGCTATTGACTTACCTCTCACCAGCAGAGCTCATAACAAGGTTAGGATGTTATGCTCGCATTACAGACGCGAGGTATAATAGATATTTACTAATAATATACCTTCTTAGAACCTAGGCCGACCTTCCAGTCATCCGCATACAGGACCCAAACAACATCGCGTCAGCTTAGAACTTGCTAGTAGCTTAGCCAAGTGGGATATGCCAACTGTAAAATAACTCGCGCATATATCAGAAAGAACTTCCTAGGGCGCATTTGCAGGTGTATCATGAAAGTCCCTATATAATGCCTGCCCTAGGTGCTTCTAGTTGGGCTAATGGTCATATCTACCCTAATGCCAGGCACACTGGTGCGAATATTATATCCTTAGGTATACCTATCTCGGAAAGCGGTGTGGAAGTTGAACACGAACCAGTTGACTTAGAAACAGCTTCCACTAGCACCAGGTAGCCTCTGGAAGGCACCTACAGGATGCTGGAATGGCAAGCTATTATAGCAGCGCCACAGACGGCTTAGGATCTAACACCCCTAGCCATCACTACTGCGATAGGAATAAACCGCAGCCTGTTCAATTATCAACCTGCACAGTCTTCAACTCTGCAACACGTGAATTCATACCACCTACTATATACAGCATTAACAGGCTTTATATTTCCTATCCAGGATAGCGTTTTCGCCAGGGCGCTGCCATTACCGGAGATATACATAAATACAACACCGGAATCTATAGCCCTGAATGCCAATAGGCCAGGGCTGATATATTGACTGGTAGAAGATGGATATAGCTATTGCAATAGCCACTGGCCCTTTGTTCAAGGAGGTATACCGCTACTTAATCCGCATAGTAGTACAGAGTTCCAATATCACACAACCGAGTCAATGCCCGAGTCCGTTACAATAGGCACTAGGGACCTGTATTCAATACCGTATAAACGCCTAACCTTAAATATAAAACCTCTACAGGAAAGTACAGAACATTCAGAGCCATACCCGCTCACGTCTCTTCAGGAATCAGCTTTCAATCCTTTCCCAATCTTTCAAGACTTAACTATTACAGATATACCATAGCGAGGCGCTATCTATCTAACCAACAGCAATCTACGCTAGTGGGATTCCTGTGAGCCCCACTCGGCCCTCTATGATGGTCTGGATCAACTTATATTTAAGAAAGATCTGCCAGAAGCCCCTCTGACCTGCAAAGTGGCGCAAGATATGGAACCCTCCACTAGACTTGATAAGGAACCAGGGGTACTTAGAGCTTATGAGAACATCCAGGGCACACTGGAGTCGTGTACTTGCGACACAACAAACCACGATAACTCTTGCTCAGTATCCGGTAGTGCCGTAAAGGCATGGGTTATGGTGTCATACAAGCGGGCCAAGCCTGTAGCAAGAACAAAGAGAAAAGTCCAAAAGGTCCGGGGCCGAAATGATGTGGGAGGCAATATGCCGGTGAAGGGAAAGACCAAATAGTACGTCATCACCTTAATACACATTTAATAATTCCTTTTACACTAAACTAGTGCGAAAGATAATCAACCGTACGACAAGAACCGAAATGAGGGCTGGTGGGAGAAATGGTGCCATCCAATGTCCGCATCGTGCCACATAGGAATGGCACCCGAGGTCCTTACCATGTATTACTTTGACCTTCTAACTTAATTATATATAGGTTACCTACTTTGCCGACCAGATGGTTGACCCAGAGTGGAAAGCCCGCCCTATATTCACCTCAAGAAATTTACGAGATGAATGGTATTCGTGTTCGCGTGTCGCGCCTAAATTACCACGATACACTACTCAAGACGCACAAGAGCTGAATCGTCGTGATTTGAGACCGTGTAGCCCCGTAAAGGATCCTCTCGATTAGACAAAGTACTTACTTGAAACAACCCCTGCTCACCGCAAGAAATATCCAGAGGGCCACGCCCCAGTCACCGAAGCCGCGATGTACAACTGGTCGGACGCGGCAGCCGGGTCACAACGCAGCGCCACCCCAATATTTCCACTCGAGCAACCCTGAGGCTCTGTGATACGGAAGGTCGCCCCGTCACTGCCACCGGCTGATACAAGACTTGTGATTACGGGCATGGCATAAACATGTAAGAAATTGACTACAAAGCATGAACTCACTTAGAACAACTTGGATCACACGACGCAAGCGCCAACCATGGAGTGATGCATGGAAGCTACCTTTTCCCACCAAATTGGCCGTATTGCATCATCGCAGGTCCTCACAAATCAAACCATGGGTGTCGCCGACCATTTACCCTCATTTCTCCGTGTCAACGAATTGCAATTGTCACAGTACACTTCATTAGCTGAGGCCCCTTGTACATCAGGTAGACCGTCAAGGTACTTCATGCCGATAAGGATCAACAAAGAAGCCGAATCATATATTTGTACGCTATTGTTTCGAAAGATTACAGACTTTGACCCCTCATCATCCTTGGTTTGGGTGATACGATCAAATAAATGGGGTAGCTTTTGGCCGAGGATCGAGCGGCTGTACAGACGCACTGTCAGCTGCTAGCAGATCGAGACCTGGAATTTCAGCTAGCGCTGATAAGTATGAACGATCGTGTGGCGGAGGCGCTGGAGAAAGTAACGGGGCGCTTGAGACCAGAGAAAGACAGGGAAACCGTCAAAAAGATACTCGACCTTCAAGCAAGCAGCGTCACTCTCTCTTGGCCGCCAAATACTGGTCCAAGCTCGATATGATGGCGGCTTTTTTTTTTTGAGGACTAAGGGGCCAGCATTGGACGCATCGCGGATTTATGGCCGCCTCATCGTGTTAGTCGCAGCACGGTCAGGAGAGGTACGGAGTAAGAAATCCGATAGATGAAGGAAGATGATAACCGTACGGCTTTGAAAAATAGTTCACTTGACTAGGTGACAAGTATTCGGGATGTGCAAACTGTCTAACATTGTACTAAGAGGATACAGACGACGACAAGTACGAGTGTTTGATTGAGGGCGCACAGGACAGTCTATGTCAAAGTGAAATGGAGTACATGGATTGAGCCGTTTGGTTCTCTTCCCTTGTATTTCATGATCATTTTTTCTCCGAGGCCGTTTTAATCTTCATGCTGAAAGTGCAGAAGGGACCCCGGGTCAGAATTCATAGCGTACCAGGGCTTATATGGTATTTCAACACTTCACTGTTACTACCTAGGTATGGCTAGAAGGCGATTTCGATATTGGCATCTAGCGGCATTGTCTCACCGTGCTTAGGCTGTCAATGCTGTTCACTCACCTTCCCATGCTTTCGGGCACCCGAACGAATGGATATTTCAGTGGCCATATGATTCCAATAACTTTCCCATAGCCATTAGTCAGTGTAGGAGGACCCCCATCACCTCAATGGGCTAATTAAAGGCGCCATCGGATCGTACAATAGTAACGAACGATCTCGCCCCCACACTTGTCGCCTTCCCACCTGTCCGTGTCCGAGATACCTACCCCTTGCACCAGGTCTTGATGTCCTCCAGCTCTGCGCTGGCATCATCTTGTGGTCAGACCCACTGACTGAGAAGTGCGTCTGCAAACTTGTTCTTCTTCTCCGAGATTAAGAGGATCCTTTCATCCACCGTGTCCGCCGTGACCACCTGTGTGATGGTCACATTTTGCTTCTGATCGATGCGTTCGACCCGGGCGTAGGCCTGTCTCATCTTCTTTGGGTTCCACTCTATGTCCAGGCAGATGAGCCGGGACGCTGCGGCGAGGTTTTGACCCTCGCCCATGGTCCCGATGGTCGCGATCAGGGCCCGGCAGCCGCTCTCGGTGTCCTTGAACCGCTTGATCTCGCCGACGCGGGTCTTTTGGGGGACATCCCCGTGCACCGAGACATGCTGGATGTGGTGCCTTTCGAGAATGCGGCTGAGTATCTTGACGGTGTCCACGTAGCTCGCCAGGATTACGATCTTTTCGTCTCGGTACGCCACAACCTCGTCCAGGACAAACCTCATCTTGCCGCTCATATTGTCATCCGTAGGCGTAGGCAATGTGTTGTCCTTGCCGTTCAGAGCAGCCAGGGTTACCTCTTGCGCTGGACCTGGGGCGTCGCCCTGCCCATCCTCGCACAAAGGACACTCCGTGGTGTCCTGGGAGAAGCATCGCGCGCAGATGATGTGTTCGCATGGCGTAATGTAACAGACCAGGCCGTCCTGTGCGTTTTCTGCGGCCGGCATGCTACCGCACACCTCGCATGTGGCACCGCCGTCTCTCAGCGCCCTGAATTGGGTGATGTGTGCCGGCGTGTCTTTGTCTGCAAGCCGATAGGCGGCCCCAAGGGAGCAGATCTTGCGCATCCCGTGGAACCGAGAGAGGGCGCAGGAGACGCTCTTGGCATTCTGAAGTTGCTCGTTGGCCTTCTCCCTCGCCTCGTCGTAGAGCGACCGCTCGGCCTTTGACAGCGATACCTTGGCCACCACATATGTCTTTCGTGTGGAGAATGTGGACTCGTCAGGCGTGCGGCGCAAGATGTTGGTACGGGTGACAATGGTGACCCTGTCGGCGCAGTCAATGGCGTTCAGTCGAATCGGCCCGTGGAAATGCTGCTTGAACCCCTCCGGGGTGTCGAGGTTCGGCGTGCCGCAGAGCTCAAACAGAGCCTGGATCTCGTTGACCGAGTTCATGGTTGGAGTCCCGGTGACCGCCTAGGTGTACCGGGATGGAACCTGTTTGGCATTCTTGAAGCAGCGGCTATCTCTGGACTTAAGGTTGTGTGCCTCGTCGTACACGACGCGGTACCAGGAAGTCTTAAAAAAGAGCTGTGCGTCCCGCTCACTGCCTCGCCTCAGCAGGTCCAGTGATGTCAGGACGATCGTTTGTGTCTTGGTCGTGAGGTCCGGCGCCTCTCGTTTATCGCCATGGTAGATGTGATACTCCTCGTCTGTCAGTGTTGTCCGGCCTGATAGTTCGAGTTGCCAGACCTGAAGGAGACTGGCTGGCACCACGACAAGGGTTGCTTTGGTCCGTGGCGGCTCGTCTTTCTCGGGTTCCGAACTCGCCCACTTCTCGGCCCGTGCCCGCGTCAGGATGATGTACGCTATTATTAGCAGGGTTTTCCCCATCCCCATGGCGTCGCTGATGATTCCACCACAACCGCGGCGCGGTGGGGTTGTGGTGATGTCACCAGACACGACGTCTTGAAAGCATGGCCCTCCGTACCCCCCCTCGACTTGCTGGATGGAGACGTTGTGTAGCAACGAGGCTCTTTCCCTCTGACCCATGAAGGTCATGCCTCTCTTTTGGTGGGGGAGAAGGTCGGCTGTAACCTCCTCTGGCGCGGCAGTCTCGGGCAGGCTGACCTCGTCCTGTAGGCTACGAATCGCGCGCTGGATGACGACGGGGGCGGCTGCAATCGCTTCCGGTTCCATTGACATGGCCACATCCTCCCCGGAAGCCTTTTTTCAAGCCCCTGTCCTCTCCTGCTCCAGCCTGCATGTCATGTGGTACGCAATAGCAGGGCTCATCGTGCAAGATGGGCACGAGTCGTGTTTCAACAGGATTCCGGCCAGGCTTTTGTACAATCCGACGGGACAGTAGAGCTGAGCTGTGATTGTCGTCGTGAAAGGTGGCCTTATATCGTCGCCTGGGCCAGCCGTCGCATGGTCTCCGGTAGGCGAAGGGGCTGTTCGATCGCTGCCGCCTTGACCAGGCTTGTTGACCTGCCGGGCTTTTGGGTGTAGCATCGCAATCCCCTCCTTGATGATGACCCGGACAGTCCCTTGGCTTTGGGCTGCGAGTATGAATTTTTTGTATTTGCTTTTATCGACTCGACCGATCGTTGCCAGGGGCCTCTGCGCATGTGGTGCGCCCTTCTTGGTGGTCACGATGATGAGTTCTTCGTCGTGAGAGCGGATGTTGAATTCCACGTTGTCGCCTGGCTTGACGTCAATCGTGACTTTGACATCGGAGAATGATCCAAAGTAGATCAGCTGGTCCGACTGGGCCTTCACCCGGGGCGGGTCCGTGCCGCCAGGCATAGTTTCTTCTTTGGTGATATTGTAAGCATCCCATTTTCGGCAAGAGCACGGTTTGGCACGGGCCCAAAACCTACCTGTGATATCGACGATGTCCTCCATGCTAGTATCAGCTCCGGGTCGGGCTTTCTTAGACTGTTGGCCTTCCAATGTGCCGTCGGAGTCTCCATCACCTATAGCTCGGTTAGCGTATATGACGAGGTAGGGGCAGAGTGGTGGTTTCTTGATACATACCCTGAGCCCTTGGCCTCTTCGCAGTCGGGGGCCGCGCGGCCTCTTGGGGTCCGGTCTGGTTTCTTTGGCCGTCATTGATAGCCAGACCAGTGCTCAATGGTGTCGAGGGACTCGTGGAGGCTTCGGCGTGGCTGACGTCGCGAGCGTTCATGTTTTGGGAGTTACACGTGTGGCCATGGTCACGGGTGACGGCTGCGTGAGCGCCCAAGGTGTCTGATGCGTTGGTCAGCCGTGGTCGATGGCGATTTCACTTGCGGAGTTGTCTTAACTAACCTTGTCGGCCTGGGTCGGGTTCGGCTGGCGCAACATCGCAGAGCTCGCCGTCGCGTTCGCCGTCGCTTTCGCTGACAGTCAAATCGATTGTCGCAGATTCTGACATGGTGGGTGGCAACTGCGCGTTCTCAGGGCAGGGACGAAGAAACGGTTCGTTGTGCGACCGTCTGTGAGTGACCGTGTCAACAACGATTTGGCGAGGCTCCCATGGGTTAAGGGTGATAGTCACTCCAGTATCACGGCGTTCAGTCCTCGGTGCGCTCCTGAAAGGTCTGTCGACACAGCGCGTCCAGGCAGCGGTGGTTGAGAGAGAAAACGTCAAAATAGGTCAAAGCTCGAAACAAACGAAACTCGTGCTGGCTGAGCGGGTGTCTGTTGTAGAACAGGAGACTGCGGGCTGTTTGAAAGGAGTATTAGTATGTTCCCCAGGTCGAAATGAGTGCTTCAGTACCGATGCGAGGTAAGGAGGTACCTAATTGAGGCGTCCTGTGGCGCAGGAGGAGGAACCACGGTGACCGGGGGTGTGGTGGTGAAGGGGAGCAGTCAAGCTTTCTGACCAGCGTGGGTTGTTGGGACAGCAAGGTCGCGGTTGAGTTGTGAGTTCAATCTAGTCAGGCAGCCCCTCTCGAGGCGTAGTCGTGGCAGGAATCGCTTCCAGGTAATGCCTGACTAAGCAACAGGCAACACCGCACGCGCCCCGGTCACGAACATCCAGCAGGTGACTGCCCCTCTCCAGCCTCGTGCCCTTCTGTTTGGCGGGGAAGGGACTGTTACCGCGGCCTGCTTTGTTGCGTCCTCGTGTCCGCGAACTGGTCTCTCAGTCCGAGTGCCCACGACCCTTCCGTCGCTTTGACGAGATACTTTCGAGCAAGGGCGGTTTCGTCGAGACCTCCTACCCGACAGCCCAAGCAACAAACAGGACCGCAAGTAGTCCGTTTCTACTTCTAGGTCGCGCAGCCAAGGCCGGGCGTACTGTATTCGGCGCTAGACCTTCGATCGCCTTCAACATCTCATCACACAACCGCTGCATCTTCTCCTGAAGAAGAGAGCGATCTTTCTGCAAAGCAACAATCTCCTCCTGCTTGGCGGTGATTTTATCATCCTTCTCCCGGCACACGCTGCGCAACTCGGAAATATTCTCCTGCGGAGCCGCAGCTGTTGTCTCCTCCAGAGGCGCCTGATCACGTGAGGCGTGGTTCTCTCGAAGGTTTGGAAACCCGTCGGTAGACGCGCAATTAGGATCAACGGGACTGGCAGTAGGTGTCTGTCTATTTGGGTCTATACCCTGGTGGGTGCCCGGCGCTAGATGTATCGTGAGTCTTTGGCACTATTTTTAACCGCTTCACCACATCGACCTCTTTCTTTGAAGTCACTTGTTGATGGGCAAGCGCCCATGTGCGCCTTTGCAGATTTCTGCGGGGGGTTGACTGCAGTATCCTGGTCGGCGGAATGACGCTTCAGCGAGCTGCTCGCGTTATCTGCAGGTGGCCGACTGCTGTCGGTACGACTCGGGGATTGGTCCATTGCACATGAAGGTTGGACGGGGTCGTCGGTAGGTCAACCAGAAAGTATCTTTGAATACGTAAGTAACAGGTGTCGGCGTGAAGTTGATGATAGGTGAGGCGGAGGTTTTGTGCAGCTTACGCAGCCGCAAGATGGTTGTGGTGTGGGTGGAAAGGGACTGGGTTAAGTGGCCTAGGGTTAGACCACTATCGTAGCTTGCCTGTAAACTGGCTAGGCTCCCACACGGGTTTGGCGGCAGCCACACAACTTAAAAGAAGGAGGTGGATGGGTGTCGACCTGCAAATGGGACCTGCGACGAACCTTTCTTACCACAGGCCAAGTGGGGTTTGTTTCGACCTCTCTGACGCTGTGGGTAGGTGAAAACGTCCGGTGGCACCTTCGGAAACGTCACGTACTTATTTAATCGTGGCTCGGTAGCTGAATGTTCTCTAGGCGGTGGGAATCTGTTAGACAACGCGTCTCGTCGAGCAGCGCCCGTTATCATGTAGACAGCCCTAGTGTTGGGGTGAAGGCAAAAGTAAGTGTCAAAGTACGTCGAGGACAGTGCTCAAAGCCTTGTCACAGCGGTCGGTAAACACAGAATGCAACAGACGTACCTCGCTGGGTAGAAGTGAAAGGCCCCGCAACCACACCCACTTGGCTTACCCGAAAGCGGGAAGCCACGCTGAAGGGGCAATTTTCGTTCGCTTGACAGCTCTCACGCTCGCGTAGGTAGTGGTCCCGGGGCCGGTGGCGGCCTCTATTTGGTTAACTCTAAACTCTGCACTGTGTGTGAAGTAAGATCAGCAATGTATGATGTGTTGCCATGGAGGAGGCACCTTATCCTGACATCCTCAAGATAACCACGGACCTCGTTAGATGCACCCGTAATAATTTCCCCTGCCATGAGCAAAGCATCTTCGAGCTTTCGGCATTTAGAGAGCTGTATTAACTGCTTATAGGGCCAACCAACAACCCTCGAGGGAACTGGCACAAAATCCTGAGATCTAGCAACTTTAGCCAGGAAAGTCCCCACTTGCACCAAACTAGCACCTGCAAACTGGTTGATCGAGAATTTAAGCTAACCTTGCTAGATTTGGCGATGCTCTTTCTGTGCTGCGGAGCGTTTGTTGTGCGTCAACATTCACTCCAAAAGTTTCTACCCCATTAAAGGAATCAAATCCCCACTGTTGTCGTTATGCGACTTCCTCTGCGTCTTGATCTTACCTTGGTTATAGAACATCTGACTTATCCATTAGCTATATATATCTCTTTCCTCCTCTTCTGTACAGTCATCTGTCCGTGGTTATAGTTGCCCTCCTAGATATAAAACCTGAAAACTAATTAACTAGTGCTTGTCGACGACCACCCACACACCACTACGACTACTAAAACTTAAAAGCTCCCGCTGTAGATGACCGTTAAGAGTAGTGGCGTTGTTCTTTTGAATCTACGGTGGTTCCTCTTGCCACCAGCATCATTTTCAAGTCTTCTCGCTGCCTCAACGCAAACGGCGTCCCACAGTCCTCCTCATTCAACTTAGCATCCAACACCAAGCAACATCACAACTACAGCTCGAGCAACCGACCACCCGTTCCCGCAGAGACGCAGGACCTAGATGCATGTATAACTCCAATGAGCAACTGCTGTGCTCTAACTGGAAGACTAGAGCAGTCATAGGCAGGCGGCGTGTTGCGTATTGTGTGCAGTGCGGGGCGCGAATAGGGCGAATTCACGCCTGCCTTCCTGCAGTCCAGACCGGCTCAGGCTATGCGTCATGCTGGGCTTTGTACCTTCTCCAGTCAGTCCCCACTCTCTTATCTGCCACTACGGAGTACGCTACCTCCTGCTGCTCCGTAGCGTGCCTCCTGAGTCCTGCCCATATCCGAACTAGACCAGGTAGGAAGGAGGTCGCGGTGCTCCGAGCCTGCTGCCGTCAACATGTCCTCGCGAACGGGCAGAAAAGGCACCGAGGATCATGTACCTTGTTTTGTGCGGTGTCATCTCAGGATCGATGTGTCTGTCTGTCTTGTTTTGTGTGGTGTCATCTCTGTGTGCCTCGGTAGGATGTTTCGTTTCCCATCTCCCCCCATCAAAACCTTAAAAAGGTTTACTGACCGATTTGACCAGACTGACAGATCATTTCGTCAGCCTCGGGCCTCAGCCTCAGCTCGGCACTGCCCAGCCATCCATACTCCGTACTCCGTACCAAAACAAACTACTGTGTATTTGGTCATGACCGGGGCACTGTCTGCCAGCCGGCCACTGAATATCACCCAAGAGGGCCAGGCAGGGCAGCACAGAGCAGCACAAACCCCCTCAACAAGTATCCCAGACCTCGCAAAGACGGCACCTGAAACAGACAGACGACTCACAGCCAGAAAAAGGCGTCTTGTTCTACTGTGTACACAGCATGGTGGTGTCCCGTGCTGTCCTGTACTCCGGTGACACGGCAGCTGCAACAAGCACGCACCACGCATCAAGCTTGAGCCAGAAGCTGCTGTAGCTCGGGAATCTTGTCCCTGGTCTCGAATGAAACTGCACTTCTCGGAGAGTGATTGACACCCACAACCATGCATCGATATGATTCGACCTAAACGCATTTCGGTATTCGTTTGATTCGTCCCCTATCAAAAGGGCCGACTTGGTCGATTCGCGCCCTGTTCCGGGCCGCAGCCCCATACAATTCCTTGCTGTTCGCATGTTGCGTTTCACCATTGGTTTGAACATAGTGGTCGGATTTGATGTGAACAAGTATTTGTCGAGCAGGGCGTTGAATCATGTATGCTGCTATCGCGGGCCTTCCTAACTAGGATAAAAAAAAAGAAAAAAAAGGAAGCAGATGAGTACAGCAGGCGTGCGATCAGGCTGAGGTTTTTCACAATATTAGAAGCCGTGTCAACAGCTCTCCGGTCATTGGTATCTGCGGGTCCGAAGATCTCCTGATGATGTAAACATTTACAAATCGCTTAGTTACAGGACTATCTTCAGAGTCCCGTCACGCTGTAGATACTTGTGCACATCGTACCTCCTTGCCTCAATCCTGCCACTCAGTTTCTCAGTCGATTCTCAGATCGACTGGGTGCAACTAAAATCGGTTTTTAATTACTCATGCGACCTTCGCATGTGTTGGTGCGAGAAGCCCTGAGCTGAAACCAAGGTTTTCTGACGACGTCACCCATTCCCTCCCCTGACAAATACCATTCCCTCTGCCACGCCTTCTTTGCGCGCTCTTCTAGTTAAAAGGCGGCAGCACCCTCCCTCGTACACACTTGTTTCTTCCAAATAACAACAACAAATTGTCTATTCATGTTCAGCACGCCGAAGACACCAAACAAATGTCCTTTTGCCTCTTCTGTCGCCTATCTAAGAAGCTCTCGTTTGACGAACTTGACTTTGGATTCTCAAGTACCAGGGAACAGAAACCACTGGTTGATCTACGGACGAACATATGCACTCGCAGTTCGAAAAAAACATGTCAATAAACAACACAGTCGATGCCTGCACTATGGACTACAAAATCCTGCTCCTCCTATCTGAGACTTACGGAACCATCTCTCCACAAAAGAGAGCGGTACTTTTGCAGCCCACGGCAGGTGGCCCGTTCCATATGCCCGTTAGGATGTATTTTACCTTAGTGCTCTCTGTCCGTCTTGATGAAGACAAAGACTTTGTGACGGAGAAACGGTCTGTTCTAGAAAAAAGAGGATTGTGTCTATGCTACACAGCTGGTGGCTTGTTCGAGAGCGTCCTGATGCCTCAGAATATCATTCTTGCCTCTGCTCTCCCGGACAGCCTTGCAGACGGCGTCTTCTGTTTTCTCCCCATCTCTTATATCCCGGTCCGACAACAGTTCCTCGCTATTCGAGCTCCTCAAGCTTTATTCAATGCGAATATCATAGCGGACCGCTCTCTTCTCCACTCTTCCGGGGCAAATACAATCGCTCATGCCAGAGGCAAGGAGGAGGACATTGTCATATCTCTTATATCCAAAATCATTCTGATTATTTTGGTATTGCTCAACGGGACCGGCCTTCGTCTTACAGAAATCGTTTCCGTTCTTGATCATCCCGAGCAGGACTCGACGATAAGTATTTTCTTCACTGGCGGCGCGGCCTCGGATTCGGGGCGAGAAGCTCCCCGCAACATGACATTGAGGCTTACAAAGCAGAAGGGCCGAGTTTTGCGGCGGTTTGAGGACTTGATCTTTACAATGAACGAGTTTGAAGTCACAATAGGAGATCTCTTTTCCCTTCCAATGCTCTCTAACGGCTCTCAAACTCCCGCAGTTGATGATTGCATCAGATATTTCATCATAGCGGGAACCATGGAGTTCAGGAAGCTCGGCGTCTTGTGAAGGAACATTACTCACTGGGGATCTTGGCTTCTATCACTTACAGAATGGTTGCGAACCACAGATTCTTGTTCATAAGACGCAGACGACGAATCGGAGAGTAAGCCGGAGCTGCTTCAGGGGAGGACGAAAACGATCATGAAGCCATGAGAAGTGGCAAGTTGGGTATTGAATGAAACATTATCAAAAAGACTTTGGCCTCTTGTCGCTGAGAATGATTGCATGAATGCCAAAGTGTCATTCTTGAACGCCCTTCCCCGAAGCCAGCCCTCGTATCGATGTGCGCGATCCATCCACAAACACGGCACATTTCGAGGATCAAATTTCTGTCGACTCTTAGCAGTGTGGCACGGATCAAAAGGGCGGCAGTTGCGAGCTTTATGCAGAACGCTGTGTCAGTACCGTTGTCTTTATTATTGCAACCTGGCGGATTGTAGGTGGTTTCGGGCCCAAAGCTTCTTGGCGAGCGGCAAGCCGTGTTGTGCGAAAGTTCTAGGGCTCACCTCTGAGGAATTTAGAGTATGCTTTGTGGTCTTCACCATCTCGATAAGCTCGACTGATTTGGTCGAAATGAGCGGGCACCAGTTGGTCAGGTCGGCGGTGCGAAGTTCCTGGGAGACTTGCCGTCGAACGCGCAACCCCAGTTACCGCTGACCGACGAGCAGGACTGAACATCAACACGGCTACAAACTACCGACTGGAAAGTCCGAAGCCGCCCCTGGGTATAATCGCGTCTAATACTTCACGAAGAGATCGTAGCAGCAGCCGCACCACCGGCAGGAAGCGTTCGCCAAATTGGCGCCCCTCTGCCCCCATGCAAATGATAATGGTATCGCACAATAATGCAGGCGGAAGGAAAGTGGATAGAGTGGACAGGGTTGTCTGTTGCTCGCCGCAGGTCTGGTGGAACGCGGGGACGAAGGGAACTGACCAATGATCAGGCGAGGTTGCCTTGACCCACACCCATGGGTTCTGAGCGAATGACGGCCACCAGAACGACTAGCTACAGATGCGGGCTACATAGGTATCGGTGCATCTCTGGCACGCGGGTTTGAATTTCAAAAGGGAATAGAAGCGACTTCACAGCCAAATGGAATCATGGCTCAAGACCGAAAAGGATGCACTGTCCCAGCTGAAGAAGGCTGAGGGATTTTGTTTGCGGCGGGGCTTTCGCATCATCTAGGGGAGCTACAGCTTGGTACATCGTGAAGGACCCCGCCCTGGAATTCTTGTATCAGTCTCAAGGATATGACGATATAGGGTGAAAGTGCCTGGATAACGGCATTGATACTTGCGCTGTTTCGTCGCCATATGCATTCTCGACTCGCGTACCAAATTTGGGATTTTTGTACTAATATCGAAGGGTCAAAAATGCACCGAGCAAGTAAGGTCGCTCCAAATTTTCAGCTATCATGAGAAGCCTCTTGTTGGGCCTTTTATATGATTGAGACTTGAATCGGTCCTTGCCAAGCCCTGTGCTTGGAATATCCTGCTCGGGTCTCCCTGCACTGAGAAAATGGATTGCAATACGGGGCTTTAGTTGAGCTCATTAGAATCGGACGTATGTGTCATCCATTTCAATGTCCGGTATCTCCATACTCACTTGACAACTTGACTTTAGATATTTCTTGGGAGGCTTCCTCGAGTGTCGCCTTCTTCCACCGTTAGAAATCCAGCTCCTATAAATCTTATCTTGAGCGGATGTCCCAGAAACTGTCAAATCGAATACCTATTATAGTCCCTGGGAATCCCTTATTTTAACATCTAGTTAATAGCAAGCAGATTCTAAAGGCTTGTCCTTGGCGCCTTGTGTCGAATTCTGGATCTAGTCCTGGATTTGTGGAAGCGGCACACATGAACAGCATCATACTTACGCTGCACAAGGCGGTCGGACTAGAACAGGGCTAATGAAAAATGATGAAAAGGAGCTCAACAATAGTGGAGTCCTGTGTTCGTGACAGTTGGAATTCACAATGTTCATAGTTCGGATGCCATGGATTTCGCTTGGTAGCAGATTTTGACCGGGATGGTGAAATCATTTAATGCCCTCCTAAACTTGGGAGGAAATGGGATAAACTTCCTGCGTTTGCATTCCGTCTGGGTCTGGAAGATCATCGTCGCCGATGAGGTCACCTAGGTGGGCTCATGGCGGCCCTTTTCAAGCATCTTCAAAGGCTCCTGGTCTGCACGAGGCATCTAAAGAGGAGACAAGGGATCCAAACCACGGAAAGGTCATCCGGCCCAAATTACGTACAAGCGTTCTGTGCGGCGCAAGAAAGCATTTAAAGAAAACATATTCATTATTCAGATGTTTCTGTCACCATGTGTGCCGCTAGAGCTGAGTTGGAGACGCCCAGTCCACGCCTACCCTGGAATGATCACCGTTAGCTCATCTCTTTCAGGTGCATGCCCAGGGCTGCCAAGCAGGTGCTTGACTGCAGGTTTGTCGCATCTCCCCAGCCGTTAGGGATATGTGACTTGCAAGTTGTTCTGATTCGCTGTGGCAGGATACATGGCGTCGGATGTCGCATCAGAGGTGTCCGATGCTGTCACACGACCAAGCACCCTACCGGCGCCCCTCCTAGCATCCCGAAGAGCGTCCCTTTTTCTCTCTTCATTGGCCTCGAGCCAAACTGTCTGGTATCTGCCGAGACAGCCGGCCTGCCTCCGCGCCCCCGCTACACGCCTCCCAACAGGCTGTTGGGTCAGCTTTGGTTCGTGTCAGTGAACTTTCGAGTTATTGATTCTGCGTCCGAGGGTTAGCGAAATCACCAACAAGCTGTGTGCAAGTACCCAAGCGCAGCTGGGCATTTGCCTCTGCCGTCGCATTAATAATAAGTGCACATCATCACCAAGCTTGCCATAATCCCCCACTCTGCCGGGCTGTGCACTACAAGAAAAACATAGCTATTAATTAACGTACCAATCTCCCAACCCCCTGCCTGACCATTCGCTGTCATCCCTTTCGCAGAGTGAAATGCCTCCTCAACCCGACCACCGAGCCGTAGCGTTAACATCCAAAAGCTGCAGGGAGATGTCAGGCCGTGCTTATTGTCGTCGTGTAGATCTCCGTTGACTGCTCACAACATCGACACAGTCTCAATCAGCCGGCCCCAAGATACATTAGAAGGTTATCGCGTCATCACATTTAAGTGCTCTCACCCTGAGCCACCGCAAGTTGGGCAGTTATGCCCCTCAACTTTGCCCTCTCCCTTACAAGATTCGCATCTCCCTTCGTCGTAGTTGATGTGTTCGTATCGACTAGAAATAAGCATCCTTGTCTAGAAGAGGGAGATCTCTTAAGATGGCTCTTGTTGTCTGCCTAGCAAAGAGGAAAGCACGGTAGCCTAGGCTTGCAGCTAGCAGCGTTTAGGGGGATGTTAAGAAACTGTATAAGCGGGGGATTGTCGGTATTAACTTTGACCACAGACTGTACCATTAAATCCGCAGGAGTATTTTAGTATATAATACATAGTATATGGGCACTTTAATATTTTTAATGGATAACCAGTTTGGAACCTTTTTTCAGGTCCTCTTATAGTTATCTTCAAGGCATCTTACTGACTATACTACTGTTGTTATTGAAATTTTATAATAAAAAGAATAGACAATGTTTTGAGCACAGAATCCACCATTGGGTCCGCACTATCCTGAGACCATAGACTTCCGTTTTCCTAAATCTCCAGGCTGCGTATCCTTGTCACGGATGTATGCCACATGGCGTGTAGTCATACGAAAGAGGGCAGTTGGTACCTCCGAGCCATTCAAGTAGTTGGAGGGCTTCGTTGCTGGCCTTTTCTCCATCGAGAAAGCGTGCCTCGGGCCAACCCTTGTGCTCACGGATTTCGAGATAGCATGTGGGGTCTTCCTGGTTCCACAAACTAAATAATCACGAACACTCCGGCCAGTGCTTCGTCGCCCAGTATGCCATCTGCAGGGGCACCTGGGTCTTGCCAACGCCGCCGAGCTCGACGGCGGCGGCCTTCGGCACATCTTCAGCGTGAAAAGAATCTGCTCGAGCTTGTCCAGCGTTTTGCTCCTTCCGACGAAGCGGAGGTTCCTGGTAAACGGGATGTAGTGGCACGGTCAACTAGGGCGGTCTGTGGCTGGTTCAACAGCCGCCGGATGACACGGCACGGCTTTGTTCACACTCACCCGTACTCGCCGGTTCCGTCCTTCCCTAACGGATAAATGTTTGGCATAAGTGCAAGGGCGCGGCATCACGGTATACGCACGGGCTGCTTGATGTTAGTTAAGTCCGCTCTTCGATAGCAGAATCAGATTCGATGCGAACTTACGCTGGTGTTCCTTGACCGTGACAAGCTCGGCCACGGTCGACTGCAGGACGCCAATGTTGCTTCAGGGCGAGTCATTTTCCTGTGTCTTGCACGGGCGCGCTGGCTGTACTTACCCGTTCAAAAGACCGCCCAATGCCCTCGCAATAAGTGCCACCCAGATGTTAGGCGCGAATCTGAAGATCAGCACGATTTTAGCCGTGCCGGCCAATCTTGTCGCTCAGCCGCCCCCATAGCATGCCGGTCGAGAACTCAGCAAGGGTGAAAGCCGAGGCCACCATTCCAGCTTAAAAAGAGCTATCCCTCGCGTCGATACCAAAATCTAGACCCATATAATAGATATATGGAAATATCGACATGAAGGCTACGGGCTCACAGATCCAACGCTTGGCTCGTTTTACTCGTCAAGATATAGTGCTGCTTCCGCCTCACGTTTGGAGCCCTGGTGCAAAGGAGACATTGTGACGTACCTAGGAGAAAGGGTCGACTCAAGCAATGCGAAAGGCGTGCATGAACGAGAGCTGGAGGCAGAAGCAGTGGCGGTCACACGAGCTGTTTTATAGAAACAGAGAAAGAAGAAAGCTGACAAGGAGACGGAGTCGGGAAGAAAGGACCCCACGTCTCACTTGACAGGGTAGGAGGTACCTGGATGGAGGTACCAAGGGAGCGGGAGCAGGAGCAAAGCTGGGGGCAGGGGAGGCAAGAACGAGCCGAGAGCGAGGCACGGCAGGTCTGGAGACGGCAGGTGGCACTGGGGACTGCCTAGGTAATATGCCTATATACCGAGAGGTGGGTTGACAGTCTTCAATGTGGGCTTGGTTCTCGTGGCTTCCACATGCATGTGCACTGGCTTCTGTCTGTGCTTTTTGCTGTGATCTGTTGCGCTGCTTTGCGTTGTGTTGAGCTCCTTCCCGCCTTGCTGCCCCTGCTTTCTCCGGTGTCTCTGTCCCACTCCCCAGTCCTACCTTCCCCACTGTGCCCCTGCCCGTCAAGCTGGGAAAGTGACGCAACGGCGCAGCAGAACCTGACCGCCTTCTATTTCAAGCGTCACCCGACTGAGACCATATAGCCGTATACTTGCCATGTGCAGAACATTGTATGGTAGATCAAGTATCGCAATAACACCTCGACGAGTCTGCTGCCCTCGAAAATGGTGGGGTCCTCAACCATCCTGACCCAAAGCTTTTTTTCTTCTGCCCAGGTGCTCTGGCGCCTCGGGATGTCCCGGCCAGGCCGATCTTGACAAGCTCTCGTGATTAGTTGCCGAGGCCGTTGCGACCCCTGCCGGAGCTTTTGCCTCTTTATTTTCGGAGCCGATTTCAATGGCAAGGCGAGGTTCGAGGCTGTGAGCTGAGCAGGCCGGACAGGGTGGGTTGTGTCATTTCTGACAATCGAGGGAAGCATGTGAAAGTCCCCAGTCCCCATATTTCCCTACCTTATTTCCGTTCCATCACATGCCAGAGGACCGAACCTCAGGTGAGGCTCACAAGACCCCGGCCAGGTCTGGCAACGCCTGTTCAACATCTGACGACAGGCCAAAAGCGGAAGGGCTCCACAGTGCCAGGTGCCCAGATCATGATGTAGGTGCAGGAGGGCATCTCAACACCAAGCACTGGATTCTTCCAACAGGTCCCCAAGAAGCTTCAGTAGCCATACATGTCACCTTTTCTATCGCCTCGGTATTCGTTTACATAAGCTGGGCAACTGGCGCAGCATGGTGATGTTATGATTGACCTGCAATGATTGACCTATAACGATTGTCCTGAGAGATCCAGCTTTCAGTTTCTTTCAACGCTTTCTCCAGACCATTACACCTGGCATAATTAAATGTAAGGCATTTGGCCCTGTCTCCGACGGTTGGGTTCGAAATAACCACGACGGTCATCGCGATGAGCCAGGAATTTCCCTTTGTCCACGGGACAGGGAGCATAACCACCATCCATTCCCACGATCCGGCGATTCCAATCCCTGAAACGGTGGCCAAGGGGCTCATAAATGGTTGTCCAATTCGGCAGCGGCGGTGCGGCAGGATCCATGGATGCCACGCTTGCTATACTGTCAGTGACGCAGTTATCAGAGGCAAGTCTGTCTACAGCTTGCGTACTGAGCACAAATTAGCGATTAAAATCCAAAGCTGGCCCTAGCCCTGTCAAGCTGGTTCACTCCAGGAACATGTTCTTTTCCTCTTAGTTTCACTTACATAAAGTCGCGGCATCCGTAATATCGCTCGTTCTTCTCTTGAAAGGCGAAATGGTGCAGCTGCCAGCGATCCGCTATGACATGGAGGAAATTCCAAAGAGTGACAGTCCAGCCATTGGGAGCAAGCTCAAAAGTCCGAGCGGTCTTGTGAGACATATGTAGAAATTTCACTGGTTTGACCCGGAGTATGCCAGGTTGGAAATGGTTGCCCTCGGTCTCTATCACGTCGAAGTCAGGTTCTACGTCCATATTAATACGGACTCCTGAATACCCTCCTGGATATTTGTTATTTGGCCGAGGTACAAAATCGAGCTTGAAGACAACGTGATTCTTTGCCTGGGGGTTGTTCTCGCCGACTTTAAGGAACTCAACGTAGACAGCTGAGATTATATTGTCGAGCAACGGCTTGGGCACCACTTCGGTGAAGTGCTTTCCAGTGATATTCCATCCATCTCTCTCCGTTGGCGGTTCCACATATTCCTCGCCTTGTTGCGCGGGAGGTACGACTTGTCCGGCTCCAGGACCAGTCAGGCCTGCACTGCGTTGCTGATGCTGCTGGCTAGTGCCGCGAACTTGTGGAGTGCCTGATGCATTTTTCTTCGGGGCTCTGTTGAATTCAGGCTTCATGGGACCTGAGAATGGGGCCTTCGTCCAAGTTGCAGTGACCGGGCCCTTCGAAGCTGCAGCAGCATTGGCCTTGGGGGCCGGAGCAGCATTGGCCTTCGGGGCTGGAGCGGCCTTCGGGGCTGGAGCGGCCTTCGGGGCTGGAGCAGCATTGGCCTTCGGGGCTGGAGCAGCATTGGCCTTCGGGGCTGGAGCAGCATTGGCCTTCGGGGCTGGAGCAGCATTGGCCTTCGGGGCTGGAGCAGCCTTGCCCTTCGTGAGTCCGGTGACCAGGGCCTTTGGCTTTTCGGTAGAAGTTGGCTGAACTGGCTCATTCGGAGCGCTACCAGCCATTTTTAGTGATTCTTTGTGTCCGGATGAGTTGTAATTTGCGTCCTCTAAGATTTGAATCTTGCTCGTGGGGAAAATAATTGATGTGATCTGACGATACCACAAAATGTATGTGTCTTTTTTCAAACAGGCCGCTGGGATTGATATTGTCTATAGATTGCTGGAAGTTGTAGTAGCCGAAGAGGTCTGTATGGCAGGAAAACGTGAAAAGGTAGTGCTGAAGTTGATATGTCTGAGGGGAGAAACGAGGAATTGGACAAGCGATGAGAGTCCAACATTTATATACTTATGAGGTTGGACTGGCGATGCTATCTTTGCACCGATATACTTGCACCACATGATAATTCGTGTACAAAGAATTTTACTGAGCCTCCCACTGGCATAGCAGTGGAATCGTCACACACGTCCAAGTGCCTTCATTGTGGTCCGACCATGGCTTCAGGCCAATTTATGGAGACAGGCCTTGCCATTGAGGCCTTTCAACCAAATATAGAATATTTGTCTCTTCTCCTGGTCGAATTCCACTGAAAGCAATCCCCTTGGTGGGATCTTTCCCTTCTGTAACGAAGCTCGGCCAGAATGCGACCGTTACGCCTCAATACGTGCCTCATCGTCCACTGACATAGTGCGAAGAGTTGGAAGGCTGGGACTTAAAAAATGGATCCGTTTCTACTTTTGTGATATATTCTTGGTTGGTGGTACTGGGCCGCTTCTAATTTCATATGCGGCGCGAATTTGATCAATATGATATCTATTTTGAGCGTCTTCAGTGGGGTGTGATGTGGATCACGGATAGTGCCCGAGCTCATGAACATCGCTTACATAAGCGACCTGTTGGTACATGGTCCCCGCCATCTCAGCCACCACGGAGTCACCAACACAACACATGTGCACTCATACTTTCTTTTCTGGACCACAACTTAGTACACACCTCTGCGACATCGGATGATACGCTAGAACACTCGAAGAGCGAATAAAACCCTGAGGGAAATTTTGACTCTGATCACAGACTGTATCACCACTGGCCGTGCTTTCACTTCTTCTTTCAACGCGTCCGACAATCTTGAGAAGTCCCTCGCCGGAAACACTCTGCGTACCCCTCGCAGTAACGTTATTTCTCGTTCAGGTGTCGAGATACTATGGCTGTTGTGCAAGCTCCACGAGAGTGGCAAGGCCCACCACCGCCATCTGGTGTCACAATACCCTCCGCAGCGACCATTAAAGCAATCTGTGTGGACTTGATCCAAGAACGAGGTCCCTACCCCATGGGCATCGCGTATCCTCCTGGAGATCGGCCTGCGCTATGGATAAAGTACGGCTGGGGCGTGTTCTGGGACGATGCCGTGAATCAGATACGCGCTTATCAAGAGTTACAAAAGATCAATTCTCCGGTCCGCGTGCCAGTCGTATACTACGCTTTTGAGGATAGCGATCGTGCGGAATGGACATACATCGTTATGGAATACGTCCGTGGCGATACTGTGCGCTCATTGGAAGATAAGGCCCGTGAGTCACTTGCCTCAGAGCAGTGCCGGGAAACACTAGACGGACTATCACGCCGGGTTGCTTTCGCCCTGGACGAGTTTCTACGCATCCCTGTACCTGCTGGTACTACACCTGCGTCAGTGAGCGGAGGCATCATACGGCATCCTTTCTTTAAGGACCAAGAGGCACCCGGGCCTTACGAAAGTGTTGAGCAAATCGAGCAGCACGTTAATATGGTAGGTCATTAATATGGTACCCATTCCTACTTATAATTACCAGGCGACACTGACCAAGGAATGCTTTATCAACTCAAAACAGTTCATCGAACTACCAGGCATACGCAGGATAAAACCCAATCTACCTCTTCTCCGTGGTCTATCACAGGAGCCCCTGGTATTCTGTTACTGCGATGTGCACGGCGGCAACTTCATGATTAACGACAAGGACGAGATAGTTGTCGTCGACTATGGAAATCTGAACATACTGCCGCTAAGCTTTGCGAAGTATGTCACGCTCAGTGCGGGTTATGACGGTCTTGGGATAAGTGCGCGTCCTTGGGTCCACTTTCCAGACATGGGCGGCCAGTCTTGTGCAAACGCGGACGTCTTGTTGGAATTGCAAGGCCTCATGGTCCAGACCTCTGGCTTCGGCCGGCTCATGAGCAGGCTACCTAGCTGCCACCCTCCTACTAGAGAAACACCTTGATCGTTATTCCATAGAAGGGTCCATGCAAGGTACCTTGGTGTCAAAGAGAAGACCGGGAAGATAAAATGATTCATTTATTTATGCTAAATCGCGATACGATGCTAGTAAATGAGATTCTAACTGACATTTAATTTTCATTGCTTTTAAGATATCCCCCCATATGGGGGAGGAAGAAATCCCAAAGAAAAGAATTATGAAAAAGAGACCGCCAAGAAAGAACAAAAGCCCCCCACGTATTTGTCTAACTGAATAATCTCACACCTCATTTTAGCAGCAGCACTTTCTCCGCTTCCCATCCTGCAAGGACTGATCGCTCCGGCTATCAGTCTCAAGGCCAGCAGCATCCCGCGCGTTGGCCCCCGACATGCCCGCCCACGCAGCCAACAAGTCCTCCCTGAACCCCTCGAGCGAAGTCGCAGGGCGCACATGGCGCTTCACCATCTCGGACCAGGCAGGAATCCCACCATCGTTGCAGACCGCCTGCACCTTGGCAGCAATAGCAGCCGCGTCCTGCGGCACCGTGCAGGCAGCAGGCATGAACGTCAGCGCCTCGACGTTGGGCGTCTCCGTGACGAGCGTGACGACCCCAGCCGCGGCCGCCTCGAGGGGCGTGATGCCGAGCGTCTCGTAGCGCGACGTGCAGAGGAACACACCGGTGCGCCGGACGGCCCTGAACACCGCGTACAGCTGGTCCTTGGCGAGCCGGGGCAGCACCATGAAGTGGGCGTGCTGTTCGGCCGGGACGGGCCCGAGGAGGGCCCTGCGGCGCGTGCCGTCGGCCTCTGGGTCGCCCACGACGAGGACCTTGACCGAGACCCCCGCCTTGAGGAGCTCGAGCCCGGCCTGGATTGTGAGCTCGACGTTCTTGAAGTAGTCCAGGCGCGCCACGGCGGTGAGGAGGATGAGGTCTGCGCCGTGGATGAAGTGCTGCATGGCTGTTGGCAGCAGTTTTGGGTCGTTGCAGGGGGGGATGCCGATTGGTGGGTGGAGGTACTTGAAGCGGTTGGTGGCCAGCCCTGCGTCTTCCAAGATGCGTTGTTGGAGTCTTGAGTGGGCGAGGACGGTGCCATGGTTGTCCTGGAGCAGGCGCTGGATACCGAGTCGTTGCTGCTGGCAGAGCGTGGAGGCTTTGTCCTGGGAACCACCGAAGGATAGTCGGGCAAGATTAAGAGAGTATTCCTCAGCGAAGTGTGAAGCAAATGGCCTGTGGTGTGTGACGCAGAACCGATAGCCTTCCGGGTGGTAGTAAAGCAGTGTGTCAGTCTGGTAGTAGACAATGGGGTGCGCCGGCTTGGTTTGCTTGCTAGAAGCGAGCCGGAAAGCCCTCTGGAGACCGGTAGCGATCTGCAATTTGTCCATCTTGAAGTTGAAATACATGGTCACTATGGCGGCTCCGTTCCAGTCCTCTTCGACCTCGCAGCGTGGAGCAGCCAGCTGTTCATCTCGGCAGTATAACACAAGGCCAGACAGAATATCATGATCGAGAAGCACGCGAAGAACGGAGAAAGTGAAGGAACTGGCGCCGACTTTGGCTGTAACAAGGGGATCTCGGGAGAAGTACCTCTTGTTGAGGACAACAACGCCTGGTGCAAGTTGTGCGTCCATTCTTCTGCTCTGACAGATAAACAAGGGACAATTCGAACGAGACTGGACTTTGATATCTAATGCTCCAAGTGAAAGCTGTTTGTTCCACGGGAATCGTGCCCATTTTATCTTCCTTCTAAACTCTTCGTGCAACACACCAAATCCCCCAACGTCCTCCAAGTCTTTAACGGACCCCCATCCAACGAGCCTCCAGAATTCGTCATGAGAACAAGGCTCTCAAAGAAAATCTTTAAATTCAACAAAGCTTACGCACCGAGTGATCACCGACAGTGCCTACGCCTCCCTTTACTCTGGGCACACTTCACGATCGATCTAGATAACTGGCGGACCGCATCCGACAGACCCCCACGAGAGGGCCCTTTCGCCTTGCACAACACGGAGGATCTGACACAGCTCCTTCCAAGATCAACCGAGGCGATCGGAAGATGCACTGTCGCAAATCCTGGGAACCACTAAGATGCTCACAAACCCAGCCTTACAAGGCGACGGAGCCTCCCGAGATCCCGTTTCATCTCTACCGGTACCCAAGGGGGCGATATCTGAGTCAACTGCTGCAGTTGGCGGTGTACCCATCATAAAATCAGCTTACATGGGCTAGACACTATTCCTAAATCCTCCCACCGTATGCCATAGGTGTGCTGTCAGATTTGCTGGCATGTTGTGGCCAAATCCTCTCGCCGAGATCCACTGTAAGCAACAACAAAAATTTCGTGTCGGCGAGGACCGCGATTCTTTAATACGCTCTCTTATATCGAGTCAAGGACCAGGGCATGGAATTGTTTTCGCCTCTTGTAACATCAATTGGACTTCATAAAGTACCTTGGGACAACAATTCGAAAAGTCTGGAAGTTGTCACCGCATGATGACCGCGTCCTCGACGCTTCTGTCACATTCCACCCAAGGTATGTCTCGCTTAAAAGCCACAAACCGCGATCCTTCAGCCTGGTACTTGGAAAAGAGCCGCATCGTGCGACCTGGTTGCCTCAATTGACAACAGCACCACTCAGCAGGAGCTTCGTATGTGCGAGCAACTGCCCCTTGGCGCTGGCCGTGGGAGCTCTGATTCGACGCATGTAATACAGACCGCCAGCGACGTCCCGTCTCTGCGTCCTGCGTCGAGGCTACATCCCTGACCTCGGGGCTCGGACAGCTTGCCCGGCCCCCGCCAATTGCTTCGGCGTCTGGTTCCAACGCCGTCTATCTCGGATCACCGAGCACAAGTATGTGGGCGCGCTCACCCTCGGCTTTAACACGGCTGGGAGTTCGGATCCGCCTTGGAAATCTTTTGTGCCCAATTTGGGTCGCAGAGCCGCATGCCCCTGGCTAGAGTCCGGGATGTCTGGGCTCACTTCCTTTTTTTTTTCCGGCGCCCTCTGTCCCTTACTTGTGTACCTATAGGAACCCATTCCGCGCGGCTTCAACAGAAATTTCCAAACGGTGAAGCTGGCTGACTGAAGCGACACTTCTAAGTGTGGTCTGATAATGGCTCACTTCGTCCCTAAAACTCAATTGCCTCGGCTTCTTTTACCAGCAGTACCTTTGTGCGACTGCTTGAGAAATAATACGTGTAACGTTGCGTCTCATGCGGCTGAGTAGTGAAATGCCGGACTTAAACCAAGACGAGCGCCCCGAGTCTCCTGATACACCCAACGTGTCGGGTCAGCAAGACGTGTTCAATGGGCTCTCAGATTGCACCGGGTACGAACGTACGTAAAAGAAACAAGTATGTCCAAGATCTGAGATCTACAGGCGGCAGCTGGAGTCTAATCCGGCATCGCCCTGCCACGGAGCTGAGAAGCCGCTGGAGCGAGCGGGGTTGGGGGGCCTGGGTCCCCGTCTCCGTCCGGACCTCTTATCGCCCATGACATCAAGCTTTCCGGCTTCCCATCATGACCCACCCACACGTGTCACCAGAAAGGGTCAAGCCGAACAAACGGGAGGGGATTCGAGCGATTAGATAGTCCCGAGTATTGCCATGAAGAAAGCAACACACACGGAATTTGCACGATTCGACGATCAAGGCAAACTCCTCCCATCAGGAACGAAGATGGCCCCTCCAAAGCGTAAGGCGTTCATCAACGTCGATCTGGGAGAAGGGTATGGCAACTACAAGTGCGGCCCGGATGAGGAGCTCATACCCATGATCGACCATGCCAACATCGCATGTGGTTTCCAGTGAGTTCGAGCTTCATGATGGCAAGTTTTCGCGGCATAGAAATACTGACAATTTCCCCAGTGCCGGGTGAGTCTCCATAATTTGCCCCAAGCTGCAATGCGAGATTCGAATCGGAATAATGCTCCTAACACCACCATCCCAAGTGACCCCCTCCACATGCTCGAGTCCGTCCGCCTGTGCAAGAAACACGGCGTCAAGACCGGCGCGCACCCAGGCCTCCCAGACGTGTAGGGCTTCGGCCGGCGTGAGATAAAGCTCGCGCCCGAGGAGCACACCGCCAACATTATGTATCAGGTCGGCGCGCTGAGGGCCTTCCTCGACGCCGAGGGCATGGAGCTGAACCACGTCAAGCCCCACGGTATCCTCTACGGCATGATGTGCCGCGACGCCGAGGTCTGCCGCGCCGTCTGGGCGGGCGTCCCCAAGGGCATTAAGGTTTTCGGGCTGGCGGGCACGCACATGGAGACCGTTGCTGCTGAGATAGGGATTGAGTTTGTGGCTGAGTTTTATGGCGATGTCAAGTATAATGCCGATGGGTTTTTGGTTATCGACCGGAAGAAGAAGCCGTGGGAGGTGGAGGATGTGAAGAGGCAAGTGCGCCAGCAGATTAAGGACTCGGCGGTTACGGCTGTTACTGGTGAGGTGGTGCAGTTACCGACTAAGGATTACCCCGTTTCTCTATACTGTCATTCTGACTCACCGGGCTGCGTTGAGATTGTCACAGCTGCGAGGCAGGTTGTGGATGAGTACAACAAGGCGAACGGCTTTGCGTGAAGTATGTTACAGAAGTCTATAGGAGAGGAAACACAAGATCACTGCGGAATCTCCCATGGAGATTGCTTCCTCGTAGCTACCTGGTGCTTGTCTCAATTAAAGTGTATCAGAGTGGCGCCTATGCGGGTTAGGATTAGAAATCAATTTTTGAAGAATCCCAGCTGAGCGAGCGGCTACCTAGGTACCTAGTCTTTCTCGCTTTTCTTAAGAATACAGTGCACGAGCTGAAAGATTTCCACCCTCATCATATTCGGTAGATATTATGCTTTTGTAGAGGACCTTATAGATCCACTGCTACTCAAATTCTCGCTTACACACCGTACCAACACGGACGTATCAACGGAGCCGGACAGGAAGTAAAAATGGGCCAGCCCCCGGCTCCTTTCGGGAAGCGCCGTCCTTAACGGGACGTTAAACAATGCAAGTTTTTCCTTGTGTCAGCCTGAGGTGAAGGACTGCGTCAATCCTTCTGCGCCAGCTCATGTGAGTGCCCTGGCTGTTATAAGACCTTACATTTGCTCCCTTACTCTCTGGGCCGCCATGTTGGTCGATGATCAAATTCACATCCTGGACCTCCTCCCGTGTGGTGTAGATGGTGACAAGTGTCCGATTGAATGCGAACTAGGAATTGTGGCACTCTCAGATCATCTACAATTCGAGGCACTATCGTATTGCTAGGGAACTAACAACGACATCCAGCATATCAAGATATCCGGAAACTACCAGGGTATTACAGCGAATCTACACGCTGCTCTCCTTCACTTACGCCTCCAAGACGAAAAGCGTTAGCTCTGGGTTGACCAACTTTACATTAATCAGGCTAACACGGAAGAGAAAATCCGTTAAATACGACTGATGAGTCAGATTTACTCGGTTTGCCGCTCCTGTATAATCTGGCTCGGTGACTTAGAACAAGACACTGCTGAGTTGGCCGAAGCAAGCGCAGCTATTAAGCTAATCGAATGGATCTCGAACACGCGTGCAAAGCTATCATGGGCTCTTACCGAGGAAAATTTTCGGAAGGCCGCCCGAGGTGTTCATTCCATAGCACCTGAATGTCATCCTTGGTGGCAGCGTATCTGGACCTATCAGGAAGCTGTTCTATCGCCGAAAAAGACAATCTTGTGGGGACCCCTGGTTCTGCTGTGGGAGAGTCTTAATCGAGCAAACCGTGCGCGACTTGGTGGCACATACCCAACTGCCATTGTGCATTATAGATCGCTCTTCTGGTGCCCCCGACCAATTCACGGAAAATTTACGTGTCTGGACAACCTTCTAGTCTCCTCACAGTGGATAAACACCGTAAAATCCGATCGACCTCCGCAAGACTTGTTCAGGATAATAGTAAAAACCCGGTCTCGCATCGCCAGTAAGCCTCACGATAAGGTTTTTAGGCTGCTTAGCTTAGTATCCCCTTAAGAGGCGCCGAATATCCACAACTGTGATTACTCGACAACGGTGGCACAGGTCTACACCGCAGCAACGCTTGACATGATACTGGTACGCGGTCTACTTCCCCTGTTGATAGATCCAAGGATTAGTGGAGGGAAGACCACGGCCGATATACCGAGATGGGCCGTGGATTTTGGCAGCATGCCAGATCATCACGCTACTCCCTACTTCGTATACTGGGCCTACTCTAAGTATAATGCATGTGGAGGAAGAGCCCTGGATACGGAAGCATTTCAGCAAGCAGTCACAGAGCAGCCCATCCAACATCGAGCCCTTAGCCTCAGGGGCATCCTGGTAGATACTGTCGCGATAGTTGCGGGTGACACGCTCTTGATACCGGAAACCCAAAATCTTGCCGCAGCAATACCAAACACACTTCATGTCTGGCTTGCTTTGGCCCGATCCTGTGTCGGCCAACAAACGCGGTGTCTGCCGGATAACGAGCTTGACGAGGAGTTTGCAAGGCTTGTGCCCGGTGATTTCATCAGGAACACCGAGCTGTGGGTCGTCAGAAGTCCAAATCCAGACGAGTTACACGCAGTGATCGACATGATCGTTGGGAGGTATCGATGGGAAGGTACTATGCAGCGCCGCATTTGGCCCAACGAAACGTGTCTGAACTCTCAAATTTGCAACCAGACCTTCTTTATTACCAAAGGTGGACTGTTGGGTCTAGGACATCTGGACACTGAACCAGGGGATGAGGTTTGGATATTCGATGGCGGCAATGTTCCATTCACTGTGAGGAAGAGAAATGAACCGTCTGCGTTTGATTTTGTTGGCCGGAGCTATGTCCAGGGTATTATGCACGGCGAGGCCTATAAGGAAAACGACGTTGAGACTCGCAGGTGGACAGTTAGACTTTATTAATGTGGTGTTTGTGCAGATTCAGAAACCAGTTTGGAGCTGAAAGCTATTGTAGTAGAGTTTACGCTTCGTATCTAATTCAAATGCTGAATCGCCGGTGTTGTTGGAGTCGCTCTGATCAACCTATCCTCGCTCAGTGGCGGAATAAGCCGCTCAACCTGCCTCTTTGACCGCCAGTGCACTATTCCGTACCTATACATCTCCCCATACGTTCCAGGCCTATAATCAGCATCCTGGAGACCCTCCTTCTTAATCAAGTCACCAAGGGCAGGAAGCCCACCCGCTAAGTTGTGGTACACCTTATACATATAACTGTTCTCCAGCATGTCGACCACAAAACTTTCAGCAGCAGCCCTCTTCTCCAGGTCAGGCTTATCGAGACGTGTCGTAAAGAGCTCGACTTATTTCACGCCGTTAAAATCAGTCTTAATTACTCCAAGAATACCATTTAGGATACCCTCGACCATGAAAGCGTTCTTTTCATAGACCTCCCGTCTGTTCCAACCAGTCTCAACATCCAGGAGGTTTCTCGTCCGGTCACCAATGAGCATCTGGGCCACATAGTCGCTCATATCGAGCACCTTTTCCTCAAAGTCCCAGTACACCAGTCCGTCGGCGATACCGATCTCTTGCACCAGGGGGTGCTTATGAAAGCCGTGTTCGTTTATGCGACCCTTCCACAACTCCTTGTACCCGTTGTGCCAATTCCTGATAAAGGTAGAGCCCTTTCTCGCGGCGAGCATGAAGTTGCCAAAGCTACCCCATGTCTTCCTGATCTGACCAGTGATGATCCACAGGCCGAGCTCGTACCGCCCTTCCGAAAGGGCGTTCCAGAAGAGGTCATCAAGATAAGTGTGCAGCATATTGCCGACGTCCATCCAGACACCGCCGTGCTCGAAGAGCAGGGGGAGGCGGATCAGGTCTAACGTGTGTTGTGCCTTGTGACCTCCGTCCATAGTGTTGTCGTTAAGGCAGTCTGGGAACCACTCCCTGCCGACAAAGTTATAGACGTTGTTAGGCAACCCGTCGACGAGGTTAACGATGCGCACCATCTAGCTGGGGCCTAGCTTCCGCACCCAATTGAGGATGGTGCATCGGTAGCTGGGGTACATGGCCTGCAGGCCCTTGTCCCAGAACGCCCACACGTTTTTCTCTAACGTAATGGGCCGGAAGGTGCTGAGCTCAGTGATTATGTCGTTATCAGACCGCAGATCAAGTTGAAGCGGTGCGACCTCCTCGAGGTTGGTTGCCCCTTTGGGGATATCAAAGTGTCGCATTTTGTAAGAACTCTGCGTGAGAATGGGTTGCTGGTGTGAGATTCTTGTTTATAGGCTTCCATGCTCAGGAAAGGCTGAATGCTGCCCCAGGACGGTGCTCCTTATATTCTCTATCGTGTATATTCTGGGTGTTTGAGACAATCGTGAGGTGATTGTTGATGATGTGGCTTGCCAATGCGGAGCATTCCTGTCAACAATGCCTTACCGACCTGGATTAAGAATAGCGGCTATGAATCATCTGCACTCATCTTCACGGAGGCGCCGAACAGGCCTTGGTAGACAGGGGTAGCGACTGTAAATTTGGTGCTAACGACGGAGAGAGCCGCTAATGCGGCTCCAGGGCTGTTAAGGGTCGTATGTTTTGGCTGGTTATCGCCAAGTGCGGCTTGTTATTGCGGGCTTACACAGCCACTCGAGTCTCACACACGCATTATGGCTCATCGCAGGATCCGAGCAGGTGCAATGGAAAGGCAGGCGAATGCGAAGTTTATTGGAATTGATCGCGAATATGCAGCATTCAAGAAATGTATATGAAGTTGGTGATTTGCGCGAAATCAATGGCCCAACATCTGAAAATCCAAGCACTGCATACTTTGCGTGGCATTAAATGCATGTCAATTTGTTACCGTACCTGAACACCCCTGCCAGTCTTTCAAAAGACTGCATAACTTTGTGCATCATGATTTTTACAAAACCCAAGCCTGATTATGTCGATCTCGACACAGACTTCAAACCGCTACCCAAATACGGCCACCTTTCTCGGAAGCACCCTGCTTACGAAGCCGCCGAAGAGGCCATCAGCACCACCTACTCGAAACTCTACGGCCTGCCAGACATTGAGAGTTTTCGACGTGCCGCGGGTGACGCCGATACATCCATCCCACCTAGCGGACCAGACCGGTATCGAGATGTGGTTACCGAGCTGATGTATTTCACAACCCGCGATGGGCATAAGCGGGAGCTCAAGGTCTACAAGTCGCCCAGTGTTGAGCCTAATGCGGTGCTGATGTATCGCATGCATGGAGGTGGTAAGTGCACAGGAGCATCGGTGGTCAGACACTTTTGACCAAGTCAACTGACATTCGCCTCACAGCCTGGTGTGTAGGACGGCACGAAGTTGATGGAGCCGAGAATGTTTACGCGGCGATGAACAAGAACATTGTTGTCGTCAGCGTTGATTATCGACTGTAAGAATTGATCGAATTTTCATCGTCTTGTCGTCGTCATCTTTGCTAAAAACAGTGCAGAGCACCGGAGCATCCGTTTCCATATCCTCTCAATGATAGCTACGACGGTCTTCTATGGGTAAGGTTACACAGAATTGTATTTGTGTCTTTTATTTGAGGTCCAAACTAATTCTCTGAAGTGTAAGGAGAACGCACACCTTCTGGGAGTCGACCCGGAGAGGATCATTATCAGCGGTTCCAGCGCAGGAGCCAACCTCGTAAGTTCTGGTGCACATTCTTTTTCTCGTCTGTGTTTGCTAATATCTTCATATCCTAACAGACGGACAGGATCCGCAGACATTCAACTGGAGGACAGGTGGCTACTTGAGCTTTGAAGTTTACGATGGATACGATGCCTGGTATGGCAGGCTTCCGCGAGAAGAGTACCGCAAAGACTGGCCCTACGACGGTGTCCAATATGACTTGTCGAGATTCGACGAGCTAGTGAAACTCCTCCGACCGGTTCCCAAGGACAAGATTTACCCTGTCTTCCCTGCCGAGGAGCTTACCGAGTACACACTCCAGCAGGCAGTCGACAACAAGGCAGTGTATCTTAAGGCGCCGAGGCCGTGTCACTACCGGGACAACAGCGACGACCTAGCTGTACGCCTTCTCAACGAGGCAAGGATCCATGAGAGGATACGACGTCATCCTCATCGTAACCTAGACAGCTATCTCGGTTGTGTCGTCGAACGTGGCCGGATCGTGCGCCTGGCAATGGAGAGATATACCGAGTCGTTGTATGAATACCTTCAGCGCGAGACACCAGAGTCTGATTCTCACCAGCATATCGACTGTATGGACCAGATTGAAGCAGCGGCAAAGCACTTACACTCTTTAGGCCTGGCGCACGACGATATCAGCCCGTCAAACATCATGTTCGACAGTGTAGGGCAGGCTGTCTTAATCGACCTGGACTCTTGCGCCCCCTTAGGCAACACTCTCACCAAGGGAGGGCTAGTCACTGGTTGGAAGGGGCCTATCCACGGGCATGAACGTCAATATAATCAGTCGTCAGCGGAATGCGACATGGAGGCTATCCAGGAGATTCGTGAGAGTATTGGGCGTACGTAGTCGCTCACTAGAGGTGCTTCTCTTGGCGCTTACATTCGCGTGACACTGCTTGCAAGGCGAACCTGACGGACATGGGGAAAATGACGAGTTGTGAGCCGGAATCGAGTCACGGGTGCAATTGGCTGTTGGCAGTTCTTCTGCCTCAAAATTTCTCACAGCTCCGAACGAATGGGACTTGCCATTATTCCTTTAGTCTGCTATTCAATGAAATCATAACTCCTCGGATGACTCTCTGTCGTCTCCTCCCTCTAATAATGCATCTGGTCCTGCTGATTCAGGATAACACCTAGTTTCTGCGAACGTTTCGATCACTTGATTCGGCTGGCTTGTCGAAGACCACAATGGGGATCGCTTTCTGAAGGTTTGAGTGGCACCTGGAGGTGGAGATTCATTAGGTGTCCGAATGGCAGACCTCCTTTTGGGCTGTCTTCTTAGTTCGACAGTTTGATCCAGTGCTACTAATGCCTGCGAGGTACTCCTTGGCGATACAGATCGCCCACTATGGCGTTGGGTCGTACCTGGAGGTGGAGATTCGTTAGGTGTTTGAATAGCAGACCTTATTTGGGGCTGTCTTTTTAGTTCAGTAGTCTCATCCACTGCTGCTAGTACCTGTGAGGTACGCCTTGGCGATACAGATCGCCCACTACGGCCTCGAGTAGCACCTGGAGGCGGAGAAACATTGGATCCTCGAATAGCAGAACCCCTTCGGGCTTTTTGCCGTGTTCTAATGGACTCTTCCCGTTCTACTGTACTGTCTTCCTTCTGGGTAGTTGGAAGTGACGTTTTTATTGTCTGTTGTCTTACCGGCGATCTCTCCCTGTAAACCCTTTCGTGTACTGGAGGTGATGGTTGACTTGCAAATTGTGGTTGAGCTTCGGCTTGTCCATCCGCTAGCTCATGCGAATGTTTATGGCGCTTTGTTATTCTGAATTGGTCCTGTGGCCTGAGAGTGACGTCGTTCTCTGGGTAGGAAGAGCGCTTACGTCTCCGCAGAGTTGCCTTGTGTAAGTTGTTTGTGTCAGTCTGTGGATTTAACATCGGCGTGGCAGCTTGTTGTTGCACTAGAGAAGGCTCTGATTGTATGGGAAGCGGTTTAGGCCGCAGACGCGCAAGGGTAGGAACAACACCCTTTGGTATTGCCCAAGGTCTCTTTTTCTTGTAAATATTGGTGTCCAGTTCGGGCTTTTGCTGTTCTTGACGACTGGTAGCCTCCTGTGTTGTCCCTACTTTTCTCCTTTTGTTACGGCTAGTGTTCAAGCCCGTTGGGTTCGTTCGTATCCCGAACTGGTAGTTCATATGTTGCAGCTCCGCAGCTTCGCCGTCGGTTATGATCTCTTGACGGCCGAAGAAGGAGATCATGAAATCGTTTTGAACGGACGTTGGTGTGAGCTGTTCTTCGAAAGTTATATTTTCGAACGGTATGAGGAAAGCATGGTGATGAACTTCGAGATAGGATCGGAGGGGGGGCCTTCCACATTTCCATGGCGAAGGGGCGTGCGTCTCGAGTACGCTGAACGACGAGAGACGTATCGTGGTGAGATCTTTAATCGGGCTCTTGATGACCTCTGGAGTGAGTAGACCAAGCTGCCTGGCTCGCTCATACAGGTGTGCAACGTATCCTTCATCGACTAAGTCCGGCATACACTCACCTCGTTTATCTTTTTTGGCTGTTTGGATGAAAAAGAAGGGAAATTGCAGAGGGCAAAAAGGAATATCTCCTTTAGAACAAGCAGGAAGTTTGGCTGTAGTATATGCTAATACCTCTTCTAATCGACTTGTAGAAGTACACTTTGTAACCTCCGCTAGTAGTGTTCAAGGTATTCCTGTACTATATACTGTCTGCCGTTAAAATATAGAGCCTTTTTATCTCTAATAAGGAACTTGGTGAGTATTCTTGCACCTATTGAGAAATATTTCATGTTCTCGTGGAACGTCAAGATGCTGGGTATGATTCTATGAATTCTAAGAATCCTCTACAATAAGTAGTTGCGTTTGGATGGGTTGTGAACGAGTGGGAAGATCAACCTGCGCTCCATCCTAATGCGGATTAGGATTGCGTCGGCCTTTCTCCAAGGAGCAAGAAGCTCGAGCCCATGCACTGTGTCTATATCAACGTATCCCATGAGTTCTGGATCTCTGTTTGTGATGTCCTTCCATACCTCAGCGATGTCGTCAATGCCGCACTCGACCGGCTCGTCATAGTGCAACGCAATGTACTTGTGCATATTGCCAAGTTGGAGTCCATGCCAGAGACCTCGCAGCGGAAGAAGTTTATCAAGGGCATTGACTAACCTCTCCTTTTTCAAGAGAAGATTCAGAATTTTCTCCTTACAAGTCGACAGATGGACCCGCAATCTTTGCGCTGCGGTAATTGAACCAGAACGTTGAAGGCACCTGAATTCGCGGTAAACATCTCCGTCACAACGTTTGGCCTAATGAGAGAATCCCCACGTAATTGTGTTGATCAGGTCGCCACGGTATTCTAGTCCTTAGTGAGATGCAAGAGATAGGATGTCCTCGGGTTCTTACCTTTTGATACACAATATAGCTTCACTGGCCACCACATATTCTCGTCAAATAATTGCTTGGCCACGCCGATCCTCTGGATCCCGTCAATGCAGGTGATACCGCCTTGGAGGCAGACCTTCGGGTACTTCGCCCAATGTACTATCTCGCGTAGCTTCCGATAAGAGCTGCCTAGAATCGATAGTATATCCGTAATGGTCTGCCAATCGACGAGCCCCTTGATATGGTTCTCACAGGCCTCTGGCTCGCAAGGTGTTCTACTGAACAGTCTCACGAGCCTCTGAACCAGTTCCTTGTCCTTATCTCGGCCTACTCGTATCTCCGTCGAGATTGCGTAGAGCGGAACCTGAATAATACCGACCAGATATTTCTCTGCCATGGCGTCTGTTCTAACCTCGTTGGGCTAGTAACGAGCACTGGCGGCCGGGTCGGCTCATAATAAGGTATGGGCTAGGAGTCGGGAGGGCCAGTGACAAGGGGCTAGGAGCCGGGAAGTGAAATGTTCTAAGTCCCAATACCGGGCACCTGGTCATCGCAACAATATGTCACAGGCCGTCAGGCTTAAGTAGTTATATCTGCTATATTGCATAACCATATAGAAGACATGTCATTTAGTGACACAGTCTAATATATCATAGGTCGGAGCAGCCAGGGATACTCAGTTTGAGTTCAAGAATACTTAGTTATAGAATTGATATCCGCCACCGAGCGAGAATCCCGGATATTTTATCCTAGCGGGTCGACCATGTCTAGCCGCGTCCCAGCCCAGCGCCTCTTCCGCAGTCGACCGTGCCGGATATAGATACCATTTCTGTCGTCGTTGTCGGCTGTATTACCACCCATATCGACGCCTGTATTATCGTCACTGTTGTCGTTACCGTTGTCGAGGACTTCTTCTATAACCTAGTCCTAGTCCTGAAGCCTCTAGGCCTCGTGCTCATCCTCGATAATGTATACCCTAATCCTCCAGCGCGGGACATCCCTCTACCTCTTGCGCGGCCGGCTGTACGCCTTATCCATCTCCTCAGGCAGTTCTTCTAATTCCTAGCCACAGCCCCTTAACCGCTTAGCGACCTCCGGATCCGTGATTACCTCACGCCCAATTCGCCACCTGTTGTATGGCCTCGCGATATTCATAGACAGTGCCAAGGCATAGATTTCTTTGACATTCCAACCAAAGCCTCTTAACCGCTCAGTAACCCTCGGGTCGCTAATTACCTTGGCCCTAACTTGCCACCTTGTTACTTGTACTAAAGCATTACTAGACGGTGGTGAGAGAGGGTGTACTTGGTTGTCTAACAGCTTATGCGTGACATAGTGTTTGTTGCTTCTTGTTCCCGATGTTGATTGTGCGTGGGCTTCTGGACTATCTATAGGTAGGAAACTTACCGCTGGAGTTCTGGTAAAAGCGCTTGAGGGATTTGCAGGAGTTGTAGGTGTGTCAATAGGGGGCGTATTGGGAGAGATTTCTAGCACGTCTATCACACTTTCTGCTATTATATTCTGAAGGCAGCACATCTCCCAGTGATGTTGCAGCGCCTTAGGATTGACGTTCGCTGAGATATTAGCGATTTGACCATAGTACTTATTGATAACATCATACTAAGCAAAGGTGCGAATCTGGTATATTATTGGGTGGATTAAAAGAAGTCGCGCCTCGAAACTTTTATGGATATAGCTTAGCAGGGGCAAGCCGTTCCTTGATCTGTTATTCTATCTGTCAGCCTCTGGCGTTAAAGATGGGGAAATTACAGTACATACATCCATGTTAGCCTCTATGCCTGCTCAAGCTCTTGCTTTTTGTCCCAATCCGCAACGCGCTAGTCCTTATCGATTGGGTAGGTGTTCCAGTGGCACTGTGGCACGATATGGGCCACCTCGATACCAGGGCCGCCAATGCCCATTCCCAGCCAGGACTCGCCCCTTCCGGTAACAGCGCATCGAACACCACAGGTCAAGACGTTGGTCCAGAACTTATCTACCAACTATCTTGCCTTTTTTGGTGGGATGATCTAGGTAGGGGCCTCTTTATCGCGGATATCCGTTCCTACGTCGCTTATTACTAGGGAAGAGCTCTAATCATTGGATTGCGTAGTGCTAGAGTCTAATGACTGCTTGCGCTTCCTTGGGTTCCAAAGCGGTGCCATGTACAGCCGTTTGTCTATACACTTTGTCTTGATTGGGAGGTAGCGTGGGTCGTGGCGCTGTGTCGGCGCGCCTGCCTGGCGAATACAGGCATCAGTATAGGGAAATGGGTGCTAGAAGGGTGTGGTAGAATCTCCAAGGAGCATTCCAGTCTGCCCATAATATCTTAGGTTATTGCACAAAGCTAAGTAGAAGGTATACCGATACCGCGTTTAGTAGTCTATCGCTAGGGTCAAGAAAGGTCGCGTATTCGTCTCGTTAAGGAGGATAAAGGGCTCTCTATCGATTATAAGCGCTACCTGTGCATAGTCAGGCCCGCTCAATTGCAGGACTCGCGTATCTCTCCAACACAAATCGATCAGAAAGAGGATGGCGCGCCATACGCCTTCGGGCTGAGGAAATTGAAGGCACATATCCAACTTATAAGATACGTCAGAGATACTAAGGAAGTCGTTACACTAGTAGATGCCTACAACCGGCCCAACGCTCACAAGGAATTATACATTCCATGCAAGCATGCGCTGGTCTTGCGTAATACCTGCCATCGTGAAGGTGTCGCGAGGAGGTATTGGATAAGAAGAGTGCAAACATGACCAAAGACAGGCAAAGCCGAACCGAGGTGCGCAGGGGCCGACTTACATAAGCACCAATAAGACAAGGTGGCGCGCAGCAGTACCACTTCCTCGGCACGTTCCGCACATGGCAGTCTACGTGCTAAAAGATAATAATGAGCCAAGCCTGACTCCCCACCCCGCGTGATATCTTCGCAGACACGCGGACCTTCGACCCAACCTCGTTTGCTACGCTATGCGGAATGCATTAGCTTACTTAGAGAGGAAATGCAGGGCAGCCGGAAGCAGACTCTGATTTCTACCTAAAGAGGAAAAGCAAGGAGTGATACTATAAACACAGAGTGATCCTAGGTAAACAAATGCGACCACTTCGACAGAAACCTCAGAATTAAGCCTGGTGGACATGATGTTCCCATATTGCACTGTCAGACATGTTGTTACTCATCTCTTGTAATGTAGGTAGCACTTTCTCCATGTCGGCTGCACATTTCGTAACAGTATCTCGAAAGAAGACTGCTAGACCTGAGTATTTCTGAACATCCTTCTCTAGCTGCGCTTGGTGACTGCAGGACTGGCGGTATACTTCCTCGGCGATGGTTCTTTGCTCGTTTTCTGTTTCCGCCTTTTTTGTGGCTTCCTGTAGTTGTTGTAATAGCTTCGCGTTTTCCTCCCTTAGCTGAGTGATGATGCTACTGAAGCTAGTCCCTGTAGCCATCTAATAAGGCTTAGTAACCGTTCAAATACAAGGTGTCTGTCTGCAAACATACTGACATGACGCTGTCGAGCGTTGAGACTTGTGTAGCTGGTACAGCTTCGAAGGACTTTCCAACTTCTCTGCAGAGAAATCTATAGGTACCTGTAGATTGATTGCTTAAGTTTTTCGCGAAGATCTTCGAGTAGAGCTCCTCCTTGCCCGGTACGACCCTCCATGAGTAGAAGTCCGTCTCTCGAGGATTGAGGCGGACATCTGCAGGCCTTATCTCAATTGCCAATCTGTTGTCTGGTGATGTCAGCCGAGCTCATCCAGGGAAGGGTCACATATAATCCATACAGATGTGCTGGGCCAGCTTCTCGCGACACTCATCCCTCCCTCGTCGGCGATCAATATTGCTCTGACGCATCGTTGACATCTCAAAATTGATTGAACATCTCCACACGTGGGAGCACACAGTCTCCAAGTTCTTACGCTGGGTACCATGGATTTTATGTCGTAAGCCTGAAGCCAGGACTTGGGCCTTCCTGGGGAGCCCAAGCACGGGATAGCCACTGGCGTCTGACCTGGTCCCGGCGCAATTGCGGGGGTTGAGTCGTAGAAGGCCAGAGGGGGCCGATTTGGCTCAGGCCGGAATCCAGGAGGCTGGTCGTCACTATCAGACCCCGACGCATTTGCATAAGTATGAGGTTAATGGGCTGGAGTGGCTGGGGGACTGTAGGTGCAGAGTGACAGGAAAGTTCGCGCCAAGGACTCACGAGCAGCCAGCGTGCACATGAACTGGCCCATAGCTCTGAGTACCAACAAATACAACCACATATCATGTGCGTAATTTGAATGTTTGTACCTCAAGAATGATTTTCTGATTCGATGACATTTTTAAACCTGTGGTTGTGGTGGTAAATATCTGAAAGTGTTGTGCAATTGTCTCTTGTGCATAGCTACGGGCAAAATCTAGTTGCGCTGTATCTACACCTCCACCAACGCAATAAACGTTATTTGTGGTGGCACTGACCTACTTGCCCCACAGAACCCGTGGTACATGTGTTTGTGAGAAAGCCCCCTAAACAACGATGTAACTGCTGTGAATGCCTCAAAAGCCAACCTCCTCACCAAAGTCTCTCCGTCACGACTGTGGTATGACCAATCGCAGTCAACTGGGGGGTGGGGAGGAGGGTCGAGACTTGGAAAAACAAAGTTTATTTCCCCCTGTAGAGGTGCAAAATGGCCGCAAGATGACAACAACACCCTCCCCCACGGATCCCAGAACGCGTGGGGCGGTCTATACACACAATAATTTGCCGGAAAAGAATTCAGAAAAGGACGACACGTGATCCGCCGTCTAAGGACTCGGAGGCGGCGGGTAACTACTGATCTCGTCGGGACCAATATGCTGTGCTTGCATAGTGTAATACTCCTGTTGAATGTGAAGTGACCGTTAGTTGAAAGTGGATCATGTTCTTTCCAGTTGGTCTCTCGTACCTCGATACAAGTTTTAATATATGGCAATCTGTCGGCAAGGCTGGGGTACGAGCTGGTAGCGTCCTCGCTGTTGGGCTCCATCGACGCCTCTTCTGAACCATAGAGGTCCTTCATTTCCGCTGTCAGGTCAACAAAGCAATAGATTGTGTCGCCAACCCCTCCTCTGGCATCGGGCCCAGCTTTCCGCGCCTTCTTGGATGACCGAGGGGAATCGACGTTGTCCGTAAGGCTAGGTGAATCCTATTTGCTCGGCGCCTTGATCAAGTCGCGGCAGTGCCAGTCTAGCACGTAAAATCTGAATTGGTCCACCGAGTCAAATACCAAGTTACAATGCGTTCTGGGATAGGGACATACTATTAGCTTCCTGTCGCCAATAGCCTGGACGAATTTGTTATAGTGGCCGTGGATATATTGCTGCTATGTGCGCTTATCCAGGAACTGATAGAGTCGCTCCGTAGGCGGCAGCGATAAGTCTGCTATACAGAACATGCAATAGCCGGCCGTGGCCAGCACGCCGCCATACATAAGGGGGTCGCACTGGACAGGTAGCTCGTCCGGAGAGGCAAGGTGCTGAGAACAGTGTTCCGTCCACTCTTTTTCATCGTAGATCCAGTCACTGCACAAGAAGCAGAACTCAGAGTCGCTGTGAGCATTCTTGAAGCACCTGTGGACGTGTTTCCAATCGTATGCATCTCGTTTGATGCTGGACCCCGCCGAGCTGGGGGGTTTCTGGCGTCGAGCTGAGTCTTCGCAACAACACTTGTTCGGCTCAAGGCCAGGTCGCACAACCACTTCGGCATCAGCCTCACAGAGTGCGACCATACTACGCAAGGCCTCGAGACTAGTCAGGCTTCGCAGAGTATCGGGTTCATCAAGGAGAATGGATGCGAGGCGATCCCGCTCGGGCATAAGGAACTTAACACGGCTGAAGATGGCCCGTTCATAACACGGCGGCGCCATGCTCTCTATCCCGGTCTTGGGGCGGCGGCATGGCAGGCTCTGCTGCCACCTGCTGAGCTCTTTATCAGCCAGCTTCTTCCGATCTTGGTAGAGCTTAGTACGGCGCTTAGCCGCTGTATCGCCCTGTTAACCTCGTAGAGCTGCTAGTTCTATCCGGATAGCGACATGCTTAGGGCTATGTGCTAAGGCCTCTTCTTTCTCCACCGGTAGACGCTGTGGCAGATCCGGATTGCGCGCTACAGTTATACCTCGGAAGAGGTCGTTAACAATCGTGCGCACCTCAGAGCCAAAGTAGCTACCTTACCCATTTATACCACTATTATTCGGCTAGTAATGATTATTGTACGTATTCGGGTTCTTATACCCCGCGTGCTTCATCCTCTGGGCGGCTAAGTATAGCTAATCTACAGGAGACGTTAGTAAAGGGGGCGGAGCTACACAAGGTCACAACCGCGACCTACCAATCCAGTAGAGCCCCTCTGCTCTAAAGTCATAAACAGTAGGCGGTCTCATATATCCAGCGCGAACTCCCAGATCGTGAAGCCGTTTACTCAGCGTACCGGCCAATTCAATCTTCCCTTCACCTCTTCTCGACAACATAGTCTTACAGAAAGGCCGGTCGAGGATACTCTCCTTCCACTATAAGTAGAGCATCTCATCGTCCTCAGGCTCTAGATCAAGCAAGTCTTCGATCGTGTCGTAGTCCCGGAACACCCTTTCGGCGATAGCGATTGCCAAGATCGGAAGCATTGGGTTACAGATAAGAGGTATAGGAACGAGGCCTTCGTAGAGCGTGTGTGCGGGCCTGGGTGATTGGTTAGGTTGAAGTGTGGAACTTCAAGGGTTGGAGGACATACCTTTTGTGCGGCTCGTCACTCATGTTCTTTGCATCTCGAACAAGCTGGACAAACGAGAAATACAAAACGGCACGATAGTCTTAACCGTCTTATCCTCTGTGCACTATACCATCGGTGCCGTTGGGGCCCTCATGGATTCGGCACGTCCGTCACACCCGCTACTTCTGGTTCTGGCTTATCTGCCTTTAACGCTACACTCTTATGCTTCCAACTTCGTTTTCCAACCCCTGTCTTGACTTCTTCCACAGCACACGTCACTTCTGGCGCAAACGCTGCGTTCTTGCGCTTCCGACCACGTTTCCCCTTGCTCTTGATGACCTCCTTGGCAGCACGCACTGCCCGCGCCGCCTCGATGTCCGCCGCCTCGATGTCCTCAAAGCTCATTACTTTCGCCTTTCCCAGTACAACTAACTTGGTTAATCGGCGAACCTTGGCTTCGTTGTTCATCTTGCTTAACTTCTAATTCTCATCATGGAGGAGGGCACGTTCGGCAAAGGATATCTGGGCGGCATGGGCAAGCTTCTATACATACCTCTCTTGGCCCTGTCTGCTCGTTCCATCAAGCTAATGGGCATCCTGTTTAATCAAACTATGCAGCAACATAAAAGCCTCCACTAACACTAGCGTCACAGGCGTCTATGGTATTTGGTTTTAATGATAAGAACCCGCGTTTATCCCATCGGCCCTCGGATAATTGCTTAAGCGAGGGGCTTTAGTGTTGCCCTAAGGACTCTATCTAGGTAGAAGTCGCATTAGCCAACCCATCGCGAACAGCTATACCTTGTGGGCTTGGTGTCTTGGTGCCTAGGGTAAAAGTAAGCTTAGTGAAAATCGGTTTTAAACAGTGCGAGATCGTTTCAGTCTAACCTAAACCGTCACAAGCTCTGATCTAAAGTAACAATCCGCCTAGGAGCTTTATAAAGATCTAGACGCCATAACGGCTATAGAGCTTATCACGATTCCTAGCGATGCAGGAGAGTTCTAAAGCTTAGGCGTGAAGGTTTTATAAGCTTTAGGGAGGAGAATAGCTCGGCTGTAGAGGTATACTAGAGGGACTCTGTTTTGGCATTAATAAAGACGGCCCCTAAATCGGGCGCCAGGACAATAAGGTAAAGAAAATTTCTGCGGAAGGTGGGCTTAGAATGTTTATAGACGGCTGGGGAACATATTTTGGTATAAAACTTGGGCAGAGGTCAATATATAGAGAGAATTTGATGTGATTGAAGTCGAAGTACCTGTTATTTTTTCCGGCACGGAGGGTTTTCCGCTACGCAGGGATGGACGTTAGCCGTTTTATCATCCGCATAAAAGCTGCCATTCTTAGACGCAGAATTAATGGTTTTAGTAGATGCCATTGGGATAGGTGGATGCTGTATAAACAAGAAAGCCCTTCATGGAGAGGCGCAACTCGCCACCTTTAACTACTTTTCCTTCTTCATCAAATAACTTCCTGCTTCATCGTCAGAAATTTTGTAGCAAATTGTTGTTTTGGATTGCTGGCAATCCTTACCGAGTCAACTACCCTGGGAGCTGTCCGCTGACACCAATGAAGAATTTCAAGAAAATTCTCACTCATTCCATGCTCCCCTAGGTCGCCCGACAAGCATATATAACCTCACCACATATGTATCAACGCCGGGATCACCGGAAACCATCAGCAGATAAGGTGTGACGGAGAGCTCTGGAGATAGAAGCGGTACGATGCAGCTGCCAATTTTCTGTGAAAGCACAAGCTAATCCTGCTTTCCAGAAACGAGCAGTGACAAGGACCTCGACAGCCACAACCGGTCCTCCAATTTTGGTGAAGTGGGTGAATATCATTCTGATACAAGCGAGTCGGCCGGGGTTTTAAGAACGGACCTCGGCACTCCCGAAGCCGGCCTTGCTTTCAGCTATAATTCCGCGCCTATCCTGCCTGTGTCCATCAAAGTATGTAGCGGCGATGCCCCTGTACATGCCGGATTGCTTGAATACGAAGAAGAACCCGCACAAGACACACAGTATCCCAGCAGCTCGCCGTTGGCAGTCTCACAAACGCATGACGACGGCAAATCTTCAGTAGGTCAAGAAGAATGTTCGGCTAATGAAGTTGACGATACTCTCCATGGTCGATGGCCGGTTGCCAAAATCATGGGAGAAGAAGTCAGGAATGGCGAGTTGTACTACCGGTACCTACTGAGGTGGGAGGACACCTTGGAGCCCGCAAGGAACGTAGCACATCTCAAAGAGCTGCGTGAAACGCCATTCGTCCGTCCGATTCAAGCACAGAGACTTCTTATTGCTACTCCCAGTGAGTCATCCTCGATGTACAGCTCCCAGTCCTTCACTATCTTCTTCTTTTTGTCGTCTACAGTACCATCTTCGATTTGCTCAATTGTGAAAGCCCCGTTTCGGCCGGGAAGATCAAGTGTGTTGCACATAATGATGTAGGAAACTGGAATGTGAAGACGATCGGCCCTGGCTGCCCACCCACACATGAATCAGTTGTTACAGAGACTGACCACCATGCTAACAAGGGCGCAGGCGATATTCGGTCCAGCGTGCGCAGGTATGACAGAGGCCCGGAGTGCATGGTGCATGCCCTCTACCTCTCACAGGCTGGGTTCAAAGGAACTTCTACATAATTCCAGGTACGGGGCCCGTATACGGGTCAGTGTCCAAGCTGTGAAATATATAGCAGCAATCATGCAAGTCCCATGCATTGAGGATCTTCGTCGTTACGTACCAAACAAAGCCCATTCAACAGAATGTGCCAGAGGCAACTTCATTTCAAGTCACAGGAGGCTAGCGGCACCGGGCACAGTGCACTTGATGAGCCAGACTGGTTCGTGTTACCGAAGAAGATTCAATAAGCAGCGCTTCTGATGGTGCTCCGTCCCATTCATCGACGGAAATTTCTGTGGTGTTAAGATTCGAGATCTTGAAGGAAGGTAAATGAATGAGAAATATTTCATTAATTGTCGTAGATCAATTGCCATTTCTTAAACAAAACCTGCCTGAACCTTCCGCCTGACCAAGAAGATCATCCTGGATCCGCATCATTTTATACTGCATGGGAGTCTTCATTACAATCACTCTTGTCAGGAACCACCCTCGAATAAACCGTACCCTTACTTGGACATTATATGAAATCGCCCTCTATTCATCTATCCCGAGAAGTCCCGGATAAAGAATTTGTTCTCATACTTCGTTGCCTTAAGAGTTCTACTGTCGAGTGGTGATATGCTGCCTGATGTGAAAAACAATATTCCATACCTAGTACTCCATCGGGGTAGGCTGGCTTTGTGTTAGATCGCCAGGTGTAATCGGGCCGAGGCTGGACCCCGAAAAGGGTGTCGGTCCGTTGGATGCGTACGGTGGCATAGCGAGGTTGTCGTAAGGTGCTGATCCTGGCGGCACAAGGGTCGGCCGCACGCGCTCTAATTGCTCCTTGGTGGGCAATCCCTCTTCCAAGCCTTGGAGGACACGGAGATCAACGGCCAGGCTGCTAGAGTCCTGGGCCACAACCTCGAACCACTCAATCGTTTTCCTCAAGAGCTGTCGGAGCTGGCCTTCGTCGACATAGAATCCCAGAAGCGGATCGTGATAAACAGCGGTGAGCATGACAAGGTTACCCCATTGCCTTTGGTCAGGTCAGTATTTCAACGAACTCGGTATCGGTCGGGGAAAGTTGGGTACATACGCGTGTGCAGTTCCAAAAACATTCGTGATGACGAAGCGCTTGTCCTCCAGACCGTGGAATGCCATAGTACTTTTGATAGCAGCCTCGACACCCTTTCTCGCGTTGTCAAAAACGACCGTATCAATGTCACTTAGATTCCTCGCGCCATCTCCCACCAAGACCCAGTTGCCCGCATCTTCATACGGGACAGCTTGCTCTGGCTCTTTCTGAGGGTTATTGTACTCTAGCACCATCTTGATCGAAGGTCGGTAGGTGATGACGTTAGCACCCCAGAATTTGGCCCTGATGCGTGCCGACAGGATGTCTCTGGCTGGCGGGTCCTCCCTGTGAAATTTGTACTCTCCTAACCACAAAACGCTGTTTTCCCCAAGATCCGTTTCGACTTCGTCCAGGATTTCCTTCTGCGTTTCGGCGTTAGGCTTGTTGTAAGGATTGTAGAGAGCACCGGAGATTCGGTTGAGTCGTTTCCGCAAGTAGAGCTGCGCAGCGTAGCTGAATGCAACTGCGTCTGAGAAGCCTAGCTTTTCTCGCATTACCATGAGGTCTGGGTACGGCAGCATGTCCTCGTATTGGAGAATTCCAGACGGAGCGAGGCTCAACTCAGCGAGAATGTCGCTGCGGCAGTCAGTTGAGTTATCAGCTAAACCAGAGAGCAGACCACGTACCCCTCTAATTGACAGCAAGACCAGAAGGCGACAAGAAGCTTGGCATCTCTAACAGCAGTCTTTTCTGACTCAGGATCCACATATGACCCAGGATGTTTAAGCGCCTCGGCTGCCCGCGCCTCCTTCTGGCTTAATCGGCTCATAAATCTGAGGCTGTCAGCGGATATTCTCGTGAGAGGAAACATTTCGTTTACTTACGGCTGAAGCTTGTCAATCATTGCGGAGCATGCAAACCTTATATGACGGAAGCTCGGTACCACACGTCCGAGCTGTCCATAATAGAGACAGGCAAGGATGTGGGCCTGGATGTAGTTCAGCTTGTAACTACCGAAGTGGTTGCCCAGGATATTAGTCGCATAGGCAAAGTACTCAAGGCCAGGTATGACTTCATAGTTCTTCTTTGGCGGTGCAGGAGAAGCAGCACTTGTCGGTGCTTGGACTCCAGAAGCCCGCACCGAGGAGCGCCGACTGGCCCCTAGGCGTTCCTGGTCCTTTGGCGAAGGCAGCCCAGCTTGAGCGGTAGACTGAAAGGGTGGACTGGACGGGGGGGAGCCTTGGCTCGGTGATGGGATATTGTCATTTCGGGAAAGTGGTGGCCCCGAATTCCCAGCCTCTTTCCCCGGCGGCTCTGGTAGTTTTCGGTCCCTCCACAAGCAGATTTTACCTAGCGCAAGAACAAGCAGGACCAAGGCATGCTGAACAGAACTCTGGAGCCTCATCCTCTTTGACGCCGGCCCAATTGCCACATTATGTGAGGTTTGAGAGCGTTTGCGCTTCTTTTCACGTTCAATTAATGGCAGAGTCGGCCGTTCTTGGCGGTTTGTGAATGCGGCGACCTGCAGGTGTTTTCTGGTATCGCCCGGTTTGCTCGAGACTTGCTCCAAGAATGTATAAATCATGGCGTCGAGATCCGATGGAGGAATCAAGGGGTGCATATTTTGTATGTACTTCTTGTAGGCGTCAACGTAGGTATGGACCTTGGATTGATCAAAGTCCAGCATGCCCTCGGCACGGTCTTGGGCTCGCAAGTCGGGATGGTAGCCACTGGGCGGAGACAGACCGCCAATCGGACCGCAGTCGGTACCACCCGACGAAGATTGGGAATCGCCAGCTGACGCATCGTCTAGTATGTCCATATGCTCATATTTAGAATCCCAGTCTGCTGCTCGCGAGGACGACCCTTTACCGCGCCCGAAAAGAGGCAATTCCTCGCGGTGCTCTTCATATCGCTGGGGGTAATTTTCGATATATTTAATGTGCTCACGATCCAGTAGCGGCTTTACGAGCTTTTTTACAGCAGGCCACATCAGAAGTCGCCCCGCAGGAGTCGTGTGGTTGTGGGGGAATGGTGCTGGCAGCGGCTGAACTGGACTTCCGGGTGGTTCCTCGTTTTCCTTTTCGTTCTCCAGCGCTCGCATCCGCCTGGCTGCAGAATGTGGGTCCAGCGCGCCATTCATGATGGCGTCTTCGGCCGAGGAAGAGGGAGTCTCGTCGACCTCCGCAATCGGTTGTGGAGTCACTGCTCTCGGCTCCTCTTTGACATAGTCGTCCAGCCCTGGCGGTCCCTGCATGCTATGAGAAGATCCAGTTTGAATGACGCCCTTGAGCTCCCGGATTTCAGATCTCACTTCCTCCAGACCAGGAGTAAACTTCTCTTCATACGACTGTAACATGCTTTTCATGGCATCCAGTATGTCCTGTGTGGCCTTATCTTGCCTGGAGGTTATGGGTTAGCGAAAACGGACAGTCATCCCACACCAACGTCAAATGCACTCACTGCTTAGGGGCTGGATCGCTATATTGACAGTTTATGTTTTTATTAGTACAGTTCTTGCAGGGCTTAATTTCGTCGCATTTTGCCTTGAGCTGTCGATAGCTCTCACATGCCTGGGGTTCTATAAGCGGGCCGTCCAACTCGACCGGTCTGGCAGTTTTCAAAGACGTACTTGCGATGCCCTCTGCGATTTCCGTTTGCTCGCAGCCGTGTACGTAGTGATGGGGTAGGGGCCGTCTGGCCCCATCGGCTGGGGATACATTGAATTCTGGTCATACGGGGTAGGTGGTGGCTGAGGATGAGGCGGCAACGGCGTGGGGAGCGGAGGGGGGTAGCTCTGATGCCGGTACATCTGCCCCAGGCCGTTGTCATAACTAATGTGCCTCCTCTCATCCATATTGGTTAGAGGACGAGGACCAACGTGCGGAGGGGGAGGCGGGAGGGTCAGCTCGTGGCCGTTGCCAGTGGAGTTGGGCCTGCGTAGCTGCGGCAGCGTGACGGCGTCGGATTCTGTCGTCTGAGCACGCTAAGAGAAGGTATAGATTGGGCAAGAGAGATTATCTATAGTAAGGACGAGTACTGAGAAGAGGTAGGAGGAGGAAGACATGGTGGGTGTGGATGGTGGGCGGAAGATAAAGGTGGCCCGGGATGTGGCAGCGAGACATCCTGATCAAGACGTGATGACCGCGGTGGCCACGGGCGATCGATTGCGTCCATGCTTTCAAGGAGACAAGGTTCAACTAAAATAATTACATGAATGACTAGACCTCGGAGAAGAGGTGGACTTGAACGACTTGGCGCAAAACGGCCGAAGGGGGGACCCCAGCATCGAGCAAGAGAGAGAACAACGAACGGCAACGGCAGAAAGTCAGCCAGCAAGCGCAGCTACCGGGCCCGTATGTGGTGGGAGGGCGGACGGGGCAGTCTTGAGGCGTGACAAGAAATAGATTTAGAACTAAGAGCTGAGAATCCCGAAGCTAGGCCGGGATGTCGAAGCTTGGGCTGGGTTGGGAGCTAGGGGGTGGAAGCTGAGGAGCTGGATGATGAGCCGGCATCAGATCGAGTAAGGCCAGAGAGGATCGGGAAGGCCTGGAATAATACGTTGTATTGTGAGAAAACTAGGCCCTGGTCTATATAGGGTAGCGATAGAGGAATATACGCAAGGCCTCGTTGGGAGACCAAGGCACAGTTACAACGTGTGCGAGCCCGGAGTGGGATGGATAGGGGGTCTTGCAGACTTAAGGCGCGGACAAAGCGATATCTGAAAAGCCCACGCCAGGATGGAGCTCACGTTGTGCCTGCTGCTATTGTCAACAATTTGGGCAGAAATTGCCAGATGCCGCAGACCTTGTCCATCTTCAATCGTTCTAGGTCGTCTGTCTTGTTACACTACTAAAGCGGTTCCACGATCCCTGCACGACATATTCAAGTTCAGTGTCGCATTTTTATGCACGGCCCTTGCTTACGCATCTGCGCTAGATGTGATGTCCTTGTTGACAATCCCGCTATTTGTGATCCTGCATATAAAATCTTTGGGGCTGATTGGTTTCTTGGTGCATTTCTTTCTTTCTTTTTTTTGGTTTTGGGGGGGGGTGATTTGTTTTTTCTTAGCTACTGTACTCATTTTGAGTGCTAGAATTGGCGAGGCAGACAACTAAATCGGCGGGACCTAGACAACGTATGCAGATTACGCGATGAGGGGTGCAGCGGCCAGGACAAGGCCATCGCCTGCCGATGTGTGCAGGAAAATCATTCTTGTTCTGGCGTTTATTTGATGCATGCTCGTGCCATCGTCTCTTTGTGGGACGGGTTGCAGCACCTAGATCAGAGCTTGCCTAGCATCAGCCGCGCAGGAGTGAATAACTCACAAACGGGCGGTATAAGCACATCTTGGCTGAGTGTCACGCCTGATCAAGTCTTGGCGAACGTCAACAGTGTCATGGAGCTCCCTATACGCTGCTGGTCATTCAAGGTAGGACGGTTGTTATTCGCTGATCAACAATGCGGAAGGTAATCCCTGCGAGGAAGGTTCCTTCCCCCCCTCCCGTGCACGGACCACTTGTGACCCGCAGGTCGTTCCTGATCTGCGCAAAACATCCCTGTTGTGGCGGCTGATAAACTTTAATACCCATGGGTAACAAAATTAGTTATCTAGTGCATCCAACCAAGAATTACTCTGATTGGGAGTGTGCTGCGGAACCTGGAAAGCGTGGAGTGGGGGAGAATTAACTATTCACACGAGGAAACCAAAGTGCATCGGAGCATTCACCTACCATCCATAGGGGCCGTTGCAGTCCCCCTTCTTTCTATCCCACATCTCAGTTAGCGCTGGAGTCTCCTAGTATTTATCTGGATATTTCCATTGTCTCCGTTTTTCATAGCCGATAAAAGCGTGGTACTTAATGAAAATCCTACTAACCATATTGGAGCTGTTGGACTTGGGAAGCACTGGGCCGCCTACAATTTCGTGGGAGTTACTGATAAGGCTTAGCGCAGAGCAGGGATCCTGTAGGAACCCCGAGTTTTAGCGTGCTTTCTTTCGATGATCCAACCCAGCGTTTTCCGAACGGGGGCGTAGACGAGACCAATACAACGCACGACGACCGGATTAAGGAGTGTCGAGAATTTTCTGGGGTCACTGTAATCCCTATCCCTAGGGAGTGATAGCGATGGCTGGGTTCCATTACTCACTCTCCTAAGACCCGGTGTGCCAACCCAAAGTCAACCCGCATTACCCCTTAGTATTTTAAGTAGATATTCTTGCTAAGTTTTGCGATGTGTGTGTCTAGTGAGAGAATGTCCTTAATTATTATCCCTACTACTATACCGGCTGCTACTAAGGCATGCTTATTTAGAGTTAGCTTACTCATAGGGCACATCCGCGGTTCGCGCCAATGCAAGACTTGTGCGAGGTTCAATTCTGGGGTTTTCAACACCTGCAGGCATCAGTAGCCGCTCTCGTTAACCACGGTACATAAGTCTTCCGCCAAAGTTCCCAGCCTATCTATCATAATCGACTCCCTTAAGAGCGATAAAGCCCTCGAGTTCTCGTCCGACTTCTCCCCGCTCGATATCTCTAGGTCACCTATTCGACGGCAAGACTCGTGCACGAGCACCCGCAGTAGATTCGATTTGCAAGAACATCAACAAATTTATCATCTATTGTGGAGCAGTAGGCGTCTATATCTTCGGCACTCCTAACGCTGCCGCCCCTTGCCTCGCCAACCAAGGAGAAGCCCTTAATGCCACCTCCCCCGGAAATTATCCAATCAGGATCAATGACTTGCCAAGTCTTTGTTTATATTGAAGTTTATGCTGATATAGGGTGAACAATCTATCCTCCTCTTTTCAGGAGTTTAAAGTCAAGTAAAAGATCTAGAGAGCCCTCCGAATGTTTACCCCTGGCTTTGCCCAATATGCAGACCAACGAGCCTATTGTTGTCCACGGGTTCTTTGCCTTGCAGGGTCCCACCCCCCGGTCTTTATAACACTTCCCAAGTCCTCCCCAGCAGCCAAGAACATCGAGGCTAAGAAGTCTCGACCTAAGTTCAAGCTATGCAGGTCATCAGAGGAGTCCTACAGCGACCACGGCCAAAGCATTGAGACAAGGCCTACCCTTGCGCCACCAGCACCCAAGAAGAAGATATTCCAGATTAGTGGTTCCTTGGAGGAAAACAGCTCGCTCAAGAGCGCGCTTGCTTCCCCGCGCCACCATGGCCTATTGGGTGCACACAAGAAGTAGACCTCGTTCGCCAATAACCTAACGACCGAAATTCCTTTTGCATTATCTGCTGTTATCAATGGGGACAACGAGAGCCATTGTGATGGGAGCGCTATTAACGACGACGATGAGGACTAGGAGGACTCTAACAAGGCGGAGAGCAGCAAGAGCAGCGTGGACAAGAAGAATTTCTTCCGGCGCGTCGACTTAAATGCCAACCTAGCCTTGCGCCGATCTCTCATCACCTTAGCCCTCAAGTCCAACCAGCACCGCGGTCCCGCGCGACACTTCGGCAACACTGCCTGGCAGCTAAATTCTTCTATCCCTCAGCGTGCACGAGACAACCTCAACGACCATTTCATTGTTGACTCCACCAGCGACTCCGACGATGCGCCTATGATAAAGAAGTGCAAGCCCCGTGGTGGCCCACTGAGGTCGATCAACGAGATCCCCCGCTCTTCGGCCAAACCCATCGCGTCTACCAGTAACGGTGTCAGCCAGCCCACTGCTTTCTCTCCCAGGACAACCCGCCGCAACATGATGTCGACAGAGCTCACCGAGTCGCTGCGACGCCACCTCCTGTGGGAGAGGTCTCAAAAAACCTCGACTGCTAATGCCGTCCTGAAGCGTCGCCACACGTCGCAGGATGTCGCCAACTTAGACCAATACCCAAAAAAGTCCCACATGAAAAGGGACATCAATGCCTGCAGCTGGGACCAGGAGTTCGCTTGGGAGGCCTTCGCTGAATACCACAGCAAGGGGTGGTAATCCGCATGGATATTGGCCGCCCTCGCACACACGACATTCATTCATAAAGTGATACCTAAAGAACTACAGGGGAAAATGAACTTCCAAATCTTCGGGAGACGAGAATGTGCCATTTTACAATTTCAATTCTAGCAAGCATTGCGAAACGACATGCTTATTTGCCGATATCGAAGAATGAACGGCGGCTTTTGTTTCCCCCCCCCCACACATGGATGAAGTGGTTTCTAATCTTGGCAGGCGACCCACTGATCTGAAATGAGCTTTGCTTTATTTTCTATTTTAGCTGTATCGTAGTACTATCATTGTGAACACGTCAGAGCTGTCTCGTGAGCCTTTAGACGTCTCTTGGTTATAAGCAAACACAGTATCCTGCGGTGACTCTGTTTGGCACAGGCCGGCATTGCTCGCCACCGGTAGTAACGGATGGTTGAAGTCCGAGTCGAAATTTCCCAACCCTCCAAATGTTCTTGACGCACATCGCGCAGCATCAACATACTTATGGGGCAGGGGCCTCGCCTCGTACGGCACCTACTGTAATCATACCTACCAAGCAGACGGTGTTTGCTTGGAGGGCCAGCAGATCGATCGTATCTACCCGCACTGGCAATGGATTTTTGAGACAGTATGGCAAGAGGTCTCCGAGGGTGGTGTACATGAGCGGGGGTTCTCCACAAGCCAGGGGTCACTGCAATGTTTTGGCCCTATCGGTGGGGGCCTTTGAGATGGCGTAGTAAAACCGGAGTGTTTTACTACGCTGGGGCGCCCCGGCAGTAGCGTGGCAAGCAAAGGGGTGTGCTCGGGTGGAGGATGATTACATGTGCGCTTTACAAGCCAATACTGTGTTGTTCACCTCTGCTTCCCTGTTTGATAAGGTGAGATTTCAGCCATCAGGGCTGCCCTGAATGTCGGCAAATTGGGGGATGAATGGAGCAATTATGCTGCAGTTCCACGGGCAGTGAGTGGAGCAGCTTCCATCGAGGGGGGGTTAAAAGCAGTGTAAGACCAGCTCCTTCCACATGCGGCACAAGAAAGTTGCCTTTTATTGGTACTTCCGTAAAGTCCGCTGCAGTCGCTGCACTATGAGTACAGACTTCGTTGCTGTCGCCAGCTGCGCCATCACCTCATTCGATGGCCAAGTGTACATTGCAGTGTCAAAGATCGCTGAGGTAAGATCCGGCGAGGAGTGGGAAAACGCCAGCCACTCAGGTGTCACGATAGCAGCGCGGCAGCCGGAAGCGTCCACGGGGTACACATGATTCTCCTGGCACGACAACAGCCTTCTCTGATGATCCTCACAGATTTTCCTGACAGCATAGCGCGGCGCGGCGTGGGTATGGGTTGGGGTCTATCCCACGTGCAATGGGGTGGTGCTCTGCCGGTGTACTGGGTTGCTACTTTTATCTTTTATCGAGAAGACCCTTGGAGGAATGCTTGCTCAGTAGAACGAAATGCAGACGGCGACAGCCGGGGAATTGGCGGGCAGGCATCGGGGCCCGTCAGAGGATGGGGCCTGGTGCTCAGGGCTGCTCTGCTGCAGTCTGCCCTAGTTCACAGGTGAGTAGCTTATAGGGTCTACATCCCAGTCCCGCGTCATTTAGATGTTGTGCTAACACAGTGCAGGCAGACCGCGTACCCGCAAGTGTCACCACTTCAACTGACTGCCTACACTCTGCCTCGCCATGCCCATGCCATGCCCATGCAATGCCGTGCCGTGCCATGCTATGCCACACACACAGCACCACATAATGCGGTGGCCCACATGCACATTACAGACATTACATGCTGCTTGCTCTCATCTTAGGAATCTGCATTGATTGGGCCCCACCTCTGTCAGTGTGTGAGTGACTGTTCCGCTCTGACGGATAGAGACGGCCGGTGAATACAGGACGGAGATGAGCACGGCTTGACAATGCCGGATGACGATTGGAATCCCGAAAAGGCAATGCATCTTCTGCTATGGTGAGTGCCGCATTCCTGCTGCTGATGTTGCTGCTGCTGGTGGCTTTGCACAGACACAGGATGGTAGGCAGATAAGCAGGCAGGCAGGCAGACGGACAGACAGACGGACAGATAGAATGCACAACTACAGTTTACGGAAGCTAACACGTCTCGGTGTGAGAAGGACGGAGCGAGACACGTACCCCATGCGGCAACACTGTCCACTCGATACACCTGTACGCCGGTACAATGGTACAGTGGGCACACTGGGCGCACACGCGCAAGGGGTGCACAGGCACGGGCACAACAGGCTCACAGGGCGACAGACGCACAAACGTCGAGCACGGGTAACTTGGAGTATCCTTTCCTCACGCTTTGCGGTGCTGGGGCTGAGGCAGAGAGAGAGGTGGAGAGAGGAGAGAGCTCGGGCTGCCTACCCTGCTACAAACTGGACCCGAGACTTGCTGTGCACCACTTGAGGAAAGAAAATACCCGCACCTACCTCACCTCTCCTCCACATCCCCTCTTCTTGAAATACCGGTTCTGTTCCTCTCTGCTGCTGCTGCTGCTGCTGCTGCTGTTGTGATACACAAGCGTCATCTTTCTTTTCTCAAATAGGAACAGGCTAGCTCTCCTAGCGCACTTCCGTGCATATATGGCTTTCAACTGAGCAATGTGAGACGTAATACTTAATATCCCGATTTAAGACCATCCAGAGCAGTATTTTGTTCCGCCGTCGTTGCGGTTTCCACCGCAACCCTCCGGGCCTTGGAGCTCCTGGACACTTTCCCTGGCTAGGCCGACCCCAGTAAATATAGAATAGCCATTCCTGCTCCTTTCCAGTTTCCTGACAGTTCACAGCATACCATGACTTTTACCTAGTCGCCCGCTCATAGCATCGGCTCCACTTCCTCGTACTCTCTAATGTCCCTGACAGGGCATGCCCCATTACTTACAGGCAGTCCAGCTTTGAAGTCTCGCGGGTCCTCGATGAAACAGATCTTGGTTCCGTTCAGCGAAGGCGGGTTCTCGTCCTGGTTTCCCACCATCCCGTTCGCGTTGGAGTGTAGGTTTTTCCACGCCTCGGCCGCCGTGTCGATCTTATCCTCGGCCACCTTCAGCTCGTGCAGCAGGTACTCCTTGAAGCCCTCGATCTCCTTGGTCTCATCGTGCTGCGCCGCGCTCAGCCTGGCCTGGAGGTCTTTCGCCATCTCGGCCTCCCTCTCCGGGGAGTTGAGCTCCAGAGCCTTGATCAGCTCCGAGATCTGCTTCGTGGACACGACACTGGTAGCCTGCGCGATCATCCACACTGAGATCTTAGGCGACGCCGGGTTAATGTGCTTCTTGAAGAAGTCAATCATATCCTGCTTGGTCAGTTCCTTGACGTGCTCTGCTGTCTTGCTTGCTGTCCTGATTGTTAGCTGGAATGCAATACCGCTCTGCGCATCAGAAGGCTAACTTACAAATCTCAAAGTCGTAGTACTCGGTGGAGATCTGAACCATCCCAACTTCACCCAGACCATCTCCGTTGCGAGCGCCTCAGATCCCAGAGCCCCCTTCCGTCCTTGCCCTTTCGGGTCTCAGCTGCGCCATTGACATAGACAGACTGCATCTGTCTATGTTCGAAGCTTGTCTCTCCCTCTCCCTCTCCTTGCCTCACGCGACCGCGCTCTAACCATTCCAATCGCAATGCACCCTCTCCTTATCCCCGGCCAGTCCTGACGTCGCTGCTTTTTCTGCCGTGGTGTCGACGCTTGTTATTTCCGTCCCTGCTGCCTGTATTTACAACGTTCGCCGTACACTACATTCTATGCCCACACCGACGACACGCACACACAGCCGAGCAAGCGCGGAACAGCTTAGCTCCTGTCTATACTCCTCTATTCTTTCCAGATTTTCGTGAATACCTGACGGCGCCCTGTTGCATGTCTTACAGCCCCTGCCCTTGTTCCGATCTCCAAACATCGTCTGGTCTCATTCTCCTGAACTTAATCCATGGACGTTCAATCAAGGCATCACTGATCAGCATACCAAAAGGCGACCGAATCGAACACACTCGTCGTGCCCCGCATCAAGTCGATTCCCAAATCGATTGTAGGCTCTACCCACGCTCCACCAGAGATACAGTGCTCTCGAGGCACAAGGAAAGTAGAGAAAGTCGTCTCAAGATTATGGGACCTCTCCTTTTTTCGCAAAATATTCCGATTTTCCTAAACTTAGTCTATCAGAATAGGCCGCCTGAATCCTAAACCAACACTGGGCCATACAATCTGGCACTTATAATGCGTAACGTGAACGTGACAGACGCTGATCGAGATCCTTTTTCTATTTATCACAAACCTAATTGACGCAGTAGTCGACGAGCTCAGCGTATTCCGATATAGTCTGGCATAAATGATCCAATCACATTTCATGGATCTAATTGGCGAAACACCTCCGAGCTCCTGGTCGACATAATCAGGTCCCGCTGCCGAATCAAGTCGGAACGAGGCTCCTCATACTCGCCAGAAATATCGCTTTCAGTTGAACCTTCCTCAGTTTGCCCAGTACTGTATAGAAAAGTACAATCAATCCTATGTACCAAATCTCCTCCAACATGGCACTGGACATTTTATTGAAGTCCATTTCCGTCCTGTGGGGCTATGTTGGGCGGCCAGCTGTATGTTGTACCGAAGCCCAGGAGCGGGTCGCTTAAACCGGCTATGTGTCGCCGTTAACAACCCATCCGCCATTATGGCCAACACAGTTTCGATTCGTCGAAGTAGAAAGATCAAAATGAGCAGGCACCGGATCGTAGTCGGCTGCACATGAATCGAAGTTTTCTAATGGCTCCGGATGGGGATCGAAGGCATCCTAAGTCAGGGATACATCAGTGGTGTGAGCCAGAAACGCCGGGAACATGCGATCCAGAATGCAGATGGGAACGAGTAAAACACAGCACGGATCAGCAACTTATAGGGTGAATCATGTACAAGTACAGTTGTAGACTGACTGGTTGCGATGTGGAGTTGAAGTCCTTGGGGTCGGCGAAATCGGAATGTGAGGCTGTCACAAGAGGAATTCTCGTGGGAACTGGGTGATGCAGCCCAGGGGTACCCGCGAAATGGTTTGTGTGAGAGTGATCCATGTTTGTCCGCAAACGAAACGATCCAACATACAGTGCTTGTCCTCCGCCGGTGGCAAAGAGTCGCGAGAAGCCGTTAGAGAGAGTAGGGATCGCCAGTATCAGGACCGTTGCCGCAATCATTACAACCTGGCGAGGTGAATGGCATCTCATTCCGTGGCGAATGCAGGTCGACATCCGGGCTCAACCCAGTAGAACTCTCGGCGTTCAGGGAAAGAATATTCTGGCCTGACGTACTTGGTGACGTTGCACGGTCTTGGTCCTGCTCTATTCCAACGAAGCGTCGAGTGTATGTTTGTAATCCCAAGTATTGCAAAGCGGCCTCGACCACCGTTGCCTGGTGCAACGCGGTTTTTGTGTCGGTTATAGACTGCCCAAAGTTATTGTTAACATGCAGGGCAAATTGCGAAAATCCTGCTTGATGCAGGAATGATGACACGAAGTTAGCGACGAACAGCTCTCGCATAACATGGTTTCCGTCTGTGCGAATCAAGGGTTCGAGTACCGCTAGAAGTGGACGTATTGCTGCCATGTGCGCTTGTCCAGGAACTGAGTCGCTCCTCAGGCGACAGCAACACGTCTGCCATGCAGAACATGCAGTAGCCGGCCGTGGCTAGCACGCCGCCGTACATGAGGGGGTCGCACTGGACGGGCAGCCCGCCAGAGAGGCGAGGTGCTGATGACAGTGTGCCGCCCACCAATTCTCACCGTAGCATACGCTGTACACGTACTTGAAATTCTCAGCCACCAATTCGCGATGTCTGTTGGCGCGCAGGGGCCTTCCCACCGACCATCTACGGACATGCCCGCCTCCCTCCTAGAGTTACGCGTAAGGTCCTCGGCACTGTTCTCCCCATCAGCATCGTCGAGGTCCATTTCTAACGTGGCGAAGTCCATAGGGGTTGAGCAGCGGCTGAGGCACCTGTACCATGTGGAACAATCTGATGGAATTTTTCAATAGGTGTGTCTTGTATGTCGAGGATGTGTCTCCTGATCTGTGAGAGCGCATGGTCAAAGTAAGACATTACATCCGCTGACCAGCGTCTTCCAAGAAGCGGCTACCTGTTCTGAAACCCCGGCCCAAGCGCTAGGGCGGCCTGCGGCACACAATGGGATGACAGTGATGGCAACAATTCACAGGTTTTTGGTACCAGTTCTTGTAGAAACACGCTCATACTCTGAATCTGCCTCTTAAAGACGCGAGGGGCAGGCCAGTCTATTGCAGGCTGGAACTCATCAGGGGAAGAAGCGAGGCAGCGGGATGGTCCAAGGCGCACGATATGGCAAAGGTTTCACGAGCTATGTTTTTCTTCTTCTAACCTTGTCATTCGGACACCGAGGCATCTCATGGACAGCATCACATATAAATATCTGGGCGTACAACGTCTTTTGCGAAGTATTCGAGAAACAAGGGCGGCATCTCATCTATCAAAATAGGCCGCCCGAAGCCTAAGCCAACACTGGGCCATGCGATCTGGTACTTCATGCGTAACACGAACAGGCGCTGAGTGAGATCCTTTGCCCATTTGTCACGAACCCAATTCGCCTAGTAGTCGACGAGGTCCCTCCACGCGGCCTGATGGTTCGTCAGTCTCACACATTCTACCATCACCGCCTTCTCAGATCTCCCCGCGAACGGCTCGGCCAATCGCTTCTGTCCATCAAGCTCGAGCTTGGCGCCAGAAGCGAAGAGCAATGTGGGTCTGCAGCCTGAAATTGTTGAATGGTATCCGTGATGGCTTTTCCGGAGGCGTGCTGTTGCTGACCAATCTGGAAGTTATCCGTTAGATTTCAAGGAAATCGGCGCTGTGAATGACGTCAAAGAGTGTTTTTGTGTTGACGTTAACAAAATTCGAAACCCATTTCTGGACCTCTTGTATCTTTTGCTTGTATCGATGTTTCGGTGCTGCATGGTAGAAATGATATTTGCACAACTCGGATATCATGAGAAGCGGATCGCCGTTGATTTCAGGTATCGGTACACGCCTCTCAAATAGAGCCTTTTCACCTATATCGTCCATCATGTCCTTCAGAAGCCCTGACATTCGGAAAATACAAGGATCCGCACTGATGACCTGTCCGTCGTGAGGTTCCAAGAGGAGTTTCTTGTACCACATGACGATTTGTGCTTGAACAAGATGCTTGTGGCCTTGATGTTCCCCCTACTGTAGAGGCCAAGGCAAGAGAAATCGTATGCCGAGCGGAATCCTGCTACACGCCTCCAGGCTCTCCACTCAGGCACCATAAAGCCGCGCACGTCATCATACTCAGATCGACCAGCTGTGAACACACAACCCCGAGGGTTTCTGCTGACCAATATCCATAAAGTATTGTTAGAAATAGCATTTGCTGACAAACCACCAACAATTTAATTCGCTCCTCTACCATTTGCCATCGGCAACGAAAAGCTCCTGGGATGCCAGGGTAAGTCCAAGCTCAGCCAGGAGGCCAAGAAGATATTTCGAGATACTCCTACGCAAAAATTCACTGCCAACTGAAACAACCCTGCCTGATGTCTGTCTACCTTGGTCTATTTGGCCCCGAGAAGGACGGTGGGAGGTATAATTGATGCTGTCGTGCTACATGACCGGAAAAGTGTTCTGTGCTGTGTAGAACTTCCGCGCAACCTCGAAATGGACACTTGAACGCCATGCGCCGCATTTTCAGATGTTGCAGGCGCATATGTCTCGCTAGACTGTCGATGCGCCAGGACTTCGTTCGTTGGTAGCTACCCACCGTATCATCGGCCTATCGGCAGAAGGGACAGCAGGCAAAAGTGCTTTGTTTTGGTCCTTGAGCTTGTGGGCGTAGATTTTCGGATAGTCCACTCTCGTAGTTGGCCGCTTTATGTCCTGCCATCGAGAAATCGATGCCTGTTCCCAAACTTGATAAAGGCGCGGTCGCATTACCACCCCGACGAGCTTGGCCCCGACAAGGGCTTTTCCTCTGTCTGTAAAGCTGAGCAATTGTGCTTACAAGTTCTATCCGAATATTGTGCAGCTTGGCTCTGTTCTTGAAATTAGCTATGTGTGAGAGAAGTCGTGCCAGGTGCGCCCTCTCGGGGAGGTCATATCGAATAGTAGGTGGCATGATTACGTTGGGCGGCTTGATCCCGTTTAGCTGCCTTTCGATCTCCTTGATATGCACGGAACTGTGGAACTCGCTAATTGCCCGTTGAAGTTTCTGTGTCTTCAATCTCTAAGACAGACTATAAGCCTTCTTCTTATAGCGATTGTACTGCGCCGCTACGTTGAATCCTTCTGTGTCTGCCCAACTGCGGTAGCCTTGCTGTTTTAGTTGCTGCAGCGCGCAGGACCTCTCCTTACAAGCGCTTACCAGCTCCAGATCTTGATTAACATCTGTTTTTTGCTAAGCTGTGAGGGATGTTGGGGCATTCCTGTGCCGGAGGAGCTAATTGGCGAGGTGGATTAGGTTATGCTGCAAGGCGCTTCTAAAGCATATAGATTAGTAGTCTACATTATTAAAAAACAATATATAGTATTATATATATACCTTGGAATCTCCTTAATAATAACCTATAATCTTATTTCTTTCCTTAGGCGTAAAAGCATCTACTACTTATTAGTCTTATTTCTTAACTAAAGTATATAAGGATAGTCTATTATTTAGCTTTTTACCTAATCCATAGCGTAGGTTATACCACTTAGGGTCTTTAGTAAGCCCAACTAAGCGTCTAAGTTAGATTAGGTGCTAGTATTCCTTAGCGTAAAGAAGGGCTTTATTAAGTGCAATTTAAACACCGTTACTAGTATATTCAATATTGCGAAAAACAGGCCGCTGACGCCATTCTTCTTTCTACAGGATTTGGAGACAATCACTGTTTTTTGGTATAATTAAATTGTATATCTCGTGTGGATTTGTAAACCCATTCATGAACGCGCCATTAGCCAACGCCATTGCCATAATAGGTATCAAGGGGTCATATATTAGCATGTCATCCTCGCGGAAGGCAAACTCCTTGGGATCTAATGTGCCACTAGACCTCTTGATGTACTTGAGGTTCACCTTTAGCACCATCCGCGGCCTTATGTCCCCGCTAAGTGGTGGGAACAGCTAAAACTCCAGGTGCTTATACAATAGCTGTCGAGCACTTGGGATTGCCATACGTAGGAGGATACAGACGTTCTGTAGAAGGTTGTTGTTCTATCTAAGTTTCTGCGCAGGCCCGGCGAGCCTTCGGCACCTAATTTATAGGGGCTTCCGTGCCCTACACGTGCCTACCGCGCTTTCCCTCCTTATTTTGGATGCCTGTTAATGCGACAATAGCTGGCCGATGAGGGCACCGGGCCGCGTAGCTGTGGCGCCAGCGAGGATCAGATTTGCAGCCAGCTGAACACGAAGGCGCTCATGAGGAAAGATCTGCTCATCTCTGACCCAATGATGGTACAATAGCACAGCAAGATCCTCGACAAAAAGCCCAGCCTTATTCTTCTTCGAAGTGTCTAAACTGTAGGTAGGCGTTACATATGTATGGATCCACTAGAAAGGTTAGTATGGATGCACCAAAGATAAAGGTTCTGCCTACGTTACGAATATCATACAGCACCTCTTCCCTTATCCAGCCGGCTATCTTCTAAGAGTAAACCATAGTTAGAAGTTTCTAGTATATATTTACTAACGACTCCTTTTTAATGCGCGAATTCTTAACTCTTCAAACAATGTATAGTTTGAAAGTGGGAGGGTCGCACTCTTTGAGCGCTGCGACTAGGTCAAGCCTCCTATATTTGCAGAATCTATCTCAACAGGTGTTAGCACATATCGTTAGTAGAAACTGTCACCATTGTACTCATCCCATTTGGCCTCCTGTTCCTCCTTCATTCTCACCGTATTTCTGGCGTGTTCTGCTAACGTAGGACCTTTGTCTCGGAATTGCTTTAGTAACTTGTCGTAGTAGCGGGCTTTCTCGTGGGGATCCTCTTCTTGGGAGCCATAGCCTTAATCAAAGCGAGGAACATTAACATTCCATCTTAATCCATTATCTAGGGGATTATCTAATCCACCGTTAGAGCTAGATTCAAAGCTAGAATACAAGTTAGTCTCTAACTTTAATTTAATTTCAGATTTATTAGATATGCAACGTTGTAATATAGACAACGTCTATTTATTAGACTGTGAGGTTGGAATAGATAGCTTCTTTTTAATTCTAAGACTTTTGCGCTGCCACGCATGTCGCGGTACTATCGAGTGTCTAGCTATAATTGAGGGGCCTAGACGTTAAAGGTGGTCTTTAGTAAGGATTATTTTTAATATTTCGGTGAGATTAAAATATAGCAACATCTACATCGCATATTAGCAGCAGGTACTTAGTTATAGTATTTATATAAAATGTGACTATAATATGCCTAGCATGGCACATTATTAGATATACTTAATATGGTAGCATGTGATGTTAAAATGTATCCATTCTAATACATTGTAAAATTTGTTAGGGAAGTGCTTAGATAATCCTATTAAGGCCGTCTTAGACCGACCAATTAGGCTTAATCTCAGTCACCTCTCGCAATTTAGCGAAGGAATTTAATTTATCATTGCTAAGATAGCTAAAATGATTTAAAAAGAAATGTTTAAATTCTAGGCTAACAAACCTATAGATCTATTTACACCTTAAAGACCAATGCCTCCTAATTTGCAACAGCGGGTTTCTTAAGTAAATCTTATTAAATAGTATGTAAATTAGCTAAATAACTTAATATAATAAGAATGTTTTTATAAATCGCAACTATTAGTTTACAATATTACAAAGTGCTAAGGATAATATATTAAACTATTTAATTGCGCATGTTTTCGAAATATAGTTAGTTAAACTATATTACGTTGCTTAGTGCGCTTAAATCAACCACTTAGAGACTATTAGGCAATAGAAAAATTTAACAATTAGTCTAGTTAGCCGCGAGGAAAGCAAATCGTTTGCCTTTTAACCCATGGAGCTTAAATTCTAATGGTACTAAACAAATCGGGTTTTGCCAAACCAGGCACATTCTAAAACGCCGTTATCCTAGTCGCTTACCCTTAGAAACCTAGTAACCTTGCCGCGATTAGTTCCTTTACACAACCAATCACTCTCGAAGGCAGGAGTTAATATTTTAGAATAACAATAAAGCCATATATTGTATTTGCGTATCACATATATTCTAAACATGTTTTTTATTAAGCTTAGTAAGTTTGTAAAATGTGGCCTTAATTAGCGACATTTGAGCTAGGCAGGGGGTAAACCCCTTCACAATGGCTTATAGACAATATATCTTCCTACTTTTCTCATATATTCTACAATGCAAAACCCCATTTTATTCTTAATGTCTATTATCATTAGTATAGAAATTCCGCTAAGCAAAAGCTTTCGTCGTGAACAACAAAGCCAACGAATGAGATAACTAGATGAATAGGCCAGGTTAACCCGCCAACTTCGGTCAGGGATTGAATTGACTCAGAAAAAGCCACAAAAGGCCCCATACGTATTGTTCGAATGTCGTGAGTGCGGATTGGTTCTCTCATGTGGATTCTTGCTGAGCCAGTAGAATTTCGAGTTGCAGATCACGCTTATGGACCATAACCCCAACTAGCCAATCCGATCAATAGAAAGAGGCAATGTCACGACCCTCAACTCCCTTCCAAGTATATAGGACGTTGAGCAGGACGCCAAAGACATTATTGATTACAAGCCTGTTGAACTCCTGAAAGGTGAGTGGAATCTTTGATTGGCCACAGCCAAGGTATAACCCGATCGTGGACTCTGAATCCCCACCAACAGTGAATATTTTTCTACATTTCTAACGTTAGGTTGAATTTCTCTGTGGAATAACACGAACCTTGAGTGATCTCAGCTGAGACAGACTAGTCAGAGTAGCAGTGTGTAGAGTAGGAAAGCAACCGGAAGGAAACGAATGGGTGAAATGGTGGTTTGTCCAATAGAATCAGAGGATAGTTACGTGAACAGCCTTTCTCAAGAAGGGACTGGGTCGATTGGTTGGTTGGATCCATTCTACCCATCAATCCAATCAACAATTGGCCAATCAGCTACTTTATTTCTAATATGTTGGCTTGATCCAGTTCTTGGAGAAGAGGTTGATTACCTCGCAAGGATCAGACAAGTCGGTGTCCATGAATAAGCAGAAACTGATTTTAACGATATGACTGTACCAGCTATAAAACCCATAGGCCCTCTCTATCACTGCAATATGTGACTCTCAAATATACTATCATACCAGAACAGTGTCCTGCACGATATGGACAAGAGATATCATCAGGAAAACTAAGGCACTGTCAGTGTCCGCACTGCGTGTGCAGACACCCAAAGTATCCTGCCCCAAATACAGAAAACAACGGGCAGGCGACTCATTCAATTCCGCGACCGACCTCTTCGACGAGATACCCGCAGCATCACGGCAATGAGCAAAGCCACACCGCGTCCTTGGCGTACCTACAATCTGATGCGGTAATACCGTCGCGGGCCTCCACACCACAACGGCAGACACGTCGAACACCCCAGCCATCAAACATGAATGTTTCTCAGCAAATGGCTGCGTCATCGCACGATCCACAATACACATCTCCAGAAAATATGACGCAGAGCAGGACGTCCCTTAATTCCACTAGCACAACGCCAGGGTCTATAACTAGATTAACTCTGTTACCGCCAATCATAGATTCCAACCCGATTTTGAGAGCTCCAAGGGCTACTACATCACCGCGAGTGGATTTCGTGCGACACGGAGAGACTAGGGACTTTAGCTAAATGTGAGCGACCTATGATTCTTTTGCTAAAACTTATATAAACAATACAGGGATAATACGCTGTCGTTAATGTAAGTTTGGATGTATTATTGCGCTGCATCTCTATACTAATTTCACTAGGAAGGTTGATCTTTAGGATTTAATTAAGCAGTGAGTTGCCACCCTTCTAGTATATAGTGAGAAAAAGATTGCACGAAATGATGGCGTAACGCAATAGGTAATGACTTTCCTGACAGGCACATGACCATGAAGGAAATGTTTCGGGATTTCAAAGACTTGTAAGAAGCATTTCTCCAACTTCACTACAAGAGCTAAGCGCCTAGTAGACTTGAAAGCGCCTCTCAAAGACTTCACGACCTATCTAAGTCGAATGAGAAGCTGAGGCACAGAGTAGAAGAGGCTTTAGAGGCAAAGGTGCCTTCGAGAACTGAGGGAGATCTGACAGCGTTAAATACTCCTCCCCGCATTTTAAACTAGACCTGATGCCTCGATTAGTTGATGAGAAAAACGAATTCATTTCTACAGCCGGTAACCAGACATTCCGTCTCTAGTTAACTTGGTTTCATAGCTTCCAAAGTATTTGTTTACCTTAAAAACTCAGAAACGTAACCTAATAGCACGCATCCATCCTATTGGCCGATGCCACTCGGCCGCGAATTGATGGCCGAAAATGCCGTATACTATGAAGAGTGGTGGGTCTGACGCGAATATGGGTGTGGGGTGGCGTAGATGGGGGCTTGGCCCTGTGGTAGCATGATATTTAGTTATCCTTGGATCCTGATTGAATGCAATGCTTGCAAAGTACACTATCCTATTTTGTCTTGGTTGTTACTCTAATCACGATATTCATTGCGCTAGCGGCTGCAGCCATAAAGTATAGCGCGCCCAAATATCTCGATCCTTCTCTGCATCTTTATTGCAATAATTCGAAATACCAAGCATAGACACTTCGTACACAACTCCTCCGAGGAAGACCTGCCGTTTGGCCGTGGTCGAAAAAGACAATAGTTATAGATCTAAACGTCTACGGCACCATTAGGTATAAGACTATATATATCATGTAACCAGGGCCGTTGTCCTCTCATTAAACAGCTCTTCTTGGGCGCCACCGTTTCCGCCGTTTCCGCCGGGCCGCAAACCAACATCTAGCCGCACCTCCAGGATCACCCTGCCCGATGTCACCGTCATGCTGGCCACCGCGTCATGCCGGGACGCAAGGTCTAGCATGCGCTTCCCCAAGCGCTCTGCGATGGCGCTGACCACGCCCACCCCCGCCTCTCTCGGCTGGCTGCCCCCGCCTCCTTCTGACTCTTGCTGTTTGTCTTGCGGCCGTGACTGAGATTCCCCCCGCCGCCGCTTAGTCGCCCGCGCCGCCTGCTCGCCGCCGGCGTCATCGCGTGCTGGCCCCGCCATTACCGCCGCATCCTCCTCGCGCCCGCGCTTGCAGCTGCCGGCGACTGTGTCCAGGCTCCTGGGTTCGCATTCCTCGTCCGCGTGCGACCCCAACTCTGGCACCACTCGTGCATTGCTTGTGGCTGCAGCCTGATCCTCTCTCGCATTGGTGGTTTCCGGCTTCTCCATACAGATTCTAGAAATTGATAAGGCCTGACTTGAGTTATTGCACGATGTGATGATTTTCTGTGTCCTCTCACCCTATAGATCATGGTTTATGCCCAGGATATGTAGCAACTCGTTGGTTTTGAGTAATACTAGTTTTTGAAAATGACTATAAGCTAATGAGAGCTGTTCTAGGGTGGATTGCTGCTGAAGGGCTGTCCTATCATAATGCTATCTACTAGTAATGAGCCTGGGGTTCCCTGCCGACCCACCGATGTATAACGCCTAGATGACCAATCAACAACCATTTCCGTTACCTCCCTGGGGAGCTACTCTCCAACCAATGGATCCTTCACTCCAACCAATCAGGTAACAAGATGCCTTCTCACGCCGGCCATTCCGGAAATTCCTACCGCAGTACCTTGAGGCGAATTTCTCCCAGACACAAAACCAGAAGCAAATGCGGGTCGACTACAGTACTATAGATCTGCAAGCCACCTCAAGGCTTGATATATTGTATGGCTTGATCCATGACTGCCTTGAACGTAATGGGGTGCTATCACATCTATGGCAGTGGAAGGAAGAAGCAGCAGGAAGAAAACACGACCATCTAGTGTGAAGTCAAGAAGAAAAGAAATTACTATCTAGCCTGCACCCTCCATGCCTGAAAGCCGTCATCGTTCTTCCGAAACCTCGCAATCACCCTCTCGTACCATTCAACATCTAATCTGGTTGTGCATGCATAGGGTCATGTCGTACGCCAACGTATACGACTCCTTGACAAGGTTTTGGATCGCCTCGTCATCCATGATACCACGTCGGTCACACAAAGTCTTGACGATCACATCCTTAAGTCCCCTATCAGTCTCTACAGTACCAGTGTACACCTCTCATGCTGCTGATATAAAATCGTCCAGGCCCTAGTTTTGTGAAGCTGCTAGCCTGAACTTTTGGACAGCAACATCCTTCAGCTCGTCAATCCAGCATTTCTCAGCAAGCGTGTATACTTTGCTGTGAAAAGTAAGCTCGAATTGTGGAGGACTTTCACCTGCTGTAAGCATGGATTCTTCACTTCCAGAATCAGGATTTGCTTCTTGTACAGCAATTGGCTCCAAGTGGGAATTCTGCCGTTGACCATTTGAGCTGCATGGTGTATCTTGCGCCGGCAAGCAGTAGTCAAGTCGATAAAAGTATTGCATCATCATATGGACGACATGAGGATCATCCTCCGGGAGGTCAATACGTCTTGGTTCCGCCTGTTCCGCGTTTCCATTAGTCACGAAGATTTAGGGAAGCATAATTTCTCACCATGAAGTGCTCTTTGCAGGCAGCTTGGAAGAACCTGGAGCGCGGACAGATGATAGCTCTGTGCACCTGAAAGGACCTCCCTTGGCACGTAACAGTGAGGTCTGAGTATTCTCCGCTCTTTTATAGGCTGAAATAGACTTAGCTCAATCAGGTCCTGGATAGAATTGGATTTCCTACTGTTCCAAAGAGCGGAGCAAGCGTTTCTGTGAATCGGCCTCGTGAGCATTCTGAGACATCGTGTGGGTCATGATTTGGCCGGATTTTGTCTCTTTTGTGGTCTCTGTTGCCTGTGATTGAAAAAGCTCTGGGAAAATGCGACGCGCTTTCGAGTCGTTGTAACATTGAATAATCCCGTCCTCAAGCAGAGATTGCAGGATCCCTACAAGATTCGGGTTAAACTTATCGCTGAATGGCTGGTTGTGCCGGACAACAGTCCTAATGGCTTTCTGCTTGCGTAGTTTTGAGTTATCGTAAGAGGAAGAGATTCTACTCCATTCAACGTATACACTTTTCTTCTGCGCTCTGGAGTAAGGCATACTTTGGTTTGCTGAGCATAAGCAACCTGGCAAAAGCGTCCGCGAATTCCTGGAGGTGGGTTGTCATCCTGTTTTGCCGTTGTCCGGACGACTGAGAAAACCCCGCACAGTCGGCGTAGAAGCTTGTGCCTGAGGCATCAATCGTGAACCAGGTGGATCTTGTAAGCGCTACTGGCGGGAAAAAGAATGCACTGCGGCGGGTGAGGAGGCTGGGACGAGTGCTGGACGCTCCGAAATCTGTCAACATCATGGACCCGTGGGTCATCGCATATAACATGTTTCCTGGCTCTACATCGCCCTGAATGGCATTCACTTCGATGAAGGCATTTCCCATGCCTTCGCTGGCCCGCTTTCGGTCGACCGGGTCGATGCATCAACGCATAGACCGCCCAGCTCAGCTGGAAAAGAGCAGATGTCTGAATTTGCCCGGAGCACAGGATGCATTACGGTCACATCAAATTCAATAGGCCAAGGCGATTAGGACCAATTATTCCCTGCACGTTTTGGACATCCTAGTACATTCTTTTCTTAATGTTGCCGGTGCCCGCCAACACGGTCGTTTCGCCTTGAACGTGACCTATGACGGCGCGGCCCCAGAGCCGGGTCCCTAGGTTCCCACTGCTTTGAAGCTGAATTACGCCCGCGTCCGAAAAATGCTCGACGAAAATTAATCAATATGCTGCTGATATGCAGAATCTGCCATCGACTTCAGCCCGACATCATATAACGACATCTTGTTGAAATTATTTTCCACCTACTTAATAACAGGTCCGATAAATTCATTGAGACTGCAAAGATGGGCGACTATGAATTTAGTGCGCATTTTATCACCGATCTGAGCCCAGGTGGGCGATTTGATCTTGCGGAGACCTTCTATAAGCTCCGCCACACTATAACCATGAAACGGCCGTGCTGGTTTTGGGCTATAGAGACCTTGGTCAACCATCGCCTTGAGGAGACTTCCAAGCAGAATTGAATTACACTCAAATGAGCAGCAACCTCGATCTGTGAGGTACTCGAGAAGGTGATGATATTTGTCGATAATGCGTTGCACAGCCTCCTGTCGATATCGGTCGATAGAATCTATAGTCGTCAGCGGCAAGGCTCTTTTCCTCGTCGAGAAAACATACTAATCATAATTCCCGGCAAAGGAAGCTCAAGTATCTAAAGAGGTCCACGTATCTCTCTTACCATAAGATACAGTATTTCCTGGGTAGTGTTGGCCTGGTTGAATACGTAAGATATGCAAAGGTGTAAGATTAACTCTCTGCAGAGCCCAGTACAGTGGTCCTTCCAAGTCTATAGGTTTTCAATCCAAGTATCAGAGAAGAACCTTACCGTGTTATAATACTTATAGTAGTCAACGAGCATAGTAATCTTTACAAGTAATTCAAGAGGTATAGACTAAGGCACTCTCTGACTTCTGCCGTGTAATACATCCATGATAATTTGCAAAGCCTCTGTGTCCCAGTCACTAGTATAGACAGTGTAGTGAAGGCTAGACATCAAATTGCTTTCCTGCCAATTGCTGTCTAGCATAGCCTTGAAGATAGGAGACGCTGACTTCAAGTGCTTAGAAGGAAAGTTGAAATCTGATATCGAATCTTCTGTCGCTCGGAACCCTAACATCTTTAAAACTCGCCTATTCCGCTTCGAGTATGATAACCCGATCTGGAGCGACTTGAGTCGGGGCTTCGACCGAGGCAGCTTCGGCTGGGCCTTCGTCGGCTGGGGCTCCTTTGGCTGGGGCTCCTTCGGCTCGGGTCGTCTCGCGTCCGAATGAGCCAGGTTCAGAGCGGGGCTATGGATTGAGCGATGTTGCTTTCCGTCGGGCAGGATCGAGGACTTCAAATCCGAAACGGCTATAACACAGGGATATCGCCTCAGGCCATTGCAGTCCTGGTCGTTCCCAAATATTGTCCTCGCTCCATGGAGCAAATAGGCTGTTGGGATGTTGTAGGATGAGCAGCACATCTCTATCAGCAACCAAATCTCGGTCAATTTCGTCCATTACTCCAGGGGTCCTAAAAATCCCCAGGATATTCTAGGCTTGCGAAGGAGGCAAGCGCAAGTCGAATCGTGGTAATACGTGCAGCCTAGTTGCTACCGTGTTAGCACCGCTGAAGCCGGTACCCAGACATTCGCCTGGTTGTAGGTGATGTGTAGGATTTGTAAGAATGTGACACTGGTTGTTAGTGACGGGATCGAAGTCTCAACTTCAAGATGCGCGATAGCGATCGTTGAGGTTTGACCTGTACAGCCTGAAAACGGGTGGTTGGGAACCAGGATGGCTAGTGCGTTGCTAAGACTCGCGCCTCGGCGGACGTACGTCACATGGGTCGAACTCCAGTTGGTCAATCGGCGCGCAGTTCTAGATCTGTTAGGTCCTGCTTATCTAATACTTCTACAGTACATCAGTGATTCCTCAAGCCACAGAAGCCTCAGACCCACACCACCACCACTAAAAACGTTAACTAAAGATTTCAGCGACACCCGTTTCGCCCTTTACTGTATACTGTAGTATAAATTATCGGTCTTGACTATACCGTACTGTACTGTACTGTACTATACATGTACCAGCATTATAAGGTCTCTGAGACCGAGATCAGCGGTGCGGTACGTGATTCAAGTGGGTAATGATGACATCAGTAAGTACTCGGATATCTGTTGGTCTAAATGGTCTATTTAATAGTTGTTAGTACTCGAATCTTTTGAACAGCATACCCAACTAGCTCGGTCGACAACAGCGCATATGAATGGGTCAGCCCGCCTTAAGACTATGATTGGCCAATATGCCAATTCCAATACCTGGTGAGGGCGGTGAGAGGTGTGCCCATAAGCGGCGGCAAACGGTGTCATCTTTTAACGCTTGATTTGGATTGGTTGGCTGCGACTGGCTCATGAGATGTACCAATCAACCAGCTATATATACGAGTAATATAATTTGAAGAATACGATTCGTCCTGAGGGCTAGCAGTCTTACCTCCAGAATAAGAGACGATGCTTGAAGGACATCTTGAATTATGAATGCTATGCTGTTGCCCAGACCGGATTGGCCAAAAGAATTTGCATCTAATACCCTGGCCCCATGAGTCAATCGTCAAGGATCTGCGCTCTGGCCCAACGAGGCGCGCCAGAGAATCCCGAATTGTTAACAAGATATCACTGGCCCATGATTTGGATCAATACATTCCCAAAACAGGGTTTCAATGGTCGGCACAAATTTCTCCCAGGGTTACTGTAGCCAATGTCAGATGATCCTGAATAATATCGCGCCTTGCATGCTGTCTATTCAGCTTTCATCTTACCCCCTCGATTTCGAGAGCTATGTTTGTGAGCTGAGATGAGTGATGATACTGTATTGTACTGTACTGTACACACACACACATACACACATAATTTTACTATCACGCCCGGCGGGACTGACCCGAGAGGGCAACTACTGCTAACTACTGATACGTTTCACAAAAGTGGATCCTTTCCTCAATAAGCCCATATATCTTCAGCTTCCGACTTATGTCTTCTCTCATCTGTCCTGTTTCTTCGGATTCTCGTGCGTTATTAATGTTCAGTTGGCTAGCTTGAAAGCTCTTCTCCAAGTGTCCAGCATCCTATCCTCAGCAACTGAAGCGGCGCCTACTGTCTGTGGCACGAGGTGATTAGTGTAAGGCGGCTGAGAAGTGGTCGAAGGTATTTAGTTTTCATGAGCTGTTGTTCCCTTAGCTGTTCCCTTGCCAGGGATCAGTATCGAGCCGGCCTGTGGCTATCGCAAATCGTATTGTTGCCTGGACGGCCTTCATATCGGGGTTCCAGCTCTCGCCGTCAGATGTAGCTTTTCCTCCTAGGTAGAATGAGATATTACCCCTCTGAGTGTCTGTGCATTGCAGCATCTCCGTTCGGTGTTCTGTCTATCTTCTGCATCGAAAGAGAAAATGTCCGACCGTCTCTCTTTCTTCTCCGCAGTCGCATTGAGCCGACGGTGCAGCTTTGATTGGGAACAGGTACGAGTTCAGTCTTATCATCCCTGTCCTCATTTGGGATAGGGCTGTGGCTCCCTTCCACTTCTGCTGATCGTATAGTTGTCGTGTGTGTTTGCCTAGCAATGCAGTGTCAACTTTCTTGGACAATTTTCCAATCTCATCCGGCAAGCTGCTGCTGGTGCCTCGGGTGATGCGTGCCATGTTGAGTGTTGTCGATCTCACTCTAGGGATTGGTGTCTGAGGCTCTTCGCCCTGCCGTGTGGCTTCTTTGGCCTTCTCCTTGGCGCGGGTCCAGAGCTCGTCATCGTCTCCTGATGGCAACCACACTACCGTAATCTTGTCGCATTTCTTCCTTAGCTTTGCAATGGACTCATAGATGCTGCAGAGGTGTTCCTGGCCAGATTGTCGACGTGGGTTTCTAAGCGTAAGCACAGCTGCTTTGTTCCTCGTCAAAAGCGTAATGCTGTGGTACCTGCGCCGCTATAGCTGCCCAAATGCATGTGCCATTGCTGATAGTTCGCCCACATAAGGATTCTGTTCTGTCCTTGGGCCTAGGGTGACGGAGAGGTTGTCGACAGTGGGAGCGTCTCAGACATGTTTGCGTGTCTTGATTGCTGCCCCGACACCAACCATACCGTTCCGCGCCGAGCTGCTTACGGAAATGAATGCAGCCCTGTTTGGTTGTCGTATTAATTCCGTATCGGTAATGGTTCTTACACTCTTCACCCATGGCGCCAGTGCGAATGGGTTGATGGTTTCCATATCCTCCATCTCTATATCTTTGAGTGCCTGGTATACCCACGGGGGTTCCAAAATGAGGCGCAGCTACCGCCGAGTCACTTCGGGCAAGAAGTTAAGGACTAAGACTTAGTTATATTCGTCACAGGACGGAACAGCAGCGTTGAAAAAACTTCATCAGGTTCTGTATGTAGACGACTTTTTGGGACTTGGTCACTAAATTTGATCGTGCCTTGGAAGGACTGTCAAGATTTTCACGAAACGTTGAAGCACGGTGGCATTTATACGTGACCTGTCTGGCTTGCCTGGAACCTATGAGGTGTTTTAGAGTAGACTTATACCGTAATATGGCTTGCATATAGTAAAGTCAAGATCATGCCAGGTACGATCAGGGTATCATTTTCAATGGTTGAATAAGACTGGGATCTACTACAACCACTGAATGTCAGATTGTGTGCGGGTGATTTGCAACCAAATGTCCGTCATGACTCGTATCCGGACCCTTACCCATGAGCGCCCTGCTAGAGTCAGAGTCGCACACACAAGCCAGATGTAGTACTCCGTAGCCAGATGTTTCTGCCGTGTTTAGACTTGTGTGTTCTAGCCCTGGCTTCGAACACATGGAAAATGGGGCTTGTGAGCACAAAATTGGGTATGCGTATTCATGAGCTTAAGTGGATCAAAAGATAAGGAGAACACGATGTTTAGAAAGAACTGTAGTTTTAGAGGCACATCTTGGCGGCACTAGTCTTGTTGATGCGGCCTCGACAAATGTGGTGTCGAATTTGACAGTCGAGCAGCATGAGCGGGTCCGTCGGAATCGTCTCCGGCTACGTCAGAGTTGGAAGGGGTGACAGACTGGCTCGGATAATTTGAAGAGATAAGGAGCGAGGGAGTCCTAAGAGAAGACAACGTGCAGATACAATTGCAGTGCTTTTGTCATCAAAACCTCGAAGATGTGAACGAAATTGCTTTATGGAAACGAAAGAGTAAGTACTGTACAGTATGTAATGAGATGATCCACGATCGAAAGTGCCAAGCGGCTAAAAACAAATATCGGTTGGTTGCTGGTTAGACTAATCGTCTGCTGTTGGGCAGTTCATGCTGGGGGTAGCATTGGTTGGTTCCGTGAGGTATTTGGCGCTGGACGCGTTGTTGCGTGACTGGTAGGGACGATTAACCAACCATTGACGGACATTTCAAGCCTAATAAGAACCAGGAATAGCGTCGAGTATCGAGGTGGTGGACCTTAAAATCGAGAAACTGCTATTTTCGACCCAACCTATCCCGGGCCAAGATTCGAGCGACTACCAGCATACGGTCTTGAAAGTAGGGCGTCTCTTTGCTGATGAGACGTGGGTCCCCGATCCACAGGATCCCAGTATGGCTTTCAGGATGTCCTCGTCCCATGCCAGGAATATCTGGCCGACAAGGCATGACGTATAATTAGTGACCCCACTACCTACGATGCAGCCGAGACAAAGGACCTTGACTATTCTCGACGCTTCCATTTCTAATCATTTCTTCAGCACAACGGCAGGACAGAGAATCACAGCTGACGGAGCGCCTCCGCTTTGCAACGTTCGTTGACACGCAGGTCAAGGAGCAGCTGATTAGTGGATCCAATTCCGACTTCAAGGAATGTCTCGACAGCTTTGTGCGAAGGCTGAGCTTGCATATGCCCTTTCTGATTATAACTAAACTCAGGTCTTTTTCAAACGGCACGCACGCTTCACGAATACGTAGTACGCAATCTCAATGAGGAATAAGGACGACCTCAATTTGCACTTAGATCGTTTCGGCACATTCATCAAGACCTTCGCCCGCGTACTCACGTGCTGGACACTTGTTTGCCTTCCATTCCCACCTGCCTTACCAGTCGAGGCTTCCAATATGAACTGGTCAGTCCCAGCCTATGTGGCTGTCATGATCATAGCCATGACGGCCTGGTTTGTGCGTGCAAAGAAGCAACGGCCTAGCCCTAATGAGCATATCGCTATAATTATGTATGCTTCCCAGTGTTAAGCAGAGGATCCTTCGGTGGTAAAGTAGGACGATGGTAGTCGTGATTATGTACGGAGGGAGGGCCTGTTTGTTTGGCAGCATTCCGAAAGCAGGCATCTTCCATTGGAATAATTAGATTCAGTTCGTCATCTTCAAATGTTCCGTCCTGGGTGTTCGCTGCAGTAATAAACAAATAACGACAGGCACGGAGGATCGAGCTGTTGGTGACAGACTGCAGGTGCAGACTGCAGCATACTTGCAGTTTCTGAGACAGCCAGTACGATCAAGAGGGACAACTTGGCTTTGAGCAGTGGAACAGCCGAGCAAGCGTAGACTATGTCCAAGTTATTACTCCTCTTTCACCTAAGTCTGCATTTACTCTCAAATTGTCACTCCATAGAAGGTTAAGCCCGCCGTCTTATTGGCATCCCAACACTCACCTCATCCCTTCGGGGCGCCCATATTTCTATTATGCTCTCATCCCCGATTTGAGACATGTTGGTGCCGCCATTGTGGCCGACGAGCTGGTAGTCTTTTTCAAATGAGTGGTCCAATATCAAGCCCTTACCACCCGCGACCGTCCGTTGATCCTGTTACAGTATTGGTACCCTAAAATCAGAATTTCTAGCTCTGCAATCTCTTCTTTTGAACAGACCTGCTGCCAGCACATCAATATTAACCACTCTGAGCCAATCCACATCAGGCATTCGCAATTCCAACTGTCTTGAACTTGTACTGTATTCGGAGCCCTCATCACATATTAGAAGTATGTGGCCGGCCTCGCTGGTTGCACGAGACACTTGCAAAATTGGCATGGTCTCAGATGTTCTGATGCCGACTGTGGAGACTCAGATCCGGATCCGGACCTGTTTCGTCGAGGGGCGACCTTTCTTGTTACTCCCTGCGTCGCTACCTTGGTCCCGTGGCCTCTTGGTTCCCGCGGGGCTTTGGAGGTTCTCCCATAATCCCTGAACCTTTTTGTTCCAGTATTCGACCAACTCTCTGTGAACTATGTTCCCTACAGGCTCCAAGGTGTCCTCCCATCTTACGAGGTAATGCAGCTCGCCATCCTTAACCTCTTCTCCAACGATCTTACACACCGTCCACTGATACAGCGTCGTATCGTAGACTTCGTTAGATAAACAATCCCCTTGATACGATGCAATTTTGTGGGTTTCTGCGGCCGCCGAAGGTGTACAAACCTTTTCCCGTAACGCCTGGACCTTGGTGTTCCATTTTTTGAGCACACCTTTGAGGTGTACCATGTTTCTTGCAGGCTCTAGGGTGTCCTCCCATCGCAATAGGTAGTGCAGCTCGCCCTCCCTGACTTCTTCTCCAACAATCTCGGAGACCGGCCATTGGCTCAGCAGTATGTCAGAAACTCCGTTAGGTAAGGTTTCTCCTTGTACCACCGAGAACCTGCCATCGCCGTGCGTGTGCGAGACCGCCGAAGGCGAGCTGCTGATATCTTGTGGATCTGCTACGGGTTCTTTGTCGAGCTCAGGCAGTCGGGCATGTACAGGGGGGACGCGGCTAGATGCATCGATGGACACGGGTAGGGCGGAGTTGGGACTACAGCTTGCGATGGCGCCGGCTGCAAGAACCCTGGGATCCCTAAGTGATGTGTTTTCGTTTGTGTAGGAATGCACTTCACTCCGATATGCAGGATTGAAGGAAGGGCTCTGGCTTCCGGGGACCGTTTCTCTATGTGTACTGCTCGATTCTGGACGCGGGGATTAGCTGGTGCCTCGAGGCAGAAGAGCAGTTGTATCGTACCGGTTCTGTCCCCTTGAGTTTCCTTCACTACTTGTGCGCCGACTGGACCTGGTGGTACAGGCGATGCATCCTCCGTGAGGTCATGCACGTTGATCGAGGGACCTAGGTGAGGCTGAAATGAGGGGGATCTCTCTCGAATATCTGCGCTGCCGTTCTCGAGTGGTCTAATTGACCGGCTCTCGCAGTTCTCGTGAAATTGTCTGCCTTGGGGTCTTTTTTCTTCGCCTCGCAGTAGTTGGCACGAGTAAAAGGCGGCTGGAATTTCAACTGCAAAGTCATTATGAAAGAGTGTTTGATACAGGAGAAAGGGGGTGATTTTGTCAGAAACTGGTGACATTTGGAAAAGTGTTTAGAGAGGGTCGAGGGCAGCTTTTATAGCTGGGGGGAGGCAGCCGGCCTGTAAGCAATATTGACCCTCCCCCCCCCAACCGCTCGGAGAGGGATTTCCCAGTCCGTGTTTTAAATCACAAGCTATGCAGTGTGATAAATACACGGAACTGCTGGAGGGCGACACCCGAAGTTTCCTATCCAAATGCAGTGCGAGAATAGTTTTCAAGGGTGTAGGCTCAGATGTCCTCAAACGTGGATCTGGCACATAAATGATCCGATAGACATAAATGATCCGATCTCGCCCTCCATCGACCAGGCTTTCAACGATCGCCCACAATGCTCTCATAAACTGTTTTTCAATGGGGACTTTCCCACAGGAGCTCATCTGATGTTTTTCCACTCATCATACTCAGCACGCAATGCTCCGACTGTCTTCAATATATTCACAAGAGACCGGAGATTCGCACACCCGTTTTTGGAGGCTGCACACCTGTTGATGACTAATCGTGCAGCCCCATGTGCACGAATTCTTTTTTAACTAGGGGCTGCCACGTATTTTGTTAACGTCAGTGCATAAGCCTGCATATCCCCCTATGCCAACCGTCGACTGCAAGGCTGAGGCGGAAACTTGTATATCTAGACCATATAAGGGCTCAATTCCATGGTGTTTTGAGCAGAATTCACGCTCAACTACGTGCCTAGCCCCCACCGAGCACTTCTATCTCTGGTTGCGTGCTATCACCGTCGCCAGCCTCGCTGGCGAGTTCGTCTGCAGTCAGGTCTACGTATCCTAACTGGTTGATAGTCCTCCGTATCCCTATACGCTGCTTCTTGGCTACTGGCGGGGCGCTGGAGGATACACCCGGAGGAGCAGATCGTCGTCTTGGCTGGTGTTTTGCTTGCCTCGTGAGCCTTCCCGCCAGCCGCTGGACTCGCTGGACAGTCTTTTGCTGGGCAACGCTGCTTCTGACGTCCTCGTGATCCAGCGACTGCAGGGTCGAGTTATTTCACTCCCAAGCCGAGTTGACCCTCTAAACAGAGGTCGTCGTCGCCCTCGTCTTATCACCTGACTTCTTGCCTAAACTAGAAGTTATTGACTCATTCCTCTTGGCCACTATTAACTTCCCTCGGCTTCTACTGCTCTGGAGGATGCCTGCCTTGTCGGTGGCAAAAGTGGCCTGCTTACGAGGCCGTCCCTTCGTCGCCTTAACCCTCTCTGGCGAGAAGATAAGAAGGAGCGGGTTTTCTTCCGAGAGGTCATGATCAAGCCAGAAGAAGTCGTGTACGTCAGCCTTGTCAAGGGGGATCTTAGCCTCCTCTTTGTCGGCTATTCGACTTGCGCAGATCAAGCCAAAGTACGTGAATATAGGGCAAACGCAGCCTACAGGCGAGCAATTGCCCCGTAGGACTTCTCCCTTCAGCATATGTATTGCGTAATTCCTCGTCTTTGAGAGAAGCTTAAGGGCTGCCCACGAGACCTGCAGTGGAAGGCTTCCGAGCCACTTCTGCCCGTTAAACTTCCGAAGTAACGATGTCTTCTGGCGTGCTTCTTCCGAGCGGAAGTTCCGAGCTGCAATCTCTATAGACTTGTGAACAGCCTCAATTAGGTAGAGAAGATTCCCCATTCCGTGGCTTAGATACACCTTCAATTGTCAGTGCGAGCTCTCTGTTGAGGATTCTGCAGGTCTTGTGGGCAGCCCATTTTGCCACTATTGCTTCCTTCTTGTCTACATACCAGGTCTTCAAGTAGTCAATTATCGCCGTCTGGTCCCAAAACTTCTCTTGCAGATGCTGCCAGGCTGTCTTGTAGACTTCACAATTGGTTGAGTACTCCATGAACTTGAGCAGGTCAAACAGAGCCTGTCGGGTATAGGGGACGTCGTCTGGCACCTTCGACAGGACTGTTGCTTGACTTCTTGTCGGCGCGTTTAGCGAGGCTATATATCGCGATTGTGGTTGCGGCGTTCCAGAGCACAACAACCCACAGGCGGGCGCGTGTGTCTGCGATCTAGAAGCTGACGAGGCCGATCTGCTCAAGGACAAGAGGTAAATTGGACGCGGCCTTCTTGGTCTTCTTCCTCCTCCGCTTCCGTGCCCATTGGATTGACTGGCTTCTGCCACTTCTTCTTAATGTTTAGGACCACGTTTATATTGATGTAGAAGATACAGAGTTGGTATTAAACCCGAGGAAACATGTGCTCCAGAGCGTTAATTAGAGCAGTCTTGTAGTCGGTAATAAATAGCGTTGGCTCGTCGGCCTCGCAGAGCCGAAGCACTTCTTAAACCTGCTCTAGAAGCCACTGGAACGAGGGTTCCTGCTCGTTGCTGACTACGCCCTGAAATAGAGGAATATTCTGCTTCATATAGGTGACTGTTGTGCCTTGGAAGTATGGCATCTTCTTGTTTTTGGTTGAATAGGTGCAATTGAGCGAGATACAGCGATAGAAACGATTTTCTTGCAACAAGGCCAGTTGCGCCTTCTTGCACCAGAAGATACCTGTGATCCTTCCCTTACTATTGGTGGTTTAGCGGAACCATGCCTCCTTCTCTTCGAGGAAATTCAGTATTGCCTGGGTTGAAGTATAAATTCCTTGCTTCTCCCTACAGTAGTTGGCTAGCTAGTTCTTTATTGTATTGGGTCCTAGTTTGGCGTCTGGGTATTCTTGTTGGAGGAGGAGTTTGAGTTGTTTCGGCTTGGCAAGGGACGGGTTTTGCGCGCTACGAGCGAAGAATTTGTGATGTTTGTTGGTTAGCTTGACCCAGCCTTGCTGGGCTTTAGGTACTTCCTGCGGCCTGTGGTGAGTATGTGCCCCTTCCTCGATAAGCAGCTTCTACTTGCCAGATGTCTGCTTTGTTGCATATGCAACTGCTCGCTATCTGCAGTTGACTTTGATTGTGGTGGCGTTGTGATGTATGGTAGTCGAAGGGCGCTGGGTACCTTGGCTGCACTTTAATATCTTCCTTCTGGTCTTTGAGTTTTGGACTACTCCCAACCAACCAGCAGACCTTGTAGCCTCGTCTAAGTCAGCCTTTAGCTTGTTGTACGTATTGTACCTATCCTTGAAGAGTTTCAGGAAGGGGGGAGGATTAGAAAGTGCTGGGCGACGGCGGTTTGTAGCAGTAATATTGGAATTCCATTGATGGCAGTTGGCTTGCCATTGCGGCTCAAGGCCCAAGTAGTCTAGGGCGTCTGCCATTGTAACAATAAGAGATGAATGTTATCTGACTGGATAGGGATAAAATTTGATGCTGAATTGATTGATTCTACCAAGAACTAAGCAATTGAGCGAGGTTTGGGCTGTTGGTGGGTGAGTGTTTCTGGTGGGAAGAGCAAACGTTGAAATCGCGCAGAAGACTTGCTTAATTGAACTTCGTCATGACGGTTAAAAGCCCAAGCTTGACCTACTTACCCCTTCGATCCATATTGCTCTCTTCTTCTTACCCTTTGGTTCTTGCACGGTGTGATTGAAACCTGTGTCTGGGAGCAAGTGACTTGAGTAGACTAGAATACTGAATACTGGTCGATATTTTGAAGCCATGGAACTGTGATCTAACTTTCCGCCCTCCCTTCACCTTAACGCTAATGGAGCGGCTCCTTATATACCCAGGATGTTTATTCACTCCTTCACATTTTTGACGTGCCTGAACCCCGAGCAATGATTTTGTACCACTGCGGCATGACCGCGCAATATACAACGAAGGGCGTGTGGTGGTCGAAAACCTGTGCTTACTTGTGTCGTAGACCTCAATATCGAGCCCCAGTATTGGAAAGCGCTGAATCATCTGGAGAAGTCATGCTGATGACTTGACAGCCATTAGCCTGAACTTCACATTCCCTCTTGTACGAAAGCAGTTCATCTCGCAGTCTCCTCTTGCTGCTGCCCTAATTTGAGCTCTTGAATCTGGATTGTATATCAGCCGATGGGGCCTCATACAGAGCTTTGAGCTTTTTCTTCAGTCGGGGCCCAGCTGACACGGATTCTGCCACGCCCGTAAGTGGCTGACACAGACACATGGATGCTCGGCAACAACGCCCAAGGCCTAGTTTGCCGTATTCGACATTGGTGTCAGCCAGTCCTAGCTCGTGAAAATGCTTTCTATATGAGCCAACGAGGCCAAGGCTACCATTGCCATCCAACGTGCGCTGAAGTTTGATCAGAACGAGGAGTTAGCGGCATTGATCGAGGTCATCGATAAATGGCAACACCGCGAGCCTACCAATGTATATTGTGTGCAAGAGCAGTGCCTTGAGCATTCTTCAAAATTTCCACTACCCACACGTTATAATTTGAGGGATTAATTGTGCTGTAACTTGATGAATCTTGTAATCCACAGAGAGGAAGCCCGGCACTTTCATGCCGTAAATTCAGCTACCCGTCTGCAAGGGCTTCTTGGCGGACGATTCTGAAAAGTGCCATTTACATAGTATTCACCAGCATGACCACATCCGTTGTAATCTTGTGGATCTGAGGCGAGGATATTCTCCCAGGGAAGGGGGTCCACGGGGTGCTAACAACTGATGAAGTGGGTTGACATAAGCATTATAGCTGCGATGACGTTTTCGTTCAGACTACCTCGCTACCCGGTAGAGACAGCTGAGAACTGATGAATACCAGCGTTCCGAGGCTCGCTCTGCCTTATTGCCCATTGATTATTGCACGCTATCTTCAAGCCTTCCTTCTGCCACCTCGCGCGCCTTATCGCCCGCTTTATTGGGCCTGCTGGCAGATCTCGTCCTCGACCCCACGACGGCGACTGAGCGCTCGCCCTTCGCCGCTTTGGCTCCGGGGGAGCACGGTGCATTAGTACTAAAGCTGCTAATATAAGAGGTAATACAAAATGTAAAGCAAAGAACCTGTTTAAAGTTGCATTGTTAACTGAGAAAACCTCCTCGATTGAACTCAACTATATGTTGTCCAATTCATGGAACAGTACTAATTAAATTTGTAATAGCTGCAGCACCTCATAGTGAGAGTTGCCCATATGGTAGCATGTACCCCAAAAAGGCTGTAACAACTAATGCAACAAATATTACAGTTCCTATTATTTGATAGCTTGGAACCTATTTAGCGAAGCAGAAGATCTATCTCAGCCTACGTTATTTGTACAGGCTGATGTCCTGAATGGAATATGGAAAGAAGGATGACGAAGATGAAAATCAGACAGGATAAGGCCGGTCGTCCGATAGTGCGTCAAATTCCAAGCCTTGCTTGACGAGCTCTGCTTCCACGTGGATGCTCCTCCACTCGTACGCTGGTGCGGGGCCCTCTGACTTCAGCTGGAAATTTTCGTTGTAGCGACCCTCCTCCCACCGGGCGTAGGCGCGGAGCAGTGCGGCCTTCTTTTAACGGCATTCCTGTTTAGCAAACAAAATCCCTCGTTGACTAGCAGCCATTTGCAGCCAAGGGACATGGCGTAACCACACTTACATTTCGAGCCGGCCAAACGCCGTGTCTGAGCACGCCTCTATGTATTTTCATCTGCAGACTTGCCTTGACCTGCGCCCTCTTGACCTCGCTGATGCCGTAGGCTGTCTCGGGTCCAAGATAGTCTCTGACAATGTTTTCCCACATACTGTGTCCCCTGTTCGCAGAGCGCCGCTGTCTGATGGTCCACAGCCGCCTGAGATCAGCCGGCGCACTGGCGTCCAAGTATACCTCTTCCTCTGCCACCACATCTGTCTCGCCACTCCTGCCGGCATCCTTACGAACGAATTCGTTGGGCACCGATGGCCAACCTGACGACTAGATATTACTCGAAGGACCTATTGTTGCGCCTTGCATCTGGCTGGGATATGTCTGAAGCTCAATAGGTGTGGGCTGTCGTGAATCTATTGGAGAAAATCCTAGTATTAGAGGTATAACTTGTTGGTCCTGCGCTTGCTGAGTTTCTTTCCTCACGTCTGGTGGTAGCGGTCTTGATGCGTCTATTTCGGCAATCGAGTCTAACGGGCCGCTGCCACTGATTTTGTAGACATCCTCATTCGCCACGTCCTGGAGATTAAAGTAGGGCTGCGCGTCTGGGTCCGGCGTCATAGGCTTCGCAGATGTGCTGTGGAGGTCCAAAAGGCGGACGGTCTGTGGTGTTAGAAAAGGGTGTCCGAGGCACGGAGGACTTTGATTGTAAGATCCAACAGTGCCAGGGTCCACATGGGTCATGGTGGCTTGAACGGCCATGGGAGAGGATCCCTGGCTCGATCTACCAAGGCTGATAGACTCGGAAAAATTTACCTCGGACATGTTGAGTTCACTTGGCTGCTGGAGACTTCAAGAAGACTGGGCTTGCTGCTGTAAAAGTGGGCTCACAGAAACCGGGATCAAGAGGCTGTTGTGCAAGACAACAGGTTGGTCGGAAGCTGGACGTGTTGGCCGTCACAGCTCATATAGTTGCAAGTATTCTCACGCGCAGAGGTGGGAAGGAGAACGGGTTCTTGCCCCGCCTTTCTCGTGCTGTGCGTCACTTATGTGACAATCACTACCTTCGATTCAAGGAAGTACACTGGGTGCGATACAGGTTGTCTGGGTTTGAGCCCCTAGTGAAAAATACGCCAATAGTAAAGGGATCCAGAGCTTCACGGATGGGCGGCTGATGCTTGTGTGATATCGATTGGAAGATGACTAGCTCGCATTTCGCCGAGTAAACCACTCACGCAAGCAAAGCGGCTAATTCAATTCCTGAATAGCTTTTCATTTACTGACCAAGTCTTGTTACAGAATTGATTGGCTTGTTATCTGTTTAAGGGTAGATCCCTGCGCACTTGTGTACTGTGCAGCAGTGTGAGCGTTTCGCTGGGAAACTTGTCCATTCTACGGCAGAACTTGATTGGCTGTTGCATCAACCAGTAATCACCGCCGGTTAATCAGTGAAACGCTGCTAGGTCCCACCAATCAAGTTCTATAGATCCAATCATTAATTGATTAGACTTGTTTGTGAGACACTTGGATTTGCATAGTATTGGTTGGTCCGGTGCAAGCTCGCTTCGCAGTTTGAACCTATAAAGTCACAATCCTACTTCTCACAAATACTCTAGGGTGTATCTAAGCATGGAAAACCTGGCACATTCATACATTTAAAGCAATTACATGTCTTGATCTTCACAAATTTCTCTTTTCTTTGGACGACATTTTTATCAGGAATCAAGCAAAGAGCATCTGTTACGAGAAAGCCTACCTCTGATGGCAATGGACCCAGCCAAATTCCCCCAATCCGCCTTTTATACCCACTCAATGACAGATATACTCGATGCCGAATGGTGGAAGTTACCATCTGGTGCAAGAATGCAGCTTGAGGGTAACTTACTATTTGTTCTGTCTCCTCAAGTAATCATTTTAATTGATGACAAATAGTTGCCACATCAAGACCGCTCCAGTTCCTGGTGGTAATAAAGGGCGCATATCTGAGGTGGGACGTCGTTATGGAAATTGACCGTGAAGGTTATGTTCGTAGTATGAACCGAAGTGAGAACCTTTGGGCGGAGCTCAAGGAGCAAGAGCTGCAATCCGAGAAATTAATGACCTGCACGGGCCTCAAGGCAGTAATCATAATAGATAAATACTTAGGAGCCAGGTGGTGCGGTGATTCTATAGTGTTTTGGGCAGATATTTATTGTCTCCTCGAGACAAGAGCGCTTAGAATGCTTGGTGGCAACGTTGACGAAGCTATCTTTGTGGCACTTACTAAGCACAGCAGACACAACCGGTGGGTGTGAGTTTTTAACTTACAACTATAACGCGGATGGTTTTTGTGCAAACGGCAAGTAACTTGTTCGTGGTGTGTCAGGGAGAGAAAAACAGCCAAAGAAGCTTCGCCCTGACATTTTTGAAATTCCGAATACATTGCAGTTAGTAACGCCTCCACCTAGACGTCGAAGTAGAGCATAAAGTAGGCAGTCGAATTGATGCTCTCTCAAGACTCTGATGAATCGATCCTTCCTTACTGGAAATGGTCCTCATTAAGATATTCGTCCAGTTCGCAATTCAGCTCCACGTCAAGCGTCGCCGGCCTGTCGAAGCCCTCGCCAATACTAACCTCGTGGGCGCTGACAAATGTCCTTGGATTTCTGGTCTTCTTCTCCTTCCATTCTATTATGGCGCCACTCATCTGTGGAACCATCACTGATCTTGGGCAATCTGTTGTCGCTTCTGGATCCTCACACAGTCAACGGCGTCCAGCTCAGGGCTATCATTAGAGCGGGCCGCGGACCGAGCTTCAAGCTCTATTGCCCATTCCGGAGCTGACCCGACTGGCAGCCTGACCCACCCCTCTCAGGTCTTAGCGGCTACCGCCTGAATCTCCTGCGCCGCCTAAAGCTGACCCCGTGATTGCGTGGTGACCCATAACTCAGGACCTGACTGGCTGATCGATAGTATAGGAGATCAATGGCAATCATAATAACCGAGTAGTAAGCACTTGTATATGGCTATCCACAGCCTTCCTTTCCGATCCAATATAATCCCGTATTCTACCCTTGAGGTGGCCATTCGATCTCTGGGTAATCAAACGTTACTAGTTCCAGTACTCCCCGCCAACCAAAATCCAGAGTTTAGCGGACCATTGAATTGATGATTTTGGAATTGGATATTTACTGTAACTTAGAAAGAAGAAATTATCAAGTGGTTGGGCTTATACAATGCAAAAGAATCAATACGTACCCTAATATAAATAGCACATCTACTTCTGGTGTGATGGACTTTCAGAGTAGATGTCAACCCCTTCACGCGCATAGTATTTAGTCATGCACACGTTGAAAAGATGGCAAGCACAAGTTCGTTGCGAGCTCTTTACTCCCGGCGCTGTTGAACAAACCAGAAACAAAATATGGATAATCCCGCTCTTGGTTATTGGAGTCATTGGAACCATTTCAATTTGCACCTTTTATATCACTCAGAGGTTCAGAAAAAATGGTCATTGTCGGGCTCGGTGCGAAAGCCTGTATGCAATGCGAACGATGATGGGTGAACGCGGGGCCTCAGCGGACCCCGAAGAGTTCGAACTCCAACGGCGGATGTTGATTTCCAAGTCCTTGGCAGAAAGGAACCAAGTCGAAAGGTCTTTGGGCCCACCTGAGAGATCTAACGTTCCAAGCGGGAGCCTATAGTCTCAACGTTTCAGTCCACACTTCCGAGACAACGCAGCACATGGCAGCGGAACCGTTGTCTCGGCAGAACGGGGTGCGGGCGGCAAATGCACAGGTGTTTTCGAAATAGGAAGCAGCACAGATGAGGCAGGAGTCGTTTGTGACCCTCCCCCCCCGGACCCACGAACAACGAGTGCTGCGCCGCACCCCGATCCCCATAAAAACCCTTCTTTCTTATCGGAAAACTCTTCATGTTCATGCTCGACAGCCAGCCGGTCCTACCACTGACGCGATCCAACCATGGCGTCACTGTCTGCTGACGATAAATTTAGGCAGATACAGGAAATCATTCGAAGAATCGAACAGAAATTGCGACCCAGACAACTAGTGGATCTTCAAATTGTTGATGATTTCGAACTTCTCAAAAACGTTGCCGTACCTGACGGCGCGTCCGAAACCGTGGAGACAGCTAATATGGACTGGGGTGTATGTCCAAAGTGCACGATTTCGGGAGGTAAGATTTTACAGAGTTGTACCGAGTCTAGCTTCCTATGTTGAAATTCTCTAGAGCATTGCTATTGTGATGACGACATCGATGTTGATGACGAGATCGTTATTACCCACGGACTATCCTCCTCAGCCGAGAACACAACCTCACCGTGTACACCATGGTTATGTCGCGGCTGCGAGGAAAAGTTCCATAGCATGACAGGAATGTGCGCCAATATCAGCCAACACACAAAGAGCAAGTATCCTGTGGAAAGTTGCCTCCAATATTTCGCCCAGCCCGCCCTTGCGGAAAAACACCTTATGCACGAAGCTGCCGTACGGGATATAGATCACCATGACGCATCAAGGAAACGAAATATTGACCTAAAATTCTATTGCTGTGAAAGATCCGATTGTAAATAGTGGACGCCATGGGAGTGGAGGTGTAAATCGCATGAACTTCTCCACGATGTCTAATACTCCGATGGAGACGATATCCTCAATGGGTCGAGGACAAAGAGAGATCAATTAGGGCAGCCCAGGCCTAGCGGCAAGGAATTATACCAAAACCCTCCGTTCTAGCCACCGTTAAATTCCTGACCTTTAGATGGGAGTTCATAGGGCGGTGTAAATATGTATAGGTGATCTTAGTATCGATGGAACGGCCGAATGTGCCGCCATCGTGACAGTCAATATGGACGACTAAGCAGATTCATTTTATGTGAAAAAGGCAGAAACGATAGAACACCTTGGAAGCGAGAGAGAGATCCGAGCGCGCGAAGTAAGAAAGGCAATCGAGACGTGCGCGAGTGTGGAGATGACTACAGTCGCTGAAGTGCACATGGTGACAGGAACACTGGGCATGGATCTGCAAAAATATTTTAGATGAATTCTAAATATTTAAGAGGCAATCCTTCTTCGTTTCTTCTGAAAACCTGCTGCCAGAGATATTACTTGAATATCTTGCTCCTTCCCGCGCAGGCGTCTCCGTGGGCCTGCTGGTAGGCTGGTGGGAGTTAGATTAGATCTGACATGAGATTGATTTCATGGCCCAGATCGACCAGAGCTGCAGCTTCTTCTGGCACGCTTGTTGACTCCATCCCTGACTTAGCGCGCACGTTGACCGCTGCGCATTTTTTCGAGATTGTGAAGGCTAGACAAGTCCGAGCCGCTGCGACGAGCGTAAAGCCGGAGGTTTTGGTTGACTGGTGCCAGAGCGACCGGGCGCCAATACCTAGACGCTCCCACAGGTCTGGATACATAGATATATTGTGGTTCATCTTTCAAACCAAGACCAGTAGTTGACATTGCACTACGGATCACCGGATCCATGTATTCTTTTCAACATTCGCAGTCCTAGCCTTGGGAAGACACTCATTGAGCACGTTTCAAGGGAGGAATACTTGGGCCAGGTTAGATCCACACGACAGAGCCAAAGCACGGTTCTGCGCAAATAATTTTGAACCTGATCCTGTTGCAGAATTAGGCTGCTGCTTCGCCAGGCCCTATTTCGGTTCACAGGGATGGCTACTAAATTCAAAGCAGCAGGACGCGGCTGAGCCATTTCTGGGCCATCAGTCCTGGAACAGGGCCCACAAAAAGCTCAACATCTAAATGTAAAGCGCCCGAGCCAATAATACTTACCATGCACGCTGCCCAAATACAAATAAATCGCCTTTTTTAGTATCCATATGATGGCCCACTTATAGGCATACTATTGGGCCAGGTCTCGTTTCAATATGAAAGTGCAGGGTAGCACGTTCATCCAGGCACTGCTGAACGAGTATTTAAATGGAAACGGACCTTCAGACTGAGGTTGAGATTGTTGACTCGTCCAAACCAATGCGGTGTAGCTTTGCGAATATATTCAAAATGTCAACAGAATATCCATTCGTGTTCCGGCTCTCGGTATGACTCCCCTCCAGCACACGACATCACTGGCTGACTTTCAATAGCTTCACGTAATCTTCCTCTACATAGGCTCACTTGTCTATCGGTCACGAGAACTTAGTGGGCTCCTACCAATCGCCATGTTCTTCACGTCTTGGATGGCGATTGGCGTCCTAACATGGTCTCCCGTGATAAAGCCACTCGTATTGGATGTAACTCGACACCCACTATCGTACCTGGCTGGTTTATCCGTGCTTTTTTGGATAGCATATATTCACATATACTTGTCTGCTGGCCTCTCAGAACTTTCAGGGACATCACAACTTTGGGCAGCGGCTATCCTGGCTCTGTTTGCTTTGCGAGCCCTTGTTGTAGCGAGTTCGGCTTTCAGAGGCAAGAACTGATCTCACTAAAGCGTTGGAAAGAAATGAGACGATACGAGGGGATCTGCGAAAGTGGCCGCGCACATTTAGGAACCAAGGGTTTCAGTCATTCGTTTACCATCTGTCTGTGATTCCAAATCATGCGAGTCGTTCCTGGTCCATTGGCTCGAGATTACAACCCTCGGAGGTGTTTAACGGCCGTAAAGGCCCGTTTCCAGTCGGCAGTTGAGATAGAGATTAGAAAACATGATAAATTTTCCTTGCCCCATCTACTTATCTTTCTAAGTTACATTACGAAAAATTATCACTGATAGTATAGAGCGAGATGGTTTTGCGGGTCAGTTGGATTGATCAAAATATAAGTTCGCTACCGAGCCCTCCTCAGAGTACACAGTATCTGTCTCCTGCGGCGTCTAGCATTTAATAACGCCGGTTTCGCGTATGGAGGCAAGAAAGTAGCTACGCTATGACCACGCGACCACGGTTGCCCTCGGCGAGGGCTCGCCATGAGTGACGATGTCTAGACGATATGCGATATGTATATAGAGTCTAGCTCCCTCGGGATTACTTCTCGTCCTTCTGCTCCCGCCATTGCTGAGCTATGGCAATGGGGGTATGCGCCCAGCCCTTCTGCACAAGATACACATGTCTTAATCGAATAACGTCCATCCCTGCATGGCGGAAAACCTTCCGTGCCGGAAAAAATAACAGGTACTTTGGCTTTGAGTAAGCCAAAAATTCCACGTACTACGATATCTCTCAAATTTTTATGTAAAATAACGTCCATCCCTGCGTGGCGGAAAACCCTCCGTGCCGGAAAAAATAGCAGGTGCTTTAACTTTAGGCATGCTAAAAACTCTACTCATATCCAAATCTCCTAAATTTCTACATAGGTCGTATTCTCTAGCTACTATTAAGCATCCTAAGCCCCTCCTACTAAATGTTTGCCTTGACGCTGCCGTCCTGGCCACCAGTCCACCAGTCCACCAGTCCATCAATCAACTAGCCACTTCTTGTGGCAGGCTTTTCATGTAACTTATGCTGCTGATTTCCGGTGGGCAGATAACATTTCAAAGATTTGTTGCTTCTTTCGGTGGCTCCCACTCCATGCACTGCAAGCCCCGACCAGTCCGGCGTATTCTGTATCTCATCTTTCGGCACATTCATTGATAGCTTCATGATGCAGTGTCACAAGAGTGGTCCGGAACGATCCATTGCTTGGAGCTAATGCGGATAATGTATATTTAAAGTGATGTCATTTTTGGCGAGTTCAAATGTGCAGCAGAGTCCTTTTGGGACCTCTTGGGACCTCTTGGGACCTCGTGGGACTTTCTGGGACCTGTCAGCTGGGACCTCGGTCGGGAATGTCAGGACTCACAGTAAACGTCTCCAGGAACAAATGATAAGTCCCATGCTCTGAACTAAAGTTGCTCATTCGCCCACTCAGACCGAGACCGACGGTCGCACCCGAGTGGCGCACAGACCAGGCAACCTGGGAATTCCCGCTATCCAAAATTTGCTTTTTGACGTGTTTGCGGACTGGCTCATACAGTACTGTACCACATAGAAATTCAACCTAGAAATGTATAAAAAATATTCGCTGTTGGTGGGGATTAGAGTCCACGTTCAAGTCATACCTTGGCTGCGGCCAATCAAAAATTCCACTCACCTTTTAGGAGTTCGACAGGCTTATAATCAATAATGTCTCTGCCGTCCTGCTCAACGTCCCATATCCACTCGGAAGGGAGTTGAGGGTCGTGAAATCTCCTCTTTCTATTGATCGGATTGGCTAGTTGGGGTTATGGTCTATGTGCGTTATCTACAACTCGAAATTCTACTGGCTCAGCAAGTATCCACATGAGAGAACCAATCCGCACTCACAACATTCGACCAATACGTATGGGGCCTTTTGTGACTTTTCAGGGTCAATTCAATTCCTAACCGAAGTCGGCGGGTCGACCTAGCCTATTCATCTAGTTATCTTATTCGTTAGCTTCGTTATTTACAACCAAAGCATTTGCTTAGCGGAATTTCTATACTAATGATAACGGGCATCAAGAATAAAATAGGGTTTTGCATCGTGGAATATATGAGAAAAGTAAGAAGATATATTGTCTATAAGCCATTGTGAAGGGGTTTGCCCCCTGCCTAGCTCAAATGTCGCTAATCAAGGCCACATTTTATAAACTTACTAGGCCCAACAAAAAACACGTTTAAAATACATATGATATGCAAATACAACACACGGCTTTATAGTTATTCCAAAATATTGACTCCTGCTGTTGGTCGGTCTTCATGTGCACACGAGTGTTGCTCGGTACGGTTGTATTCATCTCTTGTTGGTTCGTTTGTTGTTCGAGGGAAGGGGTAGCCGAAGGCTTCAACCTTCCCATCGCAGCTATGGTTTGGCTGCAGTGGTCTGTGCACCGCCAGCTGGAACCAGCTGGCGGACGGACCGTCAGCAGTGTGGCTATCTACTGTACATCCCTCAGCGTGCGTCGCACCCACGATACGGCTTATACCCACACTGGCAGTCTTCTATTAAGTGGGTGCGTATGCTCCAAAAACAACGTCTCCAGACGTATCAACCATAACGGTTTATCGTTCCTCCGCTCCGTCGAATCGTGATCAATTCGAATCGTAACCAATCAGCGTTCCCACCGTATTGCCGCGCCGCTTATGTCGCATCTTGGAGGTGTACCACGGAGGCGCGCTCCGGAGGTCAGACTCACTTATGCGTAAGTCTTTTTGCGTAGCGATTCTGGCAGTCTTTCTGTTCAAGGGTTGAAGTGTATTTCAGGGGATCCGAGGCCCCTGAAATTGGGTACAGAAGGGTAACTTGTGTGGTACGTAATTGCACTATTTGGCACGTTCAGATGCGTGATTCGTAGCACTCAGATTGTGCGATCGACGTATCCCTCAACCCGAATCGTCAATTCGTTCGTGCTAACGAGTCGCTCTAAGGCCTTGTTTGGTGTCGACTTCGTCATTGCGTCGGCCGGGTTGTCATTGCCGTTGATCCATCGAATCTCGTTGATCTCCCTCTTCTCGTACGCTTGGCGAAGGGACATGATGTCAATCATCAGCCTCTTTTCCTTGGTTGTGCTCAGCTTGACGAGATACTCGTATAGCGAGTACGAGTCTGTGCAGATCACAAGTGGGATCTGCGGTAAGTCGAGTTGATCTGTAATTAATCGGAGGGTGGAGGAAAGAACAATGCCGATATCGAATCCGTTCGCCATCCCGTAGATCTCGGAAGCAAGCACGCTTCGCGTGACTCTCTTGCACTTCGTAGAGGACCAGTGGATGATGTTGCCGCGCACCGTGCACTCCGTGCCGTTGGTATTCTTGTTCTCATTTACGAGTGCGATCACGAAGCCGATCTGGGAGCTAAGGTCCCGATTGTTGGCAAATGAGCCGTCGACGAAGACGAGCAGCTTCGCCGTTGCCAGATCCAGCGGGATATAGGCGAGCCCTCGTTTCTCGTTCTTCATCTGCCAACCAAGACGGCGATTCAGCTTCTCAACATCTTCCTTCTCGGGTGTCTGAACTTGCGCAGCAACAGAGAGGTCGAATGAAGCTTCCGGTTGACAGATTGAGGCGAGGTAAGCGGCACGAGCACGCTGCTCGAGGTATTTCTGGTCTCGATCAGTCGCCTTGTAATCAACAAGGTTAATCTTCGTAGCTTGCCCCTTCTGCTGCACGTTGACGGTGCCGTCAGGGGTAATCGTCAGCTTGTTGCCGTTGAAGTCGAGCGGCTTCTCCGGCGACAGTTTCTCCTTGGGCTTGCAGCGAATCTCTGCCTTCTGAATCTTCTCCTCTTCTTTAGCCGAAAACTCGTTTGTGCCGACTGTGAGGGTGTCGTCTGTCTGCATGCCCGTGATGCCGAACTCCTTCTCAGTGCCATCTGTAATCAGGAGGCATGGATTAAAGGTTGACGTCTTCATATTCAGTTCAACTCGGTGGTGCGTGTGATATGTCATCCACCAGTGTACGCCGGCTTCGGCTATGCCGTATAGAGGCCGTATAAGTCGCATGATTGTGCCCGGAGGGTAGCGGTCTGCAAGTTCAGGGGGTAGTGCTGCCAGAACCGTGCGGTTAAGCTCTGACTTTGATTGCGGGTATGCTTGCGTAATGTCTCGAAGCTCAATGATCATACCCTCTGTGATAAGGGTTGGTGCAATCGCAAGTAGCAGCCGTTGGCTAATACGCTGGATGGTTGGTGATTGCGTAAGGATCTCTTTCTTCTCATCATCATTATACCCCTGAATCACAAGACGGGATTTCTCGTATGGCTTGTTGTCTTTGCCCTTGATCTCTCGTACCATACGTGACTTGAATAAGCGGTGTGGGCTGTGTACCTCTTTATCAAAGAGCTCGAAGAGGAAGACGCCACGGCCGATCAGATCTGAGATCTCGGTGGCATCGGATTCCTTAAAAGGGTCGCCTGGGCTATTGATTACGCCATCGTGGCGCAGCTTCAATGCTAGTGCGTAGTTGTCCTTTTCTCTCTGCGTAATGAAGATTACATATCGGATATCCTCTTCATCCTGGGGCTCCTCATCCTCAACAAGGTGTGTATCACTTCTCGTCTTCGGTTTGTTCTTGGATCCCGGAGGTCTACCGCGCTTGCGCAGCTTCGGAGGCTCCAGAGGTACCGGTGCCGAGGGGGTAACAGCATTCGAGGTTGTGAATTCCGGAAGGAGGTCATCGTGTTTCGAGTCCTCTCGAAAGTATGGTCGAACAAACGTTGATCGGAACTTCGTTGGACCGTTGGGTAGATCCAACGTTACATCATGTCCTTCGATGGTAAGTACCTTGTATGGGCCCTGCCAGCCATCCTTTTCTCGCCATACCCGGGCATCGCTCTGAATAGGCATCATCAGTATATCCGAAGTCTCGGGGCCGTTCCGGGTATTGGCAGCTTCGTTGATCTGCCTCTCAGCAGACAGCTTGCGAACTGCCTTCATAGCTTTCTGGATAGCGTCAGCACGCTTCAGAGTTGATGGCGTGGGGGGAGAATCAGCAGTCATCCGGGGAAACGCTCCGAAGACAAGCAGGGTCGGAACCAGGCCGTCAGGGCCACTCGTATCGTTCACGGCCTTGAGTGCCATTTGTAGGAGGGATTCGTTAGCGTAGATATCAGAAAGTTCAGCGTGAAGAATCTGAAAAGCACGACGAAGAGGTCCGTGGTAACGCTCAATCTTGCCGACGGACCAATGTGCCTCTGTGGGGACCTGCTTGCAGGTGATTCCCATAAGCCTTGCTTCGTTTCTGAACTCGCTCGAAGCAAAGTTCGTACCAGCATCGTGAACCAGCCAGTCTGGCGGTCCGAGGTATGTGTCGATCCACATCATACGGAGGGCTTCCCAAGTATCCTTTGCCGAGAGAGATGGAAGGAATCTTGCAGCTTGGAAGGAGGTTGATGCGTTAACAGCGTGCAAGACAGGCTTGTTGGCGAGGTACATCACATCAACGAGAAGCTCGTAGTTGAAATCATGATCGTCCTTCAGAGCAAACTTGAATCTTCGAGGTGCAGCGCCATTGAGTTGGCAGTGATGGCAGAACTTGCTGATAACCTCGAGAACGTCGACATCAGCATCGTGGCCTGCATCTCGCAGCAGACGAGAAAGTCGGTCAACTGTAGGGTGTCCGAAGCGGCGATGAAGTCTCCGGAGCTCCTGCTCCGTGAAAAAGGCGCCGGCTTCGCGTTCTGAGAGAAAGAACCACGGGTGTCCCCATTTGCGAATCACAGGGACGGTCTTCTCGGTACCATCAGTCCCATGCTGTACCATCTCGTTGGTTGTATTACGAAAGTATACACCCAGTTTATCCATATCCCTCAGACACAGAAGGAAGGGGGTAGGGGCGTTAATAATGTGAAAGATGATTGTTCCGATTATCGTATCCAGCTGAATCGTGCCCATTGATGACGTTTCTGATCCCTTACCGAACTTAATTACGGCACTGCCGGCACGAGATGTATCCATCTTGACAGAAGGGTCTTCGCGTTGGAGGGCCAGATACTGATCGTGGCCTGCTGTGGAGACCTTTGCAGCTCCGGTATCAGGGAGAATGCCTTGGAACTGTTCGCGAGAGTAGCGGTCCTCAAACATGAACTGTGATGCCAGCACAGCTGATTCTTCATCAGTAATAGCGTCCCTATTACTGCCATCGTCCCCTGAGAGGGAGTGAAGGAAGGCAGTATCCATCAGGTGGTGATGGGCGACGTAGCCTTCGTCGTCTTCCGCATCAGTCAAGTATCCTCTTCCGAAGTCTTCTGGGTCGGTCGAGTCAAGGCCTTCATAATCAGCAAGAAAAACAGCATAACCAGCCTCTGAAGTGTCGCCACCATGGTATTCAGCTTGGGCCAGATACTGTTTGCGCGATTGGCGGCGTTCCTCCATAGTGTGGTTTGTTGACCAGCAGCCTTCCTTGCCGCAGACGAAACAGCGCTTCTTCGGCGTGAGCTGGCGGCGGTTATCAGCGCGTAGGAAACGGCCATTGCCACGGCGAAAACTGCCACGTTCGTAGCCGCTATGGCCAAAACCGCTGCGTCCCCGTTGGCGGTTGTTGGTATACCGACGGTCAACGTAGAAGATATCGTTATCCTCATCATTCTCATCCTTCTGATAGAACTGGCGGACGGGTCTCTTCATGCTTAGATCCAGAGATGATCGAAGGTCCTGGAACAGGCGTTCACATGGTCCCGCTGGGGTAAAGAGTGCGTGCTCAAACTCAGGCACGCCTTCACACGCTCGGATGACGTTCATGCGGAGAATCTGCTCCCCCTGGTACTCGGGGCCAAGCGCTCTCTGGCACAGTTGAAGCCTATCTAAGAGAATGCGGAGGACATCCCTCGGAGACTTCTCAGTATGCTCAGAATCATTCCGCATGTTGGTGAACGAGAGGTTGGTCCAATCGTGAAAGTATTGCATACGGTTGGTATCTGTCTCGAAGTGATCCTTCAGCTTCATATATGTTTCGAAGAACGTAGCGCTAGTGCCAATGTGGTTGATGTAATATAGCTCTGCGCGTCCCGTAAGAATACGGGGAAACACTGTAAAGAACTGTTCAGGTCTAATAGCGTTAAAATAGCAGATGTTGAAAAAGAGTCGGACCTTATCATCTAACAGATCATATGGTTCACCGGTCCACTTCTGGTTCTGATCCCAGTTCTTGATAAACTTTGTGATCTTGTCTGAATCAGGGTATCCGTTCATTACTTGACGTGGAGGAAGCATAGAGTAGTCGCTGGCCATATCAATGTTGCTAGTAGCGTTAGCAGCATATGTGATGTTTCGTTGGGCTTCCGTATGTCCCGGGTCTGGCGTACCAGCTGCGGAGTATCGCTGTGGCGGCAGCAGTTGATTCTGAAGATCAAGGAAAGTTCTCGCTGGCTGCTGAATCTCAGCAGGTGGTGCCGGTCGCTGCCCTTCGGCAGGTGGTGCCGTCTGTGCCCGTTGCTGTTGTTCAACACTCTGAACAGGGCGGTCAGGGTCCGTAGATTGTGCCTGCCATTGTTCGTATGCCGGGTGTCCCGGAGGAGGTCCCGTTCGCCTCGGGGGCTCGTTCCAGACTTCCGCCGCTGCTCTGCCCCTGGGGGCTTCCTCTCGAATCATGGGCAAGCTCTTCACTCTCGCCCACACGCGGCGGTAGCGAGAGAGTTCACTTATGGTTGTCTCTTGTTCGATTTCCTTATCTGTCCACTCGATATTCTCCTTAGAGAGAAGAAGAACAAGCTGGGGAGAAATACGGTCTCTCTTGGTTCCAGTGTTGACACCATGCTCTCGGAGGTGCTTCCTGAGGAACGGCTTGATGCTCATCATCTCGAACATCTCTGCGGTCCATCCCTCGAAATCAGTCTGGAATGCAAACAGCAAATCATCGTCAACCTGTTCAAGGTTATCTGTTTCATCCATGAACTGAAGAGCATAGGCGTTGGCACGTTCGGGAGTAATATTGGCAATGTTAACTTGCTGGTCCAAGAAGTTAAGATCTACAGCGAGCCAGTTTCTCGCACCGATCTTGAATCGTTCCTTGAGTTCGTCAATGAATGGCTGAAGACGGTGGTCCTCGAGGGGATCGTCTGAGTCGTTTGCAGCCATCGTAGCAGCTATTCAGCAGTGCTACAGAGACGAGCGAAAGAAAGGGCTCGTTCCAATACTACCACGGCTTGCAACCTGTAACATCTAGACCATGCACCTGTAGGTGGTGATCGCCAGGAATCTATTACTGCGTGGGTTTACGCTAGAATTACTGTCCTTCAGGGCTCCCCGGTGTCTTGTTGATGAGTAATCTGGGGAGGGGAAAACGATGGAGAATGAAGGAGAAGTGTAAAGGTGTTCAGGTGTTTTCAGTGCGTCTGGGCGCCTGTAAACGGGAGGGTTGTGTTGATCAGAAGGTCGCGAGGGAAGGTTTCCGACCGTGTTTCGAAGCGTGCCCAATGAAGGGGTCGAAAGGGTTGTCGTTGCGTGATGGAACGCACCAGTCGGGCGATATCTCCTCTTCAGCCAGTCACCGCGGGTGAGGGCTTCAGACGTGCTCACGAAGGAGGACAAGAGTATGGCGTCGAATGGTTTGAATCTCTGCTCAACGTACAGTCGCTACCGTTTGGTCAGAAGTTGCGTTGAGGTTTGATCGTAGCGCAGATGTCGTCACTCGACAGCAGATCTGAGCGCCTTGGGGCGATCGTTTCCGCTGGCGATGGCGATCGTGATCTGCCTCTTCAACCTTGCCGTTCTGTGCTTGCCAAGCAAGCACTGATCAGTGTTGGTCGGTCTTCATGTGCACACGAGTGTTGCTCGGTACGGTTGTATTCATCTCTTGTTGGTTCGTTTGTTGTTCGAGGGAAGGGGTAGCCGAAGGCTTCAACCTTCCCATCGCAGCTATGGTTTGGCTGCAGTGGTCTGTGCACCGCCAGCTGGAACCAGCTGGCGGACGGACCGTCAGCAGTGTGGCTATCTACTGTACATCCCTCAGCGTGCGTCGCACCCACGATACGGCTTATACCCACACCTGCCTTTAAAAGTAATTAGTTGTGTAAAGGAACTAATCGTAGCAAGGCTACTAGGTTTCTAAGGGTGAGTAACTAGGATAACGGCGTTTAAGAACGTGCCTAGTCTAGCAAAACCCGATTTGTTTGGTACCATTAGAATTTAAGCTCCATGGGTTGCAAGGCAAACGATTTGCTTTCCTTGCGGCCAACTAGACCAATTGTCAAATTTTTCTGTTGCCCAATAGTTTCTAAGTGGTTAATTTGAGCGCACCAAGCGATATAACGCAATCTAACCAACCATATTTCGAAAACATGCGCAATTAGATAGTTTGGTACATTATCCTTAGCACTTTGTAGTACTATAAACTAATAGCTGCGATTTACAAAAACATTCTTATTATATTAAGTCATTTAGCTAATTTGCATACCGTTCAATAAAATTTGCTCGAGAAACCCGCCGTTGCAAATTAAGAGGCATTGGTCTTTGGGGTGCAAATAGATCCACAAGTTTGTCAGCCTAGAATTCAAACATTTCTTTTTAAATTATTCTAGCTATCCTAGCAACAACAAATCAAATTCCTTCGCCGAATTGCGAGAGGTGACTGAGATCAAGCCTAATTGGTCGGTCTACGACGGCCCCAACAGGATTATCTAAGCACCTCCCCAACGAATTTTACAATGGATTAGAATGGATACATCTTAACATCACATGCTATGTACCATATTAAGTATATCCAATAATGTGCCATGCTAGGCATATTGTAGTCACATCTTGTGTAAATACTGCGACTAAGTACCTGCTGCCAATATACAATACAGACGTTGCTATATTTTAATCTTACCAAAATATTAAAAATAACCCTTGCCAAAGACCACCTTTGACGTCTAGGGCCCTCAATTATGACTAGACACTTGGTGGTACCGCGATGTGCATGGCAGCGCAAAAGTCTTAGAATTTAAAAGAAGCTATCTATTTTAACCTTACAGTCTAATAAACAAACGTTGTCTACATTACAACGTTACATATTTAATAAATATAAAATTAAATTAGAGTTAGAGACTAACTTATATTCTAGCTTTGAATCCAGCTTAGACGGTGGATTAAATGATCCCCTAAACAATGGAGTAGGATGGAATGTCAATGTTCCTCGCTTTAATTCGGGCTATGGCTCCTAAGAAGAGGATCCTAACAAGAAAGCCCGCTACTACAACGAGTTACTGGAGCAATTCCAAGCCAAAGGTCCTACGTTAGCGGAACACGCTAGGAATACGATGAAAATGGAAGAGAAACAGGAGGCCAAGTAGGATAAGTACAATAACAACAGTATCTACTAAGAATACGTGCTAACACTGGTCGGGATAGATTCTGCAAATATAGGAGGCTTGACCCAGTCGCAGCGCTCAAAGAGTGCGACCCTCCCACTTTCAAACTATATGTTGTTTAGAGAGTTGAGAATTCGCGAATTAAAAAGGAGTCGTTAGTCCTTATATACTAGAAACTTCTAAGTATAGTTTATTCTTAGAAGATAGCCGCCTAGATGAGGGAAGAGGTGCTTTATGATATTCGTAATATAGGTAGAACCTTTGTCTTTAGTGCATCTATACTAACCTTTCTAGTGGATCTATATATATATAACACCCACCTACGGTTTAGACACTTCTAAGAAGAATAAGGCTAGGCTTTTCGTCGAGGATCTCGCTGTGCTATTGTACCATCATTGGGTTAGAGATGAGCAGATCTTTCCTTATGAGCGCCTTCGTGTTCAGCTAGCTGCAAATCTGATCCTCGCTGGCGCCACAGCTACGCGGCCCGGCGCCCTCATCGGCCAGCTACTGTATAAGCACCTAGAGTTTCAGCTATTCCCACCCCTTAGCGGGGACATAAGGACGCGGATGGTGCTAAAGGTGAACCTCAAGCACATCAAGAGGTCCAGTGGTACATTAGACCCCAAGGAGTTTGCCTTCCGCGAGGATGACATGCTAATATATGACCCCTTGATACCTATCATAGCAATGGCATTAGCCAATGGCGCATTCATAAACGGGTTTGCAAATCCACAAGAGATATACAATTTGATTGTCCCAAAAACAAGTGGCTGTCTCCAAATCCTGTAGAAAGAAGAATGGTGTTAGCGGCCTGTATTTCGCAATCTCGAATATTCTAGAGACAGTGTTTGAGTTGCACTTAACAAGGCCCTTCCCTACGCCAAGGAACGCCGGCACCTAATCTAACTTGGACGCTTAGTTAGGCTTGCTAAAGACCCCAAGTAGTATAACCTGCGCCGTAGGTTAGGCAAAAAGCTAAACGGTAGACCGCCCTTGTGCGCTTTAGTTAAGAAACAAGACTAACAAGTAGTAGATGCTCTCACGCCCAAGGAAAGAAATAAGATCATAGGTCACCATCAAGGGGATTCCAAGGTATACGTACAGTACTACATATCCTCTTTCAACGATATAGACTGCCAATCTATATGCTTTGGAAGCGCCCCGCAGCACGACCTGATCCACATCGCCGGTCGGCTCCTCCGGCACGGGGATGCCCCAACATCCCTCACGGCTCAGCAAAAAGCAGAGATTAACCAAGATCCGGAGCTGGCAGGCGCTCGCGAGGAGAGGTCCCGCGCGCTGCAGCGACTAAAACAACATCTTCATTCTCTTCTCAACGTTTTGTTTTCCCATCACTCGAGAATCAGGGTGAACTCTCATGCGTCCTCCATCCCAGAGTAAGATAGAAATCCAGGGAAGGCGCATTGTTGTAGACTCCTATGATCCGTTAGCATGAATCCCTGTTTCGATTTTCTTCATATATAATTACCTTCATTTCCAAGTCTACGATCTCATTGGACGATTCCATTTGTGTCTTCTCGGTTGTCTCCTTCATTGACTCGTCTCGATTGAGATCGCAGCTTTCCGCCAGGATGGATGGCATATGTTGTGGGCTAGAGGGCCGCTGTCCGGCATCCTCTGCGTTGCTTGCTGCACGCTCATCTGTATCCATCTGGGCTGGCCTTGAAGCGGCGGTATCTGGCTCGGCCGGCGTGATGTCTCTATCCAATTCCACAGTCGCTGAACTAGTGGGTGGAGCATTGGGGTTTTTAGCCGGAAGACGCTTCCTGAAGAAGGCAAAGAACACGGACGGCCGCACCGCAAAAGAAGACACACCGCTCCCTTTTCCAGGCCGTGCATCATAAATATGTTGCAGAAACAGGTACTTGCGATCGGCCTTGTACGCGTTACAAAATACACGACCACTCCTGCGCTTGATGTCTTCTCTAGAACTCGGAACCAACATGTCCGGTTTCGTCTTATCAGGCTCTATCTTAGAAGCACGCTTGAATATACGGCTCACTTCATCAATGTATCCATCAAACTCAGACTGGTCATAGATGAAGCGCTCGGGGTCCCGTGCACGGAGAAGAACATCACGTGCCAATTCGTGATCCGGGTCCGACAAGCATAGTCGGTCGATCACATCTGACTCAAACCCTACCTGTGCTGCCAGTCTCGCTATGCCGTACCACGCCTTGGGGTCAGGCCTCTGAGGTGTAGGTTTATCTTGATCGTCTTCTTTCTTGGGACACTCAGCGACAAGGTCAGTCCAATGTCGCCAGGCGTACAGCCATACTTGTCGGTAAGCAAACTCGAATTGGTCCTCGCTGGAACCATCTATCCACTGGTAAATATTTTCGTCTTCGTATTTCTGCAGTGGCCATTTATTGTTAGGAAGCCTGCGATCAGTGAAGATATGAATCATTGCCTCTCGGGTAGAAAGCTTAGAAGGACCACAAAGCTGTCGCAGAATTTTCGCAGGCGGACCCAGATATTTGATATCCTCATCCAAGCTGGACAGAGAGGGAATCAAATGCATGATGGAGCACAGGCTCCTCCAGATAGTCTTCTGATGCTCACGGCTCTTTACTCTTCGGAACAGATTTCCCTTGTCAAAATGTCCCTCGAGGATCGAGCGGTCGTGACTAGAATAGCCTGGCGCCCAGAGCTCAACCAGCCTCACTGTTTCAGGATCCAAGAGCGGCATAAGATGCCTCTTTTTGTAGAATATTTTGATCCATGATCGGAGAATATGTCTGAGATAGTTGGAGACTTCCTACTAGACACTTGTTAACTCGGAGATTCGACTTGGAGCCTAAAACTTACCTCGGGACACTTTAGAGGCATGAGGATGTGTGAAATATGGAATCCGCAAAAAAGTGCAGGAAATGTGCGGCGAAGAGAATCGAGATCACCTAATATGAGCTCATTTCCAATAATCTGCTTTAAATCCTTCCGCTTGTCCGGGCTGAGACGGCCCCACATTCTCTTTTCTGCAAATAGAGTTCCGGCTTGTTTGTTAGCCTTGTCAGCATACTGGCGCAGCTTTAGGAATATATCCCCGTCGGAGAAATTTACAGAGTGACAATACTCCTCGGATAAGCTTGTCCTGAGATCAGGACTAGCATCTGCACTGTTCTTATCCCTGAGACAAATGAGGCAATCGTAATTACATACCCTCGAGGAACAGGTCAATGGTCTACCACCAGTCTCTGCGTCGCAGAATCTTCTTAGCTGCCTCGACTCGATGCAAACCTTGGAGGCATTCGATGGCGACGCCATCTGGAAACTTCAACTCGCAAGGCAGCTCCTCCTTGCGTAAATCCGCCAGGAGTGCGTCTTCACTTGCGCCGGGAGACCTCTGAATAGCGAGGTCCAGAATCTCTCGGCCGATTATAGCGGGGATGTGATTCTTGGGTTCGAGTCGCAGACACCCCACATTGTTGAATGTGTCCCTCAATGTTGCTATCACTTTCTCATTAGCTTCGCGGGGACACAGGTCCCCGAAACGGAGATGTGCAAATTGAACCCGGGCTGTCCCCCTGAAAGAAGTACCACGGTCCCGGTAAAGCTGGTTTTCAATTGCCGAAGCTTGGTGCTGACCCATAATGGATGACATGGTATAATACAGCTGAGGTGAGGAGCCAAAATCGCAGATTACAAGAATTGGACAAAGGTTGTCTTCTTTTATTGCTGACCAGTCTCACTCTTGAGAGATCTATGGCCAGATTCAGAACCAAGTTGTCGGGGAAGGAGTAAGATTAGCCAAGGCGTCACTGTACAACAAAATATCTCCATGCCACTGGTCGCTTAGTGTTACTGGAACCAAGGCCACGAGACGGGCGCTATTATTGTGATTTCCAGTATGGCTGTAGGAGAAAGTTCTATTTAGCAACACGCTCGTTGGTTGACCAGATTTAGCACTGAAGGACCAGATCCGGGCTCTAAAAGCTCCCGGTTTTAGCTACAATGTATCAAAGATTCAAGATATTCACTTATCCGATACAATATGAAAAATATAAGTGGCTCATCGCCTTGTTTACAGCCAGTCACAGCCGCTTGTTATTTAGCCACAGCCCATGGCGTAGACTGCCTCGTCCCTGAGGTACGCGCCCTAGTCCTGAGTACCAAGTCACGCTGACTATTGAAACCACGAGACTGTAGACTTTTATCCCTCGCTGTGCGAAGAACATCCTACGAAGTGCCACAGCTTCCGCTTCACCAATAAGGGATGGCTGAAACGGTGCATATATAGCCGACCTTAAGCGCAGGTCCTGGATCCAGCCCGAGAAGCCATGAACAAACTATTGGAACTTAAAAGGTCTTTTCGGATAGATATAAAAATAGAACGATGCCTAAATCCAGGCCCTGGGCCTCTTTTCTGAACCTTGGTGGTTCCGCTTGAGTACAAAAACGTCCCTTGATGGGTGGGTACTTAAGCAGATGAATCTCATGCAGGAACAAGAAATATACTGGGCAGGATCGATAGAATCTTCAACTCGTGTCGAACACTGCTCATTGCCTCACTTAAATAGTTACTTGAATTTATCTCCACTATGTTCAGACTTGCAGTCTTCGCAGTTCTCGGCGCCGCAGCCCTTATCTAAGAACTTGAGAGTGATAAGGATTAAATTCAGACTACCGACTAGAGGGTTATTCCCACCTACCATCCCGCATGGGGTTGCCGGTCACCCCCCCTAACCGGTCACCCCCACCACACAAACTCAATAACTATCACGACGTATTATTTAGCCACACTTAGGTGTTGAGAAGCAATTAGTATACCATTCTGATCTTCTGAAGCTGGTGATTCTTATGGTCTATTCGGTTTGCGTACTGCACGCTCCGATCGGGTCCGAACCTCAACGGGAACATCCTCTTCAATGTCCGCCTCTTGCTCAGCATCACTGACTCCGTAAATATCCTCTTCTTCTTCGACCACGATAGTATCTGCCGGTTCTTCTTGTTGATCTATAGGCGTGATGCCTTCTTCCATGTCCTCAACACAACCGCCTTTACTCAGAATATCATGAATACTCATGAACTTCTTGTTGGGGTTCGGTATAGCCTTTCTCTTCTTGGTACCGACTTGTGCCTCTTCACGAGCCCTTAACTCGGCGTTTTCTTGCTCAAGGAATGCAATCCTGGCTTGGAGAGTGTCGAGTTCTTCTGCCAGCCGCCGGAATTTGTACCTCTGTTGAGGGTTTTCTTTTGACATCGTTATAATAAACTGACGATCGACTGGGTTGTCTTCCGGCTCCAATTCTGCGGCATCAACACCCCTTTTCTCACGATCCGGCTTGCAATCAGGGTGATTCAATGCCTTCTGACGACTGACTGGCCAATTACTAGTATGGCGCCATGCTGCCTTGATCGTCTTCTCGGAGACTGCCTTGCGGGCTTTCGCTAGGCATCGTAGGAAATTGATCTTCCCAATGGGGGTCGAATCGGTGATAGAATCAAGCTTATCGATCTCCTTCCGATAAGCTGCTTTGAGGACATTAAAATGCCCATTGTCTGCTGGTTGAAGCCCGTGAGAAGTGTGGGCTGGGAGGAAGCATAGATAGACATTGCCGAAGAAGCACTCCTCCATGAATTCGTCCTAGTATAGTCAGTATATATGGTCTTCTATACCTAAATCGACGGGGCAAATACCGAAGTATGGCTCTTATGGCCATCCACAATGAGCAAAACCGCTCTGCCCTCATCGTGATCTCTGATAGTATTCATTTGCGGCAAGAAAACGTCCTTCAGCCACTCAACGGCGATGGCATTGTTTATCCAGCCATTCTCTGAGCAAATATACTTCCAGTGGCAGATCTTCTTGAACTCTCGTAGGAACCATTGGCCTTGGAGTTCTTTTCCTTTGAAAACAACACCCGGATCGAGGTATTTGCCCGAGGCAGTGATGGCGTCGATTATCGTGACCCATGATCGACTTCCACCATTCTTGACGAGGGCTTCCTTCGTCTCTTTAGTACCCATCACAAGGGAATCGTTCCCTAGTCAAATAGAGTTAATAACGAGTATATATCGTATAGTTCTCACGATAGTACAAACCTTTTCCTTCCATGATTCCTCCCTCGTCAACATTCACAGTCAACTCGGGTTCTACCCAGCTAAACTGCTCGCGATGGTTGAAATACTAGTTGACCGCCTTCGGAGTAAAGCAATCGAATCGTTGGGCCTCTTGTTTCCTTCCAATTTTGGTGTGAATTCGATCGTGGTGACGTTTCTTGAAGCCATCCATCCAGCGCTTCCCGAGAGGCTCTGTATCACCCTTCTTTTTGAGGATAGCCTCAACAACTTTGCGGACTATTCCGGCCGTCGGAGCATACCCAAGGGCTTCTTGATTGACTATCCAGTCAACTAGTCTCTTCTCCTCAACCGTAGATAGCCGTTGGTTTGACTTGGTGCTCTTAGACTTCGGGATAGTGCCATTCATTCTCTCTTGAAGTGTAGAGAAGGGAATTCCGTGCTTCGCTGCAGCTTTATGTAAAGAAAGCCCCTCATCGTGTACATCGAATATGGCATCAGCCATATCTTCTTCCGTATAGGAAGGCATCTTGGCGTTGGGCTGTAACGAAGAGACAAATAGGCTTGGTGTGTGAAGAGAATTGATTTTCGGCTTACGAGGGCTGTACTTGTGTGTAGGGTTCGGGGTCAGATTAATCCTTCTCCGAAGCCCCCAAAATGGAATTGATTACTATCTACTTGATTGCCTCAATGAGTACTCTACGCCTATGTAATCGCCATCTGAATAACTTCAAATTTGAGGGAATTGCGTATAAGTGAAGTTGTTGACTTTGTGTGGTGGGGGTGACCGGTTGGGGGGGGGGCGACCGGCAACCCCATGCGGGATGGTATTTTTATATATAAAACTCCCTTTATTAGGTAGTAGACGTTTAGGTCTAATAAAGCCCTTTATCCTCTAGCCGTTTTAGGTAATTATATATCGCAAACGGCGTCTCCTTATTCGTCGATAGGAACTAGCCGGAAGCGTATTTTTACACCTTACCTCCGCTGGCCCCACCATCACCGCCGTTTTGTCACCATCAAAGACAACCACAATCACAGGCGTAACTCATTCTGTCCTTGCGGGACTTGGAGATGCTCTCATCTTCGATCCAGAAAACGTCGTTGCTGAGATAGGCGACGTGGTTGAGTGGCATTTCCTGCCAAAGAATCATAGCGTTGCTCAGTCGTCTTTCGCGCATCCCTGTGTGCCCCACTCGTCTGTCACACAGCCGTTCTTCAGTGGCTTCTTTCCCATAGACGAGGGTGAAGCAGACACTTTGTTTCGAATAGTCATCGAGAATAAGAGCCCGATCCGGTATTACTGCGCGCAAACGGTCGGGAGTCATTGTCAGAGAGGCATGGCCGGAGCAACTAACCAAGACTTCAACTCTCCGAACACCCTGGCCGCGTATAAGGCCAAGGCTGCCAAGACCAATTCAACTATTGTCCCCTCTGAAATTCAGGGCGGTTTTGTCGGACATGATGATCGCAGGGGATGGGGGGCTTAGTTGCGCAGTCGATTCTTGTGCCCCTGTGGTGCTGACAGCGGAGAAATTTGCCTATAGAGTAGGCGTCTTAAAAAAGTTGAATGTCAGTTCACAATTTCTTTGAAGTGTCTTTGTCCACTTCGGTCCCGGTGCTCGGCCTCGGCCGAGCTCTATCGGCAGGAAAGTGAAAGCAGACCCAGCGGTCTGTCCACCAATCGTACCGTCCTGTGCTGTGCTACCGTCACATGGTGACTTTGCCAAAAAGAAACATTTGATGTTTACTTCATCCTTCACAATACAAAAATAATAGAATTTTTGAAGGCACAACCTCATACCTAGTGCTATGTCCATCTTTGTCATCCGTGATTCCTGAGCCACATCATGAAATGCGAGGTATGCATTCTTAAAATTCCGTGGAATTGAGACGCGAAATTTGATGTGGTTTCTTTTCTTAGCATGTATATTCAAAATTACACAAGGCGTGAGGCCCTTTCTGATCTTCATTTCAGTATTAAATTTATATCATCTTCCACCAGTTATTACATAAGAAGACCAGGCAACGTGGTTGATATAAATACTGTAGAGAATTCGGAGGCTACGCCCCTGATTTCGGCCTCTACTCAAAATAGATCACAGGATGTCACTGTGTGAAGACTACATTCCCATGCTTCGCCAGACCATTGGCTGATTGGCTGAGCCTGTTCCGGCCATCTCACAATTCAACCTCGTGAATATCTGTCGCCGCCCCTTCCCATTCTTTTACCAATATTTTCGATAAAATCTTGTGGATCCGATTACTATACGTGCACTGTATGATTGGAGATCCATCAAACGCAGTTTAGAGGGTGCCTTGCAAATATCTCTTTCTCCGGCTTAAGACGTCATTCCGTTGCGATCTAAGGCGTTTTCAAATTTACCATTCGTGGCAAACCAGTCGGCCATGTTGCCGACGCGCTGTGCTATACAACCAATCAACCAATCAGTACTCAAGAATCGAATAATGAATCTCGATTCGACAGGAAGTCCCAACAGGGGACCGTGAGGGCAGTCATACGGCTGATGAAATGGATTAGCCAAGTCAGGATTCAACATGACTGGTCAGGAGTGGAAATGCTCGAAAACGATGCGTACGCTGTTCCAATGACGGTGTTTATTATGAAGGTTTTAGCTTGTACTGTACACAGGTGCGGAACTTGGCGGCAAAAGTCCAGGACAGCCATACTTTCGTGATCTTGGATAATGGCTGGAATGTTCTGAGCTTCCGGCTGTGGTGAGGGACCTGATGATAGAGGATGCAGCAAAGTCTGCATTCAGTATTGTGAATGACCCACAATCGTTAGCTCGTCACCAATTCTTCAATCTGCCCGCGAATCGTAACACGCAGTTCGAGAATATAAGAGAAAATACTGTTCCGAGGAGGACGCGTGAGACGCTGAGCATTCAGAGTCTGACCACATGAAAATCAAGTATCGGAAAAAGGTCAAAGGTGAGACTCCGTCAGAGCAGCATGAGCTTAGGCTGATTTCAGATTCGCCTTAGGCATACAGCGGTGAACAATGGGGACCGAGCATGGGATGAAGATTCGACCCAATTTACTGAAAGCCAATCTGTTGTACTTATGGTTCAGGATCAAGATATGGACTCTAATATATTGAAATAGGGAATTTGATGAAACGGTGAGAAAAGGAAATGACAATGGATGAGAAGTTTGATGAGTCAAAATAATTGAGAATAGAGCTGCACGCAGAATGGTTGTCAGGTTAGAATCGCCATTCAGTACTGTACTTACTCTGGTATTGAGAAATCCTTTTGCTTGACTATATGTCAGCGTCAATTCCGCTCCTCAACGAGGAGTCATGTCACATCCTAATTGAGAGCGCAATTGTGCTCTCAAGTGTGAATGCATTGCAGGTGCATGATACCCGCACCAGCCAGCTCGTCGCAAAAGAACCAGCGCTCAAGACTCATGCGGAACGTCGTCTCGCTCCAGGCCTTGATGACTTGTAGAGCAGCGACCAGCTGGTACAGCTCGACAAGTCCAATTGTCGAGCCAATCGTATCTGCTTTTATGTCGAGCTTGAACATCTCCTTTGGCCCGAGAATCTTGAGAGTAGGGGCTCAATGGAGGAGTTTGAGAGTCATCTCATCGAACTGTATCAGCACATCCTCGAGTTCTGTTCTACGGTTCTACTAGACATGGATTGCTACAGCGGGTCGCGATGCGACCCGCTATGATGATTGGGAGGAAATGGTTTCCAAGATCAAGGAACTAGAACAGACCATACCAGATAAATCAAATACGGTGAACACATTTGCTTCACAAAAAATTCTCAAAGCGTTGGTTAGGGTAGCTGAAGAACAGTTTGAACACATTCGATCCTTGTTGTTAGTCGCAACGAAGCACCTATAAGTTGCTAAGGAGCACCGAGATGTTTCATCTTAACATTTTGCCGCTTATGAATATACCAAGCATGTTTTACTTTCCTAATTGGTAGACCTGCACTAATAGATAAAACAGTTAAATACTTAACACAATACACGAAGATTGCCCTATATCCCTTCCCGTTGTTTACGAAGCGCGATACGACAGCATAGACGTTTAAGGCAGCCCAAAGTGCAAGAAGGGCACTCGAATTCGCATCTAGCAAACAATCACGCAATGGGCAAATGACCCCTCCATAGAACCTCTCTTTTGGCTTGTGGGCCCTGCCGGGACTGGCAAGTCTACTATTGCACGTACTATGGCCGATTTTTTCCACGGTAAAAAGCGACTGGCTGCTAGCTACTTCTTCAAGAGGGGGGAGCAGGGCCACAATGACACCAGCCAACTATTTCCTATACTTGCCATGCAGCTAGCTAAGGCGGATCCTTCCTTTAAGGGCTATCTTTGGAAATCCCTTAATAATCTTAGACAAGAGGCAGTAGAAAAGAAGCTCTTGAATTCCAATTCGAAAAGCTCCTATGGCTCCCTGTGATAGATCTTCTATCTGCCGATATATGCTAATTGCCGAGGGTGATCGTTATTAACGCATTAGACAAGTATAAGCGTCCTAAACACCTCTCACAGATTCTAGCCCTAGCGTCTAAGCTCTATACTGTTAACACGATATGCTTGCGTATATTGCTCACAAGTAGGTCTACCCCTGATATTGTGGATGCTCGCTGGGAGATTTGCTATCGAAATCTAGACCTTACAGAGGAGCGCTAAGAGGAAACGCGAACTGATATCGCTACCTTTCTTAATTAGAGATTCACTAGCATTAGAAAGAAGTAGGATATATAGGAGGCCTGGCCAGAACATAGGCAAGTGGCTCGCCTAATAGATTTATCAACAACTCCGTCACCTCTGTTCATTTATGCAGCAACCCTGTGTCGCTTCATTGATTAGGAAAGAGAGGATCCAATAGAGCAATTGGATCTCTGGCTTTAACAATGCGACAGCAACCCACCTCAACTAGATCAGATCTATCAGACAATGGCTTTGGTTTCTTAAGCATGTTGTAGCTGCCGAAGGCTTTCACATGGTGCCCTAGCGCTAAGGGAGCTCCGTGAGATGATACAGGTCAGTACAGTCTCGACCTGAGAGCATTCTTGCGCTAACTTGTGTGGCACTTTCCAAGACGAACTCAGAGCTAGGTGAGTTTCTCAACGATGCTACTAGGGTCGTCGCGAGCTTTGGATCAGTCATTGAACACGCGCCTCTCCAGACATATAGCACTTTGCTTTTGTTTTCTCTAGTCCAAAGCCAAGTACGATAAAGGTTATGGGACCAACGCTTGCCGAGCCTCGCTACTATTCAAGGTGTAAAATCTGTCTGGGACTCACACCGGCAGACACTCGAGGGCCATAATGGCTCGGTTAACTTAATAGCCTTCTCGCCCGACGGCCAGACACTGGCATCGGCATCTTTAGACAAGACGGTCCGGCTCTGGGACGTGGCCACGGGCGCCCAGAAGCAGACGCTCGAGGGCTTTACTGCAAGTCTCACGTTTAAGCCATTATCCAGTACACAACTGGTTACTGATTTTGGAACCATCGACTTATCCACAGGGTCTGAAGCGACCACCCCTGAGGAATCAATAGTACGAGGAGTTATTGACGGAATCGGCCTGAGCTACAACAAGACCTGGATTGTTAGAGGCAACATGAGAATTATCTGGGTCCCCCCAGAATACAGACCAACGGCATCAGCTGTCATAGATTCGATGCTTTGCATTGGCTCTGCTTCAGGCCGTGTATGTTGGTTTATAAACTTGTAGGTGTGATCCTTGAAAAACTTAGGAGCGCAGTTGTAGATAGTACTTCTTATTACTTTCTCTCATAGCGTGACACAAGATGGGCCTGGGGGAGCAGATTACTTTATAGCTTATGCTGTACCTTAAATCCCTCTAGTAGATTCTACTGTGTTCTTTTCGTGGCGAAATTCCAAGGACTTGTTACGTAAGTCTGATGACACCACGTCTAGCAGCATATGCAAAGTCACTCGTCGATGACTCCGGGTGTATACAGTGCTAAATTCCTACGGATAATCACTGTGTGGGGTGCATTGAGAAACTTGAAGAGTGTTTGAAAAGAGGAAGCTGTTTATGCTCCAAACTGTATCTAAGCACGGACAACCTGGCACATTCATACATTTAAAGCAATTACATGTCTTGATCTAAGTTTGTGGTTCTTACGTTGCAGCCTTTCGACCTTTTTCTAGTTCATCTGCTTGCCATTTCGGCACATCAGCGAATCCTTTTGAAACAATTGGTTTTCATCGACGTTCCTGACCACATCAACGTCCCAGTTGTCTAGTCCGCCAGGTCGGGGATGGGCTGGGGGAATACCCGCACAAAGTAACATTCTGCCCATACAATAAATTCAGCCAATGGAGCAGCTTACTTCGAACAAATGTCCACAATTACAAATAAACCTATTGAAATACACCGAGTCAATTTCTCAGCGGCGAATTACATTTTGTAGGCACCTCGTGGCTGATCGATTAGTTGATTGGCTGATTGGTTTCTGTGAGGGCATTCCCTTTTCGGTTGCCGAGAGTAGATGCAGGTCGACATCTGTGCCACTGTGTGCTCATGTTGCGGACTCTCAATAGTCCGTTTAGTTATACGGTGACACCTCCCTTCGATTCGCTTTGCAATGCAGGGGCTGAGGACGCCGCCTTCCGCGACGAGCAAGGGACGTCTCCGAAATACACTTGAGGGCTCAACGTGCAAGTGAAGACCGTGAATGTGTTGAAATCCAGCTCCCCGGCGTCTCTTAACACCGAACATTTCTCGTACAGCGTCACATTTTGTGGTATCGCCGATTAGCACAATGAGGCTGGGCTGTTGAACATCGCAGTCTGGTATACTTTTGGTGAGCCTCTCGGCCCTGTCTGAGACAAGAAGCTTGCTCTCGCTGCCTTGGTTCTTGAGACCTAGCTAGAAGGTGTGATTACACGGTTTCATTGTCGAAATGACTCTGTTTGAAGATAGAGATGCGGCAACATTGGCGCATCGGTTAGATGGATGATGCAGGCTTGTATACTTACGTTGCGACCATGAAACTGGACCAATTTCTAAAGACCGCCCATAAATGGTCCTTGAAAAAGTTCAAAATTGGTAGCCGCTGGATGCTCCTGGTCACAGTCGTCATTTGAGGGGAAGGGTTTCCTAGGAATCTTTGGACAAAGGAACGATCCGGACTGACGTGGTTTTCCGTCAATGGGCGTCTTCTTTGCTTCTAGGAAAATATCGTTGCATTGAATCGTTCTCATCAATCACATTATTGGTGCTTATATCTCGTTCAACCTGCTCCACGATCATTATCTGCATACACATTGTGGATAGTACTTTAGCTAGTCGTGTTTGAGCTGAATAGAGCCAGCTTTGTCGCACAAAGGATAGAATGGACGAGGCAACACAATGGCTGACCACTCTTCACAGATGCTGAAAGTCATCATACTATGGAAGCAGGGATCGAAGAGATTTAAGATGCTTGGCTTCTTATGAAAATATTTTCAACCACAGGATCACTGATTCTCTACGCGAAATAAATGAGGCGCAGCAAGATGTGGCTGGTTTCTTTATAGGCAAGACCACACTAAGTCATCCCAATACACTATCAGAAGAGTGTCAATGCGAGCCGGCTAAACGAAACGTAGAAGTAATCTATATAGATTTGGGCTCTACATCACAGTAGCAAAATGCCCTAGATTTGGACGACGCCAGGCCTTGGGGTCATCCTCCCCTTCAGTATTGTACGCCACCAAAATGACCTTTAGAGTCGTGTTCAGCTCATATGTCGTGATACTTGGGGGTCGAGGGTGATGATTATACACTGGCAAATTGGCGCAAGCATTATTTTCAAATTTTTCTTTTTATATCAGTAAGTAGAGCCCCGCGCTCTACATACGTTGTGCTTAGACTACCGCCCGCCAAGTGACAGAATTTGCCTTCCGGGCAAGACTACCCCAAACCTAGTTTGGTCTAGGGCGAAGAAAATACTTAGTCGAACTATTCAAGAAGGATCAAGCATCTCATAGCTTTGAAAATTTTTTGCCTCGAGCCAGACGCATGTGGCTCTGTGTGAAGGTGCCATTGGCCACGGCAGCAGTTGTGCTTGCTTCGCCCGCGAGCGCGCCCGCGGCGATAACTCCTGCTAAACGGCTTTTCATCCCCAGTGCGTCACATCTAACCATCCCGAGCGACTCCTTTTAGGTCGGATACCCCGTGCCCCCTCCAACTGTGCCCACTGGAAGTGAAGGGAAGTAGAGAGTCATCCTCAGGTCCTTTATCTCCTCGTCCAACTCGGAAGTAAGGTGACTCCACGACGCTTCGGCAACGCTGCCAACATCCTGCCCAGTCGCGATGAACATAGCTGCTAGTATGTTCGCGGTATTGATGTTGGAACCGAACTGGCCGTTGCGGATCCCGCCTTCTTTAGCAATATTTTGAATCAGGAGTAGGCGATCAGTGCTGCATCCAAAGACTGACCGGCAGGCTTCTTTGGTGATCGTGCCCCAGACGAGTACTTCCACTCCTCTAGGCGTTTTAACATTGCCCCATGAGGCGCTTTTGTCAGATGCAAGCTGGCCCTCAATGGAAAAGTCACGGATGAAGAATTTGGTCTCGTACTTCTCACGAAGCATACCACAGGCATGCTCTGTTGCCTTGGTGACCATATTCTGCCCAGCAGCACTCCCGCAATGGTAGGTGCAGAGGAGATGGACTCGAGATCCGATCACCTCTGGCTGCACCTTTCGGAATCGTATGTGCCGGCTCGTTGACTCGGCCCAGCTCGAGAGCTCTGCTCTGAGAGTGGGGATGGCCCGGGCAAAACACACTGCATCGCCGGGATTTTCAAAGGTGAAGACAGGGGCACGAGACATGCCCTCCGAGAGAATTTCGAAATGAATGCCGCCAGCGATATTGAAGGCTTTACAGCCCCTCGAACAGCTAGCGACCAGGGTCGGCTCGCAGGTTGCAAGGGGCACATGAATACTGTCTATGGAAAGATTCCCTGTGGTATCGGGTCCTTTGAGCTGCAATGGGCCCGCGCGGCCCAGGGGCACCTCAATGACACCGATGCAATTCTCAATGTTATATCCCTCGAGCTCTTTGGGGTCCCTCGAAGTAGCCTTGAGGTTGTGCCTGAGGACGAAGGCGCGATTCGTTTCTGCGCGGGTGATTTCTTTGGTCATTTTGAAGGTGAAGAGGACAGAAGTGATTATTCGTGAGAGGCAAATGAGGTTTTTTTACTCCAGAGAATTACCCAAAGGATGCAGGAGACAATGGAATCGTACTCTAAGGACGCAAGGAGACATTCCACAATTATACCTTGGTTGTGTGATCAAGATGCGTAAGTGTGAAATCGAGCACTCTTCTTAACTTCGCCCGTCAAACTTGAATGATTACAAAGCGCGACCTCACAGTCATAGACCAGCTCAGATAAGCGAACCTATCGTATCAATACCCCTTCCCGATCATTTCATTCATGTGTACAGTACAACAGAACACCGGTGTACTTCTGGTCATATACTCCAATTGAAAAGATGGTCCACGGAAGATGTTTGACAAAGTTCATTAACCAATACAACATCGCCGATAGCACTGTGATTCCCTCGATCTAAATCAGTACTGTATGTGTACAGTATTACAAGTGGAGGATATCACCACATCAAGGGTATCCTCAGGCATTCAACGTTGGCTGTGATACGACTTAAAATATGACTTGGTCACAAAGAGGAAACGGCTTTCCAGTAGTATTCGATATCCTCTTGAATGACAGAAAAAGGACCCTAAAAGCATTGAGCGGAGGTAAGCCATAAATTCTAAAGAACATCTTTGTGCATGTGGACTAATTTTGAAGTATCGGTGACATCCTCGATCAAGGACATTCGACCTGACTTCAGTCTGCAGGTTTTGTGATTTGCAGATTATTTTCACGCGCCTTTAGTTGAGTTAATAGGTCCACTACGCAAAGTCTGTCTCCAGAAGACCCACCGCTACTGACAAGGCGCTGAGTTCGAATGGGATCGGCCGATGTGATTGGTGGCCACTCAAATTTGGGCTTCACTGCAAGGTAGCTTCGCAAGAGATTGCCCTATCTGTTCTCTCAAGAGTAACTCACTACACGGCATTCTTAAAACTGCGAGCGGGTAAGTTAAATCAGAATCATGCAAAGTGACACCGTTGGCGTTCATACAGTACTGTCTCTATTGCAGGTATTGTACGGTACATGGATCCAATTCGTACAGTGGACTGGACTCCAACCCCCCCACCCGCACCCTCCAAAGTTAATAGTATTGTGATAACTTTGATCAGCTTAGTTAAGACCAAACAAGACGCCATACCTTTGCAGCACAAATTAAGTTTGCCTGAAATTTGATTGGTTAACCTCATCCAATTGAACTGCCATCAAGCCAAACTGAAGTGCCGACCGCTCCAAGCGCACAATCTCGTCCGATCAATACGCGACTATTAATCGCAAGGTGTCCCATAGAATTTACGAAGAGGTGTTGGACCCATCAGCGGTTGATGAGGAAGCCAAACAGGCGTGAGAGAAGATAGCGACCAAAGAGCGGCTCGCGCGGTGGGGAACTCAAGAGTTGACTGACGATTACGACCTAGGGAGTACAGCATGACGGTGCCTCGGCGAGGGCAGTATGGAGGGGTTTCATGGACTCGAACGATCTCTGGAAAGATATAACTTTACGAACTCGACCTCCTTTCAGTTCTGGTTCCTCAAGTCGGTCATGGCAGGAATCTGTCAGAGGATTGGACCCATTGTTGCTGCAGAGATGGTCACGTGAATTGGACTAGTTATGGGCTCAATCTTGGATTCTGTGAAATCATCTGAACTCATAGTCAGTACTTGGTATGGGTAACTTGCGGAAGAGGGTAAGAATACCATTCATAACTTGTTAAACCAAGTCTTAGTCCTATGTATCCAGTGTTGATGATGTATGCTCCGCACATCAGAGACAGTCACGTCTCGGGTCGAAGCGTCTTAACAGCTTCTCTCACCGCCTTATGAATAACACCAAGTGTCGTTATGATCGTTTCTCCTCGAGCTCGTCAAACCACTGATTCTCCTAGCCATTGTCGAATCGCTAATTGCAGTGACCTAGTAGGTCATTAGTCGCCAATTGCGGACGGAGGCACTTTTAGAAAGTACTCATTCGCTTCCATAAGCAGATACAGGCCGTTTTCCAAGTTCTCGCTGTCTTCTTGGAATACATCTAGTTGGCCCTTCATAGATAAGGCCAACGTAGTTAAACAATAGAGTATATCGCGGATACAAGCCCCTGATCTCACAATTTGGATTTTCCGCTTATTCTTGTCCACTGCCGCTGCGTCCGGACGCTGCTGCAGGTATTGTATTGTCTTACTGGCGGCCTCATAGCTGATGGAGATCCGACTTTTGCTGCAGAGGAGTGCCCAGTTATCTCTTCTTTCGGAGGTTGTAGCCTGTAATACGACTTTGTCGTTGTCGAAATCGACTCCCCAGCGGAGTTGGTGTGATTGGCCCATACTGAATCTCAACATAAACGTGATAGTATCCCTCCACAAAGAAGCATCTAGTGTCTCGGGCAGCTGGATATCGGCTCCGAGTTTCGCTGCAACGATCCAAACAGCATGAGCGATAACGGAAATCCCCAAGTCGAGGCTTTCTACGTATAAAAAGTCCATCTATCTCATAGTCGCCCATATATCAGTCTCATAACAAGATAATATCTCATATGCAACCTGTGTATGTTTCTCGGCCGGCATCAAATCCCATATACGGGCGCCGTCAGAGTCGATAACGGCCAACAGCCAGTGATCCACCGCCTAGCTCATCGCCGTGTGTTGCGAGTACTTGTTCATCGTCTAGATTCCCCACCCATCAGTCCAATGATTTCTATTCAGAGTGACGAGCATATTCCTAGTACCATCGCTCACTACTATACTCTCGCCTCATAATTAGTGTACTATACTATCCCTATAGCGTCTAGCTTATCCTGAATGCTTATAACGAATTATATTCACCCTTTACTTAGCTAATAAAAGCACAGATGGCATATATCGACATACCAATATAACCTAATAGGTTAGGCTGGTGGACTGGTGGATTGGTTGATTGGTTGATTGGTTGATTGGTTGATTGGTTGATTGGTTGATTGGTTGATTGGTTGATTGGTTGATTGGTTGATTGGTTGATTGGTTGATTGGTTGATTGGTTGATTGGCTGATGTCGAAGTACTGAACTATATAATTCTTGTGTCAGACTGAGGCAGGATCTACGCTCCTGCCCAGTGTCACCTTCCGTAGGCTGCATTCACGCTTGTGGTACTCCTTAAAAATGCTTTCGGCACGTCTGAATTTTATTGGTCGAGGATTAAGAAATTAGGATACCATTCGGTGACCTTAGTACTGTAAGTCTATTTGGCTGTCACTATTCGATTTGAGGGCGATGTTTGTGAGCTCAGATGAGTGATAGTACTGTACTATACTGTACTGTACATAGCATTGGATTGCATATCGATTTATTGTGCAAGCCGTTTAGCCGGCAGATAATACCCGTGGTCCTAAATGCTACCGGTTTTGGGGCCAATTATATCTTCGACAATTCCATAACTTGGTTGAGACCATATGCTTTGGTTCTGATAATCGGGACATTTGGAGAGACCAATTTGACAATATAAAACGAGTGACCCGCCAAGGCGAAATTATAATACCGTCTATTCTAACGCTTTCCATCCTTATTCCTGATCAAAATGTTTACTACTGCGCTGATTAACGCCATCATTCTGCTGCAGGCCTCCGCGATGCCTAAGCACATCCGCACCCTGCAGGAAACCCCAGAGAATGCCGTGGCTGTGGAGGACGTCCAGCCCCGCCAAATTCTAGCTTTCGATGGTAAGACTCTTACTATAGCACAAGCGATACGATGGCAAATGACCAAATTCAAACATAGAGAAACTCCTGACTGAAGGGGACTCGGACCTGATCAGGCTCAAGGACGGAATGCAAACCTCTGCACTCCCTGACGCTCCCGGTGACGCCAAGGAGAGTGACTTGGAGCCGCGGATCTTCTTCTTAACTCCAACGGCGCTCCAGGAGGAGGAGAGATCATCGCGCAGGGCACGTTGAACACTTTCCTCGACAGGGATGTCAAAGAGCTTACACAGCCTGCATCTCCTATCACTTTTCATTGGCATTTTGTTGAATGAATTCTCAAGTCCTGGCGCGTAGATCTTTATACTTGCTTTGATTATTTGCGGGCTAGGCCGGCTGTGAGCATGGCTCAACTGTCAACAGCGCGGCACGCAGTGGCAGGATTCAACTCCTGCCGCTTAATCTAATACTACCGAATGAATCTATTTCTGTGGTTCATTCAGGATATATGATTGAGACTTGACCACAGTCTCTCTTGATAAGTAGTATGATGATTCGTCGATGTGCGGTCGGATATACCGTCATTGAGGGCTGGAGCGGCTCTTATTTCATGTATGGTTCAAGTTTGACCAGGGTAGGGGCATACCGCTTTGGGAGCCCGCTATACCCATTGGATTCAATGTTTTGAACATTTCCAAAAGCTCGTACATCAAAAGCTCGGACAGTACCGGACTAGAAAAGAGGCTTCGGGCAAGAATAGGCCTCTGGATCGTCAATGTGGCCAGGTCCCCCTGAAGACCATCTTCTCCGACTGTCGGGTGCCTCAGAAGTATATGCTTTCCATGCGGCACTACTCGTATGGGCAGACTGCGCATCCGCCTAGCCACAAAGTTCTGTTCCTGCCGAATTCATTTTCGAATTCGGCCACGATTCTCTATCGTCCCTCACTTCAAATATTTTTTCTGGGATCGTAGGTGATTCGGTTGAGTAGTTGCCGCAAGTAGGGCTGCGCAGCGTACCTGAACGTGACTGCCTGTGAGAAGCCTAGCTTTTCTCGCATTACCATCAAATCTGGGTACGGGAGCATGTCCTCGTATCGGAGAATTCCAGACGGGGGGCCGACCGGCCTGGGCCTGGGCCCTTTCCCTCAAATATGGACCGTAACTGGGCTCTTCCACCGGCTACCAATTTCCAACTTTTTCAAGGACCATTTATGGGCAGTCTCCAGAAAATGCACGCATTTACCCACTTCGATGGCTTCCCGTGGAAGGACATACCAGATGAGGTCTTGGAAATGGGTGTTGAGCGTGCCCGCCTTGTTGGAGGTTCCAACATCTTGAGCGTCCTGACGGAACTTGTGTCCGCACTCCCAGTCCAGTTTGTGCCTGTCTCGGGCGAGCCGGTCAATCTAGCGTTGAGTCTAATCTCGACGATCCGGCAGCATCTGGGTGAGTGGCGCACAGAAACTGAGCGGGACTGTGATTGTGGATATGTTTAGAGATTAGCGACGCGAGAACACACTGAACAGCATCCGGTGCGCAGACAAATTCATTCCAAGACCCTGCCTTGACAGTAATCGTATTTGTCACATGTTGGTTTCTCGGCAATGGGTTCGTGATGATTTTATTTGTTGTTGTTTATTGTCAACAGTACGAAGTTGTAGGAGGAGAGGTTGGTTTGGTATATTGGCCAGTGTGAAGCCTATATAAATGTAGTTTTTACAAATCACTGTGTCGACGGAAGCGGTCCGCAGCGGACCGCCAAACAACATCTCTGACAGTACCTCAGTTGTCTGTTGGTCTACTTGCCACGCGGTCAGCAATCCTTACATATCTTGCTATCAGAGCAGTTTCTTGGTTGCATTACAATCTTATGAGGACCGCAAAGTATTGAAAAGGGAGATGACTAGTTGTGTGGACGGAATAAGGGACTTACAGCCATGAATGGGCATAGTATTAGTACATAAAACTAATTTGTCAAGCATCACAGCCTAGTTCTGACCACAGCAGTTTAGCCACTTTTACTCCATCTTCTCATGGCTCGGTGGCGTTGTAGATGAGCTTTAACGCGACGAGCTTGCTATCCAACGTGTTCAGACTAGTCCTCTCCTAAAGATTCTCCGGGTCCAACAACCTCACGATCTTGATTTTCATCAGCTGGCCTGTCCGATGAACCCGGCCTATGCCCTGAAGGAATTTGGATGGGGTGTTAGGAAGCTCGATGAACCAGACGTTGTTTGTGTACTAAAGGTTAAAACCCTCTGCCGCAATCTCTATCGTGGCGATGAGAATCTTGCATCGACCATCTAGCTATCTAAACTCATTCACCTCTTTCATTATCTCTTATCTTCTCTCGATAGAGATACTGGAAGTGAACAAAATTGGCTGTATCTTCTTACACAATTCCTTATTGGTGATTAGAAAGAACTATATTAGAATGGCGGTTATGGCGTGGGTGTAGAAAACGACTGTGTAACGCTTCTAGCATAGATTATCCTTATTAGGCCTAGTGTCTGGATTTTCGTTATTGATAAGGTCGGGGATTAGCAGCTGCTCAAGTTCGGCAAACTTGGGGCTGTTTACCTTAAGCAGCTTCCTATATCGATAGAACTCCCAATCTTCGAATTCCTTTTCGTCAGCATAAAGCTTTTAAGGGTCTTAGTCGATTCGTTTTGCGATCGCCATAGGGTTATATTAATACTTAGATAAGTCTAATATTCTACTCTTAACAACCCTAGTTTCAGTCAACACTGCAAGATAAGGAAATGAATAAGCACGCGAGAGTTCGTGCTATGCTCCTTTTGGCCTTTTAGCACTGACTTAGTGCTCAATCACATCTTGCTTTATAGGTTTGTTGAGGTTGAATAGCCGGTTCTCCTGCTTAGCTTTGCCCTTCTTCTTTACCTAGTCCTTTTTCTTCCTTATAAGCTCTTCGTTGACGAGCTTATCGATATTTACCATGATGTTTATTAAGTAGTTTTTTACGACTTTATTAGCAAGTAGGGTGACTGCTATTGTCTGTTGATGTGCCTATGGTAGTGGGTTGAGGGTTTTACTATGCTACATTTCATTCTGGCGAATGGCGAAGGTTATAGGTTAGAGGAAGTACCGGATTTCAGCAGCCTTAGCCTTCTTGCTCGCCGTGGGTATAGGATCTTCTACGCACTTATAAATAAGCTCCTTATAACTCTTTATAATATAGTTACTGGAGTTTAGGAAGTTAAGAGGGGTGGCTTTATTTAGAAGATGGTTATATATTTACTACTGCTATTGGAAGTGCTCTACTAACTGTTTCCAGAAGGTGTAACCCTCCTCTGCAATCGTTTCACACAGGGCGATAACGCTAACGGGGTTCTAAGCTCCTACTATAATAAAGTCTAAGGCTTTAAATAGTATTATTTTATTATCCTTAGATTCCGACTTGGTCGTGGACTTTGTAGAGCCCCTATATTTCTGCATCTCGTCTATAATGAAAGTTCCAAATACAGCGTTAACTCCTGCCGCTTAGTACTTTTTAACTAGCTTTTCAGCTATTCTATTACTAGTAAAAAAGATATCGCTTGCTCTACCGTTGCCAACATCAATATATTCCTTATTATCTTTAATAATAACGATGCCCTTAGTTTCTTCCAGAATTTTTTTAAGTCGTGAGCTATCACGGAAATCATTGCCTTTGGTATTTTGCCTAAAGAAGTAGTAGAACTTAAGGAAAGAGTCTTCCTTCTTAAAGTCCTCGAATAATCTCTCCGCCTCCTCCAACCATATGTCCCTCAGATTCGGAGGGCAGATGATAAGGCTAGGGAGATCGGCCATCGACTAGAGGATATATTGTTCAGTCTTGGTCCAGTAGCAGGGGCATTGGACTATGTGCTTGTCCTGTGTTGGGCAACGCCCTTTCTGCTTTTGGCTGAGGTGATTTTTAGGGTTTCCGGACTTCCATTCGTCTTGAACCTCACGTTCGAGAGTCCAGATGATGGCCTTGCCGAGGATATATAGCAGTACCAACATCGTCTTGCCGAATCCAACATCGAGGCCAATGAGGAGGCCATTACAGGCCACCCTGCTCGCGTTCATGATCATCAGGTAACCGCTGTGGATCTGCTAGATGTGGAGACTGGTTTTCATGCCTTTGACCTTGTATTTTCCATCCTCGCCGATGTTGGTGTTCCAGAAGACCAGCGCTTTCTTCAGGGTTCTGATGTCAAACTTGTACAGCTTCTCATCTGCATCTGGGCCCTCTGGCTCACCAGGGGTAAGGCTGTCGTCGTCAGGGGTGTCGGCCTCCCTCACAAGTTGGAGGAAGGCGTCTGCAGGAAGGACCTTCTCCTCCACCGTAAGGTCAATAACTTCCGGTGACTTGGGATCAGGTTGGGGCTCCTCAGGCTCTGGCTCAGGATCAGGTTCGGGCTCAGGGTCCTTTCGGGGCTCCTCAGGCGGTTGCTCCGGCTCAGGCTCGGGCTTTTCAGGCTCCTTGACTTCCACGACAGGCAGAGGGGGTTCGGGGACAGCTGCCACAGGCGGGAAAATCACGATCGTGTCTCCGCGGTTGGACCGAAACTGAGTGCGCAAGGTACCATTCCGGATCTTAGTTAGCACGTTCGTGAAGTCGTATTTTGTAGTGATCGGGCACGCCACCTTGGTGTCGGTGTTAGACAGCAACACAAAGGTCATGCTTTACTCTCAGGGTATTTCCATGACCTCCAGTGCCCAGTCCCTGAATTTTGTGTACTGGAACTGGTTGGGTCGAAGTTCGGTGCCATGTAATGTGGGGTCCGAAAAGGCGTCAAGAGCAACTTCGCAGGTCTTATCGTCACTCAGTTTCCCAATCAGGAAGATGGTGCTCAGGTTTGGACCCGGAAGGGACATAGGTCGTTTAATTCGTTGTCTCTTGGGTGGTGAGTTCCTGCCTAAAAGCCCAGCTGCAGCCTCGCCTCGTTTGTTCGAATGAGTATCCGCCGAGGACTCTCGCAGCGTCGCTAGTGTCGCTGCCCCTTCGGATTGAGATTGAGACATGCTAACTGCTGCTGCTGACGCGAGGGAAAGTGCTCTATCGTTCCTAGCACGAGCTCTATAGTCAGTACCTTACCTATGCTGTTTTCTCGTTGGTTGTGATGTGGGTGGTAGGGGCAAGGATGTTGGTTTGTGAGATGGCTGCTTGCTTTTGAGTTTTCAAAGCGGCGTTTGCAGATGGGGGAAAGATGTGAGAGTGACGGTTGCGTACGTACCTGACGTCCCTTGAAGCAAGGCTGCCAGCGGTCGTCCTTTCCGCCACGTTATTGTAAGTGTCGCAGATTTCGGCTACAGAGGGTTGGCTGTGTGTCGTGGGTTGCGAGAAGGCGTCGAGGCGATACTCGCTCGTTGGTGTCGCAGGTGGAGGTCAAGCTCATGAGATTGGGAAGAAGTGGCCTTCTGCCTGGTGGTTGAGGACGACGCAGCAGTCGCCGTGTGGTGTTGGCTCAGCCTGTTTACCTCCAAGTGTGCTTGGACGGAGGTTGTTTGGCAGACGAAGTGAGATAAGGGCTAGGTTGGAAGAAAACGCGCCCAAGGGACGTATCAGACCAGCTCCACTTTTCCCATGAGAGCTAAGATATTGACCTCTCGTGAAGGTTGGGCTGCCACCAACGTCACTATCCTACTTTAGCTGCTGATCGCGTTGCTTGCTCACAGGTGACGGTGCAGATATTTTGAAAGCAGCCCAAGTGTCCCACCTTCCTCTCTTAAGTCTTACATTGCTGCTGTCATCGAGACCACCGTGGATGGGCTTGGTGTCTTCCGGCGTGCATTTGTTGAAACCACGACCACGGGTGGGTCGCAATTTAAAGGTTTGAGTTTCCTATACGTCATCTGGTGGATATAAAAACTTATGATCCTCAAGTAGCTAAATAGTAAATGTACTCTTATACTTGGCACGCTGACCCTTTGATATGCATAGGTGGGTGACGGACATAGCGTTGCTAAGTGGGTGTTGATATGCTAAATCTAGTTCGATTCCGCGGTCCGCCGCGGACCGTTGGAATTGACGCCGAGTTTCTTAGAATCTACACTTCCGGACCAACATCTTGTCTTCACACTGATACCTCGGTGTACGATGTATTTTTCTCTCTCGTTGAAGTCTTGAGGGCGTTTCGGACTGACCTAGTCCATGGTTTATGTTCAAGCAGCACTCCTGTCCTGAGTACTCTTCTACAAATAATCTCGCAAATTTGCTATGGTCAACGCTTTGAGATTCACGGCACACGAGGCAGGAAGTTCTTTTTGCCCCTGTAAACTCGAGGTCTTGGATCTCTTGCCAGGTCATGTCTGATTCTGAGATATGATATCTTTTCGTTTCCGTGCATAGCTGCAACCTCACGATGGCCAGGCAGAAAATTCATTAGCTCTAAAAGGGGCCATCAACGCCAACGGGATCCGAGAGTTTACGTAATGGCAGTTGGGCTACCGGATGTTGCCAGTGGCTGACATTGTCTCCTTGCTGTTCTCCAGGTCCTGCTGTTATGCCTGTGGCTAGCATGGCAACCATCACCGGACTCCTCGTCTTTGGAATGGAACAACCTCTGCGACGGATTCGTCGGAGAAACTCCAATGACGGCGCCCTGGCACTTCTTATCCCAGGGCTGGAAGTGTCTCCTTGCTTTTCTTCAGATCCTGCTGTTGTAGGTGTAGCCAACATGGCAGCCAACATCGAACTCCCCGCCCGCGAAACAAGTCCACCCTTGCCACGGTCTCTGCAGAGGGACTGCTATGTTGGCGCACCCACAGTACCTGGCTCGCGGCCGGAGCATTCCTAGATCTCGTCCTCGGCGGTATTCCAAGCCTGAGTATCAAAACCGAATGGTTGGATCTTGTTGACAGCCTTCTTCATCTCACGGGCACGCTTGGCAGCCCGCACTGCCATCTCCGCCATTAGAAGCACGTATTGTCGTTTGTCTTCTACCGCTTGGTAAGGCACCCCTGGATCCAGCAACATTCGTGACTTTATTTCCCGGCCCGCTTTCTTGAGCTCATAAGGCGAGTCAGGTTTATTGTGCCACAACTCCAGAACATCTCCTAACACCGAATCCGGGAATGGGTTGCAAGACTTTTTCATACTGGCGCATAGTGTATAGGCGACCTTGCCTAGTGGTTGTTACTCGTAAGTCAAGAATGTTTCATCTCCAGAGCTTGTTAAAGACGTACCAGACAGTGAATGTGTTAATAGTCCAGTACATTCGTGCGTTTTGCGTTCCGTGCGGCTAATGTTGGCGTAGGCAAAAAAGCATGCAACACATGGCCCGACCAAATTAGTTTTGCCATCATGGGATATCGTTCTAGGCTAAGAAGGTCCTGTTCCGCCTGCCTATGGAGATACTTTCCCGTCTAGGTTGGTAGTGCTCTGCTCTTCAGCGGGATTAATCTCTGGGGAAGATAGATAAGCAGTGCAAACAATATCCGCCTCAGTGTATAGCGGTGATGACGGTGACTCGGGCTGGCTGTGGTTTGGGCAATCTTGGCCAGGCTGTGCTTATGGTGTTACACCTGAAGGGGTTTCAGTTCTTGCTTCGGCCGTTTGGTCTTCTGGATCTCTGATGTTGGTCAGCGCTTGGGTCTGACTTATCGCCGCTCTTTCCAGTTGACTGATTGTCTGCTGAGCAAGCCCTAAGGTTCCTATGTCGTCTGAGGTCCCAACCACCTTGGTTGGCGTTTGCGCGCCATCGGTTGATGCTACTGCTGGTTGTGTGGTCTAGAGCTTGTTTGTTAGGTATGGAGTCTGGTAGTTCCTTCTGTCCTCCCTTTTGAAAATTCGGGTATTGTGAGAAGCTTCCGCAGGTGTTGGTAGATTGGGAGCCGTGTTAGGGGTCTCTAAGAAGTTGAGGTCGTTCAGGGTGAACGTAGGCTGATTCTGAGGTTTCGTCAATAAGTATAGCTAAGGTCAAGGATATAATCTCATTATACTTATAAAGTATTCAAAATCGTTTTTATCGTCCTGGGAAGCTGGACTAAGATTATTAAGGCTTGAAAGTTGTGCTGTGGTAAGTGTTTGATTAGCCGGTCTGTTAACGGAGGCGCTGAAGCTTTGACCTGTCGGGTCCTTAGGTAGGTGGTCCTAGAGTTAAGTCAGTAAGTATCCTGAGCTTGAAGCAGCATGCACTCCTAAGCTGACAGGCCGTTCCGAACGCCATGCTTGTAACCCATGCTGCTGATGTAGAGAATTGTGGTCTTGTCGATCGTGCTAGTTGTATACGCACCACAGGTTCCCTCTCCTCAGCGGCTGCTAAAACCGGCAGTAGTGAACGACTTGGTAGCTGTTGCTCGTTATGCTCGAAAGGTGTTGGTCTGGTCGGAAGCTATGAGAGTGCCTGCTCTAAAAGGTCGTCGTCATGAAGCAACTCTGTTGGTTGCTGAAAATCATCTTCGAGGTCCTCTGGGTCCTGGCCGCTGCCTGATGCGGGCTTGGGCGATTGGGATCGTTGATAAGATATCGTAAGAGGGTTTCCTTTCGCCGTGTCTGGTCTTTTGAAAGTCGAGGGGTAGAGGTCCTGCGTCTCTGCGGGAACAGGTGGTCGGTTACTCGAGCTGCAGTCATGACGTCGCTTAGTGTTGGATACTAAGTTGAATAAGGAGGACTATAGGACGCCGTTTGCGTTAAGGCAGCAAAAAGACTTGAAAATGATGCTGGTAGCAGAAGGAACCACCGCAGATTCGAAAGAACAACGCCACTACTCTTAACGGTCATGTATAGCGGGAGCTTTTGAGTTTTAGTAGTCGTAGTGGTATATAGGTGGTCGTCGATAAGCACTAGTTGATTAGTTTTCAGGTTTTGTGTCTAGGAGGGCAACCGCGACCACGGACGGATGACTGCACGGAAGAGGAGGAAAGAGATACATATAGCTGATGGATAAGTCAGATGTTCTATGACCGAGGCAAGATCGAGACGCAGAGGAAGTTGTATAACGACAACGGTAGGGATTTGATTCCTTTAATGGGGTAGAAACTTTTAGAGTGAATATTGACGCACAACAAACGCTCCGCAGCACAGAAAGAGCATCGCCAAATCCAGCAAGGTCAGCTTGAATTCTCGATCAACCAGTTTGCAGGTGCTAGTTTGGTGCAAGTAGGGACTTTCCTGGCTAAAGTTACTGGATCTCAGGATTTTGTGCCAGTTCCCTCGAGGGTTGTTGGTTGGCCCTATAAGCAGCAAACGATCAGAACCACTACCATACGTGCACTACACATCATTTCGAGACAAGCCCTTCGCAACCAACGTCGCTCTAGACACATAACCAGAGCAGCTATCCTGCACCATCCTCACAGCACCACGGTCTACAGGTCGAGCAAGCCATGACAAACTCGGTGCCTTCTGACGCGGCGGTTGCGTCAACGAACAAACGGAAGAAAGCACGTGCAGAGGTCAGGAGAGGCGCACTGAGGCCAACACCCTGCAGGCTGTGTGTTGATAAGCAACTCAAAAACTCCGACGAAGGTGGGTGGAAAAGGTCCTGCTGCGAGCAAGAAGGTAAGTATATCGATTAATCCACAACACCCAACGACGCTGACAAGTCTTCAGCCAAGAAGGGGGTGGCAAAGACCTGCTACGAATGTTTCCAGGCCCAAAAGCCGTGCAAGAAATTTGATGAGGACGACCCTGCAATCAAGCAGTGGGCAGCTGTGCAGCGTGAGCCTGAGAACTACAACGATGAGGCGGCACTTGACGCAGCCTGCGATATGAAACTGTACATACTGAGGTCATCCGACCCGATAAGCAGACTGCAGAAGAGCCTCTTTGAATCCCTCGAGTCCGTGAAAGAATCAGCAGAAACCATGATTGAGACGGCGGAAGAATTGGCTGTAAGTTAACCACGAAGGCAAACCCCAAGATAAACTGTCAACCAACACCACTCTAGTCCAACTTCCTCAGCCCTGTCGACGCCGACGACGAGGAAGATCATACCATGGAACCAGGACATTTGCCGCAGCAGGACGCAGACCTACAAGCTCGGCTGGCTGCGGAGGACGCCGCCGAGAAGAAGGAGTATCCTCACCTCAAAGATTTGGACAGGGATCACCGGAAGCAGTTAATACAGCTCTCTAAATACCGAAAGCTCGAAGATGCTTTGCTCATGGCAGGGGAAATTATTACGGGTGCATCTAACGAGGTCCGTGGTTGTCTTGAGGATGTCAGGGTAAGGTGCCTCCTCCATGGCAACACATCATACATTGCTGATCTTACTTCACACACAGTGCAGAATTTAGAGTTATTCAAATAGAGGCCGCCACCGGCCCCGGGACCACTACCTACGCGAGCGTGAGAGCTGTCAAGCGAACGAAAACTGCCCCTTCAGCGTGGCTTCCCGCCTGACAGACATCGTCACACTGCTGTAGGCTGATGCATGTATAACTTTCGGGTAAGCTAAGTGGGTGTGGTTGTGGGTGTAAGAATTAGTGCAATAATACTTATATTCTTACTATCCAGATTGCCTATGGGTGGGTGACTACCCTCCTATATATATTCGTCTAAGTGGCGAATTAGAGGAATAATAATATCCCGTATTAATAATATATATTAGTCTAGAATATTCCAACAGCGCGACATCCCCATGTTACCCTGAACAACACGGGAGAACGCAGGCGCTGCAGCTCCATTCATCCACGGCCGTGGGTTCCAGAATCTTGGGGAAAACATTCGAAAATGTCAATTACCAGCGGGAGCACCGCTGACTGCAGGTCACAGCGGGTCCTGCTCTACGAGCCCCCTACAGATGTGCCGCTGAACGCATATGCCCAGATCTCGACCAGTGGTCCTGGTTACACTCAGACGGCTGCAACCATGCCCGAAATGCGGCTCCCCCCGATTCTTTTTGATGGAAGCTCTCAAAGAATAAGGCTGCCGTCGCTGCGCGAAATCTTTCAAGACACGGCGGTTGGATGTCAAGTTCCACACTCTCCCATTTCAATACCAGTGCGATCCCCTTGGATGGTGGACGCCCTTGAGGGCTACTGGGCACGCAAGGTCTAGAGAGTTGGTCATCTTAAATGTAAACTGCTACTTGTGCGACAGAGCACGGCGGGGTGTAGCTTGTCAGTGTGATTATTTGTGTGTGAAAAGCCAAACCTGTATTGTCACATCCTCCAGGGGGAGGGGGAGGCGGCAAGAACCTGGATTCCACTACCAGATGAAACGGATTAGCGCAGTTTGCTCGAAGGTCAATATCGGAATCATTAGTAGCAAGTATCTAAAAATCGACAGTGGTGGGTGAAGGCAGATCACAGCCGGTCCTGAATGCATTTGATTAATCTAAACGTCGCAGCTCTTGGAGGGACGTAGTCCACTTCAAGCAACATCCCATAATTGGAAATTTCGATAATGGTTATTTGATCCTTTGCGAATATAGATATGAACTGGTTTCCGGTCTCCGGTGGGTCACACTACATGAAACCCGCAAAGTGACGACAAACGCCTATTGCATATCACATGGGTAGGATGAAACCAAACGATGGTTGCCGCCTCGCCTTTTGATGATAACTGTCGATCGGGTAGACTTTCGAGACGCGGAAGAGGTCGGGAAACAGGCCACGCCGCAGATTCGCTTGCAGCACATAGATCCGGGATTGCGAACCGACATAATGAATGTTTCCAATTACGTCATCTCGATAGGACGTCTTTCGTCGTCCATACAATCATCGCTTTCACACTGCTCGAGTAACTCTGCATTCTGAAAGCAAGAAGGCAGCTCCGGCAATGGAGGTCGCTCATGTGTCAACATATATCTGCCTCGGCCAAAGAGAGAAGGTCCTTAGTCTCCCTCGGAGGATAAAGGGGTCTTCCGCCCTGTTCAATCACACAGTTTTTAATCCTACTTGCTGTCCTCGTATTTATAGGACTTGGCGTAGATACATACTGAAAGATAAAAGAAAAAGACAAAAAGTGGTCAGCATCAGCAATGACTTGTCCGAAACAATGGATTCGAATAATAGAATTATGAGAAGTACCGTCCCGGCCACCTACAGAGGGGAACACAAAGCTGATGCCGTTCTCTTCTTGAGACGCGTTTGTCGGGGTTGAGAACGTGTCATTCGGAGTGTGCTAAGTCCATCCCGATGGTTCCGACTAGTAACCGATCGATCCTTACAAAAAAAGGGTTCAATATCATTTACAGCTAACGATTTGTATGTGAAAGTTAAAATGAACTTGGAATAACGACAGTGAATGCTCTGATTCCATGGGAAATAGATGTCAAACAGCGTGCTTGGTATATCATGAGGTTGCAAGCGCAGACGCACGGGTATGCTTCTCAGCGCGTTCGTCACGTGCTAGTAGAGTAGCTTGCACCCGTTCCAGCCAGATTGCATGGAATCACGGGTTTCTCCAGGGACCTGCTGAGTTACGAATTATTCAAATGTCTGAAGACTTTGGGGCCTTGATCGTTGTATCGCGTAAGCTCTGCGACGCTCGGAACAGGGATTTTCATCTCCTCAGTGGCATGGCTAAGAGACAAAGGATTCTTTGGAAATACCGCTGCAAATTCTCAAATAAGGCGAGCTTACATATTAAAAATTAATATTCGCGAGTCCTAGCTCTTCTGCCATGTATCCGAGCGTGTCTAGGATTCGTATTTCCCATTCGATGCCATCCATTGAAGCACCACTATTCCTGGTCTTGCTCTTTGGCGGATATAAATCTGAAAACATAAATCGATAAATGGGGTGTTTTAAATACTTGGCACAACACAAAAAGCAGAGCCAGTGAGCAATGAGATTGACGGCGTAGCATTAAATCTTAAGCTGGTTCGACTAGTTTAAATCTGAAGTCGGGCTACAGTAATTGACTCAGCTGATCGGAGATACTTGTCTCTCAGGATATGTTCAGAGTACTTAAGGTATCTAGTGTTCCCACCGGAGCAATTTCTCTCTTTCCTTCCAAATGCTTCCTTTTCTAGAGCCTCATGCACCTTACTCCATAGCACTGCTCTGTTGGCCATTTCAAAACTCATTGCACCAGTTGTATAAAGATATGACGCCCTTGAGCAGGCACGACGAGATCAGGAAGTCCGAGGGACACAGACTCCACCCTGGGGCCTTGTTCGAAACCTTCTCCGAATTGGAACAGACGGCGATATGCCCCGGTCATCTCGTCCACTGCGTCTTCACTGGGCCCCAGAGATGCGGCGCTTCAGACTCACACTATATAATCGGACAATTCCCACACTTCCCCAGCACCGGTTTCAGCACCAGCACCCATACCAGAGCTGAAGATCTGCCCCTCACATGGAACGCCGAGGGAAGATTGGTCTACCCCTTGGATCATGTACAGAGCCGCAATGCACTGAAACACCGGATATCCGGAACTTGCTGTCATTTCGAGGGCCTAGGGCCCATCACGGCTAGCTTGGTGCAGATGAAGGACGAGTGCAAGATGCTCTGCTTGGGGAAAGTGGGAATGCAGAGTCGTTGGGAACACGGGACCGGAATGCTTGGTCGTGCTCCTGCCGTCGGCGAACATGCCGAGAAGCCCCAGAAAAATACCGTCTCTGCTCGGACGGCATAGGAGAACAGTACCGCACGGTATTACTTATACATCCGGCTCAAGCAGTCGATGAGCATCCTCGGGTTGGTGGGCCGGCGCGAACAGCTATAGCTATTGAACTGGATAAGATGTCAGTACCAACTCGAGTGGCAGGAGATGATATACCATTCATGGGAGGTGTCGGACTTGGAGCTCATCATGAAAGATGGAAGGAGGGAACTGAAGAACGAGGCCGGTGGCAGGGAACCAGCCGCAAGGCTGAGGACTGAGGCCAGACTGTCTGGGCTTGTCGTTGATCTCAGAATGTCGGCGGAATCCCCTTCGACGTCAAGACTTACTAGAGCAGATGGTGGGAGAAGACTCAGGTGGTATTCAGGTTGAAGGATTGTGCCGCCGCCACCCCTTGCCAAGGCTTATATATGGGGCTCGGCAGGCCCTGTCGCATTTGAATATCCAAAAATTGACCGCAAAATTGTTCACGTTTGAAGGCACTTATCTCGCTGGTGTAGCAAGAATGAGAAGACTCATCTTCCATCGGCACTAGTCTGCTCCGTCCGCCGTCCGTGGGCTTATCGCAGAGCCTCGTGTTTTGTGTGCTATGTATGACTGTACTGGTGTATTGGGAGACTATACAATTCGACATATAAGGTGCCATGCTGCCCCTTGACCGGAGCTTGGTTGTCCCGCGCCCCTTCCTCCCAGGCCATCCCATGCCGCATATTCCATGTAAAGAGTAGCATAGCCCACACTGCAATGACAAACGCTCCTTTAAATGCTACAACCTCGGGCACCAACGCCGAACGACGTCATTATCTGGCCGCAAGCAAGCAGCCCAGCTTGGGTGGCGCAGCGTCGATAGCGCAGACGAAGAGTCTCCCGTCTTCGATTCGGATGCTTTCATGAAGCTTTGTGCCCCCATCTGCATCGTCAGCTGATTGGGAAGGAGTTCACCTGGTGAACAAGGTTAAGAAGTTGACATGGCAACGGACTAGACCGAGGCGGCCGGGCGCATGAACATCAGTATCAGCATTACCAAAATTCGAGTAGCCAAAAACATGCGAGAATCAGCTCCTATCGCGGGTAAGATGAATTTGCGGGGGGTTGACAGAGTGATACGAGGGCTCATTATTGGCGACTAGTCGTGATTTTTGGCGACCAATAGAAAATTGGAATAAATTGCAGAGCGTGCTGCTGATTTCTCTTGATCCGCGAAGACCATAATTACGCAGCTGCTCAAGAATATCGAGGCTTGATAGCTCTGCGATTAGCGATGAGGCTGGGGCCAGCAAGTGAGCGATCAGCATGGGTGCAATATCTTCATCCCAACCGTATGTGTTCCTGAGGCACGCATGTTCGCTTAACATGTTCGCGAACATGTTAATTGCCTTGCAGGGCCTGTCCCTGAGTTTTGGAATCGCTGAGCTCGATGCCCCAACCCTAAAGTCAGTTCGAAGATAACGGAAACTCTCCTATCATAGGTGCACTTCAGTCTATGGACGGGCCTAGCCCTTCCGCTCCTAGGTCTTATGTTGAAAAGGACACAAGGTCTCAAAGGGCAAGTGCGTCAACGGGAACCAGCCCCAGAGTTAGTTCCGGCCAGCAGAGTCCGCTCTAGATAAAAGAGGATATCAAGAGATAGAGACTGTCTCAGGCTGGGCTCGAAAAGTGCGCAGGTGATATTATAGCTTGGCTAGATATTCATCTCTATTTCTGAGTTCGGCGACGACGGCTTTCGACTTTGGCTCCTCCAGGGTTAACTATGACATGCATGCGGCCGGTTTGACTAAAAGGTTCACCTCCTGGACATGGTGGGGTCCGACACTGAGCAGTCAATCGCGTTCGAGATAATCGATGGCAAATTCTATGGCTTCTCGAAGCAGGTAAGATTCGAGGTCGATGAGGTTCGACCTTCCAAGGCGGTGTTCAACACAACTGGCTCCACACATACCCTCCCTAGTCCCTTCGGGTCACGGCTGCTCATCAAAAAACGCCGGGTTGGGCGGCAACCTGTGGAGATGCCGTCGTTATATATCCCAGGGGTTCCCAATTTGCTGATTCCATATGTTTTCATTACGCATATCCGTCCTAGCAACTTGCCCTTATACTAACCGCAGATATCCTTAATTCGACTGCCATTTCGCCAGTGGTGGTGGAGTGGTTTGGAAACAGTGGCGAGCAACGCTTCCGTAGTATCAGTATCTAGAGAGTATTTATAGACTAAGTTATTAGTACCTTAATAGTAAACTAGCTTAGATAAGTGGGTAATTTCCTATATCCCTCCGGAACTAAACGAGAATCTTTGATTTATATTCTCTTTTCAGCGCTCTATGCTCTCGCTTAAGCTAGATCTAGCTCATTGAAAAAGCTAAAAACGTTAAATGTTTTATACTTAGATTTAGGGAAGGGCCTTAATAGATACCAGGTCTATATATTCAACTTAAATTAAAATCTAGGACCCGAAATAAGGCACAGTAGCTAAAGACAGAGGTCCCTATTATAGGCTTGCATTGTATATACAGTGGTATAAACGTTTTACTATTAATGCTAACATCTCTTTAAATTAAACCTCCTTCTATCTTATTCTAAACACCCTAAATATAAGTAATGAGTTTCTATAGTATACGAAAACGCCTTGCCGGCGTGGGCATCCCTGCTCTCTTTATAAATTCCGCGATAGAAGCCCCTTTACCGCTCTAGTTAAGCATACCTTACCAACATCGTTCTAGACCCATCACGTACAGACAGCTCGACAATGACGCGCTGTAAAGCCACTAAGAGGCTAGTCGCGGAGCAACTGGGGATAGCTAATTATAGTAAAGATAAGGCGGAAAATGTATTGTAGATTATAAAGAATTCCCATTTATACACAGAGGTAGATAAGAGCGTTATCTTAGAATGTCCGAGGGTCTAATAGAGGGAAAAACAAGTTAAGCTAGCACAAAGTCTATAGCCGCAGAAAAGACCCTCTATTCTCACACAAAAGAACTATTACAAAGCCCTCGCCTTATTAATATCCCATTCCGCCAGGAACCCTTTTTACCCATCAGGATCCTAACATATTACCACCACAACCTTATTACTAATAGATAGTTTACCGATATAGCCCACCTTGCCCATATAATTAGTGTCTGTTTTATTGAAATGCATTGTAACCTCTTCTATTGCCGCACGCTATACTAGTATCGAGGACTACGGCTTTGAATTCAGTATAACTTCCGCCTCTATGAGCTCCCTTTTTCCGTTAAGCTAAGACCCTGTCTTTCTACCCCGTCTGTGCTATATGTACATCTCTCCTATTTCATCGGTAATGGTTATTATATAAACATATTCACTATCACTAGGCTTTAGCTGCTGAATTAAAGGCTTCCTTAGGATTAGCCCTTTTAGCCCCTATGCTTATCACCTCGGCCTTATAGCCTTATTGCCTTTCTTCCTTGCTGACTATAAAGGGCCTGAAGGGGCCTACGGGTAATAGTGGCCCTTTTAGGATTCCCTAGGTTCCGGACTTCTAGTCGCTAATACCTTATCAACGGGCTACTTATAGTGCTGGGTATCGCTCCCACACTCTAGTTACCCAACACTTTTCTCCACCGCTGCCTTATCATCAGCTACAGCGCCATAACTCATCTCGTCCATTACAGTCCGCCATAGGTCGCTCGAAGATATATCGCCGTTGGTAAGTGCGAGCTAAAAACCAATTCGTGTTCCGATTTCTTTAGTTTCAGGAAGATCAAGGCACCGCCCTTCGACTAAGTCTGGCCTTATATCTAATATAGGCCAGTAGCCAAGCGATATATCCTGCTGCGGCCTATACTACTCAGTTTAGGGACATCAGTCAGGCCGGGTTATAAGATCACCGTGTACTCTACTGCTGAAAGCGACCATACTAGGCGGCCATAGCACAGCACGATGAGCAGGGGCCTCTACAAAGGCACTGTTCGCTTAACTATCCTCCGGCTATAGCTACAATACTTGTTATAACTTAATAAACTTACTAAGTTGCCTTATTAGCTTAGCGTCTACTGTCTAATAATCCTAGCTATAGCAGGATAACTATATAAGACCGAAACTTTAGTCTAGGCTAGTAGCAGGGAAACCATCTCGTGCGGCTTCCAGCTCCAGTGCTATAGGTAATACTTCAACCTACCTTATAGGTAGGCTAGGCTAGGGCTGCGAAAGAGGGTGACTAGCTCTATAAAAGGCCTAGAAAGTATCTAGTGCTAACGGTATAGTAGGATAAGCTGGGTCTTAGAGAGAGGCGCAACTTTCGTGGCACTTATTCTAGCCTAGATAATCGACCACTTATGGCCCGCCACACTAGTCTGGCTGCCTTTTATAGGCAGCTCTTCCTATCTTAGATAGCTGCTTATATATAGTTGACGATAGAACACCAGGGCTTGGCCCTAGATTTAAGGCAGAGTTTACGTTCAGTATAGCTTCTAATAATAGTGCTTTAGGTAAGAGTTAGGGGTTTCCCTAAGGTGAGATATATCAGTAGTATAGGGAGGCGCTAACTATATCGTTTAACGTTATAAAATATAGCATAGTAATTTCCTACCTATAGGAATTATAAGAAAAATAATTAGCCTTTATATATACAAATAGTTCTTAGTATAATGCTATACTGCTAAGCTTTTAATAAGAATAGTTAGTCTAATAGAGGGAGGTTATCCTTATAGGGAAGCTAGCTATTTAAGTATTTCTTAGAGACCTCTTAAAAAGGCCTAAGCTAAGTGGGCATTGCCTTTCTTAGCATGCCTATGCGTTTAGCTACTTTAATTCTATCAGGCAGCCTCCTTACCTAATAACCTATAGATATGCTAATAAGTCTAGTGTTTCGTCTTAGCTGCCTATAAGCTAGTAAGCAGTGATAGATAGGAGCGCTATCGGGGCTAAATCAGCCACTAAGGAATAACCTTCTAAACCTATAGTAGATAATATTAACGTTATAGCCAGTATATATTATTATCTAAAAACATATATAGATTAGAGATATAAGAGGATCCCTTTATAGCCTTTAAGTATACTCTCCTAGGTTAAGAGTATATCGATATATTTTAATAATATAGGCTTCTAGATAGGGGCTGTGGTGGGATAAGGGTCTCTTGGTTATTAGATATAGTAGAATTAAGTAATAAGGTAGGCTTAGAAGTAGAAGCGAGGCCGCGGTGCTGATACTTAATAGGGTGTTAATCCGGTCAGGTGATCGGTTGGCTTCTAGCTATAGCATAGCGAAGATTATGGGCTTTAAGTATTGGTCGGCGGTTTCCGTTCGCTTGAAAGACGCACTGCGTTCACTGCTACTATAGGCCATGGAAGTTCTTATTGGGCGATGTTTCGAGATAAGATAAATGGCGCAAATTTACCGATTCGAGTGTCGGGCCTAAGAGAAGAGCATCGGGACGATCCAGCTATAGTAGCTTTCCATCGCGGTCTATTTAACCATTGTCACTATATCTTTGTAAGAGCCACCAGATATATTCTAGGGCCTATTTTGGTATCCTGTCTGGATATATAATCTTTCGTTACTGCCTGTGTCTCCTTTCTCCGGTGATTTGCTGGTGTTAGCCGCTGGTTCGGGTGTGAAATATTAAAGGAGGAGGAAAGAGTTTTTTTTTTAAGGAGGGACTGTTATCACAGAGGCTTAGCCTGTCGAGAGACTTTAAGACGAGACTATCCAAGTCTGGAATTATTAAATAATAAAATACGTCTCCTCAGTCCACCATACTTTCTCACACGCGACACAGGTTCTTACTATTATTCTTAAGACATTGGTCAAGTTTCACGTATGGCGTCATTGTTATACAAGAGTCTTTTATTAGTACCCTTCTAGTTAGTCCAGGAAACCGACGAACATAATAGTCATTGATTAAAGAGTGGCCCCAGGCGTAAACGGAATTGTATGAGTACGAAGCTGTTGTGCATTTAAATCAGACGAAGGGAGGACGGCGACATGTTAAGGAGATTAAAAGCCTGTCTGTCTGAGCTCATTAACGAAAATAACATGACTATAAGTTTGGCCAACGCTGCGTCTAGGTCCTATTCGGGATAGCCGAACCCTGCAAATCAGCATTTTTCATGGTGAACTAGCTCGTACAACTCGAGCACAGCCTAATCCCTGCCTGTTGTCTACCTCCTCCTGGATTAATCAAGTACCGAAATGCTTAGGCTTCTAGGTTGCGGAAGAGTTAGCGATTTTCCATAAATAACTTGATGGACGAAGTGTAGAGCCTCCTTGGTGGGAAAAATATAGAGAAAAAAAGCCAATGAGCTCATATGACTGGAATAGCACGACAACGAAAATCCCGATTTCACATGAATCAAGAAAAAGTTAACGGAAAATGCCACTTGGTCGACGCCTCGCCGCGATAATTTGGCAGACGCTAGATCAAAACAAGTTCCAATAACAGCACAGGCGCACACCAGACTAGTACACCATTTCACCAACCAGACATTGGCAATGACCAAAGGCAAGGGCACGATCTCCGTGGGCGAGCCTTAGGCCCATATTACAGGCGCGAATATATCGAGGGGCGCGATGAGAGGAGGCAGCGATTGTATAGGTTGTAGTAAGAGATGCGATCACGAGTGGTCGCTGACAGCGATAAATCGAGGGGAGCGATAAATTGAGGGGAGCGATAAATCGAGGGGAGTGATAAATTGAGGGGAGCGATAAATCGCTGATAGCGTTTAGTCGAGGGGAGCGTTTAGTCGAGGGGCGCGATAAATCGAGGGGCGCGATAAATCGCTGACAGCGTTTAGTCGAGGGGAGCGTTTAGTTGAGGGGCGCGATAAATTGAGGGGCGCGATAAATTGAGGGGCGCGATAAATCGCTGATAGCGTTTAGTCGAGGGGAGCGTTTAGTCGAGGGGTGCGATAAATCGAGTTTACCGGTTTCCAGAACCGGCCAGAGAGATATACCGCCTACCATATTAGGAATTACTCTGTGTACTACCCTTAATATCTCAGCTTCCAATCCTTAAATAGCTTACTGCCTTTACTTAAGAGAATTTCCTAGATAGGTACCTAATTCTACCTTTTACTATAGTCTTATATTCTATAGCTTCTAAACTAGCTTTTTAGCTATAGATCTAACTATCTAAAAACTAAAGATATACTCTGATAGCCTGTAGTGATTATGGTGGTTAACTATAGATCCTGTGCTACTAGTAATAATAATAGGATAAAGGACGGTGGGCGTTATATAGTTCTAGAGGACTGCAAATGCGTAGCGCGGAGGAAGCAAGTATCCTATCCAAGGAAAGGATAAGGCTGCACTCACTGGGAGTACTCTATAGCTAGCCGTTAAAGGATATAATAGCGGCTAGACCGTTTTCGATGGTCAGCCGGACGGGGTAGGCGGTCAGGCGCACGAGCACGCACGCCCTCTTCCCCCCAAGGCCCTGGGCCGCGGGCCGCCTGGGTCGCGGGGCGAGGGGTGCGGGGGAGGTGGGTTGATGCCTCAGGATGGGGCCAAGTAGCGGGGCCGTGCGCCTGCCCGAAGCGGCAGGGCGCCCACGCGCACATAGATACTAGTAGATATCATCCATCTTAATGTCACGGCCAGCATGAGATGCAGCATGAGAGCTGGGTCTATTGGCGCTATCAACGAATATTCTAAGCTACAGAGAAAGGAGAAAGCGGAGAGCGTCGCTCGTGCGATCCCTGGACTGCATAAGAATCTCGTCGCAACTGTGGGGCTAAGGGTTAGGGTCCTTGTGACGGTCCGGGAGCAGCTTGCCTGACTGTGGCTGTCGTCACAATACAATATGTAATGATCACACCAAACCTTTGTAGGGTTTAGTACGTAACCTGTAGGGTTTATGTTAGCAGAGCGGCGTAGAGGTGATACTTGACTGTTCGTAATACGAAGACACTGTTCTCTTCTTAAGCGGTAATGATCACTAGCTGTGAGGCTATCCAGTTGTACGACTGAATACTTAGATTGACGACTGAAGAGTCTGTTCTATGAAAGCTATCTATTGTGGTGATAACCACGTCCTTATTTGTTCCGACTCTTCAGTCCCTATGTTGCCTATGTGCCTAGTTAACATAGGCGTTCCATATGTTGATTATGTTCCTAGGCTACATAGTCATAACCCTAACCCCAGTCTTGGCAGGCTATGCTTGCCCCGCTATCAAGTGCCTGCGGGGTTGCGTTGTGTCATCTAGTCTTTGATTTGCTTGGCCCCCCAAAGGGGTACCTGGCGTGCCAACGTGTTGGTTCATAACACTTAACAGAGTCAGAGCTATATTAGTACAAGACCTACTATATATACTATACTAAGTCCCTAAAAATGATAATATTTACATACGACTTATGTTTATTGTATATTATTGTTGAATGGGCTTTGTTTGCTATGTACGTACGTCTGTAGTGTTGATGAATCCAATCAATTGAAGATGCATACGTTCTAACTAGCAAAGGGGGAAGAAGCATCGCGCGAAACAACTAAAGAAGCAACCCCTTGCCAAGCCCTGCTGCTTACCTAATCCCCAAACCTTGCAGGGCATAGTGCGTACGGCTTCACCACTGCTATTCCAACAATTATAGAGGAACCAGATTCATTCGGAAATACAGCCCTATAGATAGATGATACTTTGAGCTTTATTACCGCACGATTCTCCGAGAGGGAAGAAGAGGACCTACAGAAGAAGTTTCGCGCAAAGCTAAAGAAGATCCTAGATAAGGATATACTTATTAACTTCAACGGCGGACAAATCCAAATGGATAGAGATAATATTATCTTCGCTTAGAAGGTACAAGCAAATCAGCTCTATACGATCGATATAGTAAAAAATATCGTACCTTAATAATATATCGCTTAACGTATAAGAGGAGCTTATATAGTATTTATTTGTTCATCAGAAGTATCATATGTGTAATGGGATGAACCCTTGTCAACAGAACTCAGGGCCAGGGCCCTTCGTACGACCCACTGACGCACAGCACGATTCCTCACAGAACCTGCTAGCATCTATAAGAAGGACCAGCGAAGGACGACAACCAAGTATATAGATCAGTAGGAACCTTTACGATAGTCGAAGAGGAAAAGACTTCTCTCCCTCCCCAGAGAAGTCTTCTTGTTCATAGAGAAAATAGACGTTAGAGTGTGACACTCAGTCTAGACCCTTACAATATGACTTATTACTTGCAGCACAGATCAAGAATCCGAAAAGAAAAGATATGGAAATTTTAAATATACGATTATAGTAGCAGTTAGAGAATTTGAAATAAGGACTAATTTACATACTACTTTAACTTAATTATATAAAGATAACGTGGTTCACCAGTCAGCCGGACATATCACATGCCGGACAGTTTTACCAACTCTACCAACTTTTGTCAACCTTAGCACCCACCCAGGGCAAAGGAATCAATTGAAACTGGCACAAATTGGTGCCAACTGGTCCCAATTGCTTATTTTCAATTAATTTGGTCAATTTAAAGTGGTTGGCGTAGCTGCAGTGCCAGTCCGAAGTAGCCGACTTTTGGTGGGAAAATCGGCTTCCCCACCAAAATAGAGCATTTCAGCCATGCAAGATCAACCTCAATCTATACCAGCCAGGCCAACTATTTGAGCGGTCCGCTGCGGACCGCTTAAAAATATACTATTATTTAATCAGAATCTGAATAATTAGACTCTTTTACATCTTTCTTATACGTTCTTGCATTATGCCCAGTCTCGCCGCAGTTGCCACATCGTCATTTACTCGGTCCGCCGCGGACCGCCTCCTTACCATCACCGCTCATTTCACCAGCTGGCCGCTTCCCATTTTGTTTCTCTTGAATAAGAGCTTGAGATTCCTCAATGGTAAGTGCTCCTCCAAGCTGCACTCGGATTATTTTAGCTCTCCGATGTTTGGCGAGTGCTGTGTTGGCCTCTTGAGGCGTCCGGATCTGCTCGCTCATAAGTGTGATCAAGTGTGCCATTGTTTGTGCTCCCTTTGCTATCCGGTCAATAGCCTCCATAATTAGTGTAGGGGAGCTTCCCTGATGGGCTGAGATTCTGCTTTTGATAAAACTTGATTGCTGGATAGTTTGTTGAGCATTTGATAGTGTTTAAGACTCCCATTTCTGAGGAGAAACAGGGAGAGATTGTATTGGAGTTTGCAGGCGGATATCAAGCTTGGAAATCACAGAGTCGGGGTCCCAAGGAGAAATTCCGGCTCCTCTGAATATAGAATTAATGTTTTCTGCCGTAAAAGTCTTGTTATGAGCTGCCTTAAATGCAAAAAAGAACTCGGATTTGGTAACATGGTTGATCGAGGCTCGGATAAAGAGGTTGATTTCATCGCCATATGCGCGCTTCAGAGGCGAATATAACGCGATATCTAATAGCTGGAGTAAGTGAGATGAATGCGGCGGCATGCTGACAATGATAATCCTATTCTCCTTGTAGTATTAATTAAATTTAGCTAATATATAGCTTTTATAGCCATTTATAATTAACATCTGGTAATCAGTATCTCTCTTTGGCTTAGTATGCTTATTAAAATGCTGAATCCATTCCAAACTAGTCTTATTATCTGTTTATCCATTAGGAGTAGGCTTAATAACCCCGTTGTTTAGAAAACCCGACTCTGTTGCCCAGCTGGCAAGGTGGTAGGCGCCTTGAACGATTACGAACGGTGAGATCTACAACCCACTTGCATTAATGCATTCAATAGCAGTTGCCTATTCCCGATTACCAAGCTGAACTGATTTAGCCTTTCCACGTCTATCAACGCATATAACGACTATTAATGCGGCTATTATGCTCATTATAAAGCCAGTTTTGTTAAAATTATAGAGGTTGTTATTGATAATCCGGTACTTAGCTATTATATTGCGGAGCAGCGTAAACCAGTTCCCAATGATCTCTGGATCTTCGCAGAGGGCCCTCTGATAGTCATATGGATGATTGAATTTGGTCTTCAGGCTGGGTTGCATGTTCATAAAGCGTCGAGCCCAATTCTTGCTAACCGGCTTGCCATCTCGTAATGCCAGCAGGAGGTTAGCTACATCTTCCACACTAGAGAGGCGCATTGGAAATCCTTGTACATCTTGCTCAAGTATATATCGGATAAGCGTATACTCTTCAATCGGGTCGAGTTTGTGTTTGTTAACACGTGATTCTTTACGACATAGTCGGTTGTTCATCCTGTCGGATATTATGCTGTGTGGAACGTTGAAAAGCCGTGCAGCCTGACGTGTACTTAAGAGTTTCTTTTAATTTGTTTTTTAGAATTCTTAGTTGCCTGAAGTACTAGTTTAATTTTCTCTTCTTTTGAGTAGATTAGCACAATGAATGTTGATTTCTAGCGTGTTGAATATTGAAATAGGTAGAGCGATGCGAGACTGATGCGAAAAATGGAGATGCGATCTGTACTAAAAACAAACCCGCCCACCTAAACTCTAAATATTTGGACTAACACTACACCCCCATCACGACTCTAAATTAACTAAGTTGATTGAAATTGCTTAATTGGGACCAGTTGGCACCAATTGGTGCCAGTTTCAATTGATTCCTTTGCCCTGGGTGGGTGCTAAGGTTGACAAAAGTTGGTAGAGTTGGTAAAACTGTCCGGGCATGTGATATGTCCGGCTGACTGGTGAACCACGTTATATATCTTTACAAATAGATCCTTTACTTATAATAAAGACCTTGTATTTTAGCTAGGGTTTATTATTATACTAGCTATGGAAACAAGTTGTACGGAGGTTGATTTTGAGATCTTTGGGAATATCATTTATTAGAGCTTCATCAAGTGCAAGAGGATGACGCGAAACGTGCTGGCGAGTAATTCGTATAGTATAATGACGGAATTTAAGAGCGGAATAGTGCTTAGCACAATACTGAACCGAATTATAAACACCTTATCCGTATTACGAATCCTAGTAGTTATTTGTTTAAACTTCAGGTCGCTATATGAATATTTAGTAAAGCTAGGAGTTACTGATGAGAAAAGGCTTATAATTAATGTTGGAAGGCACCACTTCGGGCCTGTCAGGGCTCAGGCTAAGGCGCCCCAGCAAAAGATGAGCAGCCCTGGCTATGACAAGGGATAAGTATCCCTAGCTATGGCTAGGGATGAGCTGCGAGCACTGTCATCCATAGGAAATGGGCAGGCTATATAATATGTGACCAGACGTGCTGCAATCACAACAATTAGTTAGGTATCGAAACAGTACAGAATGTTCAGGTCCTGATCTGCCCACTAGAAATCTTTTGCCCAGCATGTTCCCCAAAGACTCCTGACAATTAATATTATGTTCTTAAGGGAATCGTATATGTAAGGGTCTAGACTGAGTGTCACACTCTAACGTCTATTTTCTCTCTGAACAAGAAGACTTCTCTGGGGAGAGAAGTCTTTCTCCCTTGACTATTGTACAGGTTCCTACTGATCTATAAACTTGGTTGTCGTCCTTCGCTGGTCCTTCTTATAGATGCTAGCAGGTTCTGTGAGGAATCGTGCTGTGGGTCAGTGGGTCCTACGAAGGGCCCTGGCCCTGAGTTCTGTAGACAAGGGTTCATCCCATTACAGTATAAGAAGAAGGAGATCTCAGAAGTACGATGAATCGATGAAAGAGATAATTCAGCAGATGCGTATATGAAAAAGACACTTAAAATAGCACTGTGATAACTTATTTCAACGAATAAACTAAAGGTCAGGATCCAAGCATACGTGGACCGACTAGATGGCTAAAAGGGATGACCTGACTGTACGAAAAGGCGAGAGATATGGTGAGAAGAGGTTCAAAGAAGTTTGCTTGAGGATGATTTGAATTTTGGAATGTACGAATACACACGAGAGCTCTTTCCTATGTTAGTTCACTCGCACGAGTGACTCACGTACCTAAAGCTCTTTCCTATGTTGTTTCCTTACTGATAATGGTTGTCGTACTTGGAGGAAGCTTGGAAAGCAGGCGAAAAAGCAGGGTCACGAGAGAAGGCAGCTCAACCTGCCTGTTGGAAGGATCACCCGGAATACGGGAAAGGGAAGGACATACGGGCAGCGCAACCTGCCCTCAGTACCGTGGGCCAGGCGTACGGTCCCAAAAAGAAAAGATTGCCAGTGTTGGAATATCACTCGGCATGAACCGTACGCCGATACTCACGGCTTGGTTGACTAAGCCACCCCCTGGGCGGTAGGCATGCTTATCGTGCCCATCGCACCTCAAGGGCTCCGTTTCCTATTAGTTTACAACAACAAGTAATCAGCACCGAATCCAACCCATCGTTTGCGGGATACCCGTACGTACGTACAGAAAGCCCATTCAACAAATATACATAATATATAGGAATAATGGTCGTTGGGGCCATACGGTTCCTTCATCAAGCTTGGTGGCTTAGGTAAGCTGCTCGGCTTGGCGAAGGGAGGACCTCATATGTTCTCCGCACGAGCACCCCTTCCGTAGTTTCATAGAGAAGATAGATGATGGGAAATAAAATAGATTCACGGGGGATGACTATAAGTAGGAATTAACCGTGCATTCACGGTGAATTCACGAATTCACGGTAAAAGCACCGTGAATGTATCGTGAATTCACTGATGCACGGTGAATTCACCGTCAATTCACCGTGCTCTCTACCTATTGTGCATAAATAGACGCAGAATCAACCAGAAGAGTTGATCACCACCAACACGTACGTACGTGCAGAAAGCCCATTCAACATAATAAGAAATATCGTTTTAAATAAAACAATTATGAAGTTCTTAATTTATTTTCTAAAATAAAACATTTGTCAATAATTATATTTTTAAAAATCATTGAAAATGAAACAAAAATTTAAATTTAGTCCTATAAATAATTCCGTTAATAAAATTAAAATATTTCAATTTCTTTTATAAACATTTATTTTTTTAATTCTGTTACAGACATTAATTTTTTAATTATTTTAAATACTTGTTACAGCGTGCGACCCTTGGTATTCGGGAATATCCAGGGTCCCCGGATTGCGCTATGAACCCGTACACAAAAGTGCGAATTCCGGGATTGCAGAACTTTCCTTCCTTCCTTTTCTCTTTATGGAACCTAGCTTAGCTACAGCCGATATACAGCGTTTGCTTATATGCACCCGTTACAATAATTTCAAATACATAATACAAAAAGGTTAATTTAATAATGTATTTACCAAAAATTGAAAGAACAGATTAGAGTTAATTTAAATTTGAATTTCATAAACATTGAAAATATCAACATAATATTTTTAAAAACTAGCAATTTTAAGAAAACTTTAATAAAAATAAAAGAGAAATCATATATTATAATAAGTGCAAATTATTATTAAGAATAGTGGCATGGTAGAAGCGGGCGGCGGGGGGTGCGGCTGCAATGAGGGGGCGGTTAGAATAAGGGCCGGCCACGTTATAATGTGCCTTATCTAGGACGAAGTAAGAACCCAGTGAAGACATTTTGTGGATACTTTAGAATAGTTGGGATGAGAGTACGCAAAGTGCCTCTTGGTCTCTCGGACGGAAGCCTTAAAGCCACCTTTCAAAGTTTTGATGCGTCGGGGAAAGCTTTGGGATGGCTGTTGTAGTCAACTTCGGATGTCTTGGTCAGAGCTTTTGTCAGAGATTAAATACATATGTACAGAAGAAACAGAAGCAAACACGCCTGTATAATATAGTTGGGTCTTGTGTGGTGGCTTCCAGGATTCTAACAGAAGCCCTATCAACACCATTCTAGATCCATCTCGTTTCCCAAACTCTGAGGGCCCAGGTGTCAGTCAATATAGAAATAAGCGGACAGGCAACATACCGGCGTCGACAGGCATTGGGAGGTGTGGGAATCGCGATGCCAGGGAAAGTCTTCAACATGGGATGGTGTTCACTCATTCACCTCGAGGAGGCTTGAAACAGAAATGGGAACCTTGCTGCCAGAAGCCTTGTTGGGCAGACAATACCACTTCGGCTGATTGACAACAATTCAACTTTGGGGAAAAGACGCGGTGAGAGTTATCGATTCTACCTCGACTTCAACCAATTGAAATAACCTGAACAGTGAATGCGATCGAAGACGTGAAGTTGAGCAACGGTTGGAATCGCTGTTCTAAGAACCTTTCCATCTCGCCCACCATTTCACTGCCTTCTTTACAAAGTACAATTTCACCTTCACACTTCTCCTCGAAAACCATCGCCAAGGTCAGGAACACAACACTGAACCAGCTCCGTGGTCGCATTGCCTTCGTTCTTTCTCCCTTTCCCAACCACGAAAGCCCAGACTCGACGAACACCAAAACGACAAACGAGACCAAGATGACTCCCCAAAGGACAAGGAGCTCGACCGCGACCCGACCGTCGTCTACCCGAACAACTCGCCCAGCCTGCAGCGCGCCTACCGCATCTTCGGCCCCGGCCAGAACACGCCCGAGGCCCTCGACGGCCTCAAGAAGAACAGTAAGCTGCCCTCATCGGCTTGTCCCTGCGTGTATCCCAATCAAAATCTTCTCCTTCTGTTTTCCCACAGCTGACCGCGTTCTCGCAACGCACCCGCAGTGTTCGTCAGCGAGCGTACCCCCGAGCCGGGCGAGAGCTGGCTCACCCCCGCAGGGCAGGAGGTCGGGCAGGAGCTGGGCGTGGGCGTGGCCGAGATCCTCGAGTCGTACGCGGCGTACAGGGAGGACATTGAGCGCATGAACCGGGTCGACAGCATCCACGAGAAGCGCAAGCAGGCCCGGCTCACCACCGACAGCCCCGGCGGCGGCGGCCGCAGCTCCGACAACCACGCCGCCGACGAGAGCAGCAGCAGCAGCAGCAGCAGCAGCAGTGGCGGCGGCGAGTGGCTGACACAGGTGGACGCCAGCGCCCGGATCAGGGGCCGCACGCATGCCTGGGCCGAGGGCGAGGACCCGCTCGAGCAGTTCTGGCGGGACCCCGTGCTGTGGCTGAGCCGGGAAGACGCCGCGGCGCGGGTGCGGGCGCAGCGGGCCATCATCGGCGAGGTGAGGGCCGCGGCCAAAGACATCTCTGAGTCTTGCGAGAAGACCACGGGCATGGGGGGAGGCTCACGGGACCGAAACAGGTGCCTCGTCGAGGCCGCCAGGAAGTGCGCGCGCCACACCGACACGCTGGTCGTCTATGCCGAGACGCTCGAGGACATTGTCCGCCTACACGAGGGCAAGACCGCCATGACCAAATGGGAGTCGCGCGACGAGTCGGGCGTCACCTTCGGACCCCGGGTTCTCCAGACCATCAACAAGATCTACAACCTGGACGAGCGCCTGCACGCCCTGAAGCCCGTCGTGGCCACCTGCAAGCGCATCCAGGCAAAGCTGGACAAGATCAAGCTACTCACCGACAAGAAGGAGCTTCGGTTGGAGCTCCGCGGCAGGCTGGTCCAGTTTGCCACCCTGTGCCTGGCCGACGAGGCCCAGAAGGGCTTTAGGAAAGACATGGAAGAGAAGATCCGTCAGTGGGATGCCTAGGTGGGTCTTGGCCACCTTGAGTGATCGCTGGGTAAAAGGGGAGGATATTTATGCTAACATCTTTGAATCTCACAACAGGGCAAGCCGAGCTTTCGAATTTCCAGCAAACATTTCCACTGTCACACCGATGAAGAGAAAGGGAGTTACGGGCCGACTCGGCAACATCGTCCACTATTGCGAGAGCAATTGGACCCTGAATAGCCGCTGAAAATTGAAAAAAGTCGATGTGTTGATGAAGACAAGACATCGCGATGGTTGAGGCCTCATGGCCTCCCAGGGCTGGGGTTAACCATGGCATGAAAGCTGTCTTGCTCCGGAGCAACCGAGGCTTCTCCGTCGGCGCGAATCCACTGACTTGGAGCGAGAAGGAACCTCGGAAGGGAGATACGGACTGGAATTAGAGATGGGAGGGAAATATCTTGCCTCTACCCATCGCATCTGCTTTTCGATGCAGCTAGACTTAATCTGGGGCAAGAATAGACCCTCAATACTTCTTCTTACTATTGCCCTCCTCCCGTATTCCCCCGTGTCAAGCCCCTAAACCTGCGTCGTATCCATCCAGGATCACAAAGCCATCCAGTAAGCGGCTCCCCGCGTCGTATCTGTTCAGGGCTGGGCGGCAGGTAAAACAGCGTCGGAGGTTCTCTCAAGTCACCAGGGTTCTCCTGTACCCGACCATCACGTCCCTCCGCATCATCAGTGCCTCCCTCATCCCGCCTACCGTCGAGTGCGATTGCTGGCGGGCCGTCTTGGTCAGCCTTGACAGGCCCTATGCAAGGGGATGGAGGGGCGCTTTCGACGGTGGCCCGAAAAGGGTTCGGAGAGGCACGACTGACCTCTTGTGTAGAACTGATCGGAAGTGGCGAAGACCATGGAGATGCAAAGGGAGCAAGGAGCGATGTGGCTGGCGTCGGTAGAAACTCAACTCCCCTCGAGACCTCGACCTCAGGCTCCTGTGCTAGAGGGAGAGCAAGCGGGCGGTTGACCGGTGTCGACACTGTGAAGCCAGCCGCTCTGTTCATTGGTGACCTGTCCTACGTGATGAGCTGTGAGCCTTTGCAGGGGAGGCGGGTGTTGAGAAGCCCAAATACACACGAACAAACTCACGTCTTCTTGCCCGCGTCATCATTCCTGTTTTCATATCTGCCAGCGTCTCTAGCCCCATCATCCCGCGCAGATGGGGACGTTCGGCTGCCGGGGCCACCGGCGGCCTCGTGCAGGCTCAGCTCGATGCTGGGCGTGCCATCCAGCAGCATGCTCCTCAGCTGGTCACCGCTTCGAGGCTGACCGCTCGTCCCCCGCGCGCTGAGCTGTCGGCGCGAGCCCTCGGGGGCCAGCAGCTGGTGGACAAGATCGACGTGCTCAAAGGGGCAAGAGATGACGAACTCGGGCAGGTCCGGGCGGGTGTAGTCCTTGACGACAAAGGAGACGGCCGTGTCGTGGAGGATGCTGCGCGGGACCGACGGGTAGTAGATATCGTCAGGGGCGGCAGTCCGGCCGCGCGGGTCAGGTTCCGAGACGACGGCCAAGGGACAGCGTTTTACAAAGGCGACGAGTGTGCGGAAAGGCTGCATGATGGGCCAAGCATTGCGGTCGCGGGTGGAGGATGGCGGCCGTGGGGAGTAGTAGTCCGGGTCGGGGATGGGAGATGGCCAGTAGTCCGGTCGGTCCTGTCCGCCGTCCATTGCGTGTCGACCAGTCTGACCAGGTCGGTTGGCGTTGTCGTGGGCGTGTCTTGGTCGTCGAGACGGACTCCTCTCACGTGCTCCCTCGGATCTCGAGGGCGGCTCACCGAGCTTTGCAGGCTTTTGTCGTTCAGAGCGGCAATCCCGGCCGGATGGGCTTTGCCTGCGAGGTTTGCATCCCCAGAAGGATGGGTGGTGCCTCTTCTTCTTGCGGCTGTGAGAAGCATACAGCAAGTCGACGTCTTCTTGTATGGTGTGGGAAGGCATTGATACCTGGTGCCCTCGGTCAGGCAGGTATGCGACGTAGACCTGCAGGTGATGTGGATGGGAGAGACACAAGATGTTTGAGGGAGAGGCCATATCTAGGAGGCCGAGACAAAGGCCTGGACCCGAAAGAATAGACAGACAAGAAGATTGAGGCAGCCTTGACGATGCTCAAGCCCAGAGTCATGGGCAAACTGAGGGCAGGAAATAATTGCAGCATCCTTGTGCTCAGGCTGCAAACACTGTATCAGAGCTGAGCAAGCACCTGCAGCCTCGACAGACACCTTTTTTTGCCTTGGCTTCTTGATTGAGAAAAAAACGAAATGAGCACTTGCTCAGTTGTAAATTTTGAAGAAATGTAATGGAATGAGAAGACAAGGAAACAATATCGGGGTCGGCGGTCATCAAAGGCTGGTGGTTCGTCGAGTGCTGCCTTTGCTCAAGAGTCGTCCTGTTGTCTTGCGGCCTCTGAAGCAATCAGGCCCTCGCCCATAGTAGACGGGCCATCCTCTGATCATGTTCCCACAGAACGCATGATAATCTCCTCGACACCAGCCATTGCCAATATTAGGGCAAGGGGATGATGCATCGAAACTGGGTTCCGTTTCCCTGCATCCGAATGTGGTCATGACCCCGGGGCAGAAGACCAAGCAGAGACGAATGGGCTCTCATGGCCGGACTTGAATTGGTAGAGTCTCGAAAGCCTTAGGAACAGGTTGGATCCATATGGATAGAAGACAACGGACTGATGTCGTGCACCCCAAGCTGTTCTATTAGAACATACGACAATGCAGTCGTAGACGTGAAGAGGGTTACACCCCTTGAGGCGTGTCCTTCCGGAAGGTCCATTAGCCTGCTGGCCAACATGAGCCGCCAAGTGGGATTGAGCTTATCCCATAACGCGATTTGATGAGCGAGTTCGGAGTTAGAAATGGCTGCTTCTGTAGCCGAAGGTGTGATGTCAAAGGTCGAAGAGCGTGGTCGTGGAAGAGTGCTTTGCCATGTGCTGCTGTCCTGTCGCCCTCATCCCGAAGATACGGTTCGAGCCAGGCAAATTGAACGGCGGTCCCGGGTAGACTTTCTTCCGCCTCTGCTTGCCGAGTTCCTCTGCCTGCCTCTCTGCTCCCACCATGAGGGTGGGTACTCCGTAGATACTGCTACAGTACTCCAGGACTTACCCCGCGGTAAAGTTACCCACGCTGTCATTGTCCAGCACTCTGGCACTCCGAACTTCTGACCTTAGCACCGCGGAACAAAGCAAGCTTCCATATGGCGCCTCCACACGCAGGTGGGCGACCCGACCGTCTCCGTCTTCTGCGCGACGGAGAGTGGGGAGCAATCATCCATCTCCCCGCGATGCCTTCCGAGATCGCCATGCCGGCTTCTTCAGCCTTGATCCCTTGACCGTCCTCCTTTCCGTGTTCCTCCCTTGGCCTCTACCTCCTTCCTTTCCACTCCCTCAACACCAGCAGAAACACGAAACACCAATTCAGCCTCCAACCCCACCGACACCTCAAGATGGGTTCCAATCCAGGCCAGCTCTATGTAACCATGCAGCCCAAGCCGGGCCTGTCCCTCGACCAGTTCCACGAGTGGTACAACAACGAGCACGGCCCCATCCGCCTCCGCCTCCCACACATCTTCTCCAACGGCCTCCGCTACGCCGCCACCGACTCGCAGGAGCCACACTTCCTTGCCGCCTACAACGTTACCTCCATGTCCCACCTCGACACCCCGACATACACATCCCTTCGCGAGAACAGGAGCCCACGAGAGGCAGAGACAATCGGCCAGGTCGACGTCAAGCGCTACTTCTACGACCTCGTCTCCGAGCGCAAGGCCCCCAACTTCCGGCCCATCGAGCACCTCACCGACGACGAGGCAGAGAGCCAGGTCCTGATCGCCGTCGAGAACACCCTCACGGCCCTCGAGGGCGCCGAGCAGGCCCTGGACAAGTGGTACGAGGAGGAGCACATCCCCATGTTGTCAAAGGTCCCCGGCTGGCTGCGCACCCGCCGCTTCAGGACCTCGACGAGCCTCGACAAGAACGCGCCCCTAAAGTTCCTCATCCTGCACGAGTACGCAAAGGAGAACGGGCTGGGAGGGCCCGAGCACAAGGCTGCCACGAGCACAAAGTGGAGGGAGGACATCTTCGCAAAGGTCATTGGCAACAAGCACAGGAGGGCATACTCGCTGTTCTACGTGTTTGGTCCTGGCCCAAGAGACCTGAAGTCTCTAGCCGCCCTCCCTGCCGAGAAGGCCTTCATATCATCCGACGCAAAGACGAAGACAACTCCCCACGATGGGAAGCCGGTCCTACAGTCATATGTCACAGCCAAGGACGGCCTGAACATTCCATACCGTCTCGAAGGAAACCCCGACCCCAAGGCTCCCACAGTCGCCTTTTGCAACTCGCTGCTGACCTCCCTGCACATGTGGGATGACTTTGTTGCCATCTTGAAGGAGGCACGCCCCGATCTGAGAATACTGCGGTACGATTTCCGGGGGCGCCATGCGGTACCGGAGCCCCCAGTCCCCTCGACCCTCGACATCCTCGCAGACGATCTCGCCACCCTCCTGTCTGCTCTCCGCATAGAGAAGCTGCACTCCTTGGTCGGTGTCAGTATGGGCGGCGCCACTACCCTCAAGTTCTCGCTCAAGTACCCCGACAAGCTCTCCAAATTCGTGGCATGCGACTTCAACGTTGCCAGCTCTGAAGCCAACACACAAGCATGGAAGGACCGTATCGCAGTGGCCGAGTCTGTTGGCGAGGATGGCACCCCAGGCACTAAGAAGTTGGCCGCCGCGACAGTTGGGCGCTGGTTCCACCCCGACACCATGACAGCCAAGACCAACGTCGCGAGCTGGATGTCCGAGATGGTCGCCGACAATGACGTCCAGGGCTTCAGGTACGGCTGCCAGGCTCTGTGGGACTACAACATGCGCGACAAGATGAAGGGGTCCCGCGTCCCTGGGCTCTTGGTCGTCGGGGAAGGGGACGGCAAAGGGGCCTTGGTGAAGGCCATGGACGGGTTCAAGGGCGGTGTTGGCGAAAAGGGACTTGCCCTCAAGATTGTCCCCAAGGCTGGACATCTGCCCATGTGCGAGAACCCGCAAGGGTTCTGGGATGCTGTCAAGGACTTCCTGTAGGCGTCTAAGCCCGCCGTCGACGCGACCCGTTGCATCGTGATGGCTCACGGCCGAGCGTCTCATGGTGTCGCCGTGTCACGAGCCAGTCTTTAATAACTCGGTCACCGATCAAGCGTCCTGAGGCCAGCAATTGCTTGGCCTTACCTGCGTAAATGGCCACAGTTCAGCGCCCAAAGTTGGACTACAATACACGATGACCACAGCATCATGGTTCAGACTATTCGTGAATTGTTATGATCTAATGTCGGCAATACATCCAAGTTTGGAGCCTCCAGATGATCGATATCAGGGTATGTTATGCTTTTATAGAGTGGATAGACCGAAATATGGCAATTGCACAGCAGTGCTGCCATCACATTCTTGACGCCATGGCAGTCTTGTACAGGACCACGAACCACAATTGTCTCCAGACTTCAAACCTCGTACAGCAACGCCTCAGTTGGCCAGCGCGTCCAGCGCCCGCGCAAAAGTCAGCTGCACATCATGCTCATGTATCCACGACGGGTCATAGCGGTTCCGCAGCCGCGCCCTGAGCTCCTCGTCCGTCTGCACGTGTCCGATCCTCGCGACCTTCTTCTTGTTCTGCTCGTGCACCACCGACATCACCCTTTCCGTGTGCGCCTTGCGCGTCCTCTCGTAGATACGCAGTGCCCGCGTGATATCCCCCGCCGCAGGAGGAGCCCTTGCTGCCTGCGCCTGTGTTCCGTTTTCCGGAAATACGTGCCGGATCGCCGCGGAGAACGCCCAGGCGTCGTCAAGCGCAAGGCTCCCGCCTGCGGCAAACGCGCCGCCATGAGCGTGCGCCGCGTCCCCAGCGAGGGTGACGCGCCCGTCGCCAAGCACCCACGTGTCGAGGGCGTGTGCCGCCGAGTTGGGATAGACCCCGGTCCAGGGCGTGGCATCGACGATGGCGCGGTACCGCGGGTGCCAGTCCCTATAAAATTCGCGGATGGACTCGACGTCTCCCTTTGAGTCCCACTTGGCCCCGGAGTAGGGCGAGGCCGGGTCACTGGGGTCGCTCTGGTGCGACGCGACGACGGTGAAGAGGTCCCCCGCGCCGAGCTTCGAGACGAAGAGGGTCCGCCCGTCGGGGGCCCAGATGTGCTCGGCCTCGTCGGGGAGGTCGGCGATGTGCGCAAGGTGAGAGGTCGGGAAGACGGACCTGAAGGCCACCCAGCCGGTCCACTCCGTGCGGGAGGAGGGGACGAAGAGGGTGCGGACCTTGGAGTGGATGCCGTCCGCGCCGAGGATGATGTCCGCGGTCGCCGTGGTGCCGTCGCCGAAGGTGAGGACCTGCTTGCCGAGCTTCTCGTCGAAGGTGATCGAGTCGAAGGGCTTGTTCAGGTGTATCCTGGACGGGTCGACGTGCTTGGTCAGGGCCTGTTGGAGATGTGCGCGGTAGAAGCGTGCCGTTAGGTGCCGCTGGTCGACCTCGCCCTTGTGGTCGTCTACAGACACGACCTCGCCAGTCCTGTAATGCCTATTTCCCAATTATTCAGAACAGCTGCTCACAATCGAGTCTCTCTCTCAGTCAAGAGACATCCACAACTCACCGATATATCATGGGATGCCTCGACTTGTTCCGGAAGGCAACATCTGGACTCAGCGCATCCTCCACGCCGAGCCTGTCCAGCGTCCTCATGCCATTTGGACCAAGCGCAATAGATGCTCCGATCTCCCTCAGCTCGCTGGCCCGCTCGTAGATCTGCACGTCGACGCCCGGGTGCTCCTTCAGCGCGATTGCTGCGCCAAGGCCGGCTATGCCTGCGCCAACGATGGCAACCTGAAGCTTGTTTGATTCCGCCATGGTTATGGTCCCGGGAGATTGGCTTATATTTTGCGGCTCAAAAACCTGTTTCACGGGGAAAGTCGTGAATCCCACGCTACATATCTATCAAACTTGCCATATCGTACACTGCCAGGAAACATCCCGCGATCGGCGCCCTTCGAGTTTGCTGCAGAAAAATACCCTCGATGGCGTCAGCCGACTTGGGGATGGCGCGTGCCTATCAGACCATCCACACGTATCCATCCCTCACAATTCAGAACTGCTATCTAACAATCTCCAGCAAAAGCATACATCGGTATATAATTCTGAACCCCACGCTACGCGATGTAGTAGCGGCAACGGGCATCACATATCCACATGCTGCACTTAGAGCCGGACCGTGTCGCAATCCATGCGGGGCGTCGCGAGCGATGATGCCACCCGCTCGGTATGCCGCTTCCAAGTTGGAAGCAGGTTGGCAGCTTGCGTCTTGAACACAACCGCTGGGGTGTGTGATTATACGGCAGCCTACAAACATGACCCGAATAGAAGCTTTTCCAAGACTGCCAAGTCTTAAAACCATATCCGGCCCTCTCTATTTCATGCCAGGCTGGAGTAGTAGCTACGCCAAGCTTTGAACGATGGCAACGTCCAAATTACCTGTCGAAGAAACCACATCTAGCGATGACGGCTCAGCAGTGGCAGTGCCCAAGCTACTCGATCGCTATGCCGACGAAAGCTACAAGCTCTTGTCGCAAGTCAAGGTCGAGCCTCCCACGCCCGAGGAGGCAGAGAGGATCCGCAAGAAATGTGTGCGCTGGGTGATACCCTTCATATGTGTTGGCTATCACTTGATGTACGTGGACAAGCAGACCGTAAGTGTTCATATTAAAAACCTTGGACGCGAGAAAACGTCACCAACTGACAGGATAATTGGGTTCGTGTAGCACGGAAACTCCTCCATTCTCGGTATAATTGACGACGCGCACTTGACTACCGACCAATACAACTGGCTGTCTTCGATTTTCTATCTTGGCTATTTACTTGCCGAGGTGCCGCAAAATATGGCACTGCAGCGGTTCCCCGTGGCCAAGTATCTGGCGGTGAATCTGATTGTCTGGTAGGTCCTCGAGGAGCTCATACCACGTTGGATAATTACTGACGAATGTTGAATTTCTCAAAAAAGGGGAGGAATATTGCTCATGCACATTCCATGCAACAGCTTTGCCTCGCTGTTTGTTGTCCGGATTCTTCTAGGTCTTGCAGAGGCCTGTATTGTCCCATCGTTTCTGATTATTTTATCCATGTTCTTCACGTACGACGAGCAAGGAGTCTTGATGCAGATCATGTGGGCATGCGGCAATTCCAGCCCTATCTCGTCAGGTCTACTGTCGTACGGTGTCCTATTCATCAAGACGGGTACCTTTGCGCCCTGGAAGTGGTTCATGGGTTCGTCGCCACCCCCTGTCCTTTGAGTACCCCATCGCCTTTCACCTATATCTGTCTAACACCAACCAGTCATCACCGGCAGCCTCACGGTCCTGTACGGCATCCTCGTGTTCTTCTTCTTCCCAGACAACCCGGCATCAGCCCACTTCCTGACCAAGGAGGAGCGCGCCCAGTCCATCCTGCGCATCGCCTCGAACCACTCGGGCATCGAGCAGAAGCGCTTTAAGAAGAGCCAGTTCGCCGAGGCCTTGCGGGACCCCAAGACGTGGCTCTTCTTCCTGCACGCTTGGTCCCAGGAGATGGCCAACGGCCTCACGAACCAGTACTCGCTCATTATCAAGTCCTTCGGCTTCAGCACGCTCAACACCACCCTGCTGGGGTGCATAAATGGCCTGACGGCGCTCGTGTCGCTGGGGACTGCGGCGTTCGTCCTCTCCAGGACGAAGAATGCGCGGGCGTGGCTGTCGGCTGGTGCATACATTCTTCCGATCGTATCCTGTGTCATGTTGATTGCGCTACCCTGGAGCAATCGTACAGGTCTGCTGGCTGCGATATATATGCGGGCCCCGGGAGGCATCGCTTACAGTGTTGTCATGATTTGGGCAGCCAACTGCTCGGCCGGACATACAAAGAAAACAACGGGTGAGTCCGAGTCCTTTTGACTGGACCTCGGTCCGTTGACGTTCCACCACCGGGCTCTTAGTCGCTCGATATAAGCTACAGTCCTAATTCCATCTCAAAGTGATCGCGCTGTACCATGTCGGCTACGGGCTAGGCAACATCCTATCCCCCCAGCTCTTCCAAGGCAAGTACAAGCCTAGGTACATTGAGACATGGTGGGTTATTCTCTGGGTCGCATGCGTGTTTCCCATGCTCCTGGTGCTGTACCTGCGGTACTACCTAAGCAAGGAGAACCAGAGGCGCGACTCGCTCGCCCAGAAGGGTGAGATCAGGGAGACCGGAGTGGTCGAGCATGTCGATGAGAGTGGCAACCGGACGGAAGAGGTCGTCGATGCACGGCAGCTGGATCTCACGGACAGGGAGAACCTGGCTTTGTAAGTGGAACTCTTTTCTTGCGAGTCTTCACCCGGAGGACGACGACACTAATGCAACACAGCCGCTATGTGCTTTAGCTCACCAGGTCGTGAGCCCCGGCCTGAATGGAAGTAATGTTTTTGGATATCCTGAGCTTGAACAACAATACTCGTAAATATGAGCAATCAGTTGATCCTAAAGCGCAACACTGAAACAGCGGAGTCAAATGGAATACCCAAGATTCTAAGAAACGAAAGTGCAGATGTCTCGTCTTTTCAGTCCGAGTTCGCCCGAGTGCACATTTACCCACGATGCTCGTTACTCATTGGAACGAGATGTCAGAAATCATTGGTGACTGTCATATAGGGAGGCCGGTTGAACCAGCCAGTATCGACACACTGGCCACAAGTATCTCAAAAGACTGTCCCCTAGCAGACAGGGATTTCAACCAATGGTTGATGAAGGCTGTGAACTGGCGTCTCTACAATGAATAAACGAAATTTTATTGAGATACCGGCGCTGATGGAAATGTACACAGGTTTCAGACTTATGAAACGAAACAATAATCAGAGAACGGGATGAGATCTGCTTGTGCAGTCGCTAGTGAGAATTCCAAACGAGCCTGGAATGTGAATCAGCGTGCATTGCGAGTGAACAGATGTATTGAGGAAGTCAATTATGATCAGTTATTCGGGTTTGACCCAAGGACCTTTTCCCAAATGAACGAAACCGAGGACAGCTTCCCGTTATTGACATTCCAAGACACTTAATATGTCCAGAGAAGATGGTTTCATGCTCGGTAACCGGAATGCTGCGATACCTTCCCCACAACATGTTGTGGTACCGAGTAAATGGACCCATCGAATTGTGGCTTTTTGTCCGGCTCGTCCAGATCGTCGGCTTCTCGAATCCAATAATTCGGTATGAGCCGGGATATACAAGTTCGATACTGGATGCTCTCGCTGACCCGACCCTTTGAGGCCCATGCAGTTTTTAGCCACGCCACGGGGCGCACGTCCTCACCGCCATGGCGGGCCTTGACCAGTCCTGTCCTGGCGTCGCGCCTGTGCGAGCGAAAAAAAAGGGCCTGGCTCTCTACTAAGCCGCAGCCTGTTGCTTCCCACAGCACTTCTTGAACTTGTGAGCCGAGCCGCAGTAGCACTTGGAGTTGCGGGACATGGGCGCGACGCCAAAGCTAGCGGTGGCCTGGCCCGGGAGGCCACCTGTCATCTGCCTCATGAGGTCTGCGGCCTCCTGCTTGAGGGTCTTGTCACAGTCCTCGTCGCCGCAGCACGCGACGGTCATGATGATCACGAAAGGGTCCTCGGTCTTGTGGAGGTACTACAAAAGACGGTCAACTGGGGGGTCCCTTCCCATGATTCTTGAAGCCAGCCAGTTTGGGGGCATCTCTAGGTGGGTGATAGGGACGTGGCATGCCACTTACCGACATGGGCGTGGCAACGACGGTGGTGGCGTCCCTTTTGCAGTCCTTAGCCGAGCACTTGTCCTCGCAGGCCTTAAGCGAGGCGTCGGCGTGCTCCATGACGATGGGGCGCATCACCGTGGTGAACATCTGCGGCATCGCAGGGTTGCCGAGGGCAGCCGGCCCGACCAAGGACGAGGGGATGTCATGCTTGAACTCGAGCTGGCGCTTCTCGCAAAGGAACTGGCAGCGGACCGACTTGGTCGTCATGGCGGGCGTAGCGGGGGGGGGGGATAACTGAGGCTAGGTAATGGTAACAGAAGTAGTGGTAGTGGCAATATAAATCGCCGGGTCGTACCGTGCTGGCAGTTGTCGGCGGACTAATGAGCGATTGAAGAAAGGATCGACGGGATGGTGTGCTGGAAATGTTGAATGAAAGTAACAAGTAACTCGCTGGGTGAGTGATCGTGTGTGTGGAGGGCCCAAACAAGGTTGAATTCCGACATGAGTTTCCCCCTATTGTAGAAGTCCCGGAGCATCTCCTGAGACAGGTGTCCTCTGGGGGACCCCTGCTATGGTCAATGCGCCTAACCTTGGAACTTGGAAAAAGGGGCACATCACGTGGCAACCCCAACAGTCAACGGCAAAGTTGAAGCAGACTCCTCTAGTGGCAGTCTTAACAGGAACTATTAAGCACCGTTTGGACCATCTCCAACTTGCTGACTGAAGAGGAGAAGCGTCTGTCTCTGGTTGGTGAACTGGTTCGTTGGCTGGTTCGTTGGAGCTCATTGGCATGGCAGGACATGAGTGGTGCGAGAGAACCATTCAATTCCAATAACATGCCTGCATGCATGGTCATATCCTCGTCATACCTAGAAACACCTAGAAATAATTGGACGTGTAATGTGCTGGCATCATCTAGTGATGTCGCTTTTTCTGCTGTGATGTTGCTGTAATTGCATAGCGCAAGGTTTCAAGTAGACATGTTGGGGGTGACAGTATGCACCTCTGTTTACTAATTACCCGCTCGAGAGTAGCAGAGGTCGGGATTGCCCAGCCGTGCAGGGCCTATTACCCGTCAAAAGGAAATCGGCCGACACTACTTCCGACCTACCGGATCAGCCCGTGCCACTTATAGTGCTGCACCTCCATGTTACACCGGGCGCGCGTCGCGGGCGTCGCGGGGTGCAGATCGAGCAATCAGATCGTGCTACTATATCGATGATCCAAACATCATGGTCCTTTAATAACCGCCTGCTTTTGGCAAGAATGCTCGCGGTATTTTACCGGCAGCACCACGCCTTCTGCGCTCGATAGTGCGACCGCACCGGTCTGGTCTCCTCTCTGTCATTACCTGTCCAAGCTGAAGATGCCAGTCACAGCTTCTGATCCCACCGTCGCTCTGATTCACAAGCGCCAGTGAGTTTCGGAATGGTACGGTGACTCGACCTATTTCGACAGTGCTTCGCAGCAGCTCCACTTTCCTTCAATTCCTCTGCATCCCCTCTTTGATCCTCCGTACCCAGGGCCGTCTCGTTCTTCCACGGCCATCGCCAGGCTGCAAAGCATTACTTCACGGTATTATAGTATCAGCGTCTGGATCATATTATACAATCCTCCCTCAGTCATCCTGTTAGGAGAACCCCAATCGGGATATATACGATCGCCACAATGAAAGCTCCAGTGAGTAACCAATCACCCTGAGCCAGACTTCAGCTGACATGGAGAATACAATTAGTCCATCGTTGCTACCATCACCTACGGCTTGGCCTTCTCTGGCCTCGCCCTCTCCATGCCTACCATAGGCCACGGCCTCAAGACCCTCGTCCCCAAGACCGACTGGATGCTCAAGTGCAGCCACGGCAGCTGCTACTCGATGGTGGGCTGTACCTCGGATGGTTTGGTGACCCATAACAACCCAAGCTGCTGGCAGATGTGCACATGCATCGCGTACAACAGCACGGTAGTTACGCCAGTGCGCTAGAAATCCACCAGGTGACAACAAGCGGGAGACCGTGGGTCGGTTACAGGGGCGCCAGAAGAGTGACCTTGGGGGTTTCTCTGGTGACCCACGACAAGCGTCATTCAAGTCGAGATGGAATCTTTTGGGGGACTTACGGCTGGGCTTATACGACCCTTGTCAATGATAATCCCCTTCAGGTGACACGCTCATTTACATCATCAATTCATACCACTTCTGCGACTTCGAGGGGATGGACACGAAGACTGTACTACTCGGTGAGATACACTTCCGCTGGGAAACTGTTTCACTTCCACGTAAATATTGTGCAACACTTCCAGAGTCGGGATATGGTCGGAATCCTTTGTGTCGGCGAGCAATACATGGGGGCACCTTGCCGCTAGGATTACTCCAAGTCCGTAACTCCGAATGCCACGAAGCTCATACCATATGGGTGAATCATTTGAATGCGAAACGCAAGTTTCGATACACGTCTGCCGGGCTAGCATCTGAGTGGGTTCGGCATAAATTGTCTACGTTGGCTGAGCCACGGCCAGGTGATGCGATGAAGTGCAGGTTGACTAGCATGTGGTTAAGAGTTACAAGGTGGATGGCCAGTTGACCTAGCAACTCGCTGAGCTTTACTCAATGTGAGTGCGGAACATCAGGTATTTCAAGATCGGTGCTGATGCCGACTCAGGAAAGAATAGCACATATGACAAGACCATCAAACCGAGCCGTGTCTTTGAATCCACTGCAAAAGCCACCTGGTAGAAAACCCGAGAACCATGCGTTGCATCAATACTCGGATCACGTTTGCAGATGTTAATTAGAAGCAAGTTGATTCAGTCAGCCGGGGAGTATAAATGGACTCCAGGTTCCAGTTCGTTTTGGACAGTAGTTGCGTTATACTATGATACAAGTATTTGGCTATTGATCGACACAATATTGAGTGAGCAACATTGATATCGCCACATACACCTCATGTCCAGGTCCCTGCCAGAGTCTCGGTACGCCCATCCGAACTCCTTCGTATTCCAAGCCGCGTAATCTCAAACCACCAAATCATAGCCTCGCCCGTTCATGCTGAGCCTCAAGTTGACCCAAAAGAGGTGGCGACCTTTTCCGCCTGTAAATAAATCCGGCGTTGTAATCCATACCCGTAGAAACCAACACCTCTAACTTAGTCTTCGTCGTTCATTCTAGACCATCATCCATCATAGATCCCATACACCCTCATCGCTGCGTCCGTCGTTCAGTCATAATAAAACAGAAAGCCATCACCTCTTCTGCTGGTCAAAGTACGCCTGTGCAGCCTTGGTAAGGAAAGGCACAGCCTCCTTCTTGATAACCGGCACCGCATGCGTCATGAACAGCTTACCAGCCTGCTGGGCATACGCCTTGCCCTTCTTGTTGCCGCCGCCATTCTTCCTCGCCGCCCCGCCACCGCCGCTGCCCCCGGACAACGCCGGGCTACCACCCCCGCCCCGTCCATACGCGTCATCGTAGTACTGGTCCCGCCGCGGGTCCCCTCCTCCGCCGTACCGGTCCTGGTTCCCGTAGTTCACCGACGTGGCCCTCCGGCGTGGCGCCGCCGCCGCCGCCCCCGGCTGCTGCCCGTACGGGTCGTCGTACGGGTCGTCCGGGTACTGGGAGCGCGGCTGCGGCGGCATAGACTGGCGGTGGCGGGGCCGCGGGGCGCGGTCGTACGGGTCTGTGTCGCCGTATTCGCCGGCGGCGGTGGTCGGGGCGCGGTGGCGGCCACGGCCCTGGGAGGGCGCCGGCGGGTAGCCGTCCGGCTGCCCGGCCCTATCTTCGTGGTGTTTGCCGTGTCGGGAGCGGCGAGGGGTTGGGGCCGCATCATCCACTGCTGGGGCTGCACCGTAGCCGCCTCTGTCGTAGCTGGTCCCTGCTTTGGGTTGCGCGTTATAGTCCTCGTACCCGTTGGCGTAGTAGTCCTTTTCCCGCTTCCGCTGGTGCTTACTGGGCTTCTCGTCCGCCTCGGGGTATGCGTCCGCCTCGGGGTATGCGCCCGATGGCGATGACCTGTATGGGGCGTGCTCGCCCATCGGGGGCCGGGGCATCTCGTCTGCGCTCGGTGGGTAGCCATATCCACGGTCTGACTTCTTGCCGCGCGGTGGTGCCTGGCTCGCGTAGTAACTCGCATAGGGGTCATCCTCATAGTACTGCGGTCCCTTGCTGCCCTTCTTCGATGGCCGATGATGTGCGCCGGCCCCAGCTTGGGCGGCATAGTCGTCTTCGGGCCATGTCGACTTGGGGGCCTTGGGTGACACGCGGCGTGGCGCCTCGGCCTCTCTCGCTGCCCTCCGAGGGCTGTGGCTCTTTGTCCTCCTCAGGTTCTCGGCCTCGTCCGTCTCCCACGTGCCCCTCTTCTCCCGGAACCGCCTGTCCCTGTCGCCTGTCTTGTGTTCCACGTCGTGTCGAGACTTCTTCCCTGGGTGCGACGACCCGTAGACGTCATGTGCGCCATTTGCCCCGTATGGATATCCCGATCCGTCGTCTGACGCGACGACGTTGACGCCGCCGTGGGTGTTCCGTCGCGGCCTCCTTGGCTCGTCCGGGTGGACCAGGGCGGACTTGCGGCGGTGGCGATCATGCGACGAGTGCTTTGGTTGCGGCTCTGGGTAGGCATGGCGCGAGGATCGCGGTGGTGCTCGTTCATAGGCATCATCGTAGTAATTCGCAGGTCGTGAACTGGGTACATCCCTCGCGCGATGGCCGCCTCGACCGTCATCATACGCCCACATTGTGTCGACACGGCGGATGACTGATTACAAGAACGTTTTATTGCACGGGTCTCGAGTTGACGCAAGTATTGCCCTGGTTCAATTTTGTCGTTGAAAAGTAGCGATAGAGTAATGATTCTTGTTGTTGTTGTTGTTGTTGTTGTTGTTGTTGTCTGGTGCGCCAATATTCCCTTCTGGGGGGAATACAGATGGAGAAAGGTGGGAAACAGTGTGGGACGCAACGTTGCCGGATAATATGGGGTAAAGCTTATAGGAGGGTGACGTTGGCTTGGAGAAAGACGGAATTAGCGGTGAAACTGGTCGATGATCCCAGCCCCCTGGCAAGCCTGGTTCGAAATACAAGGAGCGGATGTCGTATCCGGTTTGGGGATCGCAACCAGATCGGCAGCGCTTGGTGGCGATGGCCGGGAGGCCTTGGGGCCCAGACCAGATTAGATACTTGGACCGCCAGGACAAGGGGCTGAAGAGAGCCCGTTGGGGATTCCTTGGAGAGAAAAGCTGGCAGGATCCGGACTAGCCTGCGAGCACTACCGGATCTTGCAGCGGTAGTGTGGCGTGTGTGGATGAGGTGGTAGGCCACAGGTGCAAAAACGTGAAGAAGGATACTTGCTGTGATAATAATAAGGGGTTCCGGCAGCCAAGATGGTGGTATTTCAGGTGTGGGACGATGTCTGAGAGGGTGTTGGGAAATGGGAAGGGATTCGGGGGATCTTTGCTGTTGGATATTTATTAATAACAGTAGGAGGTAAAAAAGGAAAATGGTCAGGCTTTGGGGCTGCAGGGACGGACGCAACGTTATAGCTGAGCGAGGTTATGAATTCATCTCTCTCTGCCTCCTACATGCCAGCACTGTCTGATAGGGCTGGCAGATACAAAATTAAAGTATGCTAAGCGAGGCGCAGGTTGTTCAAGGTGAGGCATTTCATCAGGACGCAGCGCCTGCGCTGCTGCGCAGTCGGTGTTTCTGGATAGTTCCGGAGTCAGGCTCTGTCGCGGTCACACAGTCTGCTACGACAGTAGTGTATTCGCTTGTCCAGCCTGTCAAGTGAAGACGTGACACCTGTCCTGCTGCAAACGTCATATGCTGTGCTCATCATCTCTGGTGCGTCCGTCGTCTGCTGTGGAAGGTGGCCCGCTGGCCGTGTGCCCTCACCGGTATCCAGGTTTATACACAGTCTCGACAGCAAAATCAGCTCGTCTGTGGGCCAGATGATGCTGGCCCGCTGACGGAGTCTGACGGGAGGCCCCGGATGGAGTGACCTGGGCCGCATGACGTCGTGCTGCAGCTGGCCCCATCTGCTCCGTCGACTTGGATCGCGGCGTTTTAAATCGGGTGACATCCCGCCGGTTTGTCTCCTCACTTGCTGCTGTCACAGTCACCGCGGCTGGGGCGCCCACCAACCCACTTCGGCCCCCGCATACAATGTAGAACAGACTGCATGTCTTGTAGTCTACTCAGTCTATCTACCTTGTGCTCGAATACCCTGAACACTGTCCTATACAGTACCACGCCTGCGTGTGATACATACTAGTAGATACATAGTACCGCACCGCACTATACTAGCAGGCCTAACTAGTCGCTACTCTCTGTAGCCTCATTGCCTCTTTCGTCTCTAGAGAGACGGCCCGCCTGCTGCAGACAGACTTGTCTTCTGCTCTTTGGTTCCTGCGCAACGGTGCAATGTAACATCCCAGACGTCCGAGTCAGTTTCATTGCATCCAGGGCAGCCAAACAGAAATGCGCCAGCCCGCGACGCTTGCCCGGCTCGGCTGAACGTGAACAGAAAACACCCCAATCGGGAAACAAGGGCAACCTGGGACGATGACTTCATCCAGGGCGGCTCACCGCACGCATGATCGATCATTGACTCTGTGCGAACACTCCCGCTGCTGGCGATAGTAACGGCAAGGACTCAGCTACTACAGCGCCAAATGAAAGCCTCATTGCGTCGCAGGGCACCTCAACTCTGCGCGTGGCCGTCGTGGAGATTCTAGGTTCGATCGCCACTCCTCAACGCCATAACTGGCCCAGATTTGTCCCCTCTCGACAAGGACAAGTCGCGGGGCAGCGGAATGGTCAATGCCGAATCGTGGAAGGAGGGCTCTGGCGATCTGATGCCAAGACCACCCATCCATCCCGCCCAAATCTCCCGCGGTCTGCGACTCTCCACGGCAGCCTGGTGGCTCTGACACGGAGGCGATGTGACCGTCCCCTGCAAACCAGACTTGGGGGGTGCGGAGAATTGATTTGCGAGGCGCACAATGTGATCCTGTCGCTGTCAATGATTGCGAGCACCCGAGAAGGTGGTAACACGACAGTTGACAGCCAGGCTGCACACGTATTGTTGTACGTATTGTTGGGCCGTCACCCGGCGCGGAGAGTCCCTAGGTACCTTGCCAAGCTCGGGGCGACGAACACGATCTGGGTCGAGACGGCCTTGAGGCTCTACAACGCTCTCCGGGCCGACCCGGACGGGTTTTATACTGTGGGTGTCACGGCGTCCCTTTCTAATAATGCGGCGTATTTCGAAGCCAGTGGTCCCCAGCCTTGTGGGGTCCTTGACCGCATTCGAGTCGAGTGAGTCGAGTGGGTCGAGTAGCAAGTCATCGATTAGATACAGTAGTACTTTATTGAGATCTCAGATACACCTGTACGACTATCCTTGGTCACGGAAGACTATCCCAAAATTCGCACTGATGCCATCAAGGGTTGGGATACTTCTCGGGATGGTCGCCGCAAACACCGGAGCAAAAAGGGACTCAAAAAACATACAGCACCGGGTATTCGGTGGTCGTCACCGACCCAACTACTAATCCAGCGATTACAGGCTTGACTATGGGAGAGCGGACGGGATCCCGTATTTTCCTGTATTTATGGCCGTATGTGGTGAAGGGTGTGTTACGTAGCCTTATATCCAAAGCTGAGGGGGCTACAGGCTATTGAGCAACGAACGGTCTCTGTGAACGTAGTGATGAGAAAGGAGAATGAAAGACTGTCTACAGGAATGGAAATTCATTCTTGTACGAAATAATATGGGTTGAGCAGCATTGTCTACTCGAATGTCAGGCCAATGCAACGTCGGCGGGTGCTTGGCAATTGGACGTCCACTCAGCCACCCCTGTCGAACCATTCCCAGGCTTAGATTCTCCTCAGCGGACCGGTGTGGTTCATCGCCTCTTGCACAATATACTTATGCCAATAAGGCGAAGAGCGTCATGGAGAATGTCTAAATCGAAGCCCATAGCATATGTGGCTATTCAAGTGTCATTTGGTGAACTGTTGATCATCTGGCCGGTGACGTGACACCCCTATGTTCCAAGGTTTTCCTTTTCTCTGCCGTATCATAGATATCTCCTCTGTCCCACTCCATGTCTCAAGCTGCGCGTGAATTGAAAGCTGTCCCACAAACCTATTTGCGCTCTAGAGGGTGTGCAATAACCCTTTTGTGGAAACCATAGAGACCGCAACCATGCCCTCTTCTCCGTCTCTTGGTCTTTGGGTGATCGCTACCGTCTTTGTGTTGCCTATTCCTCATGATCCGGTCGAATCAACAAATAAGCGCTACAATCGCCGCGGTGATGATATCGATTATACAGTCATTGAGCATGCAGCCACTGGGGCTGACTCGGCCTTTTTTAAGGACTCCGGCATCTGGGAGACTACTCCTGGAGTGCATCAGTACTCTGACACTCTTTCCGTTGGCGAGACAGCAACCACATGCATTAAATACTGTACGTGCTGACCATGGATAGGTAACAAGAAGAGCATATTCTTCTCCGTTTTCGAAGCTTGAGACAGCCCAAGCACCAAGTCGCTGGCACCCAGGCTGAATGGCGGGCCCCGCTGTAGTTCTACTTTAGTATGGTTGCGTTGCTCGAGGAGAATGACCTTCTGGTTGAGGTCGCATGATGCTCCTGTTCAATTAAATTGAAGACGGCTTACTTGCCTTTATAAGCACGGACAACCCAGAGAAAAGACGAAAGCATAGTTCTCCGTCTTTGTGGTGTCCGTTCCCTGTTTGATACTTCCCATCGCAACCTGCCTTCTTGTCATGCTTTTTGTGGACTCAGAATATGTGAAGGGACCGTACGCCTTCAGGGTGTATACGGATTAAGAGCATAACCAGTTGTGGACTCAGCGGACTCGGAATAGTTCAAATAAGCTCAGCGTGGATCAGTCGCTGATTTTACTGTGGTTCATGATTGAAACGCCCGTTGGCGCGCAACAGTATTTTGATCTGAGCGCCCTTACGAATGGCAGGTTGGGGGAGTAATAAATTGGCATGCAGACCTTTATTTGGTGTAAACGTAGCCGCGTATCCGGCAAGCTGCGTAGACAGTCCAAACTCACTGATGAAGGTCAATCCAAACCGGGGATGGTAGCTGAGTGCGGTGCCGCAGGGCTGAGCCATGGGAAGACTGCGGCATTACACTGCCCAGGCGACACATCATACCAACTTATATTGCTTCAACCAAACCTGCCCAAGATCGGCAGAACCATCACCTCGGCTCAGTGATGTGTAGCTGCGCTGTTTTGGCCAAAACCAGCTGATTTTGGTGTGGCATGAGCACAAAGAGTTGTTGGTACTCGCAAAGTTCTGGGCGATATGAAAATTAGCCCCGGCAGGACCTCGAGGGATGAGGAACCTGGGGCAACCACATTCTTAGCAGCTTGGTTGGCGAAGCAGCTTGGGCTACCCGAAGTCCCGGGGGACATGCACGTCTAGGCCTTGACTTCTCCGCCGATCTTCTGTCTTGCTCTACACATCAAACTTGAATTCAAACCTGGAAACCTTAGAGCCGCCTGTGTTGATTAAGAGACCGGAGATTCGCGCACCCGAAAACAGAGATTGCGCACCCATTTGTTTAATAAGCAGTCACCGACTAATCAGAGAGCTCCATTTAACCTCATCGCACCCTCAACGCAGTGTTTTTTACATCCTCGTAAACACGCCCTGCAGCAGTCCCCCTTCCCACAAACAAACACTCACCCACCAATCACCCACATCTCGCTCAATTAACTATCCCTTGATGATCTCGATCAATTCAGCGTTGAATTTCATCCCTATCTAGTCAGATAACGTTTATTCGCCGTTATTGCGATGGCAGATGTCCCCGACTACTTAGGCCTTGAGCCGCAATAGCAAGCCGACTGCCACAACTGGAACTCCAACATCACTGCTACCAACCACCGCCGCCCAGCACTTTCCAACCCTCCCCCCTTCCTAAAACTCTTCAAGGATGGCCACAATATATACAACGAGCTAAAGGCCGACTTGAACAAGGCTATGATGTCTGCTGGCTGGTTAGCAGTTGCCCGGACTGCAAAGCCTAAGAGGAAGATATTGGAGTATAGTTAAGGTACCCAGCGCCCTTTAACTATTACACAAAATAATGCTACTATAATTAAAGTTAATTATAAATGGCGAGCGATTGCACATATGACGAAGGTGATGTATAGCAAGTGGAAACTACTTATCAAGGAAAGGGTACATACTCACCACGGGCCGCAGGAAGTCCCCGAAGCCTAGCGAGGCTGAGTCAAGCTAACCAACACATATTACGAATTCCTCGCTCGAACTACGCAAAACCCGTCTCTTACCAAGCTAAAGCTACTCGAATCCATCTTCTTACAAGAATACCCAGGCGTTAAAGTAGGACCTAATACAATAAAGAACTGGCTAGCTAACTTCCGTAAGGAGAAGCAAGGAATCTATACTTAAACACAGGCGATGTTAAGCTTCCTTGAGGATAGGGAGGCGTGGTTCTGTTATACTACTAATTACGAGGGCAAGATCACGGGTATCTTCTGGTGTGAGAAGGCACAATTGGCTTGGCTGCGAAAAAAGCGCTTCTCTCGCTGTATCTCGCTCGATTATACCTATTCGACTAATAAGAAGAAGATGCCGTACTTCCAAGGCACTATAGTTACCCATACAAAGAAGAACATTCCTCTCTTTCAGGGCGTAGTCTGCGACGAGCAGGAGCCCTTATTCCGGTGGCTTCTGGAGCAGGTTTAGGAGGTGCTTCGGCTCTGTGAGGCTGATGAGCCAACTCTAATTATTACCAACTACGAGACTGCTCTGATCAATGCCCTTGAGCACGTATTCCCTCGGGTTCAACACCAACTCTGCGTCTTTCATATTAATATGAATATAATGCTTAATATTAAGAAGAAGTGGAAGAAGCCAGTTAACCCAATGGGCACGGAAGCGGAGGAGGAAGCGGAGGAGGAAGCTGACCAAGATGTGGATATAGCCTCGCTGGCACCAATGAGAGGTCAGGCAACAGTCCCATCGAAGGTCCCAAATGATATCCCCTATACCCGACAAGCTCTATTCGACCTGTTTAAGTTCATAGAGTACTTGACCGATCGTGAAGTCTACGAGACAGCGTGGCAACGCCTGCAAGAGAAATTTTGGGAGCAGACGAATATAATCGAATACCTGAAGACCTGGTATATGGACGAGAAGGAAGCAATAGTGGCCAAATGGGCGGGCTATAAGATTTGCAAAATACTCAACTTCGGCTTACGTACGACGTCGTCAACAGAGAGCTCGCACCGCAGACTGAAAACGTATCTAAGCCACGGAATGGGGAATCTTCTCTATCTAGTTGAGGCTGTCCACGAGGCCATAAGGATCTCTGCTTGGAACTTCCGCTCGGAAGAAGCACGCCAGAAGACATCGTCGCTTCAGAAGTTCAACGGGCAGAAGTGGCTCAGAAGCCTGCCACTGCAGGTCTCGTGGGCAGCCCTTGAGCTTCTCTCGAATGCAAGAAAACACGCGATACGTATGCTCAAGGGAGAGGTCCCACGGGGCAACTGCTCGCCTGCAAATTACGTTTGCCCTATATCCACACAGTTTAGCTTAATCTGCGCAAGTCGAATCGCTAATAAGGAGGAGGCTGACGTACCTTTTGACAAGGCTGACGTACACGAATTCTTCTAGCTTAATTATAACCTCTCTGCCGAGAACCCAGTCCTCGTAATCCTCTCACCAGAGAAGGCTAAGGCGAAGGGAAGGCCTCGCGAACTGGCTACATTTGCCAACAACGAGGCAGGCCTCCTCCAGAGCAGTAGAAGCCGAGGGCAGTCGATAGTGAGCAAGAGGACTACATTAACAACTTCCAGCTTAGGCAAAAAGGCTGGCGATAAAACGAGGGCAACAACAGCCTCGGTTCAGAGGGTTAACTCAGCTTGGGAGTGGAATAACTCGACCCTGCAATCCCTTAATCAGGAGGATACCTATAACAGTGTTGCCCAGCAGAAGACTGTCCAGCGAGACCAGCGGCTAGCGGGAAGGCTCACGAGGCAAGCAAACCACCAGTCAAAGCAACGATCTGCTCCTTCGGGTATTTCCTCCAGCGCTCCGCCAGTAGCTAAGAAGCAACGAAGGACGATCAACCAGCTGCCACATATAAACCTAACTACAGACAACGTCGCCAGCGAGGTTAGCAACGGCGATGGCACGCAACCAGAGATAGAAGTGCTCGGCGTGGGCTAAGCACGTAGTTAAGCACGAATTCCGCTCAGAATACCATAGATTTGAGCCCTTATACGTGTTATATGTGCAGTTTTCCGCCTCAGTCAGTTGTTAGCGAGGATATGATGCCAAATGCTAGCCATGTGTAACGACCTCAACAATTACTATGAGTGGCCCTAGTTAAAATAAATTCGTGCACATGTGTGGGCACTGATTAGTCACAAATGGGTGCGCAATCTCCGTTTTCGGGTGCGCGAATCTCCGGTCTCTATTATAAAGTCGCCGCCGGAAGCCCTATACCCACGGTCTGTCACTCCCTGCTTCTTCTCTGCCCCTCATCGATAGTCTGCCTTTTTTTAATCCCCCCCCAGACTGTCGGCATCATGAGAACAGAGACTAGCCTCGCCTTGGTGGCGCTGGCTCAGACCGTGTGTTCTGCCTCCGTCCCCACTTACCCTGTCCGCCTGGAGACACGCACCAACCTTAACTCACGCGCGGCGAACATTCATGTCACTTTTGACAAACGCGTCGAGGGCGATGTTAGCTTCACATACGGCTCGTGTCTCGACCAACGGCAGACCGACTCGCATCAAGTGATCGCACGTCACACCACCTCAGGCATCAGCCAGAGGCTTGTCTGGGTGATACCGGAAGATGCTGTTTCCGGAGGCTGCATCTCGGCGTGGGACAGCACTGGAGCTTTGGTAGGCAGAAGCGAGGCCCAGCAGCTTGCGTCCCAGCGCAGCCGGAAGAGGGACCTGGAGGAATTCCACAAGCGCTCCGCTATGAAGAAGCGTGATGGTAACGCTGGGTCTCCAGCTATTCCAATGGACAACACCACCGGCATTGACCCCTGGGGACCTTGGTTCGACGGTGTTGCGCTTCTCGAGTCCAAAAATCACAGCTACGTTGATGTCGAGGAGGCCAAGAGCAAGCACATCGCCATCGTGGGCGCCGGCATGTCTGGTCTCATGACGTTCTTGTCGTTGAGACAAGCCGGATTCCAAAATTTGGAGATCATTGAGGCCAGTGAGAGACTGGGTGGTCGAGTCCACACAACCTACCTGTCTGGAGGGCCATTCGACTATTCATACCAAGGTAAGTGTTGATATTGTTCATGCTGGTAGCGCCCAAAAGGCTAACTCAGGGTTTTAGAGATGGGACCTATGAGATTCTCCATGACCTGGACTTCGTCGACAAATGAGACCTACACCATCAATGACCATCAGCTTGTCTTTCAGCTAGCTGCGGAGATGAACAAGCTCAACAACCACGACGCAAACTGGAGCGTTGATTTTATCCCTTGGTATCAATCAAATCCTAACGGGTTGTATTACCACGACGGCATAACCCTGCCCAGTGGACTGCCTCCAACCATCTCGCAGGTCGCCGAGGACCCCTCCTTGACGATTCAGAAAGAGAACCTGCCATCTACGCAAGAATTGGAGGAACACATCGAGGAGATTACCACTGATGAAGACTTCTACGCCGAGATGGCAACGAACATGTTCAAGGCGCATAAAGAGTTCCTTGGTAAGTTGTCAACCCTCTGAAACAGGGTTTTATCGTGAATTTCTTTGTAAAGTTTGTCTGACAACATGGTAGAAATCGGTCTTGATGGCCTTCCAGGCGACCAGTGGTCGGAATTCGCCTACATGGTCAACTACCTCAAAGCCAACCTCAACGATACTGATGTCGTCTCTGGTGGCTCTTACGGGCTTTCACTCTGGGACGACCTGTACGAAGGCGTCTACTTTTCTGCGGCTACCTGGTCCACAGTCGATGGGAGGTCTAAACCGGATCCCGGCGTCGTTTCACCCGTTGGTGGACAACTACACCACCATGGGACGCAAGATCGAGCGGGTGCAGTGGGACGACGAGACCCAGCAGGTGAACCTGCAGTGGCGTAATAACTACACTGATACTTCCTTTGAGAACGCGGCTTACGACTACACCGTCATCGCGGTGCCCTTCAGCGTGGTCAAGAACTGGAGATTACCGACCTTCATGTCAACGACCATGACCAATGCCATCAATCACATGCCCTACGGACAAGCATGCAAGGTTGCACTGGAGTTCGAAACTCGCTTCTGGGAGCACCTGGACAACCCCATTTATGGTTCCTGCTCCACCTCGACGGATATTCCCGGGATTGGCTCGATCTGTTATCCGTCGTACAACATCAACGGCACTGGCCCTGCAAGCATGATTGGTGAGTAACCCGTCGTGAGGTCGTGTCCATGATCACCAGGAGACTGATGATTTCACCTCAAATAGGCAGCTACATCAGCGATGGCGAGTGGGGGGAGCGGTGGGTTTCCCACACGGCCGACGAGCACGTGCAATATGTGCTGCAAGCCATGGCAGAGATCCACGGTGAAGTGGTGAACGAACAGTATACCGGAAACTACGACAGACGGTGTTGGACGCTCGACCCGCTGGCTAGTGGATCGTGGGCGAGCCCCCTGATCGGCCAGCACGAGCTTTACCTGCCCGAATACTTCAAGACTCACAACAACGTACGTTGCATAATATCTTTCTCCGACCGAACTATGGACGACCCGAGCCATGTTGACAGTTTCTCACGTGCTAGATGATCTTTGTCGGTGAACACACCTCATATACGCATGCCTGGATTGCATCGGCTCTTGAGTCTGGTGTTCGTGGCAGTGTGCAGCTCATGCTTGAGTTGGGCCTTGTCGACGAGGCAAAGGATACCGTGGAGAAGTGGATGGCCCGTTGGATCGAGGTGGTGAGTAATTTTCCCCTTTCAAGTCTTCAGCTACCGTTTGCTAATGTCACCCACAGTGATCTCATCTTGTATATATTTTTCCCTCACCTCACTATATGATAATGGCCTTGACCGGGGCGGTTCGGTCTATACGTTGATCTACGAATGCAATGAGCCAAGGATAACATTCAGCTACGAATCTATTGCCTGCTGTTCGGGTGGTTCCTGCGGACCAACATAGTACTCGAAGTTCGGCAGTAGATAAATGACAGCCATCAACGCATCGTTTCAGTATGCTACCACAGTGACTCAATAAATCTCTCTCGGTAGAGTGGGGACCAGATCCTGGAGAAAGTATTTGAAAGGAGTGGTCTATGTTGCCACTCGCAGGAGACAACCCCCCCCCCCCGCAACAGTAGATTTTGAGATCCGAAACATTGAATCCCTCGGGCTCGCACAATCATGCTCGGGGTCACAATTACTGCAAATTCCCTAGAGCTCTTTGAGGTCTCAGAATAAAGAGATTGCACAAATTCATTCATCATGTGCAGTCATCATGTCGGTATTGTATCATCTGTAGTAATCGCGCTGAGACCTCGTGAATTTTTTATTGCGTATAGCACCGCTACTCCATGCGGATTTCTTGAACCTCCCAAGTTCTCTCGACCATGATACCGAACTCGCCCAGAAAATCAGCAGCGCCGGCAGCGGCCGGCACCTCTTTCTTCCCTCTTCGGAACGACTCAATTATAGTATTTGTCACCCCCTCATTTCCTGTCAGGTCTACCTTCGGATCGTGAATGCCTGCATTCGACTCCCGCGCACTCTGCTTTTTGGAAAATAGCTTGAAGATGCCATCCCGAGAGCCACCGGCTGCTGGTTGACTCTGACTGACCAAGTCCACCTCGCTTCCAAGCCTCTGATGTGGTGTCTGTCGTGTACGGCTCCGTAATATGCCTTCAGATACGGAGTCTCTGTTGTTTCCACTTAAATTTGTTGATAACAAGGTCCTCACGTTGCGATCTCGCAGGTGGCGAATTGTAGCGAGAGATGCTGCGATGACACCGACGCCAATCTCAGCAATCGTCCAGCACGCTGTGCTCATATAACCTTTTGGCGGCGGATGACTGAGACTCGAGATTCGACCGGCGGAAATCGTGGGCACACTAGAAGTTAATTTAGTTCCAGTACGCAAAATCCGAAGAGGGCGGCGGACAGAGGTTACATTGCACCGATTCCGAGAATACCAAATACAGCCCATAATTGACGACCGCGCAATTTCAAGCTCAAGACGGTCGGAAAAAGGTAGGAACAATACGATCACGTCGGTTAATATCGTTCCTGAGGAGTTGATGTAAGTCGACACGAAGCTTGGCAGACATACAATGTCCTGGATGCCGTGATTCCAATTGGCCTCTATGGGAACACAGACGAAAACTGCCAGCATGATCTCCGTGATGCTCCAGGCTCCCACGACAAATATCGCCGCAGTATAAACAATCCTCATCACATGGACGTTCCTGAAGATATAGTAGAACTGGAACAGGAATGTCATCTTCAACGACGCCATAACGACATTGTAGACAATCATGTTAGAGTAAGCAATCTGTCTGCTCTGTTAGGCAAATTTCAAATTCAAGGGAACCCGGGCGAAATACCCTCGCCCCAACGGTATCCGAGGTCATCTCCTGTATACTAGGGAGGTACTTCGACACGAAGACACTCTGCAAGATATTGACGGTAACTACAGCTATCTGAAAAGAGTGTGTCAGTAACTCCGAAATAACGCGAGCAGAGTCGGGGTGCATACCATTGCGATTACTGCCCAAACATCATCTATCCTGACCCTTCTTAAAATGAACTTGTGCGTGTACAGCCTGGCGACGACGGACACCACTGTGAGAGTGGTAACAATTGCACCAAACGCAATGGTTGCCCGCGCCTGGTCAAGGCTGTAGACAAAGTCCTCTTGAGCACCCGGCGGCGGTGGCAGGCCCGCAGGTGGGGACACTGTGCTCGTCGGGCCCGCGACGGATGATGACGAAGGCGCGGTGGCCATCTTGTCCTTGTGAGACGTGACAAAAGTCAGGTGTTGCCCAGTACTCCAGCAGCAAATCTCGTGGGGCACTCTCTGTATAGATAAAAACGAAGATCCTCTCTTTAGCCTAACAAGAGTGGATCATCAGTAAGGCTTGTGTCAGAGAAATGAATACTCGGCCGTTTTTTTCGCGTGAAACATTGGCTACAGTAGCACTCCGCGGCAGTGGCCCTAAGACGGGCTCGCGACGCAGCGATCAAAATGACTGTCCAATCTGCTCCGGGGATTTGAGCCCCTGCAGGCTGTCGGCAGATCAAATTGCAGGGTTCAAAATGGTGCTTTCTATCACACCTTCCCTTAGTTTGCCTTCTCGCCGAACCCTCCCGTCGGTACCGGGCTTCTACATGCTCATTAGGGCAATATGTCCGGCCAGGGCCTTAGACAGCATTTGCTCTCTCTTAGTCTAGCGTCTAGCACTGCAGTTTGATTTCAGAGATAATATTCCAAACAAGCTGTTTTGTTAAATCCGCGCCAGTTTTGAAAAACTCTACCGGGATTGAAATGGGTCTTCTTTCTGCCACAAACTGTGGAAGACCGTCCACTGGTGTAACCTTTGCTGTATATTGATTGTGTATGGGATAGTGGGCTATCGACCACGCAGCCAAAGAGGAATCTCCTTGTGGATGACCCATAGAATACATAACTATGGGATTGTTACTTAACATTAAAGACATATTGTTGTAGAGACCCCTGTCACTCAGATCCAGCCATAGAGGCCTTTACAATTAATTCTCTCCAAAAACACTGACCCGTTCAAAGGTAAGGCCCTGAGACTTTTGTGCATTATGCATTCCCTGGGAGTGAATTCAAAGGCTCATCGACTCCATGGACTTTGTCAAGGTGCCACTGTCTGGCAGACCACCTGATGAAAGTTTCGTCACACTGGTCACACTGAATTGGTTGCTACCATTCGCTTCCATGTCAGTCACTGGCAACGATGTCATCCCGCCAATACATGTACATGGGAATGTTGATAACTTACTTTGTATCGCTCTCGCAACTCAGGTGGATCGGGTGCCGACCGGTCCTCTGTGTACACAATGTACAGACCCATGGCTCCATCTTCCGGGTCAGCGCCCTGAGATGCTCCATCCCCTGCATTGGCCCTGTGACCGAGGATCTCCTGTCTCAGCTGCTCAAATTCCGCAGGGATCGGTTGCTCAGGCGGGTCTTGCGGGGTAATGCGCAGCTGAGAATAGACGTGACGATACTGGTAGGCTACATAGACGTAAGGGGTGACATCGTGGCCCTCAGCGGCTGGCACGACGTAGAGAATTCCGCTGCCGCCGCCGGCCTTCGCTCGAAGTATCGCGCTGATCTCGTCTGGACCTTCGGGCTTGTCGAAGTTATAAAGGGGTGCAAATCCGTTTTCTGCACCATGCGCCTTGCCATTGGCGACAAGAAACTTGTCTAATGTGGATAGTCGAACCCTGAAGCCGCGTAGAGCGGTGATGGTATTCGAGCCTGGCATGATCGATTTGAGGTGATTTTCCTTCTGTTGTCGCTCGCAGAGAATAAAGGAATGTGGGGGGAAGAAGTTTCGCAAAGAGGAGGTGTGGTGGTGGACTCCCGATGTTGTGACAGGAAGAAACGTTGGCAAGTGATGGGGTTTTTACTTGACCGACACGAGAAGGCGTCGGCTTGATATATGCATGGCTTCAGGCACCGAAGGCAGCAGTCCCCAGTATGACGTAATCAAACCGTGTACGCAAATAAATCGTCGCATGCGGCACAGCAAGACCAACAGATCAAACGACGGTGCAGCAACTTAAAATAGGGCTCATCCTACGCCTGATGCATCAAACCAACATTTGAACAGAGTGGGGCAGTGAAGGACTCCATTTTCCAGGCCTGCTCTCGACCTCCGAGAAATGCACCTCGCTATATTTAGAGGGCTATCCACATCGAAAGCTTGTACACTAAATTCATGGTCTAAGCGATGCAGGATTTATCAAGATCCAACGTGCCATTACAGGATCAAGGCCATGGAGGCCACCTGGGCAGGCTGATTAGTTTTGAGTTATTCCACTCTGGCACTTTGCTCGTCGTACGCCACGCCACGACAGGGTCACCTCCAAGGTTGCAGGCAGATTACATAATACGGGTGCAATATTGCGGATTTACGGCCGAAACAATTCACTTCTAAATCGAAGCTTACAGATAACTTAGCGCGCGATTTTCTGCTTGCAATTGTATTGATTTCGCACATTGAGCTGCTCAGTCCTTCCGTCCTTCCCGATGCGCCGCCTCTAGGTATTTCCGACCGCGCCCTCCTTTGAGATGGCTATTTATGAGTCTTCTTGTGAATTTCCAGCTGCGATGCCTTTGCAAACTTCTGAGTACATTTGGCACAACCATAGCCCGAAGCAACGCCCTTGGCTGACAAGCCGCTTGCGTGCTGTGGCTTCGTGCCCTGGGCTGTTTTCACGACGTCCTTCACGACGCTGCGCTTGGTCTTCGGGTCGTATACGAGTTCCTTCCTGCCATCTCGAAATGTGATCTTCGGGAATGCCACAGATACTCCCGGTCCGATCCGGTTCATAGCAAAACTCTTTCTGATAATTTCATCGTGCTTCTTGCGGTCCTCCACCTCTCTCGGATCGAGCTTCGGATCAGGCTTTGCCGGCTGAGGCGCCTTTGCCCCGCCACTTCTCGAGTCGAGTTTCACGTGTTGCATTGAACTTGCGACTATAACAGACCAATCAGTCTCACCACTGCGTATCTATGCGCTTTGATTTAATCATATCAAGAATCGAGGTTCCCAACTTACGGTGCGCACCCGCAGCCTGCTTCGTTGGAGTTTTCTTGACGGTCGACATGGTAATGATATGATTGACGAATTAAAGGATCGTGTGGGTGATTTAATGCTGCAAATGCTGGCGACAAAGATATTGACTTCTTAGGAAATGATGATTTTACCATTGTGCGAGATAAGAATTGCGGACTTTTGCCAGATCTTTATATAGATTCCGAGAACTCTCTGAGTCTACTTCGTAGAATTTGTTCTGCTTGTACAAAGTTGATCAGCTGGTAGAGACAGACAGAGTGCCCCTTGATTGTGGGTCTTCCCAGTCTAACTTTAGGTCCAGACGTTGGTTGGTGGCCGCTACTGCCCATGCACTGTGCCACAGGTCCCAGTCACACTTGTCCAGAGACCCCAATGGGATCGCCCACATTGATATTTTGGGATACTTGGATCAGGTCCAGACGCCGCAGGGCGAAGGATGTCAGTATGGGGCAGTGTGACCCTATCGAAAGTATGGAAGAAACCAACATCGTGGCCTTTACTTTCAGCCGGGACCAGTACCATGACCATATGCACCTGCTTTGCCTCAGAATCGAATCCTTAGGATAGCATCATGGAGCAATTCGTTACCAAATTCATCCGTCTAGGCTCCACACCAGAGGTCGGCACCTAAAAGATGACCCCAACCAACATCATGACACCTCTCCGCTGAGAAGGACCTGTGGCCGAAAGAGATTTTGTTTATTTTTATCTGAGCCAGCCTCATGGGCCGTGAGCCTCACCGTAGTCCGCCTGAAGGATCGAGAATACAGATGAGGGATCACATTGGACCAAAATTATCGAGGCACACCAGCGCGCATAAATACAAGAGACAACTGCAATCATCTCTGCTGCCATGGCATATTGAACACACATTCCACATTTATTAAGCACAATTACTTCTGAATATCTCATTATCCAATCACTTTGTATTCATTCGTCATGGCTCAAGTACCACCAGGCAAGTATGTATATAAAACTGCTATCCAAATGCAGAATCCGGCGGCTTGCTAATGGAGACTCTCTCGCAGCCATTTCTATTTGTCCCACAAGAGCGCGTATTCCTTGTTCAAGGCAGTGTGGAGAAAGGGGCCAAATTATACCAAGGAAGATACCTGCAACCATGGATGGCAAGATCTCTTGAGAGAATACTTCCCATAAGGTAGTAACTATTCAAAAGTGGATATTGTGGCGCCTTGCCTTCTCGTATCCCCACACCAGAAACTTTTGATTAAGTTGCTAACTGGGTTATTTTTAACTAGAATATAACCCCAATCAGTTGGCAATGGGAGGGCGGGCCACACTGTACCACGTCCTAGTGCAGGCATATCGAGGCCTGCCAGCGGATGTTAACCATACAAAGAAGCCCGATGTTGTCACTGTGCAGGTCGACCATGTTGTACAGGCAGGCGTTCCAGGCGGGTATGATGAGTTCAAGCGAGATGTGCTATGGGTGGAATGTAAGGCACCAAGCAAAGATCAGCCCGGCCAGTGGAATACTGTCATGAGAGAGGCCGTGGGCCGCCTCGACGTCGCACACAACGCCCGCAGACTGTACATCATCTTGAATGTTGGTCTGGAATGGCTGCCGTTCTACTGGGATCCAGTCAATCCAGGAAATCCTTTGACAATCAAAGCCTCCGCTGGGCATCAAGATTTCCCCGTGGATCCCAGGATTCGGCCCACGCCAAACTTTCCTGCAGCACACATCGACGCGAATGGCTTCATCCACACGAATATGGCGAAAACACTAGATTGTTTCACCACGACCACGACTCCTCAAGGAACCTTCCTAGCTAATCAGAGTGATCTGAATGACCTAGAGGCTTTCCTGCAAGTCGTTATGACTCATAACGGGTATAATGGTCTGAATGACCCCAGCTTCGAGCAATATTGATTTTAGTGCGGAGGCGACATTTTTATGAATCAGAGCTTTCAGGTTACCGCTGGCGGTGTAAACGATGGCACAATACAGCTTTGAAAGTTGGTCAGACCGGGAAATGGTGTATATGAAGAGAGAAATTGAAGCTGCTTCTCTTGTTCTGTTACTAGTATAGATCAAGGTTCCTCAGTTCGCACTTTCAATTCTTCGTGGAGTCTGCTCATGTCCATGACATATAGCCATTAATTACGTTTCCAGAGGACTTATAACCTAGAAAGTAGTAACTACATAAAATGAACGACTGTATAAGTAGAGAGAACAGAGACTCACACACCGAAAACAGACGGTGTACACCTATGACAAGTTAGCATTACCTGAAACTTCAAAGGCTAATAGGGTGAATGGGTAAGAGTCAGGGCCGTCTTATCAGCCTAAAAGCTACTATACCTATCTTCCACAAAGCTGGATTGCAGCTTCGCTGCCATTCCCATACTGTTCCTTACGCAACCATAGCTTTAAATCAATACTTCTCTATAGGTAATCTGAGCCTCTCTTGCCATAGGTCGTGAGGACCGCCTCAATAAACCTTGAAGAGCTATAAGGCTGGTATGTGAGACGGCTGGACCTCTAGACTGCTAGCGCAAGAGACCGCTCGGCTAAAAGACTATAATTTCTAAGTCCCCCGCCTTAGAAATCCAGCACTTATAGAGCTATAGCTTCAGCTACCTTATATTTTTATTTATTTAACTAGCTATCTATTTATTATCTTCTTAGCTTCTAGATTACCTACTAGTAGCTTATACCTTATCTATAAAGTTAGTAATTACTTAGTATATACCCTTATATCTTACTATATAAGGTATTCCTAGCTTTCCTTATAGGGCCCTATCTACTATATTTCTTACTTAATATATAGTATTAGATATTTCTATAGTAATAAGGTAGTATACCTAAATAAAATAATAGTAATTTTTAAGGTCTTAGATTTCTTATTTTTATACTTTATTATTATTAAAAGTAAAATAAATTTTATTCTTTTAGCTTTCTAAAAAAATATTAACCTCTTTTAAAATGTTTTATAAAAAGGCTTTCTTAAATAAATTAGCTATTATAGTTTTAGTATTTAGTTAATTATATATTTAAAATAAGAATTATAATTTAAAAAGGCTTACTTAATAAGTAGTCTTAAGAGGCTATATAATAAGTATTATTAATAGGGAAAAGTTAAGTTTCTTAATTAAGTCTCCTTTTATAGGATTACTATAACGCCTTTTTACAAATATTATTTTAAGACTATTATAGTCTCGCTATATAACTACTTTACTATATATAACTAATTTATTAACTATTAGCCCTTAGGCTACTATTATAAATAATTATAGTTAATAGCGCTATTAAAAGTAATACTTCTTAGCCTTATTTATATAGTATAAGGCTAAGGTTACATATCTACTATTATATTATTTTTAAATTATTATTAGTACTATATTTTTTAAAGTACTAAGTTTTAAACGCTTACTACTATAGAGAGGTACTCTATATATTATATATATGTCGCATTAACAGGCACCCAAAATAAGGAGGGAAAGCGCGGCAGGCACGTGTAGGGCGCGGAAGCCCCTATAAATTAGGTGCCGAAGGCTCGCCGGGCCTGCGCAGGAACTTAGAGAAAACAACAACCTTCTACAGAACGTCCGTATCCTCCTACGTATGGCAATCCCAAGTGCTCGACAATATATATAAGGGATTAAAAATATAATTATTTATAAGGCTATACCGTTCTAGTAAGTATAGTACGAGCCTAAAGAACTAATTTACCTTTTAAATGCTTTTCTAAAGATAAGGATATAAGTGCCTTCTAAGGTTATAATATATTATAAAACCGAATATTCGTATTAAAAAAAACGAATAGTATATTAATACTTTATTTACTTCGGCGCTATAGTTAATTAAAGTATATTATTTAATTATATATATGTTGGAAGGGCTTTACTTCACGTGAAGCTTTGAAATGGTGATATAGGGTGAACAATCAATGGTGGTGATGGTTGTTCGATTAAGGAGAAGAGTGCTCTCGAAGAGAGTACTCTATGTACCTATATATATATGCTTATAGGGTATCTACCAGTGTAGGTACTAAGCAATGATATATACTAACAATATATTACTTATTAAATACTTTTATACTTTTAACTTATAAACCTACTAATTCCCCTTTAATTATTAAATAAAATTCCTTTATTAATTATATTTATTAATATTTATGTCACGGGTGTATATAGCACTAGGCACGATGGTACGGTGAATGGGGAGGCAAGCGTATATTAGGTCTAGGTCTGGTGCAAGACTGATTCTTGCCCCTTCCTAACTTAGACGTAGGGGCTTCGAGCCCCTTTAAGGAAGGGACTGCGCCGGGGTCACGCCGGGTTCTCACGTGGCTTCCGCCCGGCCGTTACAATTTATATTAGTATTATATATAAAACTTTATTATCTTATAAAAGCGATAATATATAAACTATTAATTAATAGAGTAATATATAATATTATATTAAATTTATTATATAGTATATATATAATTATATAAAGATGTCGATAAAAGGTAAGAAACGTATTACTTAGATAGGAATAATAAAATAAGATCGCTTTTTATAGCCGATCGCCGTTTAATTCGCATATATCGTGACGCGGTACTTTATTATCGAGTTTAGATAGCTTAGAGACTAATGCGGCATTACTTCGTTCTTTATAGTATTTTAAATACTAGGCGTTATATAGTAGCTATAACTCCTTAATTATAAGGATAGTTATAGGCTAAAAGGTATATAATAAATAACTATTCGTTTATTATCTAGGAAGGCTTATAGTCGTACTATTATATTACCGCTTATAAGTAGCTCTATTTTTATTCCGCTCGTAAGTTCCTTTTATAGCTTTAATACTAGAGTAAAGCCGTGTTAAATACCTAGTTTATATACTTAGAAGGCCTACTTAGTGCGCCTTGTTTCTAAGTGTGGCAGTTACACGTAGGGTGTGGCCACGCCTATAGATAGTTAGATAGGTGCAAGGTCTAACAGCTGGCTGCTAGCTGGCTTATAGCTGGTAGGCGCATAGACTACCTCCTTCGGGCTTATCCCTTAGGGCCCTAGCAGACCTTCCTATAGGTCTTCCTTCCTTCTACATCACACACAAATACTATATAATTGCACCCTACTTTGCGTACCACACTAAGTTACTCTTAGTAACTTTAGGGAGGTCTTTTAATATTAATAATAGTTTATTAAATATAGGATTAAATTAATTAAGTAGCTTTAAAAAGATTATTTATAATCTTTTAATATAAAAAGTAACCTTAAAATACTTATAGATTTATATACATTATTATAAGTATATATATAAAACCTTAAATATAAAATAATTTAAAAAGGTTATTAATATAGCTATTTAATATTATAGTATTAGCTAGTTTCTTAACTTAGAAGATATTATTAAAAATAAGGTAGAACTTATTATAGTTTCTTTTACTCCTATTTATTATTATTATAATAGATTCACTAGTCTTTTATAAGCTTTAAAAGTATTATAAAATATCTAATAACCTAAGAGTAATAGGTAAATATTAAAGCTTTAATTTTATTATAAATTAAGATAGTTCCAAGTTTTTAAAGTCTATAAATATATTTTATATATCCTTTAGTATCTTCTTATAGAAACTCGATAAGATAGCGGTATAAAGACTTCCCTTAAAATTAGAATCGCTTAGGCTAGACCCTATAGCTATATCGGTATATAAGATTCTATTACACTCTATAGCGTGGTTTATAGTGCCGTACCTAAAAGGTATAATGAACGCTGTGGTTTATAATATTAGGATATAAATCTGTTAAAAACTGGTATTCTAATATGCTTTCGGATATACTCACGCTTAGGATTGCATTAATGTAAAGGTGGGCGTCGGGCCGAGCATCAAGGTCAGCACTTCGTCTACGGCCTCCAAAAGCTGTGCACGACTGCCGTGAAAGCCTGTACAATGTCCCCCAGCTACGACAGTCCTAGCGACCTAGACATCCGTGCATAGCGGCGAATCAGGCTCGACCGCGAAAACAAATGGCGAGTGAGCTTTTGGCTGGATTGAAGGAACAAATTGCCCAATTGATGCGCTCGATAGTGGTCAGGCATACCTTTTGTAAGCCCGTACTCATATCGCTTAATGAGATATGCCTCAAGTAAATGGACAAAGTCATGCTTAGGGGATGACTGGAAACATGATAGAATTTATTTTAGTCCAAGCCTGTGCTCGTGTTTCAAGACGCGCTGCGAACAAGAACCAAAACCGCCTCATACAAAGTTCCTGAAGCAGCTCAATCTCTTAACCATCTTGGGGAGCGACGGTGCATTGGTTTGCGGTTCCCAGGGTTCTCTTACGGTCGGCCGACCAATAATTATGTCTTTCTACGCATCCGCAAGAAGGGCCTCTAACTGTTGACTTGGTCTACGAGATTCCGCTACGGCAAGTAGCCAAGAGGGCGGCACTGTGAGATGACATATCATAGCAGCAATTTTGCCCCAAATCCGGCGGATTGCTCTCCAGGGATCTTTTGAATTTCTAACATCCCGCATCAAGCGGACGAACGTCGCCCCGGTTACTATTCCGCATGGAAATAATAGCAGTCTTGGCCAACACGTCTTTTGTAACCAGCCCATGAATTCCAATACCCAGCATCACGATCCGCTGAGCTGGAGGTATCGGATTTTGACGAGTGAAGGAACTGATTCTGTGTGGCCGTACACAATTGCGCCTGTGTTGGTAGTCCTCCAGGTCAAGGCCTCCGGACCAAAAAAGTTCCAACACGTCTTTGGGCGTTGAGGAAGCCTCCCTCCTTCTCAGCAGAGCTGGTAAAGTTCTTGACATTCTGAAGATCCAACGATGGTCGAAGCCACGTCCTCGGCCGTTGATAGCCAGTTTCTTTCATAGCCGGGCCCGTTGCCCATGAGTGAACCAACACGCCCAGGTGACGCAAAGTGAAGTTCTCTCTCTACGACATCCTAAGGCCATGTACGGTCTTCTGAAAATATCGCCATGGTCGAGAAGTCCTTGAGCCGCTCCAAGCCCCCTTCCTTCGCGACCGACTTGAGGTTGCTACGGGCCGGAGGGCAACCAACACGATCCTTGATGCGTTGGTAGACTGTTTTTATCCTGTCAGCCAGGCCATGAATGGTGTTCCTATCACAACGCCGCGCTCGGTAGGCACGCCTTCGGCCACCGCAGGCCAGTCTCAGACATCATGAGAGACCATTTCACGGGCACAACGGCGAAACAGGGCTTGATTTCAGCTGATGGAGTTGGTAGGAACATTGGAAAGCATCTCTTTCTAATGCTCTGAGTAGTCTATATAAACCTAGATGCTCGCCTTGCTTTTGGTGAATCGTTCTTGGACAGCCAGACACAACAAAACAAGCAATACTGCTATCAACTCTTTGCCTTCATTCACGTTCTGCCGGTCAGAACATCTTCACTCCCTTTTCATCGCAACTTCAAAATCGATCTTTCGGAAGTCCTCGTCTTTCAACAGCCAAACAAGTCAGCCCAATCCTCAAACAAGCAAGCAACCCCCATAACCTCCACAACATCGCAACCCACGACTGCTCTAACAAGACTGCCAACAGGAACCATTCCAAGATGTGTATGTTCGGGCGACAATTGTACTCCTACGGCCTCCACGCGATAACGGGCACCTACGACAGGATTCCGTACTCCTGCGATGCCAATAAAGCGGCGCGCAAGGCGAAGTACGGTTTCTGTCCTGAGGTACCCGGAACCAACCAGCGGGACATCACCACCACCACCCCCTGCCCGACATGCCACCCTGGGGACGAGTTTTTCGACTACGACAAGTATGAAAGAGAGCACGGTAACAACGGCGGCGGCGCGCCTCGCGGGTCTGCTGGGTCTTCTGGGCGCTCCCACGCAAGCTCGTCTCGACAGGCGGCCCCTGGCGCGTCGTCAAGCTCAATGCGTCAATCAGCCCCTGTAGGCCGTACATCCGCGCTACATGGTAGTGGCCGCACAACGCATTCGTCAACTTCAAGTGGCCGCACTTCGCGTCCAGCTGGGAAGAGGAGATAGATCGACCATGCGACTAGAGCTCCTCCCGGGCTGGGGGAGCTGGTTGTGTTCTCAAGGGCTGGTCTTTACATCTGTTGGAGGACTTTCGCTGGACGACTTTCCCCCATCTTGTATGAGTTCGACGGATCGGCCATTCACTCATTTCATACATCATCATGTTGCTGCGTCAAGTCTCTATTTGTACATTAGCTAGCTTCAGGTAATCTAGCTAACTACCAATCCCGACAATCTTATCAAACTACTACCACTTAGAGTACATACCAGAGTGAGGGATACCCGCCTCCTCGCGAGCCTTGCAGGGTTCAAACGAGTGTTTGACACCCCCGTTGAAGCCCTGCCTGCCCCGAGGGGTGTACTCTCGCATGTGGAAAATAACCTTCCCATCCGACAAAGCTGGCTCGGCGTGGAGCTGAATCGCCCGGGGATCGTCATCCCCAGCGGGGATAGTAGGACCTTGCACTAAGACATACGCGAGCCCAAAGACGAGGGCAACAGACCCATCGCCGTTCTCAATGTATGCCTCGATTGGCCCATGCCCTTCTTCGCCGAACTGGTCCTTCCACCGACCCGCTTCGAGGTCGATATCAGCCATGCTTCGAATGCACTTGGAGTCCATGCGCTCGATGATCCGGTAGGAATCGTCCATGTCGCCATTGGCGTTGGAACCAAGCAGCGAGCACACTGGGTAGTCGCTGCCAAGTAGCTCTTTGAGTAGCCCGGACAAGATGGCTCTCACCAAGGGCCAAACCAGTGGCGGCAGGTAACAGTGCAGCACATTTGAGCCGATGTATGGGGGAGCGGGGAGCGAAGGGTCGATGAGCCGGGGAAGTCCTATTGGTACGATGACTTCAAAGACGCATGGGGTGTATAGAGTGAGGCCAAAACCTGGCTGGTCTGGCAGAATTAATTTGACGGGATAGGAGTCCATGATGGTGATTGACCGTCAAGTATTATGCGTCTGACTGGAAGAGTTGGATGTTCTTGTTTTTGAATGAATGAGAATTGTATTTGTGAGAGGGTGGTGAACTCTATCGAAGTCCATCAACTCACAGAATCTTTTCGGGACCTTTTATAACAGCCATGCTACCGCGTTCACGCATGGCGCACTTGAGGGTTTGCTCGCGGATTGGACCCCTGACTTGATCCCCGACCTCTGAGATCTGGAGGGCGCACGAACCACTTGAGGGAGAGCCAGTGAGAAGGAAGCACTACATCGAATCAGGAAGCCAACAGGCTGGTGCCTGCGGTCACTTTCACTCCACAATGTGGGGCCTGGTGAGAAGATCGACATCCAAACAGGCCCAATCAAGTGAGGCTGTCATGATGTTTACGGGATTTTACCCCAGACTTGAAATAATGTGCGTATTAATCAAGAGACCGGAGATTCGCGCACCCGAAAACGGAGATTGCGCACCCATTTGTGACTAATCAGTGCCCACACATGTGCACGAATTTATTTTAACTAGGGCCACTCATAGTAATTGTTGAGGTCGTTGCACATAGCTAGCATTTGGCATCATATCCTCGCTAATAACTAACTGAGGCGAAAAACTCTACATATAACACGTATAAGGGCTCAAATCTATGGTGTTCTGAGCGGAATTCGTGCTTAACTACGTGCCTAGCCCCCGCCGAGCACTTCTATCTCTGGTTGCGTGCCATCGCCGTTGCCAACCTCGCTGGCGACGTTGTCTGTAGTTAGGTCTATGTGTAGCAGCTGGTTAATCGTCCTCCGTTGCTTCTTAGCCACTGGTGGAGCGCTGGAGGAAATACCCGAAGGAGCAGATCGTCGCTTTGACTGGTGGTTTGCTTGCCTCGTAAGCCTTCCCGCCAGCCGCTGGTCTCGCTGGACAGTCTTTTGCTGGGCAACACTGCTATGGGTATCCTCCTGATCGAGGGACTGCAGGGTCGAGTCATTCCACTCCCAAGCTGAGTTGACCCTCTGAACCGAGGCTGTTGTTGCCCTCGTTTTATCGCCAGCCTTCTTGCCTAAGCTGGAAGTTGTTGACGTAGTCCTCTTGCTTATTATCGACTGCCCTCGGCTTCCACTGCTCTGGAGGAGGCCTGCCTCGTTGTTGGCAAATGTAGCTAGTTCGCGAGGCCTTCCCTTCGCCTTGGCCTTCTCTGGCGAGAGGATTACGAGGACTGGGTTCTCGGCAGAGAGGTCACGATCAAGCTAGAAGAATTCGTATATGTCAGCCTTGTTAAGGGGTACGTTAGCCTCCTCCTTATTAGCGATTCGACTTGTGCAGATTAAGCTAAACTGTGTGGATATAGGGTAAACGCAATTTGCAGGCGAGCAGTTGCCCCGTGGGACCTCTCCCTTGAGCATATGTATCGCGTGTTTTCTTGCATTCGAGAGAAGCTCAAGGGCTGCCCACGAGACCTGTAGTGGCAGGCTTCCGAGCCACTTCTGCCCGTTGAACTTCTGAAGCGACGATGTCTTCTAGCGTGCTTCTTCCGAGCGGAAGTTCCGAGCAGAGATCCCTATGACCTCGTGGACAGCCTCAACTAGATAGAGAAGATTCCCCATTCCGTGGCTTAGATACGTCTTCAATCTGCGGTGTGAGCTCTCTGTTAACGACGTCGTACGTAAGCCGAAGTTGAGTGTTTTGCAGGTCTTATGGCCCGCCCATTTGGCCACTATTACTTCCTTCTCGTCCACATACCAGGTCTTTAAGTATTTGATTATATCCGTCTGCTCCCAAAATTTCTCTTGCAGGCGTTGCCATGCTGTCTCGTAGACTTTATAATTGGTTGAGTACTCCATGAACTTAAACAGGTCGAATAGAGCTTGTCGGATATAGGGGATATCGTTTGGGACCTTCGATGGGACTGTTGCCTGACCTCTCGTTGGTGCCAGCGAGGTTATATCCACATCTTGGTCAGCTTCCTCCTCCGCTTCCTCCTCCGCTTCCGTGCCCATTGGGTTGGCTGGCTTCTTCCACTTCTTCTTAATGTTAAGCATTACGTTCATATTAATATGAAAGACGCAGAGTTGGTATTAAACCCGAGGGAATACGTGCTCAAGGGCATTAATCAGAGCAGTTTCGTAGTCGGTGATAACCAGAGTTAGCTCGTCAGCCTCGCAGAGCCGAAGCACCTCCTAAACCTGCTCCAGAAGCCACCGGAATAAGGGCTCCTGCTCGTCGCAGACTACGCCCTGAAAGAGAGGAATGTTCTTCTTTGTATGGGTAACTGTAGTGCCTTGGAAGTACGGCATCTTCTTCTTATTGGTCGAATAGGTATAATCGAGCGAGATATAGCGAGAGAAGCGCTTCTCTCGCAGCCAAGCCAATTGTGCCTTCTCACACCAGAAGATACCCGTAATCTTGCCCTCATAATTAGTAGTATAACGGAACCACGCCTCCTTATCCTCAAGGAAGCTTAACGTCGCCTGTATTAAAGTATAGATTCCTTGCTTCTCCTTACGGAAGTTAGCTAGCTAGTCCTTTATTATATTAGGTCCTAGTTTAACGCCTGGGTATTCTCGTAGGAAGATGGATTCGAGTAGCTTTGGCTTGGTAAGGGACGGGTTTTGCGCAGTTCGAGTAAGGAATTCGTGATATGTGTTAGTTAGCTTAACCCAGCCTCGCTGGGCTTTGGGGACTTCCTGCGGCCCGTGGTGAGTATGTACCCTTTCCTTGATAAGTAGTTTCCACTTGCTACACATCTTCTTCATTATATATATAATCGCTCGCTATTTATAGTTAACTTTGATTATGGTAGTATTATTTTGCATAGCAGTCGAAGGGCGCTGAGTACCTTAATTACACTCGAATAGCTTCCTCTTAGGCTTTATAGTCCGGGTGACTGCTAACCAGCCAGCAGACATCGTAGCCTCGTCCAAGTCGGCCTTCAGCTCATCGTATATATCGTGGCTATCCTTGAAGAGTTTTAGGAAGGGGGGAGGGTTGGAAAGTGCTGGGCGGCGGTGGTTGGTGGCAGTGATGTTGGAGTTCCAGTTGTGGCAGTCGGCTTGCCATTGCGGCTCAAGGCCTAAGTAGTCGGGGACATCTGCCATCGCAACAACGGCGAATAAACGTTATCTGACTAGATAGGGATGAAATTCAACGCTGAATTAATTGAGATCATCAAGGGATAGTTAATTGAGCGAGATGTGGGTGATTGGTGGGTGAGTGTTTGTTTGTGGGAAGGGGGACTGCTGTAGGGCGTGTTTACGAGGATGTAAAAAACACTGCGTTGGGGGTGCGATGAGGTCAAATGGAGCTCTCTGATTGGTCGGTGGCTGCTTATTAAACAAATGGGTGCGCAATCTCCGTTTTCGGGTGCGCGAATCTCCGGTCTCTTCGATAATTGATGGTTTCTTGCGGACATGAGACCATTCGAGACTAGACACTACTTTGATCGATAAGAATGACTTTATTTCGAACTTCTTGCTCTGTTTTCGACTGGAACACCTGCCGCCGCCAAATTACATGCAACACAGTTTTGGGATTGTTTTTAATTCTATGATGACCTACTTCCAAGGTTCCTTCTCTGCTTGAGACACTTATCCAGGTTGTGCCTCCAATAACAAGGAAAAGGGGGAGCCAAAAAAACAGCCTGAATAAGGAATTGGCCGAAGACCAGCTGCCCTCTCCTCACACAGGTCTTCATGGTAGCTTGAAACCCCCCGGAACTAATTTCTGAAACACCTGGTCCGGGTCGTACCTGCGCTGGACTTCCCTCAGTCTTTCCACGCTTTCAGTGCCGTAACTTGCGATCACGGCCTGGTCGTAGCTAGCATCGTTCATAAACACATAAGGCAAATGCTGTCCAAGTTCAGAAGCAGCACTTTCTGTGTGGTTGTTCAGTGACGCCGCAATACCGTGAGCATCAGGATCATCTTCGCTAGAAATCCAGCCAGCATCGATGACCACCCAAGTCTGGTTTGTAGGCTGAAGTCCTAGTGCGTTCCCTCCTCGTTTGTTGCCGGCGAATACCACGCTCTCCGAGATAGGCTGCATGGCAACCACGAGTGTGCCACCTGTTATACCTGCAAACTCGGTTACATCTGACGATGACGTATGTATGTCACTGAGCTGCTCATATAGTGACGCGCTGGGGGTGAAAGTCGTCGTAAACCAGTCCCACCTTGGTGACAGGAAGAAGTTAGCATCGTCTCCGTCAACCGGCTTGAGGGACAGATCGGTCAAAATGCAGGGGACAATGTCTTCCACGATAACCGTGGTCAAGTCGTTTGGAAAATCTCATTGAAGAACAACTCACCGAGGAATAGGTGGCACCACACCACCGGTTAGAAATTCTGTCATGGACTGGATTTTGGTTGTGTCCTGAAGAGTCGGAATATCGTAGAAGACGTCAAACGCGGGAGGAGATTCCACTGGTTTCAGGTAAATCATGTTTAACAACACCCCGATGGAAGAGTTTGTGACTGCAGCCTGCAGATCCAAGTTTGCATAAGGGTCTTTGTTAGGTGAGGTCTGGTATTCTGCCAGGGCTGCGTAGAGGGCTGGAAGCTGGTCAAGGCTGTAGATCTTGATACCACCCCAGACCGGGTTGCTAGGAAATGTGTCAAACTTGAAAGATGTTACAATTCCTGTAGATATCCTCCAGAGTCAGATCTTTGGCATTTGTTGCAACAGACGTGATTAGGTTGCTGACGTCACTGGCAGGCTGAACGTACCGAAGTTATTACCACCCCCTTTGAGCGCCCAATGCAACTCGGGATTTTCACGAGAATTGGCCTTAACAAGAGACCCATTTGCGAGCACAACCTGGAAAGTTTCAGTCTCTTATCTCAGAATGGCGTGTGGGGATATATATACTCCATGCTCAGCCACGTTGTCGCACACAAGGCCGTAGAGATCCGAGTAATACGAAAGACCGCCTGTGTTTGCTCAATGTCAGCATCTTCATGAAAGTCGAACCAAGGGACGACTAAATCATGGGCTTGTGTAGATATACCGCCGAGAGTGAGGCCAGCAACACCCACATCCACAATTCTTCCACCAGCAACGGTAATATTATAAGGATCAAGAGCAGCGTAGACATCACCCCATCTGTTGCCCGATCCGACGGTGACAGTACTTGACGATGGGTCATATGTGACTTCGCTGAGGTCAGCCATGTCAATAAGTACGCCGTCATTAATGTTTGCTGCCAGAGGTGACGCCATATGACCACCAGATCGCACAGCAAACTGTACTTGCAACTCCGTCAAATTGCGAACAATTTCTTGAACATCGGGCACAGAGGCAGGTCGGACGATACAAGTTGGTTGAGCCCATGCCGTTTGAGACCTATATCGATGAGTTTAAGAGTCTGGAATGAGGGGCATTAACAGTGCTAACTAATTTTCAGCACTCAAGTTTGCATAGCTATTCTCCGAAGGGAGTGTGGTGATGTTTTGGAGTGCTTGGTTGAAGTAATGGCATATTGCTTGAGCAGAGGTCTTCGGACCCTCAGTTGCGAAAGCAGCAGAGGTTCCCAGGGACCTGGCCAGGGCCAGGAAAGAGATAGGCTTCATTGATTGACGCATCTTTCGTGCTTCACCTCAGGAGAAATTAGATGAGTCGAGACTTCAAGGCAGTTGGAACATACTTCCAACCTCTTTGATGCGTTCGAATTTATATTACCTCTTCTGTAGTAGCTTTCCCGGCCACTCATGTCAGTCTGGTCATTGGAGATCTGGACGTGAGTGGGATGTCCACAAGACCATACCGTGTGCAGGAATAGATGCCAATTGCATGCGCCAACACAAGTTGGTTCATCTCCGCCCATCAACGCCTGTTGGTGGGTTCGATGAGCACCGTTACCGCCCGTTGCAATTCCATACCATGGATAATAATTGGGTGTCCTCGCTGTCCACAGGCAATTTCCTTGTACCTTCGTGGGCGAGCTGCTATGGACTGTACTGTTGGCAACAGTCAGTTCCACCTTGGCCCACAAGACCACCAGGCTCGGCATCATCTAACGGTCGTGAAAAATGAGCGCATGTGTGGTAGGCTACAAGCTCACACAGTGCTTGCCATTTCTTGCATGCCATTGCGGATACTCGAAGACCCCTGAGACGTACTGTGTAGCACTGAAGGACGGATGGAGTAGACCGTGGATACCGGTTCGCGACCCCGGCCCTTGGACTCGGTCAGACGTGCACACGATAAACGTTAAGGCAGTTCCCGAGTTCCCGAGGACAGGGATTCTTTTTAGCGCTGACCAGTTTCTTCGACGAAGACATCACATCCGAGGGTCATGAATTGTGACCACGCGCAGTGCAATTTCCTGGAAGTAGGTACGTAAGTGGCACAAGAATGTCTCTCCAGCCTTGTGCTGCACTGTGCGCTTTGCGGCGGCCTTTTGCAATCAACAGTAGAACCCGTTCTCCACAATTCATTGTGCACCTGCCTCCACTCAGACCCAAGCTCCGTTGTGCCATCGTCAAGGCCGATTCCTTGCTCATAGTTGAGGCGATTTTATGCAGTTGGTTCTTCAACATTGCAGCCTCGTCCAATCGTACCGGCTCAAACGGCCACCTGCCTTCCCGTACAATCATTTCTGTTTTTCCTCATGATTTTCATCAGACCTGCTTTGTCTACCTGCGTACGCTAAAGCCTTTACGGCAGTAGGTCCGGCCGCTGAGAAGTCGGCTGTGACGTAGCATGCAGGAAGCGCCGTGAAAACCTCTACCAACAGGCCCAACTTGCAGGGCCACCGAGATATGGAGATGGCCGCCTGTGCCCGACAGGTCCGTCTGCCAGCCTCGAAGCCCGGTGCAGATCAGATGACACATGCTTGTCTTCATGCAAGGATGGCTCCATCGGGTCCTCATGCAGGTTAATACTTGTGCCAGCCTACCAGGCAGCAAGCCAGTGTGGCTGAGTTCTCCTGGGCTAACGCAACTTCGGATGCAGCATCTCTGCGGGCCGAGGAATTTCCGCATGAGAAGAGACCAAGAATGTACACCGGGCATGCTCGAAGCGCTGAGAATGCAACTGAAACCGGCAATCTCTTTCAGGCCAATAGCCCCTCCAGAGGCGTATTTCGAACTTACCATGGACCCTTAGAGTACCATCAGAGACTGCCATCAGATAACTATCGTAGTCATTGAACAGTAGTTGTCAGCCTCAATAAAATTCTGAAATGGCAAGTGGTTCATTGCCGGTGGGGAGGGGGGAGCGCGAGAGGAAGCTGGCTTCATGCCCAGGTGGCTTTGCACAGAGCGATTAGGTTCAATCTGCCGCGGTCCAAGTGCCACTGCTTCTTGGGTTCAGGTAGGGACCTTACCAGTGAGGCAAAACATGTATCGAAAACACCCAGTTCAAGTTCTACGCTACTACCCAGACTTCCTGTTCAGCATGATATCGCACTTGATGAATAGATACATGTGTGCCGCTACCCTTGCAAGACTGCACTGCTATCAACCTCTATTTGACACAATGGCCCCTTTAATCGTTGTGACGCGGGCTCACAAATCTTCGCTGGAAAATGGACTTCTCCATTTTGTCACAGGCGGTTCCCCAATCAGTTGTCCACTCACGATAGAATGGCTGGTAGCCGAATAGGCCTCCCAACCAGCGCCCTACAACTACACCTGTAACGACGGACAAGTGCCTCCCAAAGGGTACCCAAGGAGGGAATGAGAGATATGAACCCCCGGCATCAAACATCTAATGCTCATTTCAGTTTCGGTAGAATGGGAATATGAGGGACATGATCGCTCACACTAAGTACCTGCAAGAAGTCGATACGAGCACCTCTCACAACCACTTCATCCTGATAGGCATACCAATTTTCGAAGAAGACGAGGTCTAGTTTGAAAAGCGATCTCGGCTCGCTTCCAGACAGCAAGAACACGGTCCGTTGACCTGTCACATCACTTACATGCCTTTCGAGAGGTGGAGGATAGAGCCGGTGATGCGTCCAAGGGGTTACGCAAATTTCGCCGTCATCTTTACTCAAAATCCGTGCCTCGCCATCAGCTTCGACGCAAAGATGACCCTCAAGCACTTCGAAAAATTCTTTCTGCTGAGGATGGAAATGCAATGGTGGCTTCTGTTGCGATAGTTCTAAGAGTCGAGGATGGTCGAGTTTAAAGACAACTTCGAATGCAAAGGCGCGTCCTTCAGGGGGGTCAAGTACTCGGGTAGTAATGGCACCTTCGAAACTAGAGGTTGATGTTCAGCTGAAAATATTCAAGGTAGGAAGCGATCAGTCAGAGCTCCAGGGCTTATCAACGGCAAGATTTCTCTCGACCTTGAGGACACAGAAACTTGAAGGAACCTATTCAACACTAACGCTGTTATGAGTAGCTGTCCATCGGACTCGGTTGCGTTCAGTGGGGTACGCTTCTGCGGCGCCATTGCAACCAGCGCTTCGAAAAGTCTGGCAGTGGTCCGTCAAGATGAGTGCAGAGAATACTAAAAGCCGAGCAAGAATTGGAACGAATTCAGCTGATATGTCGAGTCCTGATCCAAATCGTAGGAATCATCGCATCCTCGCACACCGAGGTCGGACCGTAAAACGATTTGAAGGCAAGGCCTTCTCGCAAGCATCGCAAAATAGGCTCACATGCTCACTGCTGGCAGAAAATGTGGCCTGACGGTGGTGTGAGCGCATACAATCCGCGGGCTCATTGATCCGGCCCGCCACCCAAGTGCTCGAGTTTCTGCCTCGTCAGTGGCCGATCACTCAAATGCTTTCAATCGGCACAATTCACTAAGACACATCAAACTTTGTATCCGAATACATGCAAAGTACATAGGTACGGTGACAACTCCGGGTCCGTTCCCGCACTAGCTCCAATGTGTTCAAATGTTTTTAGGCTGGGTGGATCGCAATCTGACTTCCTCGGCGTCCCTCCTTTCCCACGTACTGTGCCCCACCCAAGCGGGCTTTCGTTCCACTGCGGCAAAGGGCCTGGACGCATCATGCCTGGGTACCCCGTAAGTTGATGGTAGGTACAGTACATGAGCCACCAAAAGCATTCGAGATGGGCGCTCCGAGTAGCGTCATGGATAGTCTAGCCGGAAGGAGTGGTACAGATGCGGTCAACGTAGCAAACCAAGTGGGTGCATACATGGCCTCATGAAGTCTGCAGTTGAGGCGCTTCCAGACGTAGGATTGGTTCCGTCGGACAATGACCTTGTACACCCAACGCCTGCATGAGATTGGCATTTGGACCGTTCGAGGCCTCCGCGGAGACCTTATCGCCGTCTTGTATTGAAAAAAATCAAAAAAATCCATTTCGCAAGGCGTCAGTATGGAGCTCAAATATGGAGTTCCTGTGGTCTGGCTTGTTTACAGCGCGAAGACCATTTCAGAAGGATGTTGAGAGAGGATCCCGAGGAAAATAGAAGATCCAACTACCCAAAACGCATGTTTGAACCACCACCAACAATTCGCTGAGTCCTCAAGATCCACTTGTAAAGCCATAGCTCCCAAAACCACGAGCGACCCCATCATTGAAAACAAGTAGAACAGTAGCCCAAAACCAAAGTGGTTGCCGCAGAAAAACAGGGAAGAAAGCATGAAACCGAGTAGCAGCCCTAGGAATAGTTTAATGTATCCGCGAAGCAAGACAGCCGTGCTCTTGAGACCAAGCCTGATGTCATCTTCGACATCTTGATGAGCATATACTGTATCGTATATGACTGTCCAAAAAACACAGGCCAGGAAGAGGGAAATCACTCCCGGGTCGATATCATCGTTCCCTTTTCCCATGAACAGTCTCCCCTTGGCATGAGCACCGTTAGGATCTGCAAGCCTGATTTGCATCAAGGTGAAAGGCTGATTATTCAGAGCGATGGATCCGATGAAGACCCCCCAGGCTAAGCAGATGCCCAACACGAATTGAGCCAAGTGTGTGTGCCGCTTCGCCCATGGATAGTAGACGATGAAGAGGATGTTGGGGGCAGCAAACGAGATAGCGCCGACCGGGAAGCAGATCCATAGAGTTGCAAATGCTCCAACGGCTTGTGAGATGGCGAAGAGCAGTGCGGAGCATCGGGAGATGGCGCCGCGAGGGATAGGTCTCTGGCGTGTCCGGCCAACGGCACGATCGAAAGGCTCATCCACGATGTCGTTCCACGCATGAGCGGCATTTGATAAGAAAAAACTGCCCATCAAAAGCACCAGGCATGCTCGGAGCGTCGTCACGAGAGACGCGTGGGTCACCACGCCTCCTAGTACTGCCCCAAAAAGATGAGGGAAATATATGAGGAAGACACCGGCGGGAGGACTCAGACGGGCAAGTTGCGCGTATGGAATCCACGACGGGGGCATCATGGAGACCCATGATCCCGTGTGGTGGCCTCCATACTGCTGAGCCAGAGACACAGTCTCTATCTCAGACTGCTTTGGGGGACGCACGGAAGTCTTTCCCGACATCTTGTATTGTGGATATAGTCGAATGGTGGACACTTGGAAGAGGATGGCCGGGTACCCAAAATGTTGTGAACGATGTGGACGGTTTCAAACGACAATGCGATAATTTGGCCACTCAGACGGGAAGCAGTTTCAATCACGCGAGAAGACAAGAAATATATTTCTATTCGTAGCCTCTGGTTTGGTCCAAGCCAAACGCCTCCTAAGCTAGCAAGTGGAGGCTCTGCTTCGAGTCTGATGGGAGCCACCTATGACAGCCGATGCAGTACTGCTGATGACTCTGTTCTTCCTCGTGGTGGTAGATCGGAATAGCCCAGCGTGACTGAACGGTAAGGCCGTGTGGCTTGTTTCTCCTCACATTATACGGTCTCCACCACCTCGTACAGACGCACTGCATCTCATTAGATTTGCATCAAAAAGGAGCAGGAGACCGGCCATGTCAGTCTCCGATGTTCAGTCACGCCCAGTCCCCTCGAAAGACTAAATGAGCCTCGGCTTCAGTAGCTCCATCAGCAATATGATGTCAACTCTGCCTCGGCTTGGTATTTGTACGAATGCAACACTATTCCAATGTGTTGAGCCGACTGATGTTGTGACGCCGCCGAGTGATTCGTGTCGGACGATTTTCATGCCTTGGCGCTGCAATATTCAACTTTGTTCTTTGTGCGACCACCTCGGATGCGTTCCGCGCACTAGATTCGCGAGTGCGGTTGGTCCCAGCCATCCGACTGTCGGGTCTGCGCCGCCGTTTGATGTTGGTTCGTCATGCATGCTACGTACATCTTGATGAGGAACCAACTCCGGCTGAGCCACTCTTAGGCCCAGCCCGAGGTAGTATCGGGTAACCCCAACTAGGGTCTAAGCGGGCCGATCCAGCCTGCCGGTACCCAATGAGCTCGAGCTGTATCCGCTCCACCCTCGGTCGTCACTGTGGATCGAGTGGGTCAGTCTGGCTGCTAGACTGCCTGGTTGCCTGGTCTGCAGGCCGGACCGAGGCTCAAGTGGCCCCCAAGTCTGCTGTCACACCCGGGCACTAAATTCGTCCTAACTTCAGCCCTGACTTGCATGATAAACAGGTTGCCAAGGTGTTTCCACTCTAGCTTCATGCACTGTGTGTCTGGACACTACCAAATGGCCACCAACTGCTCGCACGCATCCGATCTGCATGGGTTGGTCAGTAGTAGCAATTAAGGTTTCGCTGATCTGACAGCGTGCTACGCGCCGAACGTGCAGCGAGCCGACGAGGGGGCCACCACTTCGCAGGATTACCGTACGATTCTGAGAATGCCCCCGCTTCGGTTTTTCTTATGGGCAGTTCCGCATGCTGTGCCGTACACTTGTACCTATACGTGTATCTCGAGCCACATTTCAGTTGTGTCGATACGGCTAAAGCGCCGAGCTAACCGGCTGCAACGTCCGAGGTAATGCAGTAACGCAGTCAATTGTTTGGTGATGGGTACCTGGCAATGTTCATCACTCGTCAATAGTCCATCCCAACTCGGCTTGGTGTCGTCACATCTCAGGTCGCTGACTGCTCCCAAATCAAAGCCGGATGCCAGAGTACCGACCGGAGGTTCTGTGCACAGGCAGACAAATTTGCTGACCGAGAATCGGAAAGCAAAATGCCCCCACACTCGCCCATCTTCGCGGCCCATCCTCGCGATATCTGCTCAACTCCAAGAGTCACTCAACCTTTCCGTCGACACTTGCAACCGCGTCCGTAGACGTCCAAAACACCAGGCCCATACTAATCATGTCTGGGACTATACTCATCACTGGGGCCAATGGGTCATTGGCAATTCATTCTGTCCTCTATCTTTTGAAAAACGCACCGGATTATGCCTTGCTGCTGACCGTTCGCGATGCCTCTGATGGGGACGAGAACACTCGAGCTCTGCGCAATGTGGTTGCAGAAAGTTCCCAGAAATCCCAAGTTTCAATCCGTCAACTAGACCACAGCCATCTTGCCTCGGTGCACAAGTTCGCGCAGGACATCTCAGAGGAAATCGCTGATGGCACTCTGCCGCGGCTTGTGAGCATAGTCTGCAATGCCTACTATTGGAACTTGTCTCGCCCCTTAGAAAAGACTGAAGATGGGTTCGAGAAGACCATTCAAGTCACACATCTGGCCCACGTCGCCTTGGTGCTTCGTCTACTTGGCAGCTTTCACCCTCAAAAGGCAGGCCGAATCGTGCAGTTCTCTACCGACGCCATATTCCCTGGCAAGAATGGCCTGGAGAAGATTCCCCCTGCTATTCCTGACGATTTGGAATTCCTTGCACGCCCTCCCCCAGACCCCAAGAATGATAATTGGGCCTATGGTTTTCAAAGATATGCCAACACCAAATTGGCCGCAGTCATGTGGATACATGCCCTGAACCGACGCCTCGAAAAGGTTAGACAAGCGTCGTGAGATGAATTATACTGAAGCTTTATTGACCTTGTTGACATCCAGGATCCGAATCTGAAACATATCACTGCCGTGGCCACCTACCCTGGTAGCCTCAGCGACTCGAGGGCACTGCGAGTCAACACGCCTTTCACGGTCCAACTCTTATCCAAACTAATCGTTCGGCCACTGAGACCGTTACTTCGACTTGTGGATCCATGCGTTCGTACGTCTGCGGATGCCGGTACAGATGTCGCCCGCCTGGCTACCAACGAGGCTAGTCCGAACGAACGTGGCCATTTCATACTTCTAGAGAAGAAAGAAAGCTCACCGGACAGTCTGAACGAGAAGAAACAGGAAGCCCTCTGGCAAGAGAGCGCTAAGTGGGTCGGGCTGACGTCTCAAGACATTCCATTGGCATCTGGCCTGAGTTAGGGGTAGACGCGGACTTGGAACTCTCACCATTACGACCCCACTTGGTTGGCCCACGGATCATGTATACCAGACAATTTTCTCCTTCATTTGTTTGTTATTAGTCTAGCACTGTGTTTTGATATTAGAGATAGTTTCCCAAATAACATGTTCGTTAATGTCGTGCTAGTCTTGCGGAACTCTGCTGCGATCGAGTGGCTTTTATTAGTTGAGCCCATCGGAACACAAGCCATTGATTGTAGAACTCCAGGGCTCTCGCACCGCAGCAAATGATTCTAGTGCTCTGAGGTACGGAAACGTCACTTTCAAAGAGTTTTACTTGGAAGACCAATTTCATGTCGCATCTAAGGCAGTCTAATCGAATTCAGGATTCCCACTTTGAAGCCTCACGTTGGAGATTCGAGTGTCTATGTACGCCCAGTGTTCAAAATGCTCAAAGAAAAAAAAGGAGCAGTGGGGCGTCAGTTTCCACGCCACGCAACTTCGATGATAGAATGTACAGATTGCTTCGGCGTCACGATAGATGCGATCTCAAACCGATGATCGGCTGTAGAAAGCAGTCTTGCCCAGTCGTCCCTAGTTCGCTCCTTGGCGTTCATCGACATCTTCACACACAAATCATGACCACTGTACAATACGATTTAGCGTGACATCAAACATAAATCTTTCGTTTCATGGTCCACATACCATTGCGCTTGAAGGATGACAGAGTTCTGTCCTCGTGTAGTATCAATGCATATGTCATTGATCACGATCCTTGCCCCGGGCTTCAACGCAGGAATCTGGTTTCTCAGCATTTGCACCGCGTAGGTGTCCGACCAGTCATGGAACACGTTGCTGAACAAATAGGCATCGGCGTTCTTGACGACCTGTTCAGTGAAGAAATCGTATGGCTGGTATTGGATTCGCTCAGAGAGCTCGCCAGGCGAGCCGCGTTCCACGTTGCTCTTGGTGACTTCGGGGAGGTCTTCAACCACTACCTTTTCGATCTGGGGGTAAGCCAACAGGAGAGCTTCACAAAGATCACCCCGAGATCCTCCGACATCAACAACAACCTTGGGACACTCGCAGATCTGCGCGTGCTGTTGACCAGGCGTCCATGGAACATTTGCCACAAAATTGCTAAATGAGGTCTCGGGCACCGTCGTCATAAACGACATGGCATTCGCGAGACGCTCGACTCGAGGGGTGTCATCGGAAATCAGGGAGAAAATGTCGCGGTCTCCCTCACTCCCGTTGGCCATCGCGACAGCAGATTCCCCAGCCCTTTGGGAGCCTGGGAAGCGCTGCAGGGTGTCTGCCAACTTGAGAGCAGCAGGCATATACTCCTCCATGAAAAATCCGATCCCATCATGGGCGGGGTTAGTTGCGAGGGTCTTAGAGACCGCATTGTGTCTTACACATCCCTCAGAATCTTCCTCAAATATACGCAGTGAGATTGCGGTTCGAAGAATTCGCCTCAGATCAGAATCATCCAGGCCAGACTTGTCAGCCAAATCGGCATATGAGATTCCATCACCGTCTGGGACGTGGTATGCAATGCGATACCTGTATAGTACGACAAACGTTGCAGTCCAAGACGGCTGGGTATAGATATAGGCGTTAGAAATTAGTCTCCTATATAATATACATTGGGATGGACTTACACTTAAGACTGCATTGATGTAAAGGTAGGAAGTCGGGCCAAGGATCAGTGTTCGCAACTCGTCTAGAGTGTCAAGAAGTTCGGCACGACTATCTTGGATGGCTTTGGGATACAGGTTTGAACCGAAACCATCTCCGCTTTTCGATGATGGTTGTGGAAGGCCAGCGCCTTTCAGATGATCAGAAATGGCTTTCGTGAGAGCCTGTATACTGTCCCCAAGCTCCGGCAGTTCTCGCGAGCTAGACATGGCGGATAATCAGGCTCAACCGCAAAAACAAATGTCGAGTGAGTTTTTGACAGAAACGAAGGATCAAATCTGGTAATCGATGTACTGAATAGTGGCAAGACGTTCTTTGTATACCTAGATAGGCCTGGGATCGTTCTTCAGGACGCGCTGCGAACAAAAACAGAAACCGCCTTGCACAGATTACCTCAGTAGCTAAACCTTTCCTAAGTACGGAGTAGCCACTTAGTAGGAGTTTCTTGAAGTACCACAGAGCGTGGGAGATTCCCCGGGTCCTCCAACCCTGTGATATCACCCGCGCCACCCAACAGAGTCCGCGGCTTCGTGCCAACCGTGATACACCTAGGTACATAGCTACATTTGTGGAAGACGGAACCGAGTTCGGCGGGGGGCCACTTCCGAGTACCCATGTGGAAATACACTGGTGCGCGGGCCGCAAGGATTTCGCGCGCATGTCTCCCTCCCCGCCCCCAACACCCAACCCTCGCAAGTGGATCAAAGCGAGGCTCCACTCTCTGTCTCAGGTACCTAGGTACTTAGTGTGGTTTGCATCTCTGCATACAGGACCCAACAGTTTCCTTACTGTGTAGCCGTGGCACCCACGCGATTAGCACCTCGGAAGCGTCACCGGCGGAAATGACTTCTCGTTTTCATCCTGGTTCCCCTCTACAGTGTAGTACCGGTATCATCCAGATGTTGCAAAAGCCCGCAGCGGCTTCCACTGTCTCTGGTGCACTGTGTTGGGCCGGTGCGCAGTTTTCAACCAGGGACGGCAATGATTACAAATGTTGCAGTTGTGATCGATGTCGATGGAATGTTCGAGGCCAGCCCGTCGTCTGCGCCTGAGCACATTGTCGGATCACAGCTCTCAAACTCGTGGCTCACTGCTTACTTACGAGATGCCACGTCCTTTGGACAATACATGAATATGGTCTCAGGTCTTACAAGAATCAAAACCAGTAATACTAGTCTGAGCAGAGTTGCCAATGTCGAAGGGGTTTGTTTCTATTCATGCACGTATCCACTCGAGAAATCAGATTCATCTCTCCTTCAAGACAGCTCGCGTTTATCGAGCATGTAATTCAGATTCTGGCGGAGCAAAGTCCCAGTCTTGTGCGAATGAAAGTAATCGGCTTCTCGGCCCATTTTCTGCAATCTGAACCTATTCTTAGCATAGCCATTAAATCTTTCGAAGAAGGAAGCCATCGTTCTGGAGTTTCTGAAACACCTGATCGGGGTCATACTTCAGCGCAGTCGCCTTCAGCTTGTCCACATTGGCTGCGCCGTACGTCGCAATAGGGCTCTGGTCCTTCGATGCGTCGTTGGTGTACAGGTAGTCAAGACGCATCCCCCGCTCTTCGCCCAGTTCTTTCCATTTCTCCGTGGTGGAGATGGATACGCTTCGGACGGTCTCATCATCAGCAGCATTATCCCAATCGATGAGTGTGGTCCACCCTTCAAGATGCACTATCAGTATGAATCCAATCTTTCAGAGGTCGTGAGTACTCACACATGTGATTTTCTCTCGGAATCCCCATTGCATTCCCACCTCTCGCGTTGCCAACCTTGGTCAGCTCGGCTGGTACAGGCTGCAGAGCAAAAGTCTGGTTGGCCCCGGTGGCGGCGTTGACTTCTCTAGCCTTCACAAGCCAGAAGTCATAGACATCCTTGTACAGCTGTGCATCGATCTTCGTCGCGGCAGACCGATAATCATGGCTGTGCGCTTCTCCGTCAGCGTCGGCTCAATGACAGAGCTAGATATCCGCAGGATCACGAACTCACCGTGCGGGAGCATCAGACACGCTGAGGATGGCAGCCAAGTTGGATACAGTGCCATTTGTTGGTGGAACAGCCGTAGTAAGGGGAGTGATTCCATCGAAAGCAGAAAAGGCCGCGGGTCTCTCTGCTGAGGGTTCAGAGTACACGAATCCGACAGTGATGAATTGCAGTGCCAGGACCACAGCGACGGTGCCTTTAGTATCTGACGCGCCGGTATTCTGCCAATTCGCGAAAGCCTCCAAGACTGCATGTGCATCATCATTGCTGACAACCAGAACCTCATACCAAATATTGTGGAGAGGTACGGTGTGAAGCTCATAGTTTGTGACAATGCCGAAGTTGGGGCCGCCACCCTTCAGAGCCCAAAATAGGTCGCTGTTCCTCGTGGCATCTGCCGTCTCGATTGTACCGTCGGCAAGAACGACCTGAGATGTGTCAGCTCAGTTGATGAAACTCCTTCCTCAAGGCCGGTAGGACATACTTCGAAACTCTTCACGTTGTCTGCAGCGAGACCGTACTTCGCAGAAAAATGATAATATCCGCCTTCATGATACACCAAATCATTCAGCAATGTTCAAACATCTAGACATGTGGCGTGATGGGCTTACCTCCAAGGATCAGGCCTCCGACGCCGACATTCGGTATGCGGCCGCCGATCACGCTGATTCCGTGTTCATCCAAGGCGTTGTAGACATCACCCCATCGCTGACCTGGCCCGACGCTCACCGTTGCCCTGTCATTGCTGACAGCGATTTTTTTGAGGCGTGAGAGGTCGATTAGAATGCCATCCTGGATGCTAGAAAAGCCAGGATTTGGTGAATGCCCCCCGCTGCGCACTGCGAACGGGACTCCGAACTGCTTGATAATCTTCAGTGCAGTGGCGACTTGTTGCGCATTTCGAGGTTGAATGGCACAAGCAGGCTCTTGTCTGCATGCTTCAGACCTGCAACCTTGTTAATTCACTTATTCGAGTCGTTTCGGGTGTATAGAAAGGCGTCTAACCAACTGCCATCGACCGCGCTTTGTGCAACAGGCGGCGTGCTGACGATATCGGACCCCAAAAGTAGCTGAGCGGCTGTGCACGCTTGAGATGCTGTGCTTGCCCCCATGCTTCTTGCAAGGGTCGATCTTAACTGATCAGCTTCAATCGAGCGTAGCCCAAGGGACTCAACAAAAGGTTCAAGAGATTCGGACATGGTGGACCTGTCTTGTTTGACGGCGCCTGGTTGAGGAGAAAACTCAGCCGAGGTAGTTGTCAACCACGGAACGCAAGTGAGTAATATGAAAATGGCGGAAAATGTGACGGCCATGGCTGGTTGGAATGGAGTCGCTGCAACTGTTGGTCGCGCACAGTTAACATACTGTACAATGTACGTACAACGCAAGCCGAGAAAATTATCTGGGCAGGTACGTACCTTCTTGGGTACCCACTGTATTTTAAGGCTGGTTCTGCTACCAGGTTGATTGGAGAGTCACTGTTACATGGCGCATGCAGTTTATATAGTGTCGATCTGCTGCAAAGCAACGTAAAGGCTGCATGATAGACTGCCCGACGTTGAATGTGATCTCGGATGAAATCCTTTGCTTCAAAACGAGGGCGTTGATCGGCGGCGAGGGTGAACATTCCGGGAGCTCCTTACCCTCATCGGATCGACTGACCCACCTCAGAGTCAGCCTGAAAGGATGTTGGCCACTCAGGGCCGCATCGGATGCATAATGGACCCGGAACTGTGCCTGGTGAAGATTGACGCACAATGTGATAGGTATCATATCCGAACTGCAGCAGCTGCGGATCACGCTCGTCAGGATTTCAGCAACGATCCTGCTTCTTAGTGCATTGCACTATCGAAATACGACGAGCGATTTGGGACAGTCTGGCCGACCCTGCTATCTTGTTTGCAAGGCTACAGATCCTCTCATGCAGGACTGGCACCGCGACCCATTCGCTTGTGCCGAGACAGACCAGATCTTCCGAGAGGAAGCGGACTTTCTCCTTGGGGAGAATTCGAAATTCTAGCCTTGTTGTCAGAGAATTAGGCAACACGCCCTTCAGCCCACTCCAGGACCAAGGCACCAGCCAAGCAACCACCCGTGAGTCTCCAAACAAAATGAAACTGAGAAGGCTTGTCGCCCATTTACCTGAGGCTGGAACTGCTTTTCGAAGGACTTGAGGAGGTGTGGCACTGGGCGCGCAGTCGGGCCCTGGGGATCGTGAAAATCAATACTATTAGCACCTGAGATACCGGTCCGAGGATGCCAGGTCGACACGCAGAAGCGCTGACCGGCCAGGCTCTTTTCTCCGCATATCTGTGTCCACTTGCTCTGTTTCTATTAAAAGAACCATTTAGGCTTGCCCCGCTGGTACTGTACGCATTTATTGGTTGGCTCCGCGGCAATATTGCTGTCTGTTGGCTGTAGGATGTTGCATGAGCTAGTTTCTGCAGTGTTTTTTTGCCCCCAACCTTACCGCTTGGCGAACGCGAGCGAAATGGGGACACAAATCCCGCCAACAGTAGCAATGCGTTTGGAAATCGTATGACATGCGGAAAATCTGGAGGAGCCGTGCCGCGCGAGTGACAAAACCTGCAGGTCGAGAAGCGCTGTTGGCCCCAAGCGTAACTGCAGTGCCCATCCAAGCCATCGTGGTGGATCATGATCAGCGAGTACATGGCTTCACACCTGAATCCACTCCCATGAAGGTGCAGCAGGTTTATAGAGGGAAAGCTCTGCCGAAGCATAATCTGTCTTTGTCTTTGGCTATTGAAAATCCTCCATTTTCACCGCATCGCAACGCGTCACGCACAGCGTCAGCGGGCAAGCTTCTCCCAACAACTCCTTCTCTAGCCAGCTCCCACAATGTCCGGCACCGTACCCACGCTGATTCCCCCGCCTACCGCGGTGGACGACACGCACAAAGTTTACTCGATCGCGATAGGGTGCGCTATCATGTGTGGAGTCACCACCCTGGTCGTTCTTGGACGTCTGCTGTTCCGTTGGAAGAGTAATACATTGGGCCTTGATGACTACGCATTCGTTCCTGCGATTGTGAGTACCTAGCATACTATTCGATGATCAATTGAAAAGACACAAGACTTACTGGAACACGCGTTGACAGCTGTTCTACTGGGGTTGGTCAATCATGGCCATCTACGTGAACCTTCACGCCGGCGTAGGAAAGCCACTGTGGGAGATCACGCTCGGGGAGTACTCAGTCTGGTTTCAGGTGCGAATCGATCTCAAATTTGTCCTAGAGAAGGTGCTGTGCACAAGAGCTGACTCTTGATAGGGTATCATCGGATCTATGTGGCTCTATCCTGCCATGAGCTTCTGGATACGCGTGTCTATACTGCTCTTCTATCGACGACTATTCTCGACCCCTGGATCAAGTTTCAAGACCGTGGTCCACATACTCCTTGTTTTGCAGCTGGTTTATTTAATCGTCTACTCAATCCTTCCCGCCTTCGTCGGTCATCCCCTCTACAAGCTCTGGAATCCCTTAGAGCGCGGCCAACATATGAACGATTACTACTACTACTACACTCAGGTGGCGCTGTACAGCACAAGCATGGCGTTTGACGCGATTCTTCTAGTCCTCCCGATATGGCCTCTCTGGAAATGTGCATCCTCTCTGCGCCTCTCCATTCTCTTGTCGTCACTACTAACCAGACTGCTTCTAGTGCAAATGCCGCTTCGTCGACGACTCTCAATCGCCGTGGTTTTCATGCTGGGAGCCGCGTGAGTCCCTCCCATCTCCGCTTGCAATGCAACTACTTACTAATACATGATTTAGCGCGAGTGTCATAGCCGCGTGGAAGCTGGCAATATATGTCATCGAGTACTATCGTTTTACTAAGATTGATCCTCGCTGTATGTCATATTTTAATGTCAACCCCGTCGCGTTTTCTGGACCAGTCAATAACAAAATTCTATCTTCGGGCAGGGATGAATTACGAAATGAGCAGGTTGATTCCACCACAGTTTGACACATACGGTGTGACATTCTGGATCCCTTCGCAGGTTGAGCCAACTGTGGCACTCATTGGAGCTTCCATGCCAGCACTTCGTCATGCCTTCACAGCTGCTGTACCACAGCTTTCAAGTATCTGGACATCCTTGAGATCCGGTTCAACAAAGAATACTGAGCAATATGGGAGCCTCAAGGCCAACACATACCACAACGTTCCAGCCCCACACAGTAATCAATCGCCATATGGAACGGAGGACACCACTCGCATACTACATCCCCAGCAGCAGCCAGAGCATCCACCGCGACCTTACATCCAGCTTCAAGAGTGGCGACAATGAGAAAGTTGGAAATGGGAAAACTACGGGGGGGGGGAGGCATTAGTAACTCGGATCAGCCGGATACTCCGTTGTTTTTGAGTTGTACGATTTAGGGCCTGTATAATAGTGAATGTAACTCAGAACTTGAATTCAGGTACTACATATTCAATACCATGATGTAAATTTCGGGCCCCCTTCACCGTCTAGGTGCCTGTCAGAAGTGACCAAGTGAGGTGGCAACTTAATGACTATTCCCTTTGAAGTCCAGACTCAATTGCCAGTACAAACTGTCAGCTTTGCGTCACCATTAGACAGCCTGAGGTCATTGTAAGTGAAAAGACCCAGAGGTTCTTACACGATATTGAAAGATGTATTAGTTAGTATGTGGGTACACTCGTACTCATTTATCGGGCATTTCGAAAATACATGTCCTCCTCAAGGTGAATCAATTTTTTGATCGCCGATATTTCCTACAATTAATCACACTTAAGTAGCTAGCCAGGGCCTGGTATGTGGATGAGCCTTAGAGACATTCCGCCATCTCATACTAGGCCCCACAAGCCTCAATGAACACAACTTGCCCCTTTGGTTGGGTAGCTGTTCGCGGCACCTCCTCCAATTATGCCGCTTATGATCGCGCTCGGATTGTAGAATACCAATGCCTGTGTTTAATTGGGCGGTAACTTTGTTCAACTTTGCTCACCTTAAGTCGCTCGTGGACCGTGGGTGGTCTCTTGTACAACAGCGGGCCATAGTACGTGGCCGTTCCGCGCTGCGGTAGAAGGAAGTGAGGGTATCTTTGTACGCGCATAAAATAGTTCAAGAATGATCGTTGTGACCATGAGGCCCGTGTTTCGTTGGGTAACAGTCCAATCAATTTCATGGAGAGGACACTATATCCACGAGACTGCGAGTCTGGCACTCAACAGGAACGAGACTGCTGCCTCGCCGAAGCAGATACCTTCGCCTTCGAGACGTTGCCATCAGACGCGCCGCTTACATTGAACGCCCGGCAGAACAATGAGGTCGGCATGTCATCTAAACACCGAGAGCGTGCGGTCCTCTAATCAGATTACAGTCAAAGCCTCCACCCCGTTTCGACATCCAGTCGTCACGGCTAGCACATTTGGCCTGAAAGGCGGGGACGGATTGTTGGTAGCTATGTTTGTTGCGGCCTTCGCATGGTTCCTTCGAATGGTTTTTGCTTTTTTTAATGTATCAGCCTAGTCATTTCCTTTATGATGGACTGTGCCGAACCTTTCTCCCCCTGCTTAGAGTGTTTCCCGCGAAATTCCCAGATGGCTAACGTATTGAAGCCTTAATGAATGGATTTAAAGATGGATTTTAATTTACCTAGGTGTAGAGTATTAATGTACTATTCACAAGAGAATAAGGTTTTAAACCTAAGAGTATAACTATGTAGGTCCATCCCCTTTACATAGATATTAAATTATAAAATTATTATACCCTTCTATTATTATCTTATTATTATAATATATCCGGCTAAGGCTTTAGGAAAGTTTAAGCGTAAAAGATAGTAATAATACTTTTCCTACTAGGGGGAGGGGGGGTTCCTAATATAGGTATATAATAAATTTATAAAATAACATCTAAATAGAATTAGGATATTATAGTAAAGTATTAGTAAAATACTTATAAAATACTAATAGAAATAAAATCTATTAAAGAGCTATTATTATATTATAATTTTAATATTATATTAGACTTTAATATTATATTAAACTATATTAGGAATCCCTCTAATTAGCTCATTTTAAATCTTATGAGTTAGCTAATAAATAAGATTTTTATATTTTTATATTTCTATAGCTTTTAATAGGTTATATATAGTTAAGCTAAAGAATATCTAAAGGGTAGTTAGGTTAAGGATAAATTAAATAAAAGAAAACTTAACCTTAATAGGGGTTAAGCTCCCTTTTTTTACTTCTATATTAAGGCTTAATATCATATTACAGTATATTAGGGTTGACTTTATATTAACTATAATTGTATTATATGATGGATATAAAAGAAAAGTATATTAGTACTATAAATTGTACATAAAAGGATTTCGAAAGTACGTAGGGAATATGTTTTGCTTATGTTAAAAACCCCCCCTCCCCCCGGTAGGTTATTCAAAGGGCTTCGACTAACGGCTAGGCTTATTATTTCACAACCATTCTCAACACATATGTAATCTATGACACGATGCCTGCTGGTGACAGATTATTGGTGCTCCTGGGGCTATGATAAGCCAAGGCTAAATGACGGCTTGAGTCTGTGAAGATATTAAAAAGTTCAAAAGGTCGTCCAAGCTTCGTATTTCCTTCGTCCCTTTCTCGGTTACTGAGCTCTGGACTACATTGACAGATACAGTTAGTTATTTTCTGAAGACGTGAAACCTCCGCTCGCAGATGGCATAGCTCCACGCTCGCATTGCACACGGGCATTCTATTTCCTTCTCGAATCCTGGGATTATACTGAAATTCTGGCTTTGGGATTTTTGTCGGTCAATCACCATGATTATGGGGTGGTAGCCTCGTTACAGGAGCCATCGCTTCTTCTGCTGGATTTTGATGATAAGATCAAACCATATTCATCCAAAAAAAGATCTTCGCAGCAATCGATTTACGAATTCAGGAGAGAACCCGGCTTTAAATCGCTAAAGTGGTTTTAGGGTTCCTTGAAAGAGAAGAATGTCGGTAATATCAGAGCTCCTGTCTGCTTGGGGCCTGTTGGGCTTGGGGCTTTACTAACATTTTCTCCCATGTCCTTAGCGAAGAAGCGTTAGAAAACTGTGACTAGGACTAGGAAGCTGACTGTATTCACCGAAACTTAAGCCTAATTTGTACCTATCTGCCCAGTCACCCATCCTGTACTCTGCAAGTATTTACAAGTGGTGACCCAACACCATTGGCTGCTCATATCCTCGATTCCGGTGTTGTGAAATTGGATAACCTGTGACTAGCCAGCTGGATCCATGGGGACACTCTAAGATCAGCACCTCTTGTTTAACTCTTCTGGGAAATTTATAGGAGTGCACATCAAATTAAGGCATTCCCAAGTCCTCTAGCCATTCGCCTCCTACGCTGTGTTGCTCTGATAGGTGTTTGTATTGAATATTCTATAGAATGGTGCCTTCTTCCTCATCTTTGCAAATCGGCACCACACCTACGACGACCCTGCGTGTTGAGCCTGCCGATCTTGCCCGCAGTGTTTCTCGAGAACCCCGGGATACCTTCCCGAAGGGTTTTTTCCCCCACCTCTTGGATGGTTGCGTTGATGGAGATAGCAAGCGCTCGGATCCTACAGCAATCACTACCGCCTGGCCAGCTTTCCGTAGGGGTGAACATCAATATCGCTCACACAGCACCGACACAGCTTGGAGCCCTGACCACGGCAGGGGCCACATTTACACGGCGAGATCAGAAGCCCTATGACTTTGACATAATTGCCAGAGACGCGGCCGGGGTAAATGGCACGGGAACGCATAAAAGGGCGATTGTTGATGTTGATCGACTAGAGCAGAGCGCTCAGAAGAGGAAGTCGGATGATGACCAGTCATTATGAGTCCTACCGAAGGAGAGGGGGGAGGGCAGTCACGTAGTTGCGGTTTCGAGGGCAAGACATTCGGATCATCGACAATGGGAATGGATTAGGCACCCCACGACTATATCTGACCACTTTGAACAAGGTTCCACATAGAGAAAGTCAAAGTTACCATCGTCTCCCACAACTTTAAAGTAGCTCTATTCCTATTCTATATATAGCTAAAGCTATACATAGCGCCTTTATATAGTAGTCAACGCTCAAGACCTAGTATTTAAAAAAAAATATAATTTAAAATAGCCTATCTTTAAGACTTTTATAATAAACTTTTGAACCTTCTAAAAGAGGGTTTTAAAAAAATTTATAAGCTAATAAAGAGAGAAAATAAGAGTAACCTTATACTCCTTTATATCTATAACGTGGTCCACCAGTCAGCCGCGCACACCACATGCCCGCGCACTTTTGCTCACTCGGTCAACTTTAGCCAACCCCAGCACCCACCAGGTGCGAAAAGATCAATTGAAATTGGCACCAATTGGTGCCAACTGGCTTAAATTTCTTATTTTTAATTGATTTTGCCAATCTGGTGTGGCTGGCGTGGGTGCAGTGCTGGTCCGAACAGGGTGACTTTTGGTGGGAAAATTGCACTTCGCACCAAATGGTACCAACTTCGGCCTCGAAATCGCGGTCCACCGTGGACCACCAATATATATATATTCGCACTAATTAGTGCTAACTAGGCTGAATTTACTATAATATAGTCAGATTCTAATCCCTTAGACCCTTCTTCCCCTTTATCACACGTTCTTGCATTATACCCAGTTTCGCTGTAGTTGCCACAGCGTTGTTTAGGCGGACCGCCGCGGACCGCCTCCTTAGTACTACTAGCTATTTCACCAGCTAGCCGCTTCCCTCTCTCTTTTTCTTTAATTATCACCTAGGATTCCTCAATAGTAAGTACTCCTCCAAGCTATACTTAGCTTCGTTTAGCCCTCCGGTGTTTAGCGAGTGCTTTATTAGCCTCCTAAAGTATCTAGATCTGCTCGCTTATAAGTGTAATTAAGTGTGCCATCGCTTATACTCCCTTCGCTATCCGATCAACAGCCTCCATAATTAGTATTAGGGAGCTTCCATAATGCGGATATCCTACCCTTAATAAAACTTAATTGCTAGATAGTCTACTAGGTATTCGAGGGTATTTATAATTCCTATTTTAATAGTGAAATAGAGAGAGATTATACTAGAGTTTATAAGCGAATATCTAGCTTAGAAATAATAGAATCTAGGTCCTATAGAGAAATACTAGCCCCTCTAAACCCAGCTTTCATGTTTCCTTCTATAAAGACCTTATTATAGGCTACCTTAAACGTAAGAAAGAACTTAGATTTAGTAATATAGTTAATAGACGCCCGGATAAAGAGATTAATCTCATTACTATATACACGCTTTAATGGTGAAAATAATGTAATATCTAATGTCTAAAGTAGATAAGATGAGTATAGGGGTATATTAACGGGGATAATATTATTGTTTTTATAGTACTACTCGAATTCCGCTAATATATAGCTTTTATATCTATCTAGGATAAGTATCTACTATTTACCCTTAGTCTACTTAATTATACACTTATTAAAGTGTTGAATCTATTTTAGACTAGTTTTATTATCTATTTACCTATTTAGAGTAAGCTTAATTATCTAGCTTAATAGAAAGCTAAACTTTATTATTTAATTAGTAAGGTAATACTAGTAGCTTCTATTTTTATATAATAAGGACTAGATCTTAGACAGTTAATGCCATACTCTAAGATAACCCCATTACGCTACTAGCCTAGATCTACAAGAAGCTGGTTACCTGGGTGGATGACTACTTATGGATGGACTAGGAGGTCTATAAGTGGGTTAGCCTATACTGGTATAGCCGTCCCAGACCTGTGGCTAGCATCAACATTTATTATAAGATGTTTTAGGGTAAGTAGCAGGCAGATACTAGCCGTGCTATACTGAAGGTTAAGCTGGTAAGTGACGTAGCTGAATGTGTAGCGGCTGTAGACCCCATGTGAGAAAACCTTAAGGAAGCCTTTTTTTGCTAACGACTTTGTATTTAATGGAACAGGGCTTCTCATACTTTCCCAAGGAGGTCACCGGGACGCCGCGCAAGTGGAACAGGCAGCTCGGGGATGTCGTCTTCGAGAGGGAGCAGGACAAGGGCGGACACTTTTCCGCCTGGGAGCAGCCCGAGGCTCTGGTCAAGGACATCCGGGAGATGTTTCGTTCCGATGGTGCAGCATATAAGGCATTCGGAAAATGATCCCCCATTCATAAAGGTTATAATCTTAGTGCTATTAGGAAGCAGTATACTTATTATAAATTGTATCTCATCCGGGGTCTGTATGGCACTCTGGAACTCCTGCACACGAATTTGAATCGACTTGGGAACTGGTGGCCATTAGTTACCTAGGTACTTAGTTATCGCATTTCTCCTGGCACGTCCCGTTCACAACCCAAGATTTAAGCACTGCCTTCCTCAGAAGCGCCTCAAGTCCCCGCCTAAACCCCTTCCAAATTCACCTCCGAGCTCATATGTTTCCGTAATGTCCGCTGCCATTGACTGCAGGCTCGGCTTGCCCATAGCCCGGCTGCGCTTGCACATTACGGAGCCCGCTGTTACGGTAGGGCAGTGGTGCCTGTGACTGGGCAAAGTGATGCTGCTGCACGGGCTGCTAACCTGGCTGCTGTAGATGCTGTCCTGCTTGCTGCGAGGGATTAAAGAATTGTGGGGTTGGAGGGGACTACCCTTCGACCCGTGGTTCTTACTGTCGCGGGGATGCCTGAGCGGGGGGATAAGGGCTATGCTGCTTCGACTGTAATAGTAGTGTATTCCAAGTTATCGACTCCGAGTCCCTAATGAGCTTGTAAGAAACTACTCGCCTTAGGCCAGCCTCTATACGTGAACAGGTACTGGGTGGTTGGCGGTAAGGGGCTTTATGAACGCTGCTGGTAGGCACGGCTCGGCATGCGCTAGACGCCTGATCCTAAGTAATATACGTTGCCGCCACCTCTTGTGGGCTTGCGCCCACGCATTGTGAATATTTGCTTGTTTATATTATCATTGCGCGCCTCGGATTGCTTAACCCTAAATATATCTGACGCGGTTAGGATTAAGTACTAGTACTTATCTTTAAAGAATGGTAGTCCTTTCGACTTTCTAAAAGTAGGATCTTTATAGCTAAACTGCTCTTCCAGCCTTTCCTTTAGCATTAAAAAGTGCTAGTAACGCGGTGATGGAAATATCATTGCGGATCTACCGTTTGTTCCAAAGCTAATATATTCTGCGCCGTTGTTTTTCTAGTAGTCCTCTCCAAATTACATAACTTCTTCCTTAAATATGTCCAATTGTGGTATACTCAAGGCTTTAAACTACTCTTATTCTATCTTTTTTAACTAATTCATATTCAGATAGAATATCCTCTTTACTTATTTAATGTTAAGTACCTTATAATATAAGTCAAGGTAGATACAGGACTTAACAGCTCTATCTAGATACTCTAAAAGATTAGTTGTTAGGAATAAGATGATACTATAGCACTCTAGCATTTAGAGGAATACTGTAATATAAATTGGGTTAGTCGTAAATGCTAAACAATTTTTAAGATTAATATATATTAAAGCTTACTTAAAATAGGAGGATTCCTCTATAAATCTAAACTATAAGTATGGTAGCTTATAAAGACGTCTGCCTTATCTAGGAGTAGCACGCAGTCCTATAAGTAAGCTAGATAGAAAATGCCACAGCTTCTGGATGATACCTCGCACCAGATTGTTCTCAGCCAAATGAGGATACTCCCCATCCGAGAGCTTCTGCAGAATTTCCTCTTCCTCCACTAGGCCATAGGGGAGAGTCCATTCTGTGATCTCGCATATTGCAGTACCAAGCGCGAACAGCTCCGCTGCAAGCGTGCCTCTGGCAGGAGAATCCTCCTCTGGCCCTGGCGCCCAATAACGGGGCTCGTACTCAAAGTCGAGTTCCGGGAATATGTCCTTTAGACTGGACCCAGCAAAGTCGCATAACTTAATATGAAGATCATCAAAGACAAGAACATTTCGAGCCGAGAGATCACCCCAAATGACACCGCGGTCGTGGATGTGCTGCAAGGTCTCCGCAAAGTCGATTGCCACTTGTACGCGGCGAGCCATGGCCGGGAGTTCGTTCTTTCCGATGTACTCCCGTAAGTTGCCGTGTGGTGCTCTCTCGAGACGCAAAGCCCAGGCCTCCTCTCCGTCGGGCATTAATTCAACACCCATGCACTCAAGGATGCGCGGGTGTGAGCCGAGAGCTTCATAGACAGCAGCTTCACGCTTAAACATGTTGCTTGTGTCCTCGGCAAAGGCTGCGTGATCGTACATTTCGCCGTCAAGCCAGAACCCGGCCGCCTTCAGAGCATACTTGGGATTGCTCTTCTCTGCGTACACGATGCTGAGAGCCGTTCGTCCGAGTGGCTCGAGTTTGGCCCGGATAGCAGGGGCAGCTTCCCGGTCAGAGAGTCACATTTTGAAATGGGAGATTGAAACAAGTTGAGAATGGAGAATGGAGTCGGAACGAACAATGTGGAAGAACAGTGAGCTGAATAGAATTGGACGAGAACATGGAGGGCAGTTTCTTGACGGTGAGGGGAGGACTCAAATTAATTTAAAGTCGGCGCACAGGCTCCGTATTTATACTTAGTCAGCAACATTCAAACGCCGCAAATTTTGCTATCAAAGACTTTGCGCAGGAAGGATGGAGGCGCAGCACCAACAGGCTCACCACGCAATGATTTGTTTATGGACTCTCTAATCAGCAAAGCGGTTAGGCTCTTAAGAAGCTGCATGTTAATTTGAGGGCTTGATGTTGGGAGATACCAGGTGGAAAGCCCCTGCCGGGGCCCTGGGAGCCAGTCGTCCAACATTCAAATGTTGATTCTTTGCATGGTCTTGATCACAGACAAGTTTAGAACACTCTTCTCACATCCCGGCACAGATCTCCAGCCTCTGCCCGCCATTGCAGTGCCCGAGCCCCCAATCCAGCCCGCCACCGCGAACCTGCCCGCCGAGCAGCTCGTCAAGCTCCTGGCGGTCCAGCCCCATCCCCCCTACCAGGATCATGACGCGATCCTCTTAAAAGGCCACATCATGTCGCCAGTCTTGCTAACTAAGGATAGTAGTTATAGTTCTAATATAAAAGAGATAGTTTATTAATATAAAAAGGGAAAACTAAAGACTTAAAGTAGCTAAGGTTTTAAAGTATGCAAAATAGGGTTAACATATATTTTAATAAGGGCTTAAGCTTAACTTGCCTACCATCTTATTATAAAAATAACTAACTTATATAAATTTTTTTTAATAAAAAGCTTAGTAACTAGGGTAGTTATTAAATATAAGTTCTGTTTAGGAGTTAATTAGTAATAAATAATTATTATTATAACCGTTTTAGTATCTTTATCTTTAACGGTATTATAACTATCCTTTAATAATAGAATAGATATTTATAAAGAAGCTATAATAGTTGTTACAATTATCTTTTATAAGATATATAAGCTATCTAAATACCCTTACTTTAAATAATAACCTAATTATGTCAAGATTTAACTTAAAGTTACCTAATTAAATAAGGAAGCTAAGTGTTATGAACCAACAGGCGTGGCACCCGGGGGACCCATCCGGGTGACCGGCAGGCTGAAAACGGATACTACGATGATAAGATATTCGCATTAGGGTGCGGAATCGCAAGGACCACAGATGATTCCGCAGAATCACGTGATGCATATGTTGGATATGAGTTATCCAAGGATATCCACCCTTGCTTGGATATGTTAGATATTAGTTATCCAACATATCCAACTGAAGAGTCGGCATATATACGGACATGGTCATCACTACAGTAGATAGCTTTTATAGCACAGACTCTTCAGTCGTCAATCTAAGTATTCAGTCTCACAACTGGATAGCCTCACAGCTAGTGATCATTACCGCTTAAGAAGAGAACAGTGTCTTCGTATTACGAACAGTCAAGTATCACCTCTACGCCACTCTGCTAACATAAACCCTACAGGTTACCTACTAGACCCTACAAAGGTTTGGTGTGATCATTATACCTACCACCGGGGGTTGGTCCACTGCCTGGGCCTTATGAAGGGACCCGAATGCACCATGCCCTAGTGGCGAGAGGGGCAAGAATCAGTCTTACAACTACTTACCCCCTAAGTGCTTACTTCTCGCCTGTAAGGGTCTAGACTGAGTGTCACACTCTAACGTCTATTTTCTCTATGAACAAGAAGACTTCTCTGGGGAGGAGAGAAGTCTTTTCCTCTTCGACTATCGTAAAGCTTCCTACTGATCTATATACTTGGTTGTCGTCCTTCGCTGGTCCTTCTTGTAGATGCTAGCAGGTTCTGTGGGGAATCGTGCTGTGGGTCAGTGGGTCGTACGAAGGGCCCTGGCCCTGAGTTCTGTTGACAAGGGTTCATCCCATTACATCGCCCTTCCTCGTGTGTCCATCATGCCTAGTGAATATACCCATAACATTTACGTACTGCTTCCGATGGGGGCCGCTAATCACCTACGTCTCATCAGTCCAGAGAACCTACGCCCACTGCTCAGCAGTCCAATTCTCGTAGATTAAAGGCGAAATGGTTATCGCTGAAATCTACAGTCAACAACCTCATTTTCTCGAATGGGGTGGACAAATTTGTGTTCTAGAAGGGTAATTGCAGTATACTTAGCATTCGCAGGATTGCTCAGGCTTGGGATCGTGGTGAGACCAGAGATGGATGCCTGGCAGCAGGGCACACTGTAACGTTGCCCTCAGCCCCATCTAGATGCTTTGAGGTCTTGGTACTTTAGATAATCGCCCTTCCATTTGTACCTTGCAGGTGCATTACACCTCGAGCGTCCAACAAGGATTTGCACGTCAAACAAGATGGTAGCTTCTTTTTTCTAGTCTAATCTTAACCATAACGAGTGTCCTTCCATCACTTCCATGGTAGAACCAGTGAATCCTTATCCTAACGCTCGTTCTCAGCATCTTCATCATCGCTATCTTCATCCTTGTCCTGATCGTCATCCTCACCCTCGTCCTCATTTTCATCCTCACGCTTCTCTTCTTCTTTATCCTCATCCTCATCAATTTCTTCATCATATTTGATTGGCACTGGTGTGCCAGGTGCGGCCCAAATTCTCTGGATCTCTTGTCTAGAAAACCCGCCCTTCCAATCGGTCCATTCGCTCATTGACAAGATCCAAATCGCGCCTTTTCCATCTCCATCTTTGCCTTCCTCATTATTACGTGTCACGAGACACCACGCATTTGGGTGTTTGTTATCAGATTTCCAAACAACTCTACCCTTCCGGCGGGAAAGTTGGCTGGAAGGTATACCGTCTTTGGGTACTTGATACCCAGCATCTATGAGTTTTAAGTCTTGTTTGTTAATACCTGGTAGTGTTAGTAGGTTTCAGATCAACTAGTCTACAACATAACGAATCGCGCTCGATTCGAGCCACTTCGGCCTCGTCCGGTGGGCAGGATGACGGATTCGTGGCGCTGAAAGCCTCCTTCAAGAAACATTTGCACGCTCTTGGGCAATTCGATCCCTCCACGGCTATGACAAGGGGGCGAGTCCTTTATTGTTATTAGATGGCACGCGAAAAGGCAATTACAGAGGAAAGTACTTGTTCTGGGTGGAGAGCGACCGGTCTTTGGCCCATCTCTCGGGTGAGGGCACTGGGAAGCACTCACATCCTTGAAAGCCATCCGAACCAGCCGGAAATCGTCAAATCGGGTTGCGCGATTTGCAGCATTTGACCGTCCGTAAAACCGTTGGGGATTCGCGATGTTGGCAGTTTCGGCTGCGCATGGCCAGTTACGACTACTACCGGTAATGATTGCAGCCCGAGAAACCCTACTACATCCTCCATACCCCAAACTCACTTGCTTATACCGGTAGACACAACCCATTTGACTCGAGAATTAGCCTTTAAAATCTGAATAATAAGACGCAAAAGGTTATTCAGGCCCGTAATACATTCATGAAGCGCATCAATGACTAGGTATGTTGTGCCCAGACCTGGATCTTGGTGAAGATGGCAGACTCGAATAGGAGTTGAAGGGGGAGTTCTAGCCCTACGTTCCAAGTGAGCACGACGTTCTGAAAATCCATTGATGAATTGCCCTCCTAGGGCGGCACATGCGAACCCGGATGAAGCAAAGGTTCTTCCCCTGCCGAATGAACATCTTCCTTGTACGCTGGCCTGGTGGATATAAACTCACTTGTCGAGCCCATGTCTTAGGAGGAAGCGATGGACCGGCAACTCGGCGAGCCTCCAGTCGAACTCTTGATCAAGCTCCCAATCGCGGTCAACCGGTGCCCGGCTCGAACGGATATCGATGCAGACCAACGCGACCGCTGAGCAATATTATCCCCTGTTTTGAAAACTCGAAATGAATAACTTTATCAATCTTGGCAAGGCCGTCAGTAAAATAAACATGAAAAGCTTGGTATTCCTGCACATTGTGGATATCAAGCAGAGTCCCGAGGGGTCAGCCAGCCCTCACAGTTAATTGTGAACCACCCATAGAGATCCAAGATAGGGTAGCAATGATCAAAAACAAACGCACCCCATATCTTCGTTGCACAAAATGGGTACTTTTGAATGAATGCTCCATAACTTTGAAACCATCCCCAAATTTCCTTTGGTGGAGATGTCGTTCAAGCTTTCGCCTCGCTCAGAGTGGAACGAAGGAGAGTGTCGAGCCCGAGAGCCCCATTTCAACTCAAGAGAGCGCTTATTATTCCTGAGAAACAAGGTGCATATGTGGCTTACTTTATCGACGTCAGTGTACCTAGGTACCACGACTTCAACGAGGGATGGGGACGTTCGCTGAGCAGCCGCGTGCAGAAACACTAAGCCCTGTCATCAGGATGCCCACCCGCCCAGGCTATAGATGCAGTGTTCAGGGCAGCCTCGGCCCAAGAATGTTTGATGATGCGACCGAGTGTGATAGCTGAATGTATGTGAAGTTCGTTGCTGGTGACGGTTGTGCGGGGATCACCGAGCGTGTCGATAGCAACCGAGGGGACTGCGAGTCAAAGCGGCCTAAGACCCCAGGAGCGTCCGAACTGTTCGAGGAATGGCCTCTGAAGCACGAGGCAGTCTTAAATGAGTGCGTCGGAAGACACCAGTCAAGAGTACCAATCCCAGGTTCTTCGGCCGCCTGTAGCTTGGCATTGGGTGCGGATGACTGGCTTCCTCGAATGCGTTCCTGCAAGGTGCTATGCAGTTGGCACGCCGGTGTTACAGTTTGGAGGAAAAACAGCTTCCGCTTTCCCATTCTTCGACTTTCTAAGTACACCCCACACAGTATGTATAGGCCACCAGAATTATAGAGAATTGAAGAACGCCAGGTGAGTCTAGACCGTCATGCACCCCAAGAGAGGTTGTACCACACTCCCGCTCAACTCTCAACACACCGCCAGGCCAACCTGCCAACCAGGGCTGGCCTTCAACAATGCGAACTGCAGCTACCAGGCTGCATTTGTCTCGAACTCCCCGGCTAAGATGCGCAAGCCCACGTCAACCCCGCCAGCCCCATCCAGGGGGGCACGATGGACCGCTGCCGGAGTGGCCTCATCAGGCCTCATCAGGCAACTGGCTCAGGCTGAACGCATAGCCGTGCTGTCCATATGCGAGACCCATATCAGTGAAAGAGGCTTCATGCGTTTTGATTTGCCTAAGGCGTCATCGTGGATTCGCATGAGAGCCGATCCCCTCACCGAATACAAGATCCCCACAACAACGATCCGGTAAGGGTTCTTCAGCCCGCTTGGGCCCGGGTCTGCACGGGAGCCTAGGGGGCAAAAGAGTAAGGATGGTACTGTAGGGATCGAGATCTCGGGGCTGATCACGAGCAAGTAGGGCGGTCCACCGCACCTATGTTGCAGATCACTCTGCAATTTCCGTGCCGTGCGCCGTGTTACCTGGTGGGTCGAGACCTGAGTCGACGCTCATGCAGATGTGTTAAGCGGACGGCAGCTGGGATTCGTAATCTGATCTGAGAGTTCGCGGCGTCTAATGCCATAAGGCAACCCAAACATATTTCGGTTTTTGTGGAGGACTATGAGATCAGGATGGCTTACACTCGTACTCAGAGCTTGCCCTTGGTCTGCAGAGAGAGCTTTGCAGTTTATTTCGAAGTATACTTTCGCCCCAACCATGACTATTTGACGTACGGAAAGCCGAATGATCATCTTGCTGTCAACTTTCGCGTACGATATCTTTGACATCCAGGGAGAAATTTTTGGCTTTGGCGATTTGGCACAGTGGCTTCTTCCTCTCCGGAAGGTTATTATGCATAGCGGCTCTAACATCAACCAGGCTTTTGTCCTTCCCAATTTACAAGAAGCATGAGTCGAGCTGGATTCCTGGTTAGCGGAAGACTACCAGGCTGCATGGTTGACCCATCATTGCCAAGAATTTTCTGACGACTTTTATGCTCATTTGTACGATATACGAGAGCATTTGGAGTGTGATAGATATGGAAAAGCCCCTTGTCCGATCTGCTATTGGGATAATGTATTACATAATAAAACAGATTTGGAGCACCACATCGATTTTAAACTCACATATCCATCATCAATGCAACCTAATCCTACGATTGACGAGATACAGCTCGCTAAGTTTCCCATCCTCAGATGGGTCCGGCACGAGATGTCCACCCTTCCAGATCCGTCTATAAAGACGTATGGACGGCAGAAAAAGCAACACTTTTGTCAATTAGCGTTGAAATACTTCTCGTGTCATTTTAGAAGCAGAGTTATTCAAACACTAGTTCGCAAGACTTATTATGATAGTGAAGCTGAAGAAGAGGAATATGAAGAAGAAGAAGATGAACAAGAAGATGAAGAAGAAGAAGATGAAGACGAAGAAGAAGAATGAGGTGTGTTGACGTGATGGAAACTGTAACCAAGACTACTAGGATGAAAGCAAATAAAATTTCGGTCTAGACTAGGAAGATGAGATAACCAGCCATGTCTGCCTAGTGTCAAAAGGCAAGGATTACAGCAGGAACATACAGGCGATTCCAGTCCAGGACAGCAGCGGCCGGGCGGGGGGGGGGATAGAGGACAGCTTCCCTCGCAGCCTTCACAAGATTAATTGGGTAGGATCCCTCTTGACGGATAAGGCGAGGACGTGGCATCAGTCTCGAGCCACCGCCATAAAAAATGCCGGTAGTAGGGACAAATGGTCCACCTATTCCGTCGCACTCCAGGAACGTTTCTCGGACATCTCGGCAAGATACACGTCGGCCAGAAAAGTCCACGCCCTCAAGTACCAAGGGGACATCGCCCAGTATCTAACCGAGCTGCTCCAGGCAACCATAGTGGGCCGGCTATGGCACAGCAAGATAGTCTCAAGCATCTCTGAGACGGAATCGTCTACCGATACTGGACAGAGCATCGGTTCAATATTGCGACCTGGTTGGACACATTCAGAACTTATCGCATCGAACTTACATATATCTGGAAAAGGTTTACCTGCTGAGCGGCTCTTGGATTAATCTTCTGGACGAACTCCGCAAGAAGGCAAACGACACCTCGGTTGTGAATGAACTAGATGGCATTGAGGACGAGGAATTGATTCACATCTTTACGCACTGGTACAATGCAGAAAATCCTGGTACCGCATATATCAGAGGCGAGAGCTCAGAAAATTCTTTACGATCACCTTGAGCCCTAGATAGAACAAAGTCAAACGACGCGTACCTGAGGAAGCCGAACTATGTCCCTGACATGTTCTTCTTCATGTCGTGGGGTCTGATTACTGGATTCAAGTAAGCCTTTATCACCTGGTGTCTGGATCTCAACAGACGAGAAAGATTGCTGACTTTCCTGCCTACAGGAGCCCTTTTCCGTGGTTCTACTTCGTCTTCTTCATGATCATGATAGTCCACCGGGCTAGCAGGGATATTGAGAGGTGCCGCAGGAAATATGGCGCTGCTTGGACCCAGTACGAGAAGGAGGTGCCATACCTATTCTTTCCGGTGAGTAAAAGACTTCGGCAGGAAGGTATCTCTTCAGTACGATACCAGCTGACAGCTTTCAAGTACATCTTTTAGATATGATTCCGTCCCATCGTATGTGAGCCTTCGAATTCGTCCGCCCCTGAGAGAATACCCTGTGCCTTTGTATAGGGCTCTTGAAACATAGAGGCCTTGACGGGAATTTAATGGGATCATCGGTCACTAATGTACCGGGCCAGATGCCAGGTAAGAGTCAGACGCAGGGCCTGTGCTACCTCGCATCGTCCGATACCCACGTGCCGAGCGTCGGGACCCTCCAACAGCGACAAGTGCACGGGCGGACACGATAACGTTGAGGTCGAGGTCCCCAGAGCAGTGCCTAATTATACTTAGAATCAAAATACCCTGTGGGGAATATTCATTTCCAAGCGCAATGGACTTTGACTGCGGATCCTTGCAGTGACCTCACATTATACATGAGCTGTTTTCTGGGCTCGAGGAAAGTGTATACATGTAGGTTATGTGTAATATTGGTCTTAGGTCTGGAAAACTAACAGCGGCACGTTGTCCAAAAAAACGCCTGAATAGCTGACGCAGAGTCAACATCAGCTATACTCTACATAGACGACCATCTGCCGTAATGTCCCACCCTTCACTTCCTACAGCTGTCTTACCCCACAGTATATCATAGGGGTCATATTTCCTCTTGATGGACGAGAGGCGCAAGTAATTTGGGCCATAGAATGTGTCCTGCCAGTTAGGCTAGCTGACATCAGCCTCATTGAGATAAGCAGCTCCGTTTGGGGTGAATTCTGCCAAAGCTGGCACCAAAACATTGGTTACAGTTTGTTGGGCCGCATGATTTGCCGTGAGGTTGTAGTCATTGTACATACTAGAGAGGGGGAACATTACTTGATAATGAAAAGCTCGACACGTTCTCGGCCCCCTGGATTACTGTCAGAGGCTTGACGGGACAGGGTCCCACAGCCATTTCCCCGGGGGTTCATATTCGAAATGTAGTAATCTAGGTCAACGTATTGAAGGAGTCACCTGATGAATGAAACCAGGAAACTTACATGCCAAAAAAGGCCAAGAATATGGTTTGCCGCCAGTAAGGGTGGACGAAATTTGGGGACGTAGGAGGTGTTGCCGCGTTCTGAGAAACGTCTGCAAGTATGCCATTGTTACGGAGCGTATAATTGATAACGTCACCTAGACGGGCAGCGGAGCTTTCGCATGAGACGAGGGAGCGTGTGATGAGACGGCCACCGATGTTCATTTGAGTGATGTTCATCTCTGGGTTCATCGTGTAGAACGCATCTTGGAAGGTAGGATAGTTCTTCGAGGAAAAGGCTGCATTACCTTGTGTCAGCCCCACAGATTGCGCAACTCAGCGCCGAGAATACGGAAAATGGGACAGGTCGAATACCGTAAGTGATACCACTCTGATTGGGAGCAGTGAAAGTAGGCTCTAGCAAACCCTCCAGATCTTGTCCTGTCCCATTCGGCAGGTGTGTAGGCTCAATTGCAAGGGTTTACCATCCCGGGCCACGATTTCGACCACCCCACGATCCCGACCGGCCAAAATGTTAGTGCACCACCAAAAGCTCTCTATATTTGCGAGGCCATCGACACCTCAATTCTGCTAGCAAAATAAAAATAAGAGCATGATTTTGAAGTCCAGAAGCAGCACTTTCAGTCGCCGTATCGTTGAACCATTCTGGATGCCCGGCCGGAACGGGTCCGCACTTCTGCAGGTGGCTCATCTTCCTCCTCATCATCTTCGGAGTCTTCTTCAACTGCCACAGCAATTTCGTCCTCAACTTGCTCTTCTGGCCGTTTCCGTTCGTTGAGGTCATTCCCAGCCTTTCTTTTCTCACCCAGTATCTCTGTAAGTTCCATGAACTTCTTGTTCGGGTTAGGTATGGCTCTGCGCTTCTTGGTCAATCGTTCGACTTGAGCCTTAAGCTCCTGAATCCTCCGGTCTCTAATGGCCAACTCGGCCTCTTTCTCCTCAAATGCGAGGCCAATCTTTCGAAATTTGCGTCGCTCGCCAGCAGAGGCGTTTGGGCCAGCCAGATCCATGATGTCACGGCTTGACTTGATAGCATCGTCGTCCTCTGACTCTGAGGGCTCAGCACGGCGTTTCCCTTTGTCTGGCTTGATCTCTGGGTTTGTCAAAGCCTTGATACGGCTAATTGCCAATTCCCAGTCGTTCTGAAGGCCGATTTGATGTTCTTCGAGGTCATTCCCTTCTCACGGGCTTGGCAGAGTAATCTGATAAAGTTGATCTTATCCACGGGCGAGGAATCGGTCAGTGACTGCCACGTATCAAGAGTATCACGATAGTATGCCTTGATAGCGTTGAATACCCCATTATCAAGTGGCTGTAGTCCGTGCGAACAATGCGCTGGCAAACAACAACAAAAGATGTTGTTTTGGAAGCAGATGGTCATGAACTCATCCTATAGAGAATTAGCCAAATGATAAGCCGAGAAGCCCTAAATCATATACTCACAGTTGTATGGCTAAAATGTAAATACACCAAGTGGTTGTTGAGATATGTGTAAGTAAACAATTGGCGATTGTGTGGGGATTGAGTAGTTTTGCCGGCCGGGATCGTGGGGTGGTCGAAATCGTAGCCCAGGATGGTAATTATGGCCACATATGGCACCTTTATGTATCCCCAAGCGCTATCCCCGAGCGCAAATAGGGTGCAGGTAGCTGAGCCGATTGAGAGCCCCATACTGAAGACGTCGATGGCGTTGCTGTACTACTTTGTATTTGATTTCATTATGCCAGTTATAGGGAGGCAAGTCGCTAGCAGCTGGCGCACGAGGCATCAATGTTTAAATTAGAGAAAAGAATAAACCAAACTTAGTGCACTATCATCCTATATTGAGCTGCTTATGAGTAATTTCCACTTGTGTTCCAAATCATCATTCATAAACCCCTTGTGTTCAATAACGATGAATTGTTCGGAGATCTTTAGTCAATTGCTTGACTTTATTGATATACAGTATTACTTGGTTATGTGCTCCGGAGATATGTGGAAAATCCAGACAATTTTGTTGCTGCATCAGCTCAGCCAACAGATCCCTCAGAGTGTCGTACCCATCGTGAAATGGTCGTAGGAAGCTTGGAGGGTTGGCGAGGGCTGGCTGGCGGTGGTTTGTGGTGGTGATATTGGCATTCCATTGTTGACAGTCGCGTTGCCAGTGCGGCTCAAGGCCGCTACAGTCTGGGATACTGGTCATTGCCACAACACAAGGAAAAAATTATATGACCATATAGGGTCTATGCAGTCAATTGTTTTTTTTGAGGGCGTTGGGGGGTGGGTGGTGGGCGACGAGAGTTGGGTGGTCGGAGGCGCGGTTGTCAACAATACGCGTGGCCCTATTGCCCCCTAAGGAGACACTCAAAATCAGCGCTCAAGGTCGTCAAATTCGAGGGCCGCTGGCACTAGCGCCACTACGTCAGCATAACGCAGCCTTCCTATTGGCTGCAGCGTTGCCAGTGGCACGCCCCCGGCTGCTGACTAACTAGCGCTCTGTAACCCAACTGATTTTATTTGTACGAATATCCGCATTCTTGCTCTTACCCGCGAATTCAAAAGGGATACGCAGTTCTCATATGCAGCTCGCGAACGCGCGAAAGCAGGCGGGAGGCGGCCTGGCTCATATATTAGCCTTTATACAGCTGTGGAGCCACAGATAGAGCAGGGCACATCTTCTTGTTGCCCTTCTCGAGGGCGACGAGCTCGGCGCTCGCGGCGGAGGCGAGCTGCGGGACGGGGCGGCACTTGTGGCCCGACGCTCAGCGAGCGCAGCGCTTGCCCCGGCCACCGGAGGCGAGCTCGTGGCGAATTCAGGCGCTAGCCTGCCAACGCCGCATGAGGCGGAAGCCCTGCCGGAGATCACGGTACGCTCGTCGAGGCCCCGCCGCAACAAGAAACGCCCTGACTCCAACCTAGTGGATACATGGCCGGAAACGGCCTGGTGCAACGTCGGCAGATCCCGGGACATCATCCACACACAAGAACCATGGGTCTCATACCCTACTCGAATACAGAATCACCCAGGATATGAGTCCGACGCTCCAGTAGACACGTGGAGCTCCCCGGAGGAGCGGCCACGGGTGATGACATACGTGCGAAAGGCAGCGCGCCTAGGGGGACAACAGAGGCGCCCAGTTAAGTCGAGGGACCTCTTGTGGCTCGACATCAATGGGCGCACACCTCAACTTCTACCGGCAACCCCTCTCAGGCATAGTGCTGCGGTACCTTACAAACCTAGTACCACCCTCTAATTGCGTAATTGGTGGTGACGCGAATGCAGTGGAGGAGATGTGGGGGCCAGGAGTAAGGGCCAGGGGCGACGGGGCTCGACTACTATGCTGCAGAATGAACAAACAATGCAGTCGCCAAGAGCCACGCGTCGACAACCATCAACTTGACCCAATTGAAGAGCGAATGCTTCGCACATGGGTGGGGCGCACCGGTACTTCCTCCGCCAGAACAGGCAAAAGCTACAAAACGCACGGATCAGTAGGGGTGCCCCTTTTCTGCACGATGCCAAAACAGGGTTGCATAAAGGTAGGATTCATCAAGCGTCCACGCGCTACCGAATGCACCGAGGACGGTGGAGGACGACCGCAAGGCACAGATTGTTACCAATGGTATCCAGGGACACTGGTTTCCCTTTGGGGGCGGGTCCTTGAGGTGCCCTGGTGAGACCCTGGCAAAGATGATAATGTTGTGCTCAGTGGCAATGGTGATGAGGACCACAGAAATCCAGCTCCTTGATCCTGTTGACGCGGCCAAAGTTGGTTCACATCATCAAGCTCTGCCCTTTGGCTTACATACTTTCAACAAAGCTGTGCCCGTGCTTGTTAGTGAGCGATATCTGGGCGAAGGGAGTTCGCAGTGAAAGGAATTTAAAATATCTATCCTATTTTAAGGTAGCTCAAGGAGTGACTACTATATAGCCTAAGGAATTCTACCGCTTCTCAGCGTATAACATCCCCTCTCAACACCCGACTCATTCTGCTCGAACATTTACCATCCCGCAAACAACTCTACGACGCAGGATGAATTAATAATGCTCTCGCGGGGAATCACGCGTCGACACTCATAAACCCAACGCAATCGAAGAGCAAACACTTATCCCATATATTATTAATCAAGGTGTCCGAGGATTCCCCCTACAACTTTCTGGTGTGGAAGATATAGCAAACCTGTAAGCAAGCACTGAGCTCGACGCTTTATAGATATACAAACCACCCTGAAGACCAAGTTTAATCGTTCCTACAACTATCAAAGAGCCCTTTGCGAGGATACAGAGGTTATTAGGAACTGGTTTAGGCTCCTCTGCAACATGATGGCCGAGTACCAGATTATCAATAATAACCTTTACAACTTCAACAAGACCGGCTTTATGATCACCTCGCCAATGGTGGTCACGCGCATTAACTAGCATGGAAAAGCTAAATCTGTTCAGCCTGGTAACTGGGAATGGGTAATACAGTAAAAGGCGAAATGGGCTTCGCCAAGTTGTTTAGTTGACATTTTTAGTAGTGGTGGTGTGGATCCCGGGCTTAGGTGGCTGAGCAGATCACGCTTGTAGTGACAGGGTACTTAGAGAGATCGGCATTAACAGAACCAGAACTGCCTGGAATTACGTCATGGACCTGTCCAATCAACACTTCCCCACTCCTCAACCTTTTCCATATAGACTGGGATTGTGAGCCATGCAAGCTATCTCGTGATGTAAAAGTAAGATGTCAACCAAAAAAATCAGAAAGTGAAAAAAATGAAAACAAGATGTCCCAGCTCGGAATTGTTCAGATCATTTTCCACCTGCTTGATGACAGGTTCGAAGAATTCATTGAGACTGCAAGAATGGGTGGCGCGAGCTGGTAGTATAGCGAGCACAAAGTATTTTTCATCGTCATCAATATTTTCTTCGGCTTCTCAGGAAATACGTCTTGGACCAGAGGATGCCCCTTCCCTATGCAGGCCTGTCCTTTTCACCACCGCCACTGCCACCGCCAACCACTCCCAGGGCCGAAAAGAAGAAAATTCAATCAAGGTCCACCTTCACAATGCTCAACCATAAAGGAGACACCAAGCACAGTCCTAATGTGCGAGATGAAAAGCTCACAGTCGCTGCAGATGGGCCGGCTGACTCGTATGCTTGCACGCACCATCGGGATCCTGGGGAATAGAGTTGCGAGATGCTGCAGTTTGAGATCCTGCTGCGTCCACTCCCCTGGCTCGTCGACAGCGACGCCTTTAGATAGCGTGCTCGGAAGAATGACGTGCTGATTAATATAGTAGGCCACAAGTTTCTTCTCAGCATGCGACGCATTGAATGAGCCCGGCGGCTGCGTCTTATCCCTGCAGTCCTCCGGCAGGGTGTATCCGATCAGTTTGCACAACTCGAAGACACGGTCTCGCCAGAGGCAGTTGTCAAGGATGTGTTCGACGGCGAAATCAGTGCGCCAACCACTGGCGGCACTCACGACCGGGAATAGTCTGCCACGGTCAAGGCGCGCCACCGTCTTAAACCTGTCCGGGACGTCGTATGCAACGATCTGCTCGTAGAATCCAACCTGGGTGCCCCAGACGGTGGTATTTATGACAAAGTGGCCACGCTTGGGCTCATTCGACAAGCCTATTTTTGACGTTTTGTCGGCGGCTGTGATAGGCTCAAAGGCCTGGAGCTTGAAAGCGATAGTCCTGCGGTTGGATTCGGCTTCGCTACTCTCTTGACAGTGGCTCTTCATTTCTCGTATCTTCGCCATTCTCCTCGATGGTGTCGAGTAAAAGTAGGCGCCGCACCCCTTGAGGTCTTTGGCGTGTGGATCGGCGCCGTGCTCCAGCAGAAAGTTCGCAACCTTTAGTCGCCCCCAGAGCGCGGCCTCCATCAGCGGCGTCCGTCCGCATTTGTCAACATTGTTAAGGTCGCCACCCTTGTTGTAGAGGAACCGAATCATATCATCATGGCCTTCAACCGCAGCTAGCGCAATACAGTTGACACCGTCCTCATCTCTCCAGCTGACAAATGGATCATCCTTGTATGTCTCCAGTAAGGAGGCGACTCCCCGCAAGTCATTGAGAATGCAATTCGAATCGAAAAGGGTCTGTCGATAAGACGCATCCTGCATGAGCTCTGCCAAGATCTCATCCGACGATGGGGGCTCTAGTGTATTTGCATCGCGGATGTCAAGCCGCGCGACCTCGTCCTCAGGCATTTGCAGCTGATCGCGGTTGCTGTCGTCCCGCTCTATTTGTAGGCTCCGGAAATTCCTGTTGGCTTCTTCGGCCTCCTCATCCTCGTCCTCTTCATCGATTTCCTCACCATCCTCGTCCTCACTCTCAGCGACCCCGACCGTCACGAATAGGCCCCTTGCCTTGTCGATTCTGTAGGAGTATTGCGCTTGAGCCTGCTCTTCGAACGGGTAGGATAGCTGGTAATTCGCTGAACTTAGACCGCAGTGTGCCGCCCGGGTTTGGCCCGTCAACGGAGATGGGCCAAGGCCATGGCGATGGCACCCCAAGCAGTAAGGACAGACGACGCGCAAGGACTCGCTCCCCCACTCTATTACGAGCGCCAGGGGAGTCTGGCGCCCTCTGCTCTCGAGGATGCCGTTGGAAAGGGGTGATTTGTGTGCCGTCATTGTCGGCGATGGTGTCCTCAGTGCTGGAGCTTAGTTTCTGTGCGTGGCGGCTGCAACGTCGAGGTCGAAGGATGCCATCATTGCCAAGGACCTTCGCGCCCACCAAAGACCCATGTTTTGTGGGCCAGCTGGTCTGAGCACTCCAGGCAGCCCCACTTCTAGGCTGCAAAACTGGGGACCAAGGTGGCTAATTTTGATAGAGTGGGTTACCAGGCAACCGGACACCCCCTGCCGGACATAGCATGATGAGAGCCACCCCCAATATAAAAATACCACACACTCAATTTACGTGCTATCAACCTATTTTAAACTTGAAATTGAAGCTCAAGCTCCTCTTTACGATATGCAGAAAAGACTAGATGCGTGTAATTGTTCTTCCGTAGCCGGCCCGGAGTGCCGCAGCCGCCTCAAGGGGGTGTCCTCCGCAGACAGCGCCGTTTGCACGTCAGTAAACATCTCCTTGGGCCTTCTTTCTAATCGCTGGCGCTTTCGAGGTTGAAGTTCACGATTGAATATTTTGAGCCGGGTATTCTCGTCTTCGAGGGCGATAATTCGGCCGAAGGCCATGTCCAGCGCTTTGCGGGTCTTCTCGGTGTACACTCGAACACTGCGTTCGACCCGTTTGCCCTCGCTTTCCAGTAACATGGTTTACCACATCGTGGCCGATATCACATTGTGGCCGATTTTTGCTACATCTGCCAACTTCTGTCAACCCCAGCACCCACCCAGTGCAGAATATTTAATGAAAGTTGGCACCAATTGGTGCCAACTGCTTCCAATCGCTTATTTCCAATTAATTCCGTCAATTTAGAAGAGTTGGCGGGGCTGCAGTGCCAGTCTAAAGTCATTAACTTTTGGTAGCAAAATCAGCTTCCCCACCAAAACAGAGTATTCCAGACATACAAGATCAGCCTCAATCTACACCAGCCAGGTCAACTATTTGGGCGGTCCGCTGCGGACCGCTTAAGAATATACTATTATATACTCAGAATCTGGATGACTAGAGTTCTTCACATCTTTCTTGCAAGTTATTATATAGTACCCGGGGTTGCCGCAGTTGCCATATCGCCGAATAAACGGTCTGCCGCGGACTGTCTCCTTAGCCCCACCGCTTATTTCACCAGCTGGCCGCTTCCCCTTTTGTTTCTCTTGGATAATAGCTTAGGAATTCTCAATACTAAGTGCTCCTCCAAGCTGGACTCGGGTTCGTTTAGCCTTCCGGCGTTTAGCGAGTGCTGTATTAGCCTCCTAAAGTGTCCGGATCTGTTTGCTTATAAGAGTAATTAAATGCGCTATAGCCTATACCCCCTTTGCCATCCTATCAACAGCCTCTATAATTAGTATAGGGGAGCTTCCCTGATGGGCAGAGATCCTGCCTTTAATATAACTTGATTGCTTGATAGTTTGTTGAGTATTGGATGGTGTTTGATACTCCTAATGCTGGGGAGAAACAGGAAGGGACTGTGCCGGAGTTTGTAAGCGGATAATAAGCCGGGAAATAACAGATTCCGGGTCCCAAGGTGAGATTCCAGCTCCCTTAAATGCAGACTAAATGTTGTCCTCTGTAAAGGTCTTATCATGGGCTGCTATGAATATAAGAACTCAGACTTAGTGATGTGGTTGATGAAGGCCCGGATGAAGAGGTTAATCTGGTCGCCATATGCGCGCTTCAGAGGCGAATATAATACGACATCTAGTGGCTAGAGCAAATGAGGAGAATGCGGCGGCATGCTGACAGAGATGATGTTATTATCCTTATAGTACTGATTGAACTCAGCTGATATATGGCTTTTATGGCCATCCAGTATTAATATATAGTATATGCCCTTTATCCGCTTCTTAGTGTACTTATCAAAATGCCAAATCTATTCTAAACTAGTCTTATTATCTGTCCATCTATTTAGAATAGGTTTAATTACCTAGTCCTTTAGAAACCCTGACTTTTTAACCCAGCTTATAAGGTGGTAAGCGCCTTGAACGATCACGAATGGTAGAATATATCAGCCCGTTGCATTAATATATTTGATAACTATGGCCTATTCCCGGTTACAAGGCTGAACTAATTTAGCCTTTCTACGCCTATCAACGTATATAATAACTATTAACGCAGCGATCATGCCCATTATAAAGCTGGTCTTAACGAAGTTATATAAGTAGTTATCCGTAATCCCATATTTAGCTATCATATTATAAAGGAGCCTAAATCAGTTCCCAATGACTTCTGGATCCTCACAGAGGGCCCTCTGATAGTTATAGGGACGATTGAACTTGGTCTTTAGGCTTGGTTGTAGATCCACGAAGCGTCAAGCCCAGTGCTTGCCAACAGGTTTGGCATCTCGCGATGCTAGCAGCACGTTGGCTATATCTTCCACACCAGAAAGTCGCAATGGAAATCCTCGGGCATCTTGCTTAATGATGTATCGGATAAGCATTTGCTCTTCGATTTGGTCAAGTTTATGTTTGTTGACGCGTGATTCCTCACGACTACGTTCTTGGTTCATCCTTCTGCGTAGGGTTTGTTCTGGGACGTAAAAGATTTGCGCTGCTTAAGGGATACTTAAGGGTTTCGCGTTTTTTTTTTCGACGTATTAATTGCTTAAATGGCTAGAAGGATTTTATCTTCTTTTAATGAAGGATACATGTTGTAATTATTGATTTCTAGCGTGTTAAATGTTTAAGTAGGTGAATTAAAATAAGATTGATGCGAAAAACCAGAACGCGACTAGCACCAAAAAAAAGCCATCCCATACAAACCTTAATAACTCTTAATCACACTGCACGCCCGCCAACCCCTCTAAATTGACGGAATTAATTGGAAATAAGCGATTGGAAGCAGTTGGCACCAATTGGTGCCAACTTTTATTAAATATTCTGCACTGGGTGGGTGCTGGGGTTGACAGAAGTTGGCAGATATAGCAAAAATCGGCCACAATGTGATATCGGCCACGATGTGGTAAACCATGTTAGGGTTTTCTGCAAAGAAATCAAGTCTGAACTCTTCATCGGCGTACAAATCACTTCCGATGAAGATTCTGTTGGTGTTGTATCAGTGGCAGGCTCTGACGCACCCCGAATAGTGCGCCGGTCGACCTCCTCGGCCCGGAGAACCTCAAGAACCTTTTCCGGGTCAAACGGAACTATTCCACAGTAGCGGAAGCCCGATTTGATGTTCCCCGACGTCATCGCCTTCTCGGAAGCCCGTTGATAGCAGGTAATTGTAAGCCGTTTATTGCCCGGAGATGTGCCAGATACAAATGACACTGCGGAAGCCTCCTGACTATAAAAAGTCTTTGACTGCGCAAATGGGCCTTTATCACACGGCTGAATTAAGTCTGACGTGTGCGCCGGTAAGTAGAGTAAATTGGTGCAGACCGTTGGGGGTGTGCCAGTCTGATAGATTAGCTTACGTAAGCAGGAAGTGTTAGCCTACCTGACCTTCTGCCCACACCCTGCCAGGCAGACCTTCTTCTATAAGACAACCAACCTACCAAACCAACTGCAAGATTCCCAACCATACCGTGCTACACCAAATGGTAGCTACAACTTCTCTCATTGCGAGGAAGTGACCCCGACGATCAACATCGTCACCAGCTTGGCCGTCCTAAGGGACTGAGTACGAGGATCTGCCTGCACCAGCTCGCGCCGCTCGCGGAACACAGTACGGAGCTCGCGCGACCAACCCACGTTGCGACCATTGCGCAACACCACACTGACAATCGCGACCGACGCAAGTCGCAACCCCATTGCACGCGCCTGACCTCCCGCGCAAAGCAAGCTAAGTCAATCTCCTCGTGCGACGCGGCCCTGGCAGTCTACGAGACAGAAATTGGCACTCCACACTTTCCTTCCTACCTGTTTCTTTCCTACACTTCAAGGAATTTCAGTACTTAGTGTGCTCCTCTCATACGTCACCCCACGTCTCCTTCCTTTCGTATCACCTTTGCCCTCGTACGCTTGCCCTTTGCAAGCTTCTATCCCTTTTGTCAATCTGGCATATAGACGACTTCGGTCCGCCGCTTGGCTTGACGAACTTCCAGGATCAGGCGAGGATTGTGAGTTCCGTTCGGAGTCCGACATAGCTTCTGCTGGACAACCCTTCGAGGTCCCGCCCGGCGGCCGTGACGGGTCTAATACGATAAACGCCGACCCGCCTGACGGTAAGAAGGACCGCTTGGCAGGAAGTCAGAACCAGCGTCTTTTGAACATAGAGGCTGCCATCAGGTCTATGCAAGAGAGCCGACTTTCCCAGGCTGATATGAACACCCTTCAAGATGCATTGGCGACGACCATCAACAACTCTGTTCATGTTGCTATCTCGACTGCGACTGACGGCATTAATCAGGGCATCCTCTCCTTTAAGAACCAGTGTCGTCGAATGATCGAGCTGAGCCAGAACGGTGTTCGTAACTCCACCGAGAACCCTAATGAAAACATGCCCCCTAACCCTCCTGGCGGCAACCCTCCTGGTGGTGACCCTCCGGGCGGTGACCCGCCTGACCCGCCTGACCCGTCTGGCTCTCCTCCCGGAGGAGGCGGCGGCGGTGGAGGAGGAGGTGGAGGAGGAGGTGGAGGAGGCGGCGGTGGAGGTGGCCGTGGCCGTCATCAAACCCCGTTTTCGTTTGCCTCTAGCAGCGGTGGCTCTGGCGCACTTAAGCGTGAGCAGATCGGCGTCTTTGATCCTACCCACAAGGACCCCGACGACATCGGAGTAATTGCCATCGGCAAGGACCTCATCTATACTGACGTACTCACCTTCCGTGAGCGACTTAAGACCTTCACCAAGGTTGAGGATGAAAACCAATACGCCATTGAGAAGCAACAGCCAGGTTTAGTGACAACGGATCCTCACGGTACTAAAACGTCGTGGGTCACACTGAGGTTTCGAGTATGTGCTATTGACGTCAGCAGCCTTATTGTCCACATCTTCAGGAGGCCAATATCAGAAAACAGTAGAATTGTTCCGAAGAGCTGAGATGCGTGAGCTATGAATCAATTTGCTCCCCAACGCCCTTATCGTGCAACACTGTAGAGAAAAGAACGAGAAGTAGTAAGAGACTGCTGTTGCGATTTCGCCGTTGAATTCCTATGAGATCATGGCTGTGAAGCCAGAAACCAACATACACGGCCTGAACGACACGCAATGCAGATAACTGAGTTTCTCAACGCTGATGCACTTGGTCGGAATTCTGGAGGCAGCCAGATAATTCTCTCATTACCTTTCACAACCCAGTTTTTTTTAGAGGTCAAGCCATATCCGTTAATAAAAGGTCGTCTACTGGGTTCTCAGTAGTAGTCACTTTGCTTGTCATAGAGTCTGGGAACAGATTTATGGTCCCAAGATTAGTAATAAGTTATTTGCTAGATAAATCAAAAGCGAGCCTTCCGGTAAAGCCTCAGTTGAGTGTCTGCCGGGCTCGGGTTAAGAATTGCCAAGCACCTAGTAGCCAGCTAGCAATGGGTCTCTTGTTCATCAACCCAGAATGGATTCGTATTTCGCCACTTAGGGTGTAATAAGACAACGCGGAAGCATAGATGAAGGAGTATTACCGGGGACGATGAACTTTGCGGGACGTCTAGAACAGGATGAAACATGTCTAGTCTGTTGTTGATGATGTATTTCGGAATGCTTAAGAGCTGTCCCAATCTGGTCTCCTGATCTAGGTTGAGAGAAATCAAACTATAGCCCCACCTGATCAACCTAGCATAATATGCAGGAAGTGCAAGTGATAACATACGTCCGGCCAACCTGCAGACTTGCCGAGATGTGCTTCAGTATTTTCCCAAAACATGCCCCTATCTTATTCACGGCACAGATGACAGAAGATGGCGCGAGTCCAAAAATCTCTCCCAAAGCGGAAGACCCGGCCGAGATGGCAGGGCGGCCCAGGACACCGCATAAGGCAGTGGAATTACCGCCAGGTCAACGAGCTGCCAGTCGCCTCTTCTTCGATTTCTACTTCTGCGTTCTGCTATTCAAGCATGGTCCGGGCGTCCGAGGGATGCTGTCGCTTCGCGCCTCGCCGCAAGAAGGCCGCCACACCACCCGGCTCAATGTGGTTCAGCGTTAAGTCGACCCTCAAGTTCTCCCCGACTCGCAAGGGGTAGCTTCAGGTCTGCAGCTGCGTCTCAAGGACGGTCCAATCAATCTCGATACCAGCGAAATGCATGTGTATATTACGTTCGGCACGCCGGTTACGGAAAGGACGACGAAAGTTTCATCTGCTCGGAGGGGCTTGTTCGCGGACTTTCTCGCCAGCAACTTGTTCAGCTTCGGTAGTAGAATGGTCGCCTAGAATGCGTTCGGAGCCGGAACTAGGTTTCCCCGTTTGTTTCGCAACCTATTTGTTGTTCACTGTGGCCTTCCTCTCTATGGTGTAGTATATGCAGGTCGTCCGTCGTGCATCGTACGCTCTGTCCTGGTCCCAGTCAGCCAACTGCAGGATCGGCAGTGGGTCGTGATACGGGGCCCTTGTGTTGCTGGCGTTGAACTTGTGGGGGCTCGATTACGCGCACCGTCGAAAGGTTGGGTCGGTTCGGTCGACGGCCTCTCGCTTTGTGGCTCGATGGTTTCACCGGCCTGTGACCTGCCGGCATTAAACTGCGTCCAGAAGTCATCGCTTCCTACATATGTATCTTGTAAATAGAAAGTTTCAGTAGTAGTCTGTGAATTGGAGGCCACACTCACCCATCTAGAGTGTGCCTTGTCGACCAGCCAGGAAGATGGTGGAAGTGGCACAATCCAAACCTAGCGTTATGCTTTCCTGAAACACGAGTCAACGTCAATGCCTAGCGTACCGCCAATCGTCGCACGGACCAGCTTCCGTCATAGATGCCGTAGGGATTAACCCTACTGCAGCGATGCGCGGAGATGTGTATGGCGTATTTAGCTTCTGAACGTGGGACGGCCCGAGAGGATCGTGGTTTCTGGTCGCAACGGTGTATGGTTCCAGTGGGGCACTATTGCGGCCTTGTTTTTAGAAATTGAGTACTAATTTGATAGCAGGCGTAGCTTACAGTACAGGACAGTCTGTGTCAGCGAAAAGCAAAGCTTTAGGACCACAGTCGATTTCTATCACCAATCCCACGCGTGCCTGCTCGCAGACTCAGCCGCACCAGGCTATAGGCAAGTGTGAAGATGCCCCAGCGCGCCAGATCTTCTGCATTCTTTTCTTCCTCCTCGACTACATGTCTTGTCTTCTTTGACGCGTCTTCGAAGAGCCAGGCCGAGCGTAACCCACATGCCACCCTAAGAAGGCGCATCCGACGTTGCCATGCCTTCAAAATGGAATCTATCCCAACAGCTGGCTCGGGTACTCTCATCCAAGTCAGAGAAGAGGGGAACAGACGTAGCTCAAATCGAGCCGAAGACCCTCGCTCCCCGCCCTCAGCCAACCGCATCTACCTCCGATAGAGCATACGGTCTACAGGTCGTCTGGGAAGGCCTGAGCCCCGTCATGGAGTAAGCGAACCCCCTCGAGGTCCATCGGGCCTACTTCCTTGACCGCATCTGACGTCACCCAGCATCGTCGCTGTGCATGGCTTCAATGGCCACCGAGAAAAGACATGGACAGCTCCCAACGGCGTTCATTGGCTCCGCGATCCTCTCCCCACCGATATCCCGCAGGCGCGCATCATGTGTTGGGGCTATGACGCGAACACCCACGACAGCTCGCGCGTGAGCTGCCAATATCTGTACGACCACGCACGCAGCCTTGTGTCGGACCTGTGTCAGAAGCGCACATTGACAGATAGGAGGCAGAACTGAATATATTTCGGTTCGGAACAAGTCGTCCGGCTAACAAGAGCCAGTCATCACGACGTCCGATCATATTCATCGCGCATAGCCTTGGTGGCATCATAGTTAAAAGCGTGAGTGATGCCTCATGGTTTGGGGCTATGTTTCTAACATATGCAGGCTTTGATCCACTCCGATGCCGCGCGATAAAATGCACTAGAAGAGCATCGGTCAATCAGGCTGTCCACGTTTAGCATCATGTTTATGGGCACGCCGCACCAAGGTGGCAACGGTGTCCAGCTGGGACAGCTACTTGTCAATATCGCTTCGCTGTTTATCGCGGCGGATGACCACATCTTGCGTCACCTTGAGCGAGACTCGGAGTGGTTGCAGCAGCAGCTTGGGCAATACGGGCCCATCAGCGCCGCCTTCGTGACGAAATTTGCCTTTGAGGAGTATTTAACCCCTACAGCGTTTGGGCGCTCCATTATGGTGGGTAGCCCATCAGCTTGACAGCTACGTCTTCTGAACTTATCTTAGGTCGTACCTCGAGCGTCGGCCGTCATGCCAGGTCAAGCGGACGCTGAGCAGATCGTTATTCATGCCGACCATAGCAACCTGGTTAAGTTTGACTCGCAGAAAGATTTGGGATACGAAACCGTATCGCAAGACATCCAAATTATGATCAAGTCAGCTCCTGAAAAGATTCAGTCACGATGGGAGGAAGAGGAGAGGGTTGACCAAGGTTAGCACTGTCGATACCTCGCTCATCAATACCTGACCGTTAGTCATTCTTGCTTGTAGCTCGAGACGAAAGTCCCTCCAATCGATTCTCTCTTCCTCTTGACCTCTCCGAGGTCACGGTGATACAGACCTTTGTCGCAAGGACAGAAGAGCTCAACAGGCTCCACCAAATCCTAGAAAAGCCGAGTAGGCGCCGTACCGCTGTCGTACACGGCCTGGGCGGTATGGAAAGGACCCAGCTGGCTGTTGCGTATTTGAAGACCTACCAGTCCGCATACTCTGCGATGGTTTGGCTGAACGCAAGAGATGAGGAAACGTTGGGACAAAGCTTCGCACGCGTGGCTGAATGGATCATACGCCAGCACCCTCGGGCCACGTACGTCAAATGGACCCTGGGACTTGCGTGGTTGCGATTCTTCCGTCTTGGTCACCGCGCTAAAACAATAACGTCGTATTTCCAGACGTTTCGCAAACGAGATAGATCCCATGATTTATTACGGCTCGATCTCGAGTTGGACAGTACTATGCTGGCCAGTTAGCTGCTCTTGGCTCGAGACCAATGTCGAGGGGCAACTAACCACCTTTGTAAGGTCTTGGTATGGAACTGGAGCACCCGGAATTTCCACCAATAGGGGCTGGATAAAGGCATCGTCGTGTAAGTGGTCATTGAATGATATAAGCCATGCCACGACTTCGAACAAGCCATAATTCAAGCCTCACACCACAGACGAACAGAGAAGGCAGCTCAACAGACCAGAAAAAGCCTCTTCAATCCACCATGAAGTTCACCTCTACCCTTGCTGCTGCTCTTCTGAGCGGCACTGCTGTCGCTCAAGCGCCCGTGTATGGGCAATGCGGAGGGTGAGTATCAAAGGACCCACTCGGCAGCCTTAAGCTTACGGGTGGCCTACAGTTCTGGGTGGACTGGCGCGACTTCGTGTGTGTCCGGTGCCTCATGCGTCGTGTCCAATGAATGGTACAGTCAATGTCTCCCCTCTGGATCTGGTGGGGCAACAACGACCTTGACGACCTCGAAGACCTCGTCAACAAAGACGTCTTCGACAAAGTCATCATCGACCAAGACAACGACCACCAAAGCCTCTACGACTTCCGCGTCTAGCGGTGGTGCCGCACCATCAGGTGTCACCACGGTATTCCCTGCGGCTTCCGGAGAGACTGCAGCAGCGACGCCAATTCTTGTTCCCGCTGGTGTCTCCTATGACGGTGGCATGAAGCGGTTCTCTCGCAACCGTGAGTACTTAAGTAGCCATCCTTGTCGTCAAGGACGCCACTGACCATCTTGCGTCCAGCCGACACCTGCCAGGAGCAGAAGGAGACCGATGAGGCTGCTGCCATGTTCATCCTCGAAGACGGAGCAAAGATCTCAAACGCGATCCTGAGCAAGGCTCAAGCCGAAGGGATCCATTGTCGCGGAGCATGGTAAGTGCCTGAGACGTAGCCTCAAAGGCTGACAACCATCGTCGCTTCGATGACACTGACAGAAACGACAGCACAATCCAGAACGTTTGGTGGGAAGATGTGTGCGAGGACGCCGCCACCTTCAAGCAGGGAGCAGGCTCGACATCATACGTTATCGGTGGTGGTGCACGGGCTGCCTCAGACAAGATCTTCCAGTTCAATGGCCGTGGTACAGTCTCTATCAAGGACTTCTATGCCAGGGACTATGGCAAGGTCGTTCGCAGTTGCGGTGACTGCACTGAGAACGGAGGGCCCCGTAATGTCATCCTCCACAACGTTGTTGCCAAAGATGGCGGAGTCCTCTGCGGCATCAACTCCAACTTTGGCGATACGTGCCGCATCTCCAACAGTTGTCAGGACTCAGGCAAGAGCTGTGACCGATACAAGGGTGTTGTGAAGGGCGAGGGCAGCAGCTCGAAGGTCGGTAGCGGTCCTGACAACGTCTCCTGCTTCGTCTCCAGCTTCAGCGAGACTTGCTAAATGGCCACACTGCTGCTGTTCATCCACAAAATAATTCCACCATTGAAATAAGCTTTGTACATATATACTGTGCTTTGTGCTTAATTTTGATAGCAAATTGACCGCAAGTCTTACTGTGCTGAGAATTAGACCAGGGTGGGATGATGTGCAGAATCGTACCAACTTTGCATTACTTTCTACTTATGCAAAGGGTGAGCACTTGAGTGCCTGCTCGACGGACTCGACACTGACAGTGCGGAAATGACAAGGCAGCGTGGACGATCAGTCGTTGCGAGTGAAGAAGCGATGGACTGGTGGACATTCAGTGCCTACAGTATGGCTAATAGTCAATCCATTATTGCGCGCCTGCGTCACGTGCATCGCCAAGACGCGAGAATTATCTTGAAAAGCCCTCGTGCTACCTGGTCGAGATGCTGGAAGACGGCTTCCTTGGCCTGTCATCAATCATTCCAGGTACATCTCCCTGAACTGGTCTATTGTCCCTCGCTCGTGCCGACGGTCTTTCTTGACGTATCCTGTTTTGATGCTGTCTCAATCTCCTCTCAATTAGTGACCGTCACCATATACAGAACCACTTAGGCAGCGGACCCTTCTTGGAGCCCGCCGGGATGGCGACGTGGGTGCCGAACGGGCCGGTGAAGGTGTGTCCAGGGAATATGCATCGCCTGCAGGGTCTGACTAACGCAATCGGCCAGTGTTGGCTGAGGTAGGCGATTGTTTGTGGAGCATGCTGTGTTGGCCATGTTACACAGCGTTAGGGGGGGACTGCATAGCCACGTCAGATCAGCAAGATGACTGTGGAGGCTGGGGAATGATGTCTTACCCATTCTACCTTGTCCAAGACAAGTTCTCCTTGAGGTTTTTTCACTTCTCATCTTTCATTTCCAACCAATGTAACGTCTGGAGCCCTCCCGAAGAATATTTGAATTTAATGGCGACTACATGAGATCTTGTTCTTCCAATTATTGCACCAATGACAACCATGTCCAAGAGGAGCAGGGAAATAAGCTTCGAACAATCGCAGGCAAGGTCTCCGAAACGCCAATGTGAAGGTCTTGGACCATCACTCAATCATGATGCAAACCAAGTTCAGCTGTATCAGGGACCTGACGCCAATAAAACACCCGAGATTGCGCCTCAATTGTGCGAGGAGTGCCGAAAGCTTCAACTTGGAAAATTGTTGAGTAAAGGTTCAAGAGCTGCAAAGACGATTGGTGAGTTGGGCAAGAGATTCGAAGACCCAAACTGCCAATTGTGCAGCACAATACGGTTTTTTGTTGAGCACTACTGGAAAATCAAATGGCCGGTGAGAGGTCACATGCGACGAATGCAAGTACACATACAAAGCAAGAAATGGTGCTCGTATCAAGATCCGGGCCCATCCTCAAGTCAGCTGGCCGTGAACCGAATTCTGCTGGGCGTGAACAACCCGCCTCCGAATCTGCCGTTGATGAAACGAGCTTTGAACCATGATAAGTGGGCAAAATTCGTTCTTACTGAGTTGGAAATGGACCCGACAAAACTTGGAACTGTCCCTGGATTGCCTTCGCTCAGGCGGCCAATACAACCATATGTCGATCATGACCTAGTACGGGGATGGCTTGAAGAGTGCCGAAACCACGATGAACGCAAAAACCGAAGTTCTCAGCATCAAAGTTTGAATGCATTCTTCCAGGGCGGGTTTCGGTTGATCGATGTTGTCGAAGAAAGGCTGGTCGAGAAGACTGAGCCGTGCCCATATGTCGCACTTTCATATGTTTGGGGCAATTTGAAACCACCCCCACTTTGCACAAAAAGAGAGAATTTTACACATCTATCTCAACCTGGTTCATTACACCCAAGAGAAAGCAGCCGGGTTGAGGAGGCTCGAATATCACGCACAGTTGCAGACACAATATCTCTTTGCCGTGATATTGGACTGAGGTACCTGTGGGTTGATAGCCTATGTATCGTTCAAGACGATCCAGAAGAGAAAAGGCGATTGATCCATGGGATGGACCGTGTATATGAGTTTGCAAGCCAAACTATCATTGCTTTATCCGGCGAAGATGCAAACGCGGGCTTGGCAGGAATCAGTGCCCGGGGCCCAGATAATTATGGACGAAATCACCTCTTTGACGAGTGTTGCGGGACACACACCATTGCGATCGGTCGTGTTTCCCTCCTTGAGCAGATCAAATCTTCTATCTGGAATACCCGTGGATGGACATACCAGGAGCAGCTGTTATCAGGCCCAAAGTTATACTTTACTCCTCCCGAGGTTTTCTACGAATGCGGCCATCATATCCAAAGAGAGGGTATAAACTTGAGCAATCTAAAGGCCTAGATATCAGGCGTGGTGCTCCACAGTTCGGTCGAAGTACTACTAGGGACCTCGAGCATCTCGCATACACTGTGAAATTCCCTCAAACCGTACGCTCAACTTGGCTGAATGGCAGGTCTCTTCAGGAATACGACGAGAATTTGCAGGAAGTTGTGCAGAACTACACCTGGAGAAAGCTCAAAGAACCAGGAGACATAGTGAACGCACTCATCGGTATATAAAATAAGTACTTCACTAGTACTGAGCATCAGGATGTTGGGATGCATACACTTCAAGGTATCCCCATGCGATCCTTCTCCAAGTCATTGCTCTGGTTCACTGCTATTCAGAACGAAGAGAGGAGGGTAAATGGCGATGGACTTGTGCGGTCTACTTGGTCTTGGACCTCAAGAATTGGACCAATCGAATTTGCGTCCACCTCTTTCGAAAACTTTCCCGCAACTAAAGGTTGGCACGCACAGAGCTTCTCACAACGCCAGTGGGGTTGTTCCAAGAGCCTGATCGATGAGTGGTGCTTATCGTTTCGAAGCGCAAGCGAGGTCGACCAAGTCCGGTTCTCTTGTCATAGCTGGGATGGCACTGACAGTGGAGTGCAATATTGGGTTGAGAAAGAGGTAAATGAGATTTTGGAGATGTTCTCAAGTGAATCTCGTGGGAATGTCCCTACTCCAAACGCTCTTGCCATCCCGGGGACCCTTAGCTTCTTAGCTCCATATATTCCCAAGCCTACAGGAACCGGGTATGGTTGGACCAAAACACCTGAGGGGGAGTGGATATTGAAGTTTGGTCCTAACAGGTTTGGCAATGATGACATCTTTGCCTATGTCCGACTTGACTCTGGCGAAGACACTGTTGACGCGTTCATCATGTTATTTTACGATTCTTGCCATTGGGGCCTCTGTGTAAGACAGGTGGCCGACTATTTCGAGAATGTTGGCGTATTAATGCTTACTGTGGATTTCTGAGCGACTGTCAAGTGCCCATGCCCTACGGGCTATAGCCAATTAAATGACACGGTTTGGAGTTAGTCAGCCAGAGGGCCGACTACTACACCAACCGTCAGGGCGACGAGATTAGCGATAGCTTCTTCCTTCTGGAAAAGCAGAAATCAGAACCCGTACCCAAACACGTACGGTCTGCTTCAACCCATTTGCACGTGCAAAGACCCCTTGACCCTCGCCGTCAGGGCCGTACCAACACTTACGAAGTCCAAGCAGATATGGGAAAGGTTGGTTGACAATGGTTCCCTAAATTTGTATTGGAAGCAGATATTCTTAAGATAATAGTAATAGTTGAGTCTTTGAATTGCTCCCAAAAAACCAGCAACTAGAATACCTATTTACGGTCCGCGGTACCGCTTTATAGTTACTTACATCAGTCACACCACACCGGCAGCCTCGTGGTTCCTAGGAAATACCTAATGAGCAAACATTATAGTATACATATGTACAGCCCGAAACTCATATAAATATTAAGAATTAGTAGCTTGCTAACAATTATATTAACTAATAACTATACGAAATAAATTTTAATCTTTTAGGATACTTAGTACTTAAGTAAATCAGGTTTACTGGCATTACTTATAATTTTTAAATACTTACTATCTAACTCCTCCTAGCGCCTCCTAAATATAATAATAGTATTAGGATTATCTTGGATCCTGAACAAAATTCCACAGTTCGCCGACGAATTTGCGGATAGCATTTTTTGTAGCATGAGGATGAGGTGAGACTCCTCAACCTCAACGCAGCGGTTTTTGGATTTTGAATTTGTATGCGATGATGTGGGAAGGTGAACTAGAAAGGATTGCTGAGCGTGACCCTCGTGGAGGAGAAAATAGCCGCCTGATGCTGAGAGGCCTTTCGCGCATATCAATGCCCTGGTAGGTGTTTGAGACAGCTGGAGGAGAAATCCACTGGCAACGCGCTCAAGAACACCAAATGTCGGGTCCAATGGTGGCACTGGCCTGAAAGAACCTGGGAGTCTGAGTGCCCAGCGTGACAATTGTGACTCTTGCTCGGCACAAAGAATATCCAGTGGCATAGTATCAAGGGCGCTCAGAAGGGCCCATGTACGATGGGCTGGCTCGACTGAAAGAATTTCGCCTGCGCTTTTGTAGATGAGAGTGGCAAAGATAGCCGGGACATCTTCCGAATAAGACGTAGTCCTTTTGGCAAGGAGGTTCCAGGCTTTGATGAAGTCCGTGCTTGGTGTGTTCGGTAAACAGTGGCCGGTTACAAAATCTTTATCCCAAGTCTCGAAAGAGATCCAATTGCGTCGCTCCCGGTCTGATTCGTGGTTGGGAAGAGATTGAAACCTGGCTTCTATGCCTAAATTCTGGTGCTCAAAGTGTACATTGCCTTCGGCGAACCTGATGTATATTCTGGAGGCGAGTGCAGCTTCCTAGAGCGGCCAGCTGCGGGCCATCCAAGGAGATGCTTTGATAAGCAGACTGGCTCCGGTAACCCCCAGCTTTTCGTGACTGATGTTTCTTAACGTCCAATCTAAAACTAAGACGGCGGCAGTCCCAGCGTAGATTCTCCCCATCGAATTGATTGCACTCTTCCTCTCTGCAGGCCAGTTGTTATGTATGCAGAGAGTATCAATCCAGTAGCGGACAGTGGTAGATGCTGGTGACGATGAAAGACACGCCAAGCGCCCTATCGTCTGTGGCCTTATGTACTTTGACGCAAATCTGGTGGTGTCAAGCATCCCGCTGAACCTGAAAACCATTGCGTGGCCAACATCCTCGTGGATGGCCTGAAGCTGGCACTGCGGAAGTTGATTTTTCAAGAAGTTCCCGAGTCCCCCTGCCCATACATGGGAGATTGCTATGTAGTCGACGCCCTTCGTCATTCTTTCGACACAAATAGTGACTTTGCCATTGGGGCTCATGGTGCGTCGTATAACAGGAACCTTGTCCTTCCGGATAAGATCCACCAGTTTCGATTCGACAACGCCAACATCATCATCACAGAAAACACAGTCTCTGCTATGTTGAGTCTGGTAGATCATTTGATTGACGTTGAACAAAGTGCAGGTCGTCTTGTCGCATCGCGAATGGTCCTCTCGCTCCCGGCCGTGGCTGACAGGAAGGGACATGAGATGGTAAAACTCGGAAGAGCTGAAGTCGAGGCGGTGCACAAGACTGCCACATCGACCGGTTCGAAGCAGACTTCGGGCTACACCCTCTGTCAATTTTGGAAAGACGGAACGGCAAGTTCCTGAGGGCCACAAACAAAATGTCATCTCTGGTGTTCTTAGATCTTCTAGAAACACCTGCCAGGGAATCTTTGATGCTGTCCAAGAGAGTTTCGATGCTGAATAGTATCGCATACGGCTTGGAGTTCCATAAATCAAGTGACTATAGAGCCTCATAAATCCTGACAAGAGGTACCAACTCTTCTAGTATGACATTTTCGTCCTTGAAAAGAGCCGGTATGACCTTGGAAAGGATGAAATCAGCTCTTTCCTCCATCGTACGCCCAGTTAAGGCTGGAAGGTCCGGAAGCATCTTCGTTGTGACTAGATACTCCCCGGCGTCAAAACTGACGCAGGCATCGGAATGTACTTCCACAACAGCGAGAAGCCCGAAGAACAGCCAAGCTTGTGCTCTCTCGGCGAGCTGGGCAACAGATTCCGACTGGTCCAATTCCCAACCCTGCCTCTGGGGAAAGTCAAAGAAGTCATCGCTGCCGCAAAGCGGTTTACCGTGGCATACCCAAGGTACTCTGACTGGGTCGATGGTTGAAAATTCGTACCACTGTAAATGATCCATTTGGTTATGACTTGGGATACACATTGATGAGGGTAAGGACAAAGCTCTTTTCAAGGGAGTTTCGTTTCCGGGGAGAAGCGTTCCAGCAAGTGCTTTTTTGTCATAGATTCGCTATGGATCCCTGGACAGCTTGGATGAATCGCGCAGAGTTTAGCCGGTTGTTTTGGGAGGGGAGGGGGGTAACTGCTTCAACTCTGTCAAGCCGGCGGCACTCAGGACATGGGAAGGGCCTGGTGAAACCGTTAGCCTTGAAATGGATGTTGGTATTGTGTACTGATAACCCAGTCTTCGTCGCATAGCTTCGATCCGAGCAGAGCAGGCACCTGTGGCTGGTGGCATGCCCGCTGGTCGCTTCGATCATGGGTGGTAGGAGTCCTGGGTCGTGTTACGAGTGAATGTGACGCCTGAAATCTGCAGAGTCGTTTATAATACAGGCCCCCAAGCCCAGACGGAGACATTCAGGACAGGGAAATGGCTCAACAACAATCCATACCTGTGGATGACACTTTATTAGATGCTCCCTGAGGGTGGTCGTGTTTTCGAACGTCTGGCATCCTAGGACATACCGGTATGGCTCCAGCCATCTGGGCGCATGGTGCTCGTGTACGTGGCTGCACCAGTCTCCAATGTTTCGAATCTGGTCCAGCGTCTCTCCGTGGCCCAGGCGATCGCATTCTGGGCAGGAAGAAGGCCACAATCGCACACTGCGATGCGCTTTGTTGGTATGCTTCCATACGCCCTTCCAAGACCGGAAAATGCCGTTGCCCGTTTTGCCTGTGGCTTCCAAAGTATTCGTTCCGGCACAAATAAAGCACCCAAGAAATCCGTAAGCCAAGCCATCGAGATTGCCTGATAGATCTCATCAGAGTGCCACCACGTGCCAGAAGCGAAAGGCACATTACCATTCACGACCTTGTCTATGTAGCATCACACAGGTATTAATTTAGCTATTCATGGATTGGAAAGGGGTACGGACACAGGTGAGGCCCCCGTTGGCCCCCCGCAACAATCCGTACCTCAGCCAGCAGTGCTGCGCCGCAGCCAACATGAGTCGTCCAGCGCGGTCACTTGCGATAGATTTTATGTAGTCCTCAAGACACCCAGACTAAGATGCAGGCAATAGAGAAAGTAATATTCACGGGGCAGGACTATGACGATTATGCTTGCTGTCCTAACCAGTGAGTTGCCCTGCCTCTTGCATGCTAGACTGGGATTCGAGCCTGACAGGGTGATTGATTGCTTGAGACAAATCATTGTAGCGTGACGTGCGGAACCAGTCCTGCAGTGTCTCAGCCTTCCATCCTCAGTCATGCATTCCTTCACATTGGGTACCGACCCATCCCGGGTTTCCTTCCTATAGGTCGGCCGTGCCTACCTGCCGCTGAATTGTACGGAGTAGCCACGGCGTGGATCCTTCGCGGGATCCATGCTCTAGAAACTCGGTGAACCTACGAATGAGCGATCTGCCCTGACTTTGACTCTGATCTGATGAGCGAATGGGCGGGCGTGAGTTGTTGCAAACCCAAAGGAGGCATCACAACTCGCTTCTTGCTTCCCTCGGCCGGACTAGAGCGCCGACCACGTGATCCTAGAAGGTTGCGATGCTGACATCGATGTACATCATTGGGCAATTAAATCGCATATGATTCTGCTTTTAGGGGTTCCGGAGCCGGGGAAGGAACAAAAATAGATGAAAATACCATCGCCCAGCCGAGAGGCGGCATGGCGAAATTTGGACGGGCAAGAAATAGGGTCAAGAGAAGCTTCTGGGCTGGATTCTCAAGGCACTGTTGCGCACTGCGGCTACTGCAAGGATCTGGGTTGTCGTGAAGAGACGGTCACAACCTCTACCTAGCCTCTAGTGGTCCAGAATGGCACCCGAAGAGCTGGTATAGCATCTAACTTGTGCTTCCTGCAGGCCGTCGGGATTAATAGAGTTTGCCTGGCAAGAGGACTATGTCGAATCACAGAGGCACAATGCCCATCGAGGCGACGTCGGGACAGTTTCCATTTGAGAGAAACGATACATTCGGACGGCCATTGTGCTGTTTACAATGAGGGCATCACGAGTCTCACTACTCTGCGAGCCACTGCAGAGCATGGCAGACTTGTGGGAACGTCTATGCAAAGCCTTCTCGCGCCATTGTCTCCTGAGGGAAAGCCCGCCTGCATGTGCACATTGACAATATTCCTACGCATACATTACGTCCTGATAATTGGGTGCTCTCTTACGCCCCCCTCCCCCGCCCAGAGAGAAGATTTTAGATGAAGAGGTAGCTGACCTCGTCCCATTCTGTACCGGCTGCTGGGTAGAATGTAGATCCAAGGACAGATTGCATGAGGCTTCCATCTGCCTGCTCGACCATCCCAGTCTCCCGCTGGACGCGAGATAAGCAGTCCCACGCCAGCCGCATAAGCACTTGCCCGTTCGTCGAAACCGGCCCCTCGCAGCAGGTCAAGGCTCGCAGACGCGTCTCCGCCGTTTCTACCTCCTCGAGGTGGAAAGCAAAGGCGATGGCCTCAAATTCGTTCGTGCTAGGACCGTTTTTGTAGTCATTGCAACTTAGTGGCGTGGGTGGCATTTCGGTCCCTGGGCATGTAAAGTCGACATCTGGGCTCAAGCCATCGGAGCTCTCAGTCTTCAGGGCGAAATTTTCTTCTTCTGACGAAGCTGGAGAATCAGTAGTATCTGTGCCTTTCCTTGTTCCAATAAAGTGACGTGCGTATGTTTGTAGCCCTATATATTGCAAAGCTCTCTCGATCACTGTAGCGTGCTGCGACGTGGTCTTCGTGCCCATGGAAGCCCGCTCAATGATCTGGCGAATCCCCAGGGCAAATTCCGAGAGTCCTGGTCGATGCTCAAATGATGACAAGAAGTTGGCGAGGAACGATTCCCGCATGATGCTACGCCTGTTTGTGGCAACCAAGGGCTCCAGAATCGCTAAAAGCGCGTGGTCGCTTCTAAACCGCTCCAATACCAGGTCGGAGAGGGAATTGATCCGCAGCCACTCGCACCTCAAGGCCAACTTGTGAAGTGTGCGCGCGTAACAGTCCCAGATGATTTCGACGCAAGGATCCTCAAAGCGGCTGGCGTCAAACAGTTCAAACGGTACAGCGTCGTTGAGGCTGCTAATGAGAACGGAAGAGTCGGGCACGGTTACGAACTCGCTAAAGTCATAAATGAGAGTGTTGTCGCTGCCATGGAGCCAGGTCGGGTCCAGGCTGTCCAGCACGTCCAGGTCATTGATAGTATGGGGCTCCGGCGAGGGAGTGCGGCATTCCACCCTTGACGGCAGATTGCCAGCGCGTGCTGCTGGCTCCGCTCGGCCAAGCTTCAGTGGTTTCTCTTCCGCGGCACTCTTGGGAACTCTGTTCTTGCTGCGGCGGATGGTCTTCTCGACACGGTCAAAGTCGACCTTCTGCCCTGCGCGCACAAGAGTTGACGTCTTGCCGATTGAATCCCTCGACTCCTTCAGCTGGATGAGCCTCGCTGTGTCTCTCGTAGAGAGATTCTTCCAGAGGCCCTACTCCTTAAAGCAGTTTTTGTATTACTTTGGTCTTAAGGCGCACAGACGCAATTGAGTTAGTATATTATCGCACATTTTAAGGGCCAAATAAACGCTCGCTAATGGCAACTATGGCCTTGGGTGAGGCGGATCACAGTGAGTACAACTTACAAGGCATGGAAGTCGTAATTCCTCCCAAGGGTCTCAGATACTCCCGACAGGGTCTTCTTCTTACCAATATACAATTATCGAATTATCAGCCGCATCCTCTCCCACTCCTCTACAGGATAGTTTTTGTAAGGTTCTTTACGAAAGACGGATTGCACAGTGGTAGAAGATGGTGTTGACGCCGTGGGTGATGAGGCTGTTGTAGAATCCATCATGGCGATGCTGGACAAACATTAGTGTGGGGTGCAGCAATGATGTTGCTGTCGTATGAAATGATGATCGAGTTAGAAAGCGAGCCGAGAAGTTTGGGCAAGGGTGGGAAATGGGACTTGTATGGCATAACGTACAATGTTAGGGGCTTCCGCCGCCGTGGGCGCCACACAACCGGCGGCTTTGCTCTTCTGCCGCCAGTCTGGCCCCTTCTCCTGCCTAGATACTTGTGCCCTGAGCTCAAATCAAACATGCCTATAATAACTGCCCCTGCTGCAAGCAACTCAAAAATCACCTAAAATGCTAAACCGGGACAACTTCAGCTCCCTGTCTTGCATATGCTGCTCAACCTTCTCGGCAGAAGGGTCTACCCATCGCTGTGCCTCGGGCAGACTTCAGGCTGCCCACCTCAGGTACTCGGCAACAGGCAACAGCTACTACCAAGCATGTCCCACCGGCCGGTATCGTACGACTAGTTTCTATAGAACAAGGGTAACAAGAACTGTTTTGCTATGGAAATGGGCCGTGATTATGCAGCTAGTTTGCTGCAGAACTGCACGCACTTGAGAGAGAGGAAAGAAGTTCATTAGGGAATTGGAAAGCTATCCAGCCATCGCATAACTGCTCAGATGGAGAGTTCAAGGATGAGTTGGTTAGAAATGCAGTTGTTGAGGGGGGATCCGGGGGGGGGGGTAAAGAAAGACCCTGTTGGACGAGAAGAGCCGCATGGTGCGCGAACTGTTTTCAAAATTGGTGGCGTACAGTAAGGCAACCAACTGGCCGTGCGGACCATCAGGGAGAGTGGGGCGAAACATCGTCCGCCCACAAAGCACCGCCTTCGACTACCACGCGCAGCAGGACTTATAACAACGCACGATAAGAAAACCAGTATTGGAAAGTATAAGAAGCTCATATCACACAGGGAAATTATCAGCGAATTATTTTTCCTAAATACGTTGCCACTTCACATCTACTTGCGCCAGATCAAATTCAGAAATGGCCAATCTTGCACAGGGATGAATAAATAATATACGCAGACATGCAAGGACGTACGTTGCGACATCGTCAAACTGTGATGTGCCCAGCTGACCTTTCAAAGCGGTCAAACTACCCCGGCAGACACGACAGACACGGCAGCTCTGGCGACGTCCGCAAGAGACCAACCACAGCAACTGTCCAGCGACGATAAATCCAGCGGTGTTGCTGTACGAGACTTTGCCGAAGCTGCTCCGAGTGGCGAGCCAGTGCCCGAGGATACTTCACCGCAGAGAAAACGGCTGAAGAGCCCGACGAGTTCCGTCAAGGCCGGCGACCGCACCCGCTCGCCCTCGCCAAATACACGATCGAAACCCAGACAGACCACAGGATACGAGTCGACGGCTGACTTTCCAGCGCAGCCTGCACCTCGGACGAAAGGCAGGATATGGAATGAGGGCGACCCTACACCAACCCGTACTCCAGCGTCAGCCCAACCTGCGCCGCAACGACAATCTCGGCCATCCCGCCGCCCCGACAATGGCAAATCCAAAAGTAACCCGCCACCAGAGGAAGAGGATGCCTCCGTGAAATACGATAATCAGTCAACCGGAGACCCGACCAATCATTCAAGAACAATTAGTTGCCGAAGTGAAGGGAATTTATGCGGGTTTGGTCATGTGTGTTACTCTGAGCTTCGTGCTGCGCCTGTCTTGTTGCTTGCGTTCTATGCTGACCGACTCTCAACAACCACAGGGTTGAGTCCAAATGCATCGAGGTCGATAGCTCTCAGAGTGCGCAGAACAATTCAGATCCCAAATTGAACAATGAAAAATGGCAAGCGCTGATCGCGCTGCACCGCACTCTCTTGCATGAACACCACGATTTCTTTTTAGCTTCTTAGCACCCATCAGCAAGCCCGGCGCTGAGGAGACTCGCCTCAAGGTATGCAATGCCGGCGAGAATGTGGCGCCATGGTATACATTCGTTCCTGGAGTTGTTACGCCACAGGCTTCCTGCCTCTCTGGAACACATGCTCACTTTCATTTATCTCGCCTACTCGATGATGACTTTGCTGTGCGAGACGGTCCCGAATTTCGAAGACACCTAGATCGAGTGCCTGGGCAAACTCGGTCGGTATCGTATGGCAATCGAGGATGAAGATATACGCGACAGGGAAATTTGGACGGACGTGTCGAGGTACTGGTACTCTAAATCCAGCGACAAGGCACCCACTACCGGAAGGCTTTACCACCACCTTGCGATCCTTGCGAGGCCTTCTTTTGTTAAACAGCTTTTCTACTATACTAAAGTCTCTGCGTCGCAATACCTTTCAAGTCCGCAAGAGACAGCATCCTGACACTGTTCGATCCCATCATCAACGGGACCCAGACTCGACTTCAAGCCATCGACGTGAATTATGTGAAGGCACATGGCATTCTGTTCGTCAGGAGTAACACGGATGAGAAAGACAAAGCGCTTTCTAAGAACCGCGATGAGCTGGTGGTCGAATATGAGAAGGCCAAAGGTCAATTTCTAGCACACTTGGATAACCACATTGCGCGGACGAGCCGGAGTTGGATGGAGCCTGGCGCTTTCATTGCCATTTCAAATTGCAACGCACAACTGGAGTACGGGAAGACTGAGGCAAACGCACACGGCAATGCCAACGTGTTGATGACGGCTATCCTACCTGAGTCAGACAGGGACACGTTCATGGAAAACTCAACCGAGGACAAGCCGACGCCATCCGACGTCTTCAACGAGGCATCTGAGCTTGCCGAGGAGTGTGATGTCATTATCTCTCGCCGTTACGGCGACCCCAATGTTTTGCCTTATCTCAATGTCCGCCTGTCTTTCATCAAGTTCATCGCTGGCAATGAGGCTGCTATGGCGTACATTCAGCACATGTTCCCCTGGACACTGGTAGCGTTGATGCTTAACTCTTTGTCGATTAACGTTCAGAACCATGTGCGCATCGAGTCGGATGAATTCCCCCGACCAAGCGACAGACCCCTTCCGGAAGATTGGTCTCTCCGAGGCCTCCTCCGGACTGAGAAGTTATACCCATCTAACTGGTAAGTCCCCTTACCCACTCACGCACCAACCCACTCGCGCACCGGCCCCAATTCTGACCTGCTCTGGAACCACCCTCAACTTCAACAATTAATTTCTTGACGACCACTGCAGATATTCACAATCGAACAACGACCCCTCGCTGTCTGAAGCGTGCACTATAATACATTCCAATTCCCCGACCTTATCGTCCTCCCCTGACTCGTCGTCTTCGAGTGTTGCCGCCGGCTCTTCCTTCACAAGTCCCATCGCCCCCCTCTCCCTTCCAATCGCCACGATGTCCACAAACGATTGATTTGGGTCTGGTACAACCCTCCTCTTCTTCCGAGGCTTCTGGTGCTCTAGAGAAGCTATGAGGACCTCGTTTTCGGCTTCAGCTGTGGCTGCACGCACTGCTAACTCGTCCAGCCCTTTCCCAAGCTTTCTGAATAAGAGACGTACCGTGGGGGACTTATATACGTCAGCAATGCTACGCAATTCCAATTCAATTGCCTGAATGTGTATTGATGAATGTGGTGTTTTTAAATCGACTGCAACTTATTCTGAGTCAATTGGAACAGCCATTGGGGGTGTACGGGTGCCAGGAATTGTATTGTTGTTTTCAGCCACCAGTCTTGATGTCTTGACCTTTATTCGGTCTCTGGGCCAAATTCCCGTTGCAGACCAAGCGTTTTTGATAGTGATCATCTTGAAGGCTATTTCGCGGGCTTTTTGATAGCCGCGAAGAAAGAATTCCTTGCTTGATTCCTCCGTACCGTAGGTTATAGCCAGGAGGGCCAATTGCTGACGATATCTCCGCGTCAAAGAGGAGAATACACCAACGTCAAGAGGCTGAAGTACGTGGGACGTATGGGGGGGGGGGAAGAAACACGAGACAAATCTTCGATTTGAAGCAATGCCACATAAAATCGTCAGTGGTGTGCGAAGCGTGGCCATCGAGAAGCAGAACCCTCCATTGTTCAGGATCCAAGGGACGGGTGTTCGGCTCGAATATCTCCTTCAGCCATAGCAATCCAATAGAATTATTGGTCCAGCCGTTCTCTGACGTGACGAATGCCCATTCCCTGAATTTCTGAAGGTCTGAATCGCTTGTGGGGAACCATTGTTATTGTACGGTTTTGCCACGGAAGATGACGAGTGGAGGAATCGCCCGGCCCACCCCATCGATACACTCAATTCCCGTACACCACGTACGAGAGAGGGGCGTTTTCTTGACAATTGAGTTCACTGCTGAAGACCCAATAACCAATTGGTTATCCCCATCGCCTTCCTGAAAGCCCACCTCGTCGGCATTGTGCCAGAATTCAAGAGGGATTTGTTGGAGCTCGAGGAGGCCCAGCCGGTCGAAGAATATATCAATATTCTCGTAGCTGGCACCGTTTGCACGCTTATATTCGATATGTACGGCTTTGAGGGTATTCAAGGATGGATTTCTTCTCAGAAACTTCCGTACCCAATTGACGCCCATAGGTTGGCGGAGAGTGGCATAGGGAATCCTGTCGTTGACAATTCTCTCGGCAAGGCGCCGGACAGCAACGTGTGACGGGGGACGGTGAAAACGGCCCTGCAAGAGGGGCCCATTTAGCCAAAAGACCCTTCTGGAAGTTGCTCAGCTTCTGAAGAGTATAATTGAAGTCCTCTCGGGCTTTTACGCCCTGAAGGCGGCGGCGTAGGGTATACCGAGAAACATGGTGGTCTCTGGCCGCTTGCCGTTGAGAGGCGCCATCTAATTGACTGTTCACGGCAGCGAGTATTCGACTTGTAGATGCAAAAGACATACTGAGCAATAAAGAATGAATAGACAAACAAAATGGTATAATTTTAAAGAAGACAGCATTTACATAGAGGTCACAATGTGGATGTTCAATAGGGGATGGTTACCAAAAGGGGGCCCCTGAGGGCCGGTGCGCGAGTGGGTTGGTGCGTGAGTGGGTAAGGGGACTTACCCAGCTGCCTGGGAGAAGACGAGAAAGGTCGGTGTCGATTACAGCCAAAACCTTGGGCACACTTAAATCTTGACCGTGGAGTTGCATCTCGTCGCTGGTAAGCACAGTCAACCAGATGTAGGGTAGTCTCAGGTAATCCTAGTATGTGTGGAGACATGATACCGATACATGCTGCAAACGAGGTTCGTATCCTCTGTGTGTATATCTTATGATCTGTACCTGTGCCATGGATATGGGGTCTACAGACGTCTAGGATGCCAATGAATGCCACCGAGTAGTAGTTCTACATTCATGTCAGTCACCATGCTGCGAGGCTCGTCTTTACCACAGGACGAGCACCAAGAGAACTCCAGCATATGGGTGGAGCGATCGATCAAGACACTGGCTGATCCACATGATCACTTTATCAATGTTTGGCAACGTCAGCTCTTCATCCTCAAGCACCACAGTGACCGATACTGGGCAGGTGAACCTGGAAAAGCCATGTGGCGCTCCTTTGCTATTTAATTCACATGGATACTTACAAAACCGACATTCCGCAAACTGGTACAACGGGCTGAAATTTCATCTATCCCACCGTTGCTAAAGTTCTTACAAGCTAAACCATAGTGATTCCGCATGGTCATCCTCGAGTCCCGTCCACGCAGTGCTACCAAGCCCGAGATCAGCATGCCATGACACCCACTCAAGTGGCTTGTCGAGCCAACTTTCCATCAGAATTCTCTCCTACCACGATTGTACGAACACCACGCTTAGCCGCACCAGAAATCACGGTTAGAAAATCGCTATGATCCGATACTAGCACCAGGGCATACAGGCACTTTCTGGACACGCTCGCCCACAGCTTGTGAAGTGCTTGGTCCGCCGACTGTGGCTTATCAGACATCGCCCTCACGCTCACACCTAACTTCTGAGTTGAGATTTTAGTCTGTACCCTCTCTTGTGGCCTAACACCTGTCCATGCGCAGCGGCACGTTCTGCGAGATCCTCGCCGTTCCTAAGCATGAACTTCTTTGCTTTGTTGCCCCCTTTCCGTTTCAGGTCGTCTAGGTGCTTCAGCTTCCTAGCGCGCTCGCGCTCGTGGAGCTGCTTGAAATGCTTCTTGAGGAGGACATTGGTCTTGCACTTTGCCCCGCAGATAGGACAGATGTACGGGCTCTCGGGCACGGCCTGGCCTAAGCTCCCAAGCCGGTCCAGCGCATTCGTCTCGGCACGCTCCATGGATATAAAGTCCGGTATTTGGTCGAATGTATGCCTGTTGGCGGTGGCTGTGAATTCAACAACCTCGCCGTGGTCCTCCGCCAGACGGCGAAGTTCCCGCACGGCCTTCGCGACAGGGCCTTGCGGACGTACATTGTCCAGGTCCCAGAGTATAGCTACCTTGAGCGGTATCTGTGCAGCCTCGGGCTTATTTGCGGGATCTACCCATGGCTGTGATATCACGAATCAGAGCAGGGCATATCGAATAGAGCAAATTGATTGGTTTTCTGACTATGAATAGTGAGCGTTGGAAGCCCATTTTTATATACAAAAGAGCTGCACAATAGTGGAGCCCCGTGCTCGTGACATGTGATGTTAAAGCGGGTGGACTAGGGGAGGCAGCCGTGCCCTGCGTTTGCGAAAGCTCTCGCTCGCTGATAGAGGCGGTAAGCGGCTGGGGCTGTGTCGTGTTATTAGGGTTCCGGTGCCGGGTAGCAAATCGTCGGGGGAGATGGCTTTGGCTCCAGCCAACTGTCGCAAGCGCCGGGCGAAAGCTGAAAGGTGTCCGGTAAAACTCTGCGGTGCGATGAAGGACCCGGAGCATCGGCTGCATCGCCTTGGAGGTAACTGGGATTTTGGTCCTCCAGCGGTGGTAGTTAAGTGACTTGAGATTTGTCAGCCAATCCACATGTCTTGTAAGGTTATGGCTTTGATTGGACGTACTAGGTGATAAGTGTACGCCTGACCTCAATTGCTTTAGATAGCTTTGAGATATTTGTGGGCGGGGTGTGTTGCGATCATTTGCTCAAGAGGTAGAGCTGGTGATGGAACAGAGGTGGAATAGATTAACTTCCTGTATATGGAATAAGTGGCTGATTAATCTTGGCAGCAGCTGCCCGCCAGCTGGCACCTAGCTAGCGGCCAGGCCTCTTAGTATGTTAGTTCTAGGTGCACTTTTCTTTGGCTATGGAAAACCACACCTAAAGGCTCGCCTACTGGTCTTGATATTGGAAGATGGCCATAGCATTGTAACTCTATTGAAGTTAATGCAAGGCGCTTCGTAGATGTAGGAAAGGATAAAGTTGCATAATAATACAGCTCATAGTCATAGCTGCCCATCATCAATTCCACTCTCATCATTCTACTTAAGTGCTTCATTGCTTTGTTCATTGTCGATCAAAACACGATTCTAACTAGAATACTTGCAAGAAGACAATGCCTCGCGTTTTATCATATCAATCATTGCAGTTCCAGTGAACAAGAGACAAGCAAAGAATCCCACTCTTGCTCTTCGCGCAAGCAACATTACATCTGATGCAAATTCTACACTACCCCATAGGCGTACAACACAGGCACTCAATCAGATCTCGGCCGCACGATAATATTCATAACTGGCTTCTGCCAGAGAGTGTGCATCTCGGATTGGGCATGCCAGTCAAGGCCGTCATCAGCCAGCTCCAAATCATATCTGTAGTGAATCTTGGCCAGAATCGTGCGCATTTCCATCCAGCCAAGACTGTAGAATCGGGTGCGTGTCAGCCAAACGGCCTAGGAAGGTGAACCTCGACAGTGCATACCTTTGGCCCATACAAATCCTGCTGCCAAGCGAAAATGGCTGACTAGCATCAAGGGCGTCACCGTTCTCGGTATTAATCCATCTCTTAGGATCAAAGACCCATGGGTCATGGAAGTTCTCCGAAGACATTGAAGCTGCGAGAGGGTTTGTCGAGACAATGGTCTGCATTCCCGTGGTTAGTATGCTGCAAAGAAAGAGTAGGTGCTGCGGCAGTGTACACCGCCACACTCACCCCTCCGGGAACAAATTGCCCGTCAATTACTCCGCCTTCTCGGGGAACGACACGCGGTAGCGGAAACGGTAGAGGTGGGTACATTCGCATCCCCTCTAGGCAGACAGCCTTCAAGTACTCCAGCGGTGTAGTTGAAGCGTCGTTGATCTGCTCGTAGGATGCGAACGATGTTCGGATTTCTTTCTGCAAAGTATGCAGTACGTCGGGGGTTTTCTGAAGGTAATATGTGATGCACGAGAGAGCCGTTGCAGTAGTCTCACTTCCAGCAATCCTGCATGTAGTACGTTAGCGAGCGGAACGCCGTTGCCACCTTGGTAGTATGTAATATCCATACACAAAGTCAGATGAGTGAGCTGCTATTTGTACGTCCGAAAGATTATCCGTCTGCCGGTGCTCCAGGATGTTCGTCAGGAAGTCTTTACGATCCGTCTCCTGGTTGATTCGCCTGGAAGATTGCGTCAGCTTGCAAGCACGTTTACGTGTCTCAGAAGCGGAACTGACTTCTGAACGAGATCCATGGTATATTCTTCATGTCGACGTGTGTCTTCGATCAACTTTTTGAGAAGTCCGGGAAAGATAGTCTTGAAAATCTCTCCAATAAGAGGAAATCTCTTAAAGCAATCCGCCAACGCGCCCATTCGCAGGCTTTTGACCACAACTGCAACCCATGGATGTTCCGTGCCTAAAAATTGGAATTTCAGCTGCACTCCTCGGACTTTCTAACTCAAGAAGTCGGCACCTACCAGAATTGATGCCATCAAATGACTGGCCAAAGGCCAAACTACCGATGACTATATTAACGTCCAAATGTCAGTGAAATGGCAAAAGCAGGCGTAAGACCGGGTTCCAATGACGCACTATCAAAGGTTGCAAGATTAAACCACCGCACAATGTCGATTCCGGAATCCTCTTTGCCCTCTTCGCCGATTTTTTCGATGAAACGGTCAATAACTTCAGATATAAGATACTGTTGTTCTCGAAGTGAGCGGTCAGAGAAAGCATCGCGAAGGTATCTCCGCATTTCGGCGTGCTCATCCGGGTCTCGCACGCTGACAATCGAATGTGCTTCGGCCGCGAAATTGCCACCGTCGTAGAAGTCGCTCTTGATGAAAGTTGCGGCGCCCTTCTTCTTTTCGTATATGTCTCTCCATGATTGGGCGGTGTTGAACGAGAGCTCGTTAGGGGCGACTCTCACTACAGGGCCTATACGCGTAACGCGAGTAAGCTCTCGACCCCGTATGCGTGACTTGACTCGGGGCATAGTCAACACTGACCGTACTTGTCGTGGAGCTTCAGCAGCTCATATGGCTGACGGCCCCCTAAGAATCGTCTGCAGTGTGAGAACTGCGGCGCCATTGTTCGTCAGCTTTCAGAGTTCCTCGTAAGTCCTAAAAGGGGGCCAAAATTATCTTACATCACTGAGGCGAGCCAGGAATGGCCCGGGAAAGCGAGAAAGTGGATGTCTCCAAGCGATCACAATCTTCACCAAAGTGTAAGACACAGCCAGCTAAAGAAGCGGTCGTCAGTAAATAGAAAACCTTGCTTCACAATCGCACGGGTACCCACAATCACAAGCACCCCGCCAATGGCTCGTCCGAGGGGCTGGCTTGAGATACTCATGATGAACTCCAGCCTGTAGTAACCTAGCGACCAATATGCTCAATAGGTTTCGTCGACACAGCGCACTGAATTACAGTCATCTCCAGTCGCGTACGTCCGACAAGGTTGTCGTGAAGTCTGGAGGGTATAGAAGATGGGAGGGGCGCGCAGCATTATGCTTCCCAAATGAGGAAACACTCCGGGCCGGCCATCCTTGGCGGCGGCTAGTTGATGTCGGAACGGAGCCCGCCTACGCGCCGGGATTGCAAGGGTCGGTATGGACTGCGCACGTCGTGGCGCCTGCTTGTCTCGCTGTGTATACATGAATTCAAGATTCCCCAGACGCATTGTGCAACAGGCCGGGGAGCTCCGAGAGTTGAAGTGGGCCTTGTATATACTCGATCTGACATTGTAACCCAGTTGGCGCACCGCATCCATTAACTACAATCATCACTACCTAGGTACTACTATTTCTCAAGCAGCGCAGTTTGTAAGCCACCATGACGACACTCAAGATAGAAGAGAGTGATATACCACAGCTGGATGGGAAGACTGCGATCATTACGGGTATGATCCACGCATGACTTTTGTAACCACCAGGATTGCTCTGACTCTGTCACCACAGGAGGTTCATCTGGTATTGGCCTCGCCACCGCGAAGATCATAGCTTCAAGGGGCGGGCAGGTCATCATCCTGGATCTATGCGAGCCCCAAGAAACCCTACCGCCGGGGGCTCGCTATCTCAAATGCGACATCAGCAAGTGGTCGGACTTGAGTAGTGCCTTCTCAAACGCTGCACCCGTTCACATTGCAATCGCGAATGCAGGTCAGGGTGAGGACGGCTCGTACTTGGATGACTCCTATGACGAGCACGGCAATCTTCTCGAGCCTACATACAATGTCATCGATACCAACTTTCGGGGGACCCTGAACTTCATTAAGCTCGCATTGAATAGCATGAAGAAGAATGGGGTCGAGGGAAGCATTGTCATCACGTCGAGTGCCACTGCATACTCAGCAGAGCATTCACTACCTGTTTACAGTGGGACAAAAGCAGCGGTAAGCTACACTTACGCTTTACCCTAAATGATGGTTCAATGGCTCATTTCACAGTTGATCAACTATATGCGTGCGATGCGCTCGATAATTCGCGGCACAGGCATCACCATAAACGCCGTTGCTCCGGCTGCCACCATCACGGGTCTACTACCAGCAGACCTGGCTGCCCCTATCATGGCAGCTGGGCTGCCGGTTAGCAGTGCACACTTCGTGGGCCTGGCAGTAGCATACTCAGCTGTGGCAATAGAGCCAAACAAAGTAGAGGCGTATGGAAGGGACACGGATGAATGGAAGCAAGCCCCAGGTCGGTGGAACGGGCGGACTATTCTGACCCTGGGGCAGCGGTACACAGAGTTGGAGGGACCCATATCTGACGGCCGTCCCACTTGGTTTGGCGAAGATAATCTGCGAGAGACAAAGTTGCAGCAGGCGGCTACTGACTTCAGGGGCCTGAATTAAGTTGCCCGTTTAAGGGCTGTTCAGTAATCAAGATGCAGTGGAGGAGAGATGCCTGGTCATGTTAGCAAATAAAGTTGTCGCAGCGTCGGAACTCGGCGTTAGTACTGTAGCTTTGTTCTAATCAAGTAGGTACACCTCTTGGGCTCAGACTATCCACCAATAAATAACGGTGAGGGCCATAGTAGGGGGCACTAGACAGGTTCGCAATCATTGATACAGGGTATCAAGTCCATTGGTTGTCTTTGCCCACTCTCGGCTCTCAAACCATTCTCCGTGATTTATCAAACAGACAACGGAATGAAAGATTACAACCTTACTAATTGTGGGATAGCATTCGCCTTGGTGGGACCGAGAGCGCGGATGGCGCGTTTTAAGTTTTGGCTTCGGCAAGTCGGTGCATTACTGTTTTCGAACAGGCGTTCGGTTGTGTCCACCTCGCAAGTTTTCCTCTTCAGTGCTCCCGACACCCATGCGACCCAGGATTGCCACCCATTGCCCGGTCCAAGAATCGTGTCATTCCAGGAATGGGGTTTTTTCCAGTATCATCGGCAGCGGGGCGGGTGCGGCTTCCGGCATCTGCTCAAAATATATCAACCTCCTCTGAGGGAGCATTGTAACATCGGACCACGATCTTTCCAAACGGCCCCTTTTCTGCCAAACTCTGTTTAAATGATTTCCCTCCAACCCAGCACACCGGTGCCAATCACCGTCGGCGCAACGTCGCCAGACACGTGGGCGAGACTCGAGAAAGCCGAAAGTCAAACTCAAACTCACTGCCCCAAGGCGCCGTTACCATCGGTTCCTGCAGCCCTGTTTACGCCAAAGGTCCACCCACGAGTCGCGGAGGTTACAGCAGAAGTCGACGCTTTTTTCCTGCAGCACTGGCCATTTGAGAATGACAAAGCGAGGAAGAAGTTCGTGGCCGCAGGCTTTTCCGCCGTCACCTGCCTCTATTTCCCAGAGGCGTTGGACGAGAGGATAGCCTTTGCCTGTCGCCTTCTTGCGTTGCTGTTCCTAGTTGATGGTGAGTGTCCCTCGCTACTTGGTATCGTGCCCATCAGACAGTTTGATCTGACCCAGAACATTTGCAAAAGACCTCCTCGAAGACATGTCACTCGAGGATGGTTCGGCTTACAACGAACGGCTGATCGTCCTCTCAAGGGGAACTACTGGTCCTGATCGCAGCATACCAGTAGAATGGATCACGTACGATCTGTGGAATGAAATGCGCGACTGCGACAAGGCACTTGCAGACGAGATTTTAGAACCTGTTTTCACTTTCATGCGGGCACAGACCGACAAGACCCGTCTCGAAATCAAAGAGCTCGGAGACTACTTCAGATACCGCGAAAGGGATGTTGGAAAAGCGTGAGTCGCCTTGAAAACTGCCGTGTGTTGGTTTGCAGGATGCTCACAATTACCCAGACTATTATCAGCTCTGATGCGCTTCAGTATGAATTTGCACGTGAGCCACGAAGAATTGCAGACTATCAAAGACATTGAGATGAACTGTTCCAAACATATTTCGGTGGTCAACGACATCTACAGCTGGGAGAAGGAGCTCAAAGCCTCTCGGACCGGCCATACAGAAGGCGCGGCACTGTGCTCGTCAGTTTCGGTGTTGTCTGCCGAAGCGAACCTGGAATACTCGGCATCGAAGCGCGTGCTGTGGGCCATGTGCCGAGAGTGGGAGTTCGTCCACGAGGAACTCGTCGCAAGGAGACTGTCGTCGCCCGAGCCTTGTAGCCCTAGTCTGAGGGCTGTTATGAAGGGTCTGGAATATCAGATGAGTGGTAATGAGGCGTGGAGTGAAACAACCCCAAGATATCATTCAGTTTAGCTGCGGATCGATTTTGATAGACACTCTGTATATTTCCTTATCAGGAGGCATTGTCGTGGGAATATCCCCATGCTCCTTCTTGTACCTTTTCCGGAATACAATTCATCTGTACAAAGCTATTGATAGCTATTCTCAACTTCCATGACTTTGCGGGGCTCGTCGTTTGGACGAGTCAAAGATTGGCCGATCTGGCCACACACAAGCCGGAATGCAACGGGAAAATATAATTCTTATGGGGCAAATTTTCGTCTGAATCCTACCTGTTCGTCTTGTTTCTGACAACGCCGGTTTTCCTCAGTCAAATACTACCATAAAAGTTCACAATTGTGGCCTGGGGCAAAAGGTGGGTGGGAGGCAAGTCTTGAAGCGGTTTGTGATGGAATGTTTCCGCCCCCAAATTGCGAGGGAATCCAACCCATGTAAAACTGGGAACAGCCTCAGGGGCGCCTTGCCGAAAGTGGGCAACGATCTCTGGCTTGGCGTGGCGTTGGTTGAATCCTTCAAGCGTAAGCGGCTGACTTGCACTGGCTCGTCATGAACATAAACCAACGACACCTCCCAGCTCTACCTACACACCGTGCCTAAAGGGGTATGCAATATGCGTGAAAATGTGTCACAGCAAGCGATTGAGAAGTGTTGAAAGCACATGTCTGCATGCATCAACCTATCATTACTGGACCCCGCTGCCTAACCTGAGAACACTCACAAACCCTTACGACATTGAAAGTAGTCATGATGGGTGCAGAAGACCTGCCATTCATTTTTACTACGGGAGTGACGAAACCAGACCCAAAGACACAAAAGTTTATCAGGAGCCATGTCATGAAGGGCAAGAACAAAGGGAAATCTCTCCGTCCTAAATGCAAGGCGGGTCATGAAGCCACGAGGCATGCAGGTATTTTGGTCGAAGCATCCCCTACAAATGGACTAAAAATTCGGGATTATCGGCCATTGGACTTCATCCCCAGAAGATTGGGCTCAGAGTTCACACTTATTCCCTTTGCAGATGAGGTCGAACTATCTTTAGCAGCTCCTGTCGTTATGAGTACTTACCCCCTAACCCCCACCCCCCCGACGATGGACGACTTGAGTGTTCATTTCAGATAAGCTAATGACGCTAAAGTCATCTCTTTACCAAAATCTGCTCTATTCCCATTAGAGGGGTGCCTAGATTCGCCCGAGCCTCCTCACAGTTCATGGGTCGAGATCCTGTGCAGTGATGCAGTCTATCTCAATGCCACCATATTCTCAGTACAGGTCTACTTCGACTTGATGGCCGGCCGGAGTTTGGAACCTGTGTCGCCGCTCACACCTACATATAACTCATTTTCAAAGACGCTCCGGCTCCTGAGAGAGAGGCTAGAGAACGATAGTGACCAATCGAAGCTATCCGATAACACGGTGATGGTGGTGCTCATACTGGCCTGCTACGCTCATCGGCTGGGCCAATATGACGTCGCCAGGAATCACTTATTTGGGCTCAGAAAGATTGTCGACATGAGGGGAGGAATTGGGGCACTGAAGGCCAGGACGAAACTCTTGATAGAGATATTCAGGTAAGCAATCGGGATTGCCCATGGTACTGGTCCCTTGTCAAATGGCGAATGTACCATATTCGAGAGCTAACGTGTTGAAGGTGTGACCTAGCTATGGCTCTTCACTCGGGAGCCAGCGCTGTCTTTTTCAGCAACCCATGTATCGAGGAACTCACGCCTTACCCGACGCGCCTCTCATTATCTATGCCGCCGGAGTTCCTGTTCGGCGAGGCGCCGGTTACTAAAAGCCGAGAGCTTGGGATAACCGACGGAGAACTTGGGAAAGCTTGGGACACCATGCAAGCTTTCTGTTCGCTCGTCAATTACGCGGCATGGTCAGGGCGGAAGATACAACAACAACTGTTTCTCGATATCATGGCTTCAGTAATGTATCGCCTAATCGGCATGAGCTTCCAGATTAACAGCCTGAACGAAGCCGCCCGTCTCGGTCTGTCGGCCTTCTGTTCGCACGTCTTCTTGCAGTGGTCAAATGCGCGCCTGCCGCACCCTCATTTGCCGACGGTATACAAGAAGTGCTTGACCGAACACCTGTGTTCCGGTACGGCCTCATCAATTCTTATGCCGTGGTTGCTAATGTTCGGCGCCATGGCGATATTCCCAGAGGGAGACACTTGGCTGAAGCCTTGGCTGAGGTGGGCGACAGGCATGCCTTACTTTGGGCCGAACGGTTCTTGGTCTGAGGTCCGAGCGAGTATGAGGAAACTTTTGTGGGTCAACTTTGTCCACGACCGATGCGGAGGGGCCGTCTACAAGTCTGTCCACCCGCCCAGGCCATCCGACGCAGGGGATGAGCACACCGCCCAAAATTGTTATCGACAGAACAATCTCCCAGCTGAAAGGACCCTGTTCAGTCGGGGCTAACCCGTCGGAAGTTCAGCCCAGTTTGGGGCGTGGGGCAAGGGTCCCGCGTTCGCAGGTTAAAACGCCGTCCTTGAAACGAGTTATCCATGAAGGTACTAGTCAATGGGGTCCAGTCTCAACTAGACACTTGAGTCGCCTCAGGGCCTAGACCGTTGCACGACAGACGAGACTGATAATGCAAGCCCCCGTTGGGCTTTCGTATGTACCAGCAAGACGGTGTGATTTAAGGTTTCGCACCATCAATAAGGTTCGAGGGCTGGAGTTCTGGGTTACATGCAAGCGACGCCGTCAGTCTAACCCGGAATCGTGTCAGCAAGCACTGCCATGCAGCACGCTCGAATTCTTCTGCAGAGCCCACTCTTTGGAAGTATATATAGACGACCCTGATGGAAAACTCCTCCTGCCACGTAGTAATGGCAAACTCTAATCAGCCTGCTTGAGATACTGTTGACCATGTTCGCGACCCTTCGTACGGAAGACCGGGATGGGGAAGTCGTTTGTATCTCGAGCACGACTCAGTTACCACAGCCCGGCCAGAGCCAAAACCACTTCGCATGCGATAGATGCAGAGTTAAGAAAGTGGGTAACCACGAACTCCCGATTGAAACGAACCATAGAATTGACATATATCGTCTAGTTAAAATGCACGGGGCATAGGTTTGGCTGTCAACGCTGCCGTGATCGCAATATTTCGTGCACCTATTCGACGACTTCTCCGTCAAGGCAGCGCAAAACCGAGAGAGTGTCAAAAGCAAACAAGGCCACGTCTAGCCATGGATCCACGTCCTCAGGAGTGGAAGAGTTCTTGATTGTCCAAAACTCACCTGCAACAGACCTTTCAAGGAGGCCAGCGTCCCGTCAATCCACAACGCCAAACGGAAACGGGTCAGGAGAACGCAAAAATGACGAACTCTTCGAATCAATGCCTGCAGCGATGGACAGAGAGCATCAGGATTCGCTGTCCTCTGCTCAAACTTTCAGCGACTCCAACCCGCAGCCCGATACTCGCCCGGCAGAACAGGATTTGACGAGGAGTCATGAGTACCCCGACTTGGACTTGCCGGATTACATCGAGTCAAGCCTGCCAGATTTCGACATCGAGGATCTTTTGCAGGCTGATATATCGCCTCCTGCAATTGGAGGTCATCCATATGCGCTGGATAGCCATTTTGCACCTAGCACGTCTCCGGAGGACGATGCAGGCTCACATGAAGGTGCCTATAGTCTGGCAAGAAGCAATACACTGTCGGGTGAGCAAATTTTGATGTGTACTTGACCCGTGCCGTTTGATTCGACTCCGTGCTGTGATGCGGCAGCGTGAATTGACAAGCATCGAGTGCTAATGTGGATGCAGATGATATGGATTGGAACTCATACCAGAGCTCCAGGAGGAGGCTCGAGCCAGCCGAGGATCGCGAATCACGGAGTGGACCATTTTCCAAGACCTCGTGTCAGGACAGGACTTCTACGGCAGCGTCCTCGCCTCGCTTGGCAATGACAGGCGGAAATTCGGAGTTTCCAACTCCGCCGGCTAGCCGACAGTCGCGAGCAAGTCCGGCCGCTCGGCCAAGGTCACATTTCAAGAATGCGCCGCCGCCTTGTCGTTGTGTGGGCGTCACTCTCTCGCTTCTGGAGAAGATACAGGGCCACAGGAAATGTCACAGCCTCTATGTGGCAGAGAAGGCCCTGCACTCGCTCAAAGGGTCCATATCACAGTGCCAAGCACTAGCAAGCTGTCGATACTGCCCCAGCCCGTCGCGGGTCATGGCGTTCTCGCTGCTGCTGGTAGAGAAGATGACAGGGATGCTCGAGGACATGGCCTCGATGTGGGAGGAGACCACCACAGCGGCCGTCATCGCGGAGAGCAGCGCGGCCCAGATCGACGCGGACGGGCGCGCGTGCGGGTGGGCCCCGATGCAGCTTGGCCAATATCGGATAGATACTGCCCAAGAGTGGTATGAGGTATTCGGGTTCTTGGTCCTGCTGCAGGTGCGACGCCTAAGCGGCTTCTTGGACAGGCTGAAGCGCAATGCCGGCAAAGAAGGGTTAGAGTCACATCGGAGCGCCTTGGGTTCCGTTGCATTGCGGATTCAGGAACTACAGGAGGCGCTAGGTGGGATGACTTCGGGCCTTGATAGGTGACTTCAGTAGGCGTACGCAGGAGCCGTCGACTCGGGTGGGCTTCCAAAGGTTCCGTGGTGTGAAACAAAGTTCGACTGGTCCCAAGAAAATACGGTCAAGCAACGTGTCAGCGATTGAGTCTTTCGGCCCAGCCCTAGGCGCCCAGAGTTGAGGCGAATCCGGGACGGTGGGCGCCGGATGGGCGGGTGCAGACGCACGGTGAACTACCGACACCGTTCCCGAACCCATCCCAAAGAGAGCAGAGGTTGCAACGCTATAATCAAAATAGAACTTGAACTATAGTCCCAGTCCCAGCCCGGCTGCCCGGCCAGGCCTACCAAGCATCGGCTAAGCCCAACAAGGCGTCACTATGCAAGGGGACAGTCGCATAACGCCCACCGCCCCAGGACTCTCTAGCCTAATGATGCTCGGACACAAGCGCGCGGCCTGCCCTCTGACCGGTCTGGTTGGAAGAATCCGGTCTGCAGTCCTGTTCCTATCTTCCTCACCCAAGCTTCCGGACCCGGGCCAGGGGGAACACCTTTGACCTGAGGCGGGCTAGGCTGTCTTCTTCTCAGCCCTGAGCCTCGGTTCATGCTGTGAGGATTTAAGCTTTGCTACTTTTGTTTCAACTTTATAAACGAGATTCCCGGCCACAACTAGCGAGGATTGGTGCAGACAGGCTTGCAGGACATACCGTATGCATACCACACCATGTACTGCCATATGTAACCGCGCACCAGTCCATGACGTGATTGTTGTAAGAGTTCCTGTTCCCCGACAACTCTATCTGGAGCTTTGCTATTGTCCAGCTTCTGCTTCTTTAATTAATACACCCCGTCGGCGGACGAATATCGCACGCAGTACGGTGGCGTGAAACGTATATCAAACCCACCAGCCAGTCATCCTGAATGCCCATGCACTATCAGGACGAATCATCCGCAGCACGTGCCTGGCTTTGGGCTGTATCCGACATTGTGCCCCATGAATATGTCTCGATTGTCCATCAGGATCGTCGTTTGAACTCGACCACCGCCCCTGGGTGTGGCAAATACTGCGTTTCTACCCTCATGCTCTCAGGCCGGCTCTGGCCCGCGGGGAATCGCATATCGTAGTTCCGCAGGATGTGAGCCATGATGGCCTTGATCTCCTGGGCGGCGAAGAAGCGGCCCGGACACGCGTGTCGCCCATACCCAAAGCTCAAGGAGGCTGGGTTCGATGCGACGTACTGCGCACGTCCGTCCATCTCGGGCCGCTCTTCTCGCATCCTGGAAAAACGGAATGGGTTAAACACTCCTGGGCTAGGATACAGTGACTCGTCCATCGTTATGGCCTGTGTCGGAATGCCGATTGTCGTATGCGCTGGGATGGTGAAACCAGAGGAAAGTGTGAGCGGCTTATGGATCACTCGCTCGAAAGTGACTACATCAGACGGGGGCCCAAGTTAGCCGTCTCCTTTCTCCCAAAACAGACTTCACGTTCTAGTACTCACTGAGCAGCAGCGGGTTGAATCTCTGGCTCTCCTTCATGAAACTGTCCATCTTTGCCAGCTTCATAAATCCCGTTTTGTCAATCAAACCGTCGGGGCCAACGACACTGTTAACCTCCTGGCGCAGCGGCTCGATGAACTCTGGGTGCTCGCACAGGTCATAGAGTAGCTGTGCAGGCGCCGCTGCACTAGTGTGTATCGCGGCAAAACTGACTTTTAGGAGGATGCCCGCCAAGAACTTGAGATCTTGTTCCTCGTCCTTGGCCTGCTCGGCCATCCAATATAACAGATCCATTGCCTTTTCCCCTTTCTTCCGGCGGCTCTCCAGCATCGGGATGGCAGCGGCTTCTGCCGCCGCGTAATGGTTTGCAATCTTCCGAATCTCGGGGATAAAGCGTGCAACCAATGGTTTGACAAACTCTGGGTATTTTTTGATTTTCTGGGCACCGATGAAGCCGTCGATTGCAAAGTCAATCGATGACTTGACCCATTCCTTGTTGTGGGACAGGGTTGTGCCGCCGAACATGCAGCTGGACACTCTCGCCACGATCTGCGTCAAAATGGCAACGACTGGCACAGGTGTCCATTCTAAATATAAAAAAAAGACTTAGTTCACGCCTTCGGTATCATTTCCCACCAAACTTACCATCGCAGGCGGGGAAAAGGTCAGCAAATGAGTCGACGATCTCCTGCTGAACTCCCGGCATAACGTCGGCTGTTCAATATCAGCACTTCAAGCTCGATTTAGAATTAAGTTCTGCATTTCCCCCATCTATACGAAAACGCACCTAGATGATGGTTCAGTTGTGCTTTGACAACCCGAGGATGCAACGTCGACCGGCTACCCATCGTAGTATATTTGCCCTCGAACATCTAGCGGGCTTCCATTAACATCTCCACGTAATGATTCCCATACAGATGTGACGCAGACTAACCTCGATAAATGTAGCCACAAAGTCCACTTCTTCGACTGGCGCTGCCTTCAACTCCTCGAGATACTTGACCGGTATCATGAGCCGCTCTCCAAGTGGGCTGGGGACGTAGAAAAAGCCGCTATCCGACTGCACGTGGTTGATTAGCGCTTTAAACTGCATATTGGACCGTCACTTCTGTCACAAACCTTTTTGTAGCCCTCCTCGAGCATTTCCTTTGCATCTTCGCGGAAGCGCTCGCGATTCGCTCGTATGGCCTGCTTTTCATTGCCGCCCACCACCATAACCCCAGGGGCTAGCCTCTGGGTGCCGCCTCTCTTAAACCCGGACAGGAGAATTGTAAAGACTAGAGCGATGACCACATAGAATGTAGCGCGATTCGGATACTCTGTGATGTAAATGAGAGCCCCGTCCGGGGTGGAGGAGGTGGCATTGGCAGCCATAGCCCATGACCACATCTTTGCAATTCAGTCTGACTCGGGTCCGCTCAAGAGGAAAAATGGCAAAATTGCCCAATAAAGACGAACAAATAATATTTGATCGGCGGCTCAGTCACAAACCAAAAGACATTCGAAGTAGGCCGGGCAAATCGTAGTTGATCCCGAAGAAGTTGTGGGGTTGAAGCTATTAACACGCGGCATGCCCAAAACATCCGCCCCCCGATTGGTTGGATCTATGCTGGCGTCCATATCAGGAAGTTCGCCGACTCGCAGCGCTGCCGAATTGGGCGAGTCGCTGCTCTAACCCAAACACTTATGTGGGACCATTTCAGATGTATTTAGAACCTTGTTGCTCTATGCCCACAGCGTGTTCAGCCGCGTTTAAGACCCCTACGCCTCATTTGCCATTCAAGCAGCGACATCGCGAATATTTTCGGACTTACCTAGGTATTCTCTGAATTCCTGAGCCGGAGATCCTTATGTAACTACCAGAAACTTACTCATAACGCCTTTTGACCAAGCTGAAGATGGGTTCAACGACTGAGCCTTTGGTGTTGAGCAAGCTCCCAGAGAACCATGACCCCCTCGAGCCTTACAAGGTGGCCAAATACGACGAGGGCTTGAGTTACGACACTCTTCAAGTCCACGCCGGTCACAGGCCTGACAAAGAGACACACGCCAGGGCAGTACCCATTTATAACAGTGTGGTATGTAACACAAGGATGTTAAACGAACCTCGCTTTAGGCAATTCAACTAACGGTTTTTGGCCTCAAGTCGTTCATTTTCACAGACAGCGCCCACGCCAAGCGCGTGTGCGCCACAGAGGAGGCCGGATACTTTTACAGTAGAGTTTCCAACGTAGGTCTAAATCCTCGCGACGTCCGCTTTCCAGTCCGAGAGAGTCCTGTCTGACAACCCATCGGCAAGCCAACGGTTGCAGTGTTTGAGAAGCGAGCGGCTGCCCTAGAGGGAGGCACTGCGGCAGTGGGCACGTGTTCTGGACAAGCAGCCATCTTCAATACCATCATCTGCCTTGCCGGTGCTGGTGACAACATTGTAGTGTCTATAAATTTGTATGGCGGCACGTACAGTCTTTTCAAGACCCTGCTCCCGCGCCTGGGTGTTGAAGTGAGGTGGGCCAAGCGGGAGACGAGGGAGGAGTATGCCCAGTACGTGGACGACAAGACCAAGCTGTTCTTCGTTGAGAGCATTGGCAATCCTCGCTGCAGCATCCCTGATCTTCAAGGCTTGGCCGACGTCGCTCATGAAAACCACATTCCCCTCGTTGTAAGTGCAAGCCCAAACCGTGTCTCCCCATATTCAGTGACTTCTTTTCAGTCTAACGCGCATCGCAGGTTGACAACACATTCGGTGCTTGTGGGACATGGTGCAGGCCCATCGAATTTGGCGCGGATATCATCCTGCACTCAGCTACTAAATGGATGGGCGGTCACGGTACCACAGTCGGCGGTGTGATTATCGACTGCGGCACCTTTGACTGGGGCGCCGCCGGTGATCGGTTCCCCAAGATGATCAAGAAGGACGGGCCTATGAGCTTTTCGTACTGGAAGGCCTTCGGAAACATATCGTTCGCCATGGCGATGAGGATCGACATCCTCATGGAAGTGGGATCCATACTGAGTCCGATGGCGGCGCAACAGCTGCTCATCGGGATGGAAACCCTGAGCCTGCGGTGCGAGAGGCACGCCAGCAACACGATTGCCGTTGCGCGCTTCTTGGAGGCGCACCCGAGGGTTGCGTGGGTCAACTACCCAGGTATGTGAAGTCGATATTCCCTCAGTTCTCAGGTTTGTACCAAGGCAGAGACTCAACATGCCCCCACAGGCCTTGAGAAGAACCAGTACCACGAGAATGCCAAGAAGTATCTGAGAAACGGGTTCGGCGGCGTGCTCTCCTTTGGGCCGAAGGGTGGAGATGTCGCAAGCAAGATGCTCTTGAACTACGTCAAGGTCATTTCCCACCAAACGAAGTAAGCAACGAAGACCTTTTGACCCCTGGCTTACTCCCAATATCTGACAACCTTCACAGCGTCGGTGACTCCAAGACACTGGCTACACATCCTTGGAACTCAACACACGTCATCATGTCCGAGAAAGACAGGCGAGAGGCCGGAATCACCCCAGTAGGTGTACAAAATTCAGTCTCTAGAGATTCCAGTAACTGATGAAATTCTCCAAAAGGCTTTTATCCGCTTCTCAGTTGGCACAGAGGACGTGGGGGATATTATCGGGGACCTCGACCAAGCATTGAACGCCCTCCCAGAGGACATCATAAATGCATATGACGAGCAACTAGAGGTCAAGTTGACAAATGGTGATACCCGCTTGGCCGACTGTGTGCCAGTCACGGACGAAAAGGTGGACTATGCGGAAGCGGACGTGCTAGTGACAAAGGCCAGTATTCCGGTTGGCCGACAGACCACCGTGGGAAATTGGTGAGCAGGACTTGACGTTGCCAATACCAGTGGCAGGCGAGGTGTAAAATATTTTGCAATTCATCTTAAGGCGTTGGGGCTCTGACGAACTGGACTGTTATCAATATTTGAGTCAAATAAATTTATAAGTTAAATAAAACATGGCTTTAGCAACCTTCTCAGAAACTGATCTTGAGAGATAGATTCAAAACGCTGGCAAACCCTGGAAATATATCTTCATATGTACGCTTGAATTTGACTATCAATACTGCAAGTTGAACAGGACTTTGTCTATTTGTGATTTTTTGCGTCAAGCATATGGTGGATGTGTCAGTGCATGAACTTGACACACAACCCAAACATCCGTAAGTTGCAAAGAACTGTGTTCGCGATTGACTTTGTAAGCTGAATGAAGGTTCAATACTCTACATACTATATAAAACACTGAATTCCACGTGACTCATTTTTGACCGACAGTGATAGTCTGACCCTCCGGATCCTCGTCGGGATTCCAGTGTCCCACATAGCCATCTCTCCCAGTCAAGTAAGTACCCCGGGCTTGCTCTTCCGCGGAAGCACGGAAGACCGCGTGTTTCTTGTTGGTCCACTCGAGTCCTTTCCATGTCACACCCTCCCCATCGACAAACTCTGCATCCATCTCCGGCCGCAAGAGATAGACGATCGAGTATTTGTGCCTCTTCTTCTCGTCCTTGTGCGGGATGATCCGATGCAAGCTGGACTCAAGGACACCCCCTGAGAGAAACCGGAGTGCGTCACCCACGTTCACTACAGCGTGGCCGGGCTTAGGCGCTATGTAGTACCATTGCTCCTCATTGGGCTTGAGGACCTGAAGCCCAGCCACTTCGGTGAAGACGATGGAGAGGCTGCCAGCATCTGTGTGGGCGATCTGGCCCACTTTGTCAGGTTCCCTGTCGGCGATGGTGTATTTAAGTAGGCCAAGGGCTGTTGGGCACACAGCGCCCTTGCGATGGTACTGCTGGTATGCCAAGTTGTCTGGTAATCCCAGTGCCGACGATAGGCGAGTGAGCAGGAGGGTGCTAATATCACGGAAAGTTGTATTGGCTTGTTTCAGGGGGGCAAGTCGCGACGAAATAGCTTCTGGGCCTGGGAACGCCTCTAAGTCGTTAATTTTGGCAATGGGATGTTCCATAAGCTGACCAGTTTGTCAGTTGAAATATAATATTAATGGTGAGTGATAGCAGCGACCCTCACCATTAGCCCCTCAAACCCATCTTTCACCCCTTCAACGGGTCCATTCCCGTGACCCGCTGGCTTATATCTGACAATTGGACACAAGGTGAGCAAATTAATTACCTCATGTTGGACACAACGTCACCGTAGGTGCAAAGAAGCTCACCCCATAACAAGATCTTCATCATGGTCTCTGTCCACGAACCATTCATTTTTGGCTTCCTGTGGCAAGTCGTAGAAGCTGGTCGCCAGCGTGTACATGTTCTGAACATCTTGCATCACGAGACCCGAGTAGACATCCAGGCAATCGAGATAGAAGAATCCTAGGTCGGTGCAGGCTTTCACCAGATTATCTTTCGCTGTTTCGTCCTCATCCAAAAGGCCCTGGAGGGACACAACTCGGAGCTCAGCATCCTCTTTCGCGATCTTCTCTGGCAGTGCGTCTGAGAAAGTCATGATGCCAGCGGTTCCAACGGCAGGCAGAAGCTGTGTTTGTCAGTCGCTTAGGTAGGCTTATGGCACGTTTTGCACGGAGAACCGTACCGTCGGGTTCAAAATGGCTATAAGATAACCATATGTTTGTGAGAAATTTGGATTCTCTTTTGACAAGAACCTACTCCTACCTCGTATCAAGACCGCTCAATGCCATGCACATATTCCACGTAACTTCGGGCCAAGTGAGTTGAGCTCGGGGGATTGCTGTTTCGGGAGCTTCCGCTCTTCCCCAACGGTGGGCCCGCAACGACACCAATTGATACCGATCGGACTACCTGGCTTCATGCGCACGGGTCACTCGAGGCAGCGTAAGCAAAAGGCTACATTTATTTAACACATTCATGAACAGTAATACTACTTATATCGTATCCCACCAACTCCCGTGCTGAAATCTATGCATCATACCCACATAGGCTCAAGACTGAGTAAGAACTCCTTGTAGCTGCTGAGGCTTAGTATAGAAGACGTCCCGGAATGCCATTAGGATATTGATAGCACATGGTGTGTTGATTCCACCGTGGCATTACTTTCAATGAAAGAGGCCCCGACTTGCATGCAGTGTAAATGCCGTTGTTAATGCTTACACGATGGCCTACTTGTGATTACGACAACAAGTGGGCTCGTTGGCCAGAGCAGCAGTTGTGTGGACAATTGGTCAGTTGTAACAGCTACAAATTTCAAGCGTGGAAGAAAGCCCAAGGGAGATGAAGATAAGAGAAAAAAAACCCTAATACGCTGCGCGTTGAAGCAGCTTGATCATGACTTTGAGAAGAGCTACTTTAGGGCAAGTGAGTTCCGGTCACCACCAGAGCATCGAGGGAATTCCGCCAAAGTGATCATTTCGGAGCAGTGGAAATCATTAACTTAGTTTGCCATCTCACCTTGTCATCTAATTCTCGGCTGCCTGGGGGCATACGCCGCAGAACGTCCATATACACGTATTCACCTGGCCAGGCAGCAGCACGGCTAACCGCTGCTGAAGCCACGTTCGTTGGCGGTCCAAGCGGCAACCGCCTCTAGCGGTGACCGGGTATTCGCTTGCAGTGTGGGCAGAATGGAGCGTGGGAGTGGTGATACGACACTCTCCCGAGTGATAGGTTGCGGGCCGGCTGACCAGATGGTCGGCAGGATCGCGCTAAATAATGCTGTCAGATTGCCTCTTGTTTATACACCAGGGATATCAAGTGGCCAGCCGTGCCTGTGTTGTGTTTTGTTGGTTAGGTTCCTGATGCACTGTTGTCACTGCAGCCCTTGGGACTTTTGCTTTCTCCGCCGGCTAGCCGCCCGGTGAGACGACGGGGCTTACAAGACACGCAACGACTGCGTGCCAGGTCCGACTAATTTTGAAGCTTGCGGCTTGATTCCGACAATCCGGCGCAATTCCAGTCGCGGAAGGCAAATCATCATCACTGGAGGAAAATGGCTGGCGAAAATGAGATAACCTTCTCCCTTGACAAGTCCAAGAGTTCCCACACAGAGAACTGGATCGCTGTCACCACCGAGGTCCAAGAGCTTGCTTCTCAGAACCTGCCAGTTGCGCCTCATTCGTGTTCACATTGCAGGGGGTGGGAAATTTATGTTCCGCGCAGCACTCTCATCCATGTAACAGACAAAGGTCAGGGTCAGGCCTCGAAGGTTTTCACACTATCGTACGCCCGTCAGAAGGCAGAGTGGAGATGTGCTGCTTTGAAGCCTCGAGATCTGCAAGACAAACACGGATAGCGGCTACGCGATTCTTCTCCAGGAGTCAGCGCACCAGAACGGTTCGTTTCAACGGGTTGGGCGACTCGATATAGTGAGTGGCATTTGGGGCAACTGGTTCGAGGGCGAATCCAAGTTCCAGGAAATCAGAATCATCTGAGCTTTGCCTCGCTGAATTGATAACTTGCTTCTCATAGTTCAACTGGACTTTGATACTTGACTAAAATACACGTAGAACTCCCTCGTCGCTCTAGTCTCTGAACTGATGTGTGAAAATTATAGTGGTTCACCCGAGTTATTGACTACCTCCTAGCCGGATGAAACCTCACATACATTCCAGGTTTCCTCCACATAACGTGCATGTGACTCTGCTGGAGCCAATCCAATTTTGCATCACGAAGCTCCAAATCATAAGCGAAATGCATCTTTGCCATAATTAGGTTGATCTCGACCAGAGCAAAGCTGCACGTCAAGGTAACAAAATTAGCTCGCGGTAGCAAGGGGTAGATATTGTAATGTAAGTCCCCAGGGGACTCCACTTACTTTTTGCCCAGGCAGCCTCGAAGGCCCAGAGAAAATGGCTGGCTTGCTTCCAGGTTGTCTTTACGGGCTGGGCCAAGCCATCGCTCTGGCTTGAACGTGTACGGGTCGTGGAAGTTATTTTCGTCGTGAGTAACGGTCCACGCACTCGTGTATACCTCGACCTTTGGTATTGTGTTGATCAGCATACATACTTGAAGGCAGCCATTGGTCCACTCACTCCCTTTGGGACCCAGTGCCCATCAATGGTGGCACCTGGGCAGGTCCGAGGGAACCCTTGTGAGCCTGGTGGGTATATTCTCAGGCCCTCTGATATCACCGCCTGCAGGTACGGAAGTTGCTGAGCAGACAAGGCAGTAATCTCGTCCCCATTCTTATATCGACCACGAATCTCCTCCTGTAATCTTTGGTAAGCTGCTGGAGTTTTCAGGAGGAAGTAGGTGACCGCGGCTAAGAATGTCGAGACCGTTTCACCGCCAGCGATGCTGTTGCATGACCTATTAGCTAACCTGTGATTTAAAAGAAGTACAATACTCACACTAGTGTGGAAGCATGCGCAGTCATCTCTTCCTGGCTGACTTCCCCAGATTTGACCTTCCCAGAAATATTTGTCAAAAAATCTTCACGTCCTGAGTCGGCGTTCAACCTCCTGTCGCGGCGTCAGCTTGAGTTCACAGGAATCGTGCCAAGATGACTTGCCTCGCTACTTTTGCTCGGCTGTAGCCTGAATGCCGGTCACGCACGGACACTGTCAACCGAGGCAGGCATACACGCCCAAGAGCAGCGATCAGAGGGTATCGTCGTAGATTATCCAGCACAGTGACGAAGAACAGGTGCTCGACGATCGTTTCGGACCAGAAATGCGGTTTTCCTTCGTGGCTCAAAATCAGCTGCTGATTAATTCTCCCGCTTAATGGACTACTCACCGTTCTCGACACAGTGGAATGTTTCCCCAAAGGCCATTTCGCCGAGGATGTCGAATGCGATCATTTCAAACCACTTGGTCATATTGAGTCCCTTTTCAGATGCGCCATCGGCACTGAGACGCTGCACAAAACCATCCACACACCTCATTATGATGCTCTCTTGCTGGGCCAAGGCTTTGGTTGAGAATGCCGCTGACAGCGACTTCTTCATCTGGGCATGCTTCCTGGGGTCCCTCTCGCTACCAATGCAGAGAGAGTCAAAGCCTGATCCGTACATGTCATAGAATTCGCTCTTGGTCATTATCTGCCGTCCTCCTGTAGCATGGCCATAAATGTCCTTCCATGATTGTACTGACGCGAAAGATAATTCATTTGGGGAAATTCTGACTACTGGGCCTGGCTTGGGAGTTAATAGCGCATAACTGGTCCCAAAGGGGGCATAAGCATACCAAGTCTTTCGTGTTGTTTCTGAATCACTAGATGGAATTTCCCAGTCATAGAATGCCAGATCCTCCATAGCTATCTTGATATGAGTTTTCTAGGTTTTACCTAGGTCATTGATGTACAGTAGAACTCACCAGCGAAGATCGAGCCAATAGCGGCCCTGGATAACCCGCCAACGGATGGAAGAACACATTGTAAATGACATAATAAGCTGTACACAATGCACACTATTCACATGCATCAGAACATGACCAGATGGAAATACAAACCATTGGATCCAGGAACTTACACATGCCCCTGTAAAAATGGTCAAGGCAGACGGTGACATCCAAGTCAACCCAGAGGGTAAATTAATTCCTATGGCAGCCATCGTCGTGGTTCTGAGACGATCCAGCAGCAATTGTGCAGCTCGCACAGTCCTGAGGCTCCAGTTGACTGGGTGTTGGATGTCACGATTCCACACAGCGGCACTGCTTTGGTCTCTCGGTCCAGGCCGAAAGCGGAAAGACGCCGACGGTAAACATACGACCAGACACACACCTCGAAGGTCGACCACTCGTACGTGCAATGAAAGAAGTTTAATACGCGGTACAAAACATTTAACTTAGAAATGATGAGATTCGATGCTATTGAAATCAGTAATCGTAGTTGGATTGACATTACGTTCCGGACACGGTCAACAGCATGCCGTGGCACGTCCTGCTGCGCTCTGGCCTTCCCACGGACGTCGATTGGCTTTTTCCCACGAACACAGCAGAGGAACAACCACGGGATCGGACCAATTATTTGCTTAGCTATGTTGTAAATGTTCACTGCCACTAGCCTAGATCCATGGACCTCTGCGAACGGTCCACAGTCTACTCCTCGGGCGGGTTCGCCCAAGTGACAATATCATCCGCGGTTTCATCCGTGCGATTTTGCGGCGGCATCCTTCCTAACCAAGATACATGGGCAGGCCCGCCCGGCTTATTGCCCTTTGCGTCTTAACTACACTTGTGCCGGCGAACACTAGTGAACGGCCATATGTTACCACGACCTCTGTAGAGAGCCTAGCCACCTTGCAATTAATTAGAATTAGCACCCATAGCAAGTTTCCCATTAGCGACTACCACATTACGATGCTGCTTGAGAAGATTCAGGTGTTGCCGCCGACGTCAGGCATCAAGCCGCGAAATGTCCAAACCACCATTAATTACTACAGAGATCCTGGCGATGGGACAGAACATGCTCCTAGTATTGCCGGCAAGAGGAGCACATTCAACCAGCCTTCCATTGAACTGGACACTCTCGTCACCGATATAAGTGGAAGCGAGGAACGATTCACACTTGATAGCCACGGATTTCAACTCTGTAATCATGTTAGCCGAATGAAGGTATTCGAAGATGACGACCGCATCACGGAAGAGTACTATCCTGAAGTGGAGCAGCTGGTCCGTGAAGTGTAAGTCGTCACTCACGCAAGCAAGGCCTTTGCACCCTTACGTTAGCTGTCAAGCTGAGTCGGTACTAGCACCTGGGCCACGAGGCTTCATGTCTTTGACCACACCATCCGCCGTCCGAACCCCACCGCCGCAAGTTCCGACGACGAGCGCCGGCCGGTGAAGCGTGCCCATATCGACCAGTCCGAGTGGGCGGCAAGGCAGCACGTCACGCGCCATATGGGCGAGGACGCTACCCGCCTGCTTGAGTCACGCTTCCAGATCATCAACGTATGGCGGCCGATCAAGACCATCTACAAGGACCCGCTTGCCGTCTGCGACTCCCACTCGGTCCCGGACGAGGATATCCTGCCGGTCAAGCTGATCCATCCCGGCTGGGTCGGGGAGCCGTGTACGATCTTGCCCAACAAGAACCATCGCTGGTATTACAAGAACCAACAAACGCCGGAGCAGGTCATGATGATCAAATGCTATGACTGGAAGACTGATGGGCGCGCTCGTAGGGTCCCACATGCTGCTTTTACTGACCCTGAGATGGTTGACAGGGACCCAAGACATAGCATTGAAGTCAGGGTCTTGGTGTTCCACGAGAATGATGTAAATAGAGCCTGAGAAGGTCATGTGCGTCTGAATTACCACTAAGGTCTGTCTTCGCACTCAAACAAGTGTATGATACCATTTGTTGTTCGCATGGCTACAGAAAGCTGTGGGTGGAACGGGTTGCTGTGCCAACCCGGCAAATGTCATGAACATCGACAGCTTCCAGATGTCTGCCTGCAGAACATCATAGTGGAACATGGCTTGAATAGACATTGTGAGACAAAAAAACGATGTGGTGTACAACTAGATAGCGTAACAGGGAATTCAACGACGAATACCTTTCGATTACCCTAGACGGCGCATGTGGACAGGTTTCTTTAGAACTCGGAACGTGGCTTGCCGGGCGTTGAGCCACAAGAAAGCTGGATTACAGTGAGAGAGATTCTGAATGAGGACTGTGAGCCAAAATCGAATATCACCAGCAGCGTGATACAGAGCTCCAGGCTGATCCACCACGCGGTGGCGGCATTGAGTTTCTCAAAGATCCAGCCCGCTCTCCCACCGAATCCCTATCGTTTCCTATAGGAGAATATGAAGAAAGGACCGCTGAATATGACTGACAAGTTGGTGAGCTTTATGAGCGCCGCTAAAATTGCAAGTCCCTCCGCCGTGAACCAAAAAGCCCATTCGATGCTAGATACAACGAACATAGTGGAAGTGGCGAGTCAGATGAACACGTTGACGAAATCATACAGCAAGTTGGTTCCAATTAGATCCACCTCTGTGCCGGTCTTTTTACGGGTGATGATCTCGAAAAGAGATTTTATGCTAAGCAATGAAGCTGTGATTGACAGTGGGAAGTAGGTTGTGGGGGTTCGTGGTGGACGGAAACATCAGTCATTTTCCTGGTAGATAGCTTCGGCCAGATTAGGGACCCATAGTGGTCCATCGCTTATAGTTAAATGGAGGCGAGAAAGAAATCAAGGAGTAGGAGCTTTAGGAAAGTACGAGGAGGCCATCTGAGAGTGAAATGCAGCCTTTCTGTTCAATATCTTCGATATACAGCATGGATTCTGAAAAGGGATGGTGAGCTTGTACTATTTATTAATATTTTCAGAAAGCCGTTCTGAAATTGTACATTAAAATATACAAAAGAGAGTAATTATTTTAAAGCAACAGAAAAGATTAAATGAATGAAATAACATTTAAAGCATTCATAATTGTGGTCAAAATAAAAATAAAAATAAGAATAAAAATAGAAATAAGAATTAGAATAAAAATAAGAATGAAAATAAAAATAAAAATAAGAACAAGGGTTAGGGTTAGGGTTAGGGTTAGGGTTAGGGTAGGGTTAGGGTTAGGGTTAGGGTTAGGGTTAGGGTTAGGGTTAGGGTTAGGGTTAGGGTTAGGGTTAGGGTTAGGGTTAGGGTTAGGGTTAGGGTTAGGGTTAGGGTTAGGGTTAGGATTAATCAATGAGGGCAGCGTTGAGTTGCAGAAGATGATGAGTTTGAAAACACAATTTGCCGACGTGAGACCCTGGGGTGGAATGCTTCACGTTTCGCCTGTGTTGTGGCTCATCAGGGCAGTTGTCAAGTGCGGCGAACTGCTTCGTTCTTATAGACGGGAAAGAGGGGGGACCAGCCCCCTCATTTCCATGTCCAAAGAACGGGCAGAACGGGAGCCAAGAGCCTGTGCCGCTTTGATCGTACGACGCGCCCCGACGGGCGCGTCGTCGACCAATAACCACGCGACGCGTAGGTGCCAACAGGCAACCTTACGGGGAAACGGAGACAACATCCGTTCCCGAAGTACCGAAGTACGACCGAGCGGGTTAGGGTTAGCGGTTAGGGTTAAGGTTAGGGTTCGGGTTTGAACCGAACGCGCTGAACCTCTGAAACTCCGGATGTGTCAAGTGGATACACATGAAGAACCCCTACGACCAACCCAGCGACACCAAGCTTTTCCAACAATCACAGACAGAGGGTGCGACCCGCATGAAGACTTATAGAACGTGGGCATATGTTTACCCGGCACGCCAGGCCGTACCCCCCAGGGGGGCCATATTTCAAGCTTCAGCAGTGACGACCATAACTGATCCCACGGAAAGAGCAAGGAAACCAGGAGCGGTAACGTATAGGCAGCTCACTTTAAGGGGCTCGACCAAGCACCCCACCACTTTGCAGCGGCGAGCATTCATACAATTACTTCACTGGCCCGGGAAGGAAGGGGAGAGCAGTGTAGTCTTGTTCCAGGAAGACATAAGGTCGAAAAGACTTCGTGTCTTCCCAAGACTTCGGATCAGCGGCCTTTCTAGTGACGGAGGCAGCTCCTCCTCCGCCACCCATGACCTTCGTGCTGCCGAAATGACTTGCTTGACGTCTATATAGTCCCACACTGGGTTATAGTGGCCTGGAAGCATTAAAGGCACGGTCGTATCCTTTTCCTTACGGAGTAGGAACAATGGCCGGCTTCCATACTGCACCAAGGTGAACCACTCACGCAGCGTCTCCGCAGGATATCCCCTCCTACGGAGATTGCCATAGAATTCCTGACGAGCATCTGCAAAGTACTCGGAACGGGAGCAAATCATGGCAAGTCGAATCAGCTCGGCTTTGACGAAGCCCTTCTTCACATGAAGTGGGTGTGCTGATGACCAGGGAATATATAGGTGTCGGTTCATTGGTTTGCGAAAGAGGCGCGTGTGAACAGCACGGAGGCCCATAAACCGTTCCCGAATCAACTCAATGTCCAGGAACTCATTTCGCATTCCAGATGCCGACCAGGTGACGTTCAGAGGGCCGAGTGAATATCGTTCCATGAAGGCATTCACCTCTTCTTTGGTACCCTGAAAGAGACAGAGGATATCATCAATATAGCGGACATATAAGAGCACGCCTTCTTGATAAATAACCTTGGCCTTTCGTTCATAATAAGCCATAAACAGGTTGGCAAAACAGGGAGCACAAGCTGTACCCATAGCCAGACCCCTGGTTTGGTGGAACGTTTGACCACGGTATCCAAAGAAGTTGTTTTCCATAACAAACCTAGTCATCTTCTTAATAGTGACTGGTTTGATGGAAGAGTTGTGACGATATAGCTTCCAGGCTCCAGAGATAACGTCTGCACAGAGCTTGGGCGGGATGTTGGTATAGCACGCGGTCACATCACCGGTGAGAATCCACACAGGCTTATCATCCGTCACAACCACATTCTCGATTTGCCTAATGACTTCTTTAGTAGAATCAACAACCCAGGGGAATAAATCGAGGATGGGGCGACACAGGTAGTCAAGTACTTCCGAGGTATTTGTAGTGACCCAGGAGTGTGATGGGACAATTGGCCTTAGAGCCCATGGTTCCTTATGGACCTTAGGAATACCATGGAACTCTGGAAGTTCAAAGTCTGTCTTAGCTCGGATGTACTTGTCCATCTGGTTTGGAAGGTTCCATTGAAGGAGCCTGTCCCAAAGTTGTCGCTTCAGACTATCAAGGGGGACATCAAAAACTGGGATATATGTGGAAGTATCTCCGAGTTGTTTGAGCACCTGGGTGTCATACCACCTTCCGGAAATAACCGCCAGGCCCAGATTCTTATCTGTGAGTTTAACCAGCAGTTCTCGGCTGCTGATATACTCTTGAACTCTAGTCCAGTTCGAGAACTTTCGGACAGCGGGTCGGGATGCAATGGTCGACAGTGCTCGAGAGACCTGGCTATCGATCACCGCCATTGCTTCCTCGAGTCCTTGTTCAATAGAGCGGCTAGCTCGGGGCGGATTCCATCGGGTGTTTGGGACATGAAATCGGGGAATGAAATCATTAGTCTGTTCTTTCCCACGGAAGAACCATTGGTTGCGAACCGTTCGGGCCAGCCTGATCTTGGCTTGTTCAACGTCATGCCGTGTAGGCTGTTGATGAAAAATGAATTTGTGGTTGACTGCTAGCATATACTCGATATCTTCGGGCAAGGAGATACCTGTTTGCTGAAAAACGCCTGGTTTATCAGACCGTAGGGTGCTGATTTCCCAGAGCCTTGACAAGGCAAAGCCAATCTTCAAGTGTGTCATTGATGACAACCTAAGATACACAGATGGATACGTTTCCGTGAGCCACGGACGAAAATCCTTCGAACATTCCTTTAGAAAAGACGACACAGTCATCACCTGCGGCCTTTCTTTGGTCCCTTCTTCTGGGGAGCCTTCCTGACGCCGGAAGGGTTCGAGCCGCGACTTCCCTTCTTGGGAGGTGCGGACTTTTTTCTGGGGTCTGGAAAGAGTCAGTGGTGGATCACGGCGTTTGCCAGGTGACTCACTCATCGTCTTGACGAGCCTAGATTCGAGGAGGCGTATTTGAGCCTGCATCTCATCGCGAACGACGTCTCTAGTAGAGAGCTCTGTGTCGGCATCGCGCATTTTGATATCGTTATCCTTCTTGATGGAGAGCAAACGAGTCTTCTCAACAAGGGACCGATCAGCGATAGAGCGTGCAAGGGCAACGGCACGGTAGTGATACACGTGTCCGTGTCCCCATAGGGCCTTGCAGTCTTCTATGATAGCGGGAGAGGCACCCCGGCTCCAGACCGGGGCGTCGTTGGAGTTGCTATCCCCTTGGACTGTAGCGCCCAAGGTTGCAGCTACGCGTTGAGCAACCTCCGCAATTGCTTTACGCCAAGCCTTAGCATCAAAGACAACTAAGGCTTGCAAGGTAGCTAGTTCCTCCTTTTTCCGGTCGAGGGCGCATTTGAGGAGGTCTTTGCGCGCAGAATGGACAGAACTGTTAAGGGTGCCCGTTGCCAGTGCGCCCATCTCAGTGCCCATGAATTCTTTCGAAAACTGGAGTTTGGGTTCCTTGAGTGAGTTGATGATTGAAGCTGGGAAGGAACCCTCGGCAACATGTCGTTCGTACTGTGCTATGGTGTTTTGGACCGTGCACAGCTTGCTGGCAACGCGATACGTAGAGAGGAGCATCGCGCTGAGAGCCGGGCGCCATGTTTGGGGGAGAGTGGACGTGAGTTCTGCAATGGATGCAGCATTCTTGGTAACACTGGTGATTTGATTCGGACCAGAGACGTCCACTGAGCGAACCGAAGGTGCCATATCAACGAGGAGTTGGGTTAGGATTAATCAATGAGGGCAGCGTTGAGTTGCAGAAGATGATGAGTTTGAAAACACAATTTGCCGACGTGAGACCCTGGGGTGGAATGCTTCACGTTTCGCCTGTGTTGTGGCTCATCAGGGCAGTTGTCAAGTGCGGCGAACTGCTTCGTTCTTATAGACGGGAAAGAGGGGGGACCAGCCCCCTCATTTCCATGTCCAAAGAACGGGCAGAACGGGAGCCAAGAGCCTGTGCCGCTTTGATCGTACGACGCGCCCCGACGGGCGCGTCGTCGACCAATAACCACGCGACGCGTAGGTGCCAACAGGCAACCTTACGGGGAAACGGAGACAACATCCGTTCCCGAAGTACCGAAGTACGACCGAGCGGGTTAGGGTTAGCGGTTAGGGTTAAGGTTAGGGTTCGGGTTAGGGTTAGGGTTAGGGTTAGGGTTAGGGTTAGGGTTAGGGTTAGGGTTAGGGTTAGGGTTAGGGTTAGGGTTAGGGTTAGGGTTAGGGTTAGGGTTAGG